>OZ020606.1:63308597-64039401 GCA_963971545.1 Philophylla caesio
CGGAAATCACCCGCATTTCCTCATCAGACTTCTGTTTTGATTATTAAATTAAATTATTTTAATTTAATTTTTCATAACCACTTCTCTCAGGCTTTGAACCCGGGAGCTGGAGTTGCAGAGCCAATATGCTACCTATTGTGCTACGCTAGCCCAGTTGCTTGTTGTGTAAATGTAGTAAATGTTTATATTTTACAATTTTATTGAGCTCAAAGCTAGTCTATGGAAGATAGATAAGTAGCACAATAGGTAGCGTATTGGCTCTGCAACTCCGAGCTCCCGGGTTCAAAGCCTGAGAGAAGTGGTTATGAAAATTAAATTAAAAATAATTTAATTTAATAATCAAAAAGAAGTCTGATGAGGAAATGTGGTGATTTCCGAAATAGTACTATAACTTCAGCCATTAAAAACTGTTGTTGTTTTTTCAAAAAATCTTCCATAAACTGGCCTTGAGCTCAATAAAATTGTTAAATATTAACATTTGCTACATTTACACAACAGGCAACTGGGCTAGCGTAGCACAATAGGTAGGATATTGGGCTCTGCAACTCCGAGCTCCCCGGGTTCAAAGCCTGAGAGAAGTGGTTATGAAAATTAAATTAAAAATAATTTAATTTAATAATCAAAAATATGTCTGATGAGGAAATGTGGTGATTTCCGAAATAGTACTATAACTTCAACCATTAAAAGCTGTTGTGTTTTTTCACAAAAAATCTACCATAAACTGGCCTTGAGCTCAATAAAAATTCTAAAATATTAACATTTACTAGGCCAACAGAAAAATGAACAACCATTGTATACAAGGTGAGCACGCCTTAAAAATGCATTAGAATATAATGTAAAAAAACACATTATACAGAATTTGCAAACAAAAACACAAACAACAAACACACAAACAAGTTAAATAGCGCAGATCAGTTGCTCTTGTTTGTAGTTGGTTTGTTCAAGGAAGATGAAATAAACACAACAGCCAACTCGGCTAGCGTAGCACAATAGGTAGCGTATTGGCTCTGCAACTCCGAGCTCCCGGGTTCAAAGCCTGAGAGAAGTGGTTATGAAAATTAAATTAAAAATAATTTAATTTAATAATCAAAAAGAAGTCTGATGAGGAAAATGTGGTGATTTCCGAAATAGTACTATAACTTCAACTATTAAAAGCTGTTGTTGTTTTTTCACAAAAAATCTTCCATAAACTGGCCTTGAGCTCAATAAAAATTCTAAAATATTAACATTTACTAGGCCAACAGAAAAATGAACAACCATTGTATACAAGGATGAGCACGCCTTAAAAATGCATTAGAATATAATGTAAAAAAACACATTATACAGAATTTGCAAACAAAAACACAAACAACAACCACACAAACAAGTTAAATAGCGGCAGATCAGTTGCTCTTGTTTGTAGTTGGTTTGTTTAAGGAAGATGAAATAAACACAACAGCCAACTCGGCTAGCGTAGCACAATAGGTAGCGTATTGGCTCTGCAACTCCGAGCTCCCGGGTTCAAAGCCTGAGAGAAGTGGTTATGAAAATTAAATTAAAAATAATTTAATTTAATAATCAAAAAGAAGTCTGATGAGGAAATGTGGTGATTTCCGAAATAGTACTATAACTTCAACCATTAAAAACTGTTGTTGTTTTTTCAAAAAAAGCTTCCATAAACTGGCCTTGAGCTCAATAAAATTGTAAGATATTAACATTTACTACATTTACACAACAGGCAACTGGGCTAGCGTAGCACAATAGGTAGGATATTGGCTCTGCAATTCCGAGCTCCCGGGTTCAAAGCCTGAGAGAAGTGGTTATGAAAATTAAATTAAAAATAATTTAATTTAATAATCAAAAAGATGTCTGATGAGGAAATGTGGTGATTTCCGAAATAGTACTATAACTTCAACCATTAAAAGCTGTTGTTGTTTTTTCACAAAAAATCTTCCATAAACTGGCCTTGAGCTCAATAAAAATTCTAAAATATTAACATTTACTAGGCCAACAGAAAAATGAACAACCATTGTATACAAGGATGAGCACGCCTTAAAAATGCATTAGAATATAATGTAAAAAAACACATTATACAGAATTTGCAAACAAAAACACAAACAACAACCACACAAACAAGTTAAATAGCGGCAGATCAGTTGCTCTTGTTTGTAGTTGGTTTGTTTAAGGAAGATGAAATAAACACAACAGCCAACTCGGCTAGCGTAGCACAATAGGTAGCGTATTGGCTCTGCAACTCCGAGCTCCCGGGTTCAAAGCCCGAGAGAAGTGGTTATGAAAATTAAATTTAAAATAATTTAATTTAATAATCAAAAAGAAGTCTGATGAGGAAATGTGGTGATTTCCGAAATAGTACTATAACTTCAACCATTAAAAGCTGTTGTTGTTTTTTCACAAAAAGTCTTCCATAAACTGGCCTTGAGCTCAATAAAAATTCTAAAATATTAACATTTACTAGGCCAACAGAAAAATGAACAACCATTGTATACAAGGATGAGCACGCCTTAAAAATGCATTAGAATATAATGTAAAAAAACACATTATACAGAATTTGCAAACAAAAACACAAACAACAACCACACAAACAAGTTAAATAGCGGCAGATCAGTTGCACTTGTTTGTAGTTGGTTTGTTTAAGGAAGATGAAATAAACACAACAGCCAACTCGGCTAGCGTAGCACAATAGGTAGCGTATTGGCTCTGCAACTCCGAGCTCCCGGGTTCAAAGCCTGAGAGAAGTGGTTATGAAAATTAAATTAAAAATAATTTAATTTAATAATCAAAAAGAAGTCTGATGAGGAAATGTGGTGATTTCCGAAATAGTACTATAACTTCAACCATTAAAAGCTGTTGTTGTTTTTTCACAAAAAATCTTCCATAAACTGGCCTTGAGCTCAATAAAAATTCTAAAATATATTTATTAAAACTGTATATAATATGGAATGAAATAAAAGAATCCGCTATGTCGTTCACTAAGGTCGTTATAGTTTCATTTGCAGCAAAGCATCAGCTATTTGTCTTCTGCGACGCTCTCCTGGTGAACCATTGCCATTTTCATTCTCATTGGATCGTAGCGCATTTTTTTTTATCACTCAGAAGACATCTGAAACGGCATTTCAAAACTCCAATCGTGTGTTCGACAACATTTCAAGCATTCACGTGCTTATTAAAAATTGACTCCCTAGTTCCAGATTCTGCATCACGAAAGGGAGTTAATAAATAAGGACTCAGCTGGTGTTCTGAGTCACCAGCAAATGAGTTATTGTTTTCAATATTTATATGTTAAGGTTACATTTGTGCAGAAGTAAAAAATTTTGAGTACCTAAATAAATAGAGTTCTGATCTCCGTTTTGATGCGCGGTCTCCAAACAAGTCTTTAAAGAACTATTGTTCCATACGAACGAATCGTGTGTAGAACCAGCATATCTAGCATCCACAAAACGAATATTCATATCGTGATCCCAAGCCTGTATACAACATAATTTGTATACCAACGCTACTGTATTAAATTCATAAATACCTACAATCATTGCATTTATGCTAAAAATTCCTTTTCTGTTTAGATAGAGGTTTTTGTTTGTGGTAGGGACATAAATCGCGATTTGGGTTCCATCGATGCAGTCAATTACAACAATGAAATTTGTCTTTGATTTTATCCAGGACATACATAAATTCGTCCGCGTTTAAGCGGAAATTCGCGACGAATCTACAAATATATATTCATACGTGTACATGGGAAAAAATTTGTTAAAAACTTCTTATTATTCATTATATTTGAACTTCATACATTCACCGCGGTAGGCAGCTCTATAGGATTAGAGTTATCTCTAATAAACAGCTCGCGGTTCCACATTGTAATTATCATCGAAATAGAGGTCCGCGTTATAAAACATTTCTTCGAATATCAGTTGGTATAATAGTAAATATTTGAAAGTACAAATGACACAAATGTCAAATTCGGATAAACTCACTACTTTTTTCGTGAATGGCAACGACAAATTGTAGTGAATACGTTCATTCGCCATTCACAATGCAAGTTTGAGGTATGTTCGCCAAAGCGTTCGCCTCGCCAATAAAATTCTCTTCGAAAGGACCCTACTCGACTTAAGCGATGAACAAAATGACCGGATAAAATGAGTGAACTGTTTTTGACGGCTCATGCAGCTACAATTCCGATTTTAGCATATTATAATGATAATAATAATTTGGCGCTTACACTATATAGATCAGTGTTTGGCAGAGCTTCTCCTTCCATTTTGGTGTGCGTGTTTGTATTATACCACAAATGGAAGGACCTACAGTTTTGTGCCGACTCCGAACTGCATATGTATTTAATGAGAAGCTTTTTCATGGCAGGAATACCCTCGGAGGTTTGCCACTGACTGCCGAGGGGTGGCCGCTATTAAAAACAACTTTTTCTATGATTAATATTTTACTTGCCCTAGCTAAGAAACGAACCTCAAACTCAGCGGCATATCGAGTAATAGCACGCTACGCTAACCACTCGACCACAGCGACCACTAGCATATTTTAAATCACTAAAAATATCCATTTTTATTCAAAAAAGTGTAAAATTTGCGACGAAGAAAGGTTGATGCTAAATGGATCAGAAAAAAAATAATAAGTACTATTTATATTATTGTTCGTTTGAAATTATTATATTATATTATAAAGAAAAATTTACATTAATAGGATAAAATGAAAAACAACAATAGTAAAAGAGTGACAAAGGGCCAAAAATATGTGCAGCGACGGTATTTGCAGCATTGAACGACGCCGTTATTACCCAGTTGGCTCAACTTATCGCGGAAAATCATCGAGCATTTCGCAGACTGCGAGCAGAGACATCCAAATAGGCTATTATCAGAGCTGCCAGTCGGTTATGGGAAACTCTCGAAATGAAACGAGTTGCAGGTGCTACCTTGGGCGAAGCTGCTCTCAAGAGACTTTAGACTAAACGCCTACCAGAATTCACGCAACCTGTTATTGCCGCATCCTCGGGCGCATCAATCATTGATGCTGTCAGTCCTCGTCAGGTGGCACACGTGAGAAAGGAGAAAGCAGATATAAGACAACTTCGTTTAGCTATAGAAGGCTTGTCTAAACGGTTCGAAAGATTCAACTTGCGTTCTCGCTCTCCCTCTCGCTCACGATCTCGACCAGCAACTACGACCTACGATAATATGCAAGGCACGAACGCCCACAGCCGCAGCCCTTGTCGACGGCGACATCGATCAGTTCAAGGAATAACAGATAACAGAATTGTCAAGAAAAGCTCGTTGCAGGATTTATCGCAAATCTTTTCGCAGAACGCTCAGTGTTGCGTCTTCAGGTGAAAGACAAAACATCAAATAAAACTTTCCTCATCCATGCGGGAGCAGATGTTTCCATTCTCCCGCTCACAACGTTATTATAAGACATTCGTCTATCCGCTACGAAATTATATGCAGCAAACGGTACTGCTATTAAAGTACTTGGGGAAAGACGCATTAAATTAGACCTAGGACTTCGCCGCGATTTAGTTTGGTAATTCCTGGTCGCAGACGTCGCACAACCTATTATCTTATCGATAAGCGACGAAACAAACTTATCGATAGCTTGACATCTCTTGCCACATCATTAGGATAACCCATAATGTGCAGCATCAGACAAAACGTATACATCAGGAAATTTATTTGCGCCTATAACAAAATTAGCGCCATACGGATCCAAAGCGACGTCGACGGTGTTCCATCGCATCGAGACAATGGGCCTTTCGCCCGACAAGTTGGAAGCCGCTAAAGCATCATTTGATTTTTTATTGAAGGCAGGAATCTGTCATCGATCTAGAAGCAACTGGTCAAGCCCGCTACACATGGGTAGGAAGAGGGATGGAACTTGGAGACCGTGTGGTGACTACATGGCACTCAACTCACATACGCTTCCAGATCGATATCCGCTGCCTTATTTGGCGGACATTACGAACATTTTGCGAGGTAAGAAATTTTTTTCTAAAATAGGCCTGCAAAAAGCATATCACCAGGTGCCAGTTCAACCCGCTGACGTCGCAACGGCCGTCACTACGCCTTTCGGATTATACGAATTCGAATTTAGGACCTTCGGCTTGTGCAACACTGCCAGGGCCTAGATTTTGTATTAACATACATTGATGACACTTGCGTAGCGTCCGATCCAATCAACATCGGCAACACCTGCGTTTAGTATTTCAACGCCTATGCGAAAACAATTTTTCACAAGGAATTAGAAACTTGCCGGAAAAAACTTCGTCACTACTAGAATTTCCTAAGCCGACAGTGGTTAAAGAGTTGAAACGCTTTATAGCTATGCTTAACTTTTACAGAAGATTCTTGCCACACGCTGTTAATTACCAAGAAGATCTACAAAAACATATTTCCTTCCGTTTGCCTGGACACCAGAAGCCGAAATCGCTTTCAAACGTTGCAAGGAAGAGCATACCAACGCAACCGTACTGTTTCATCCATCCGCTGATGCCGAATTATCTTTGCACACCGACGAAGAACTCCAACGTTTTTTACAACAAATTCAAGAAACTCTCTCATTCTTAAATACTTTACGCTTCCAGAGACAGATATGCAGCTGATTTGTGACACAAGTACATCGCGTGTACGGCCCTATGTGCCGAAAAAATTTAGATGGCAATTACTTACAAAAATACACGGCCTGTCACATCCCGGCGCTCGTGCTACATCCAAATTCGTACGCAGTTGCGAGGCATGTCAATGGCCGAAGGTTCAGCAATATACGAAATTACCTCTTGGGAAGTACGTTCTCCCAGAGGAAAGATTTTCGCACCTAAACATTGATTTCGTTGGTCCGTTTCCACTATGTGAAGGACAGCGATAATGTCTTACGGTAATATACCGCTTCATAAGATGGCCGGAAGCTCTGCCAATTCCGGAAATCACTGCAGAAACCGTCACAAAGGCTTTGACAACGCACTTGATTTCCAGATTCGGCGTACCGCAACGCATTACGTCAGACCAAAGCAGGCAATTTGAGTCATCCGTGTTTAAGGAGCTGGTTTCTACGATTGGGGCTAACCACTTGCGTACCACACCTTATCACCCCTAGTCCAGCGGGATTATAGAGCGTTGGCATGTAACGTTTAAAGCTATCATCCTCTGCCACAACCCAACCTTCGTTCGATCTTGTTCGGTCTAAGAGTTGCTTTTAAGCGAGATATTGGTGCCTCGCCAGCAGAACTCGTCTATGGAACTACATTAGATTCCAGTCGCCAGAACCGACTAGCGAATCTGTCGAAAAATTTCGCGAATCCATGGAAAAATTACGACAAACTGAAACCGCCTATCACTCGCCACCAACAACATTCGTTTCGCCTATGCGACTCCATTCATTCTTCTTTGACATATCCTTACGCTGTTACACGCAAATTTGTAAAATACTTTACAATCGTCATCAAAGGACGCCCGTTTAACATTAACATCGGCCGCCTTAAGCATGTTTTTTTTTTTCAAATACCGACCTACATAGAAACATCAGCTCGTCCTGAAGTAAATCAGCCGGCACAATACATTTTTGAAAACATCAACGATTCAAGTAGCATTCGTCTGGAGGTGGAATACTTTTTATCTTGCGATAACATCGTGTATACCATATATAAGTGCTCAATTGTTAAGAACACTACGTTACATAGTATTAAAACAATTAGTTACATATACCAACATTGATGTATACATATTTCACGCTTTCCTAATTTGAATTGGGTTCAAATCCGAACATTTGTTATTTCAACCGCTCACTTTTGTAGAATTTACCACATTTTTTTTGTCATTGCCCCTGATAGGGATGTAACGTAGCATTCTGACTACGATACAATAAACGCACCCCAACAGACACCCATACGTACATACGAACAGCACACGCACACGACGACCTGACGTAAATTATTTCGCTCGCGTCACTGTCCATAGCACTTAAGGCAAGAATTCTCAACCTGTTACTAAATAGTATATTGGAACTTAAAGGGGCTTGTGTGCACACAACCACCGAGTCTTGCTAGGTAGGTTGAGCACTTAGTCAGCAAGGAGACGCGGCGATATACCTTCGGGCATGTCCAGCGCGCCTCCCTGGCCAGGTTAACCTAACTACAGCTCCTTGGCCGACCTCCTCTTGGCAAGCTGGGTGGAAGACGCGCCGACGTGTCTTTTGACGCGTCTAGCGCTTACTCGTGGCTCTGCCCACTCCCGGTCGACCCGCTGGGAGACGCGCCGACATATCTTCGGATAGGTCTAGCGCTCCCTACTGGTCGACCACATCCAACTCCCACTCCTCCTCCCTGGGTAGGTCATGAGAGACGCGGCGACATGTCTTTTCGGCATGTCCAGCGCTCCCCTCGGACCAACCCACTCCTCCACTCCCATTCCTCCACTTCCACTCCTGGTACCACCGTCCTTGGTGGTATTTTACCACAGGGAGAGCGGTTCGCGACCAGGAGCCTTCCTACGCTGCCGCTCCCGCTGCTGCTAACCGAGGGAGTCTTGCTAGGAGTCTTGCTAGATAGGAGACGCCAGCTGATAGGACCGCTACCGAGATTCATCAGCGTGCTGCTAGCACGATCCGTACTACGCTGCAACTGCCGAGACCGCTACCGAGATTTACCAGCGTGCTACTAGCACGATCCATACTACGCTCCAGCTGCAGAGACCGCTACCGAGGTTCATCAGCGTGCTGCTAGCATGATAAGTACGGCGCTCCGCCTGTTACTCTCTGATCTTCCGACCATCTCAGAGAGCTCACCGTCACGCTCCCTAACCGCCTCGCCATTGCCGACAGGCCCCCTTGACGCGTTGCTAGCGTGCTCACCGAGAGCCATCAAAACTACCTTCCTTCAGCTACGCTCGTTCTTCCCCTCTCTCCTCTCAGCCAGGACATAAAGCTGCAGACTACTAAGCCAGAGCGCGTGTGTGTGTGTGTGTCCAACTTAAGCACATAAATACTGTGTTTTATTTGGTGGGGGTTAGTGGGACCTTCACTTGACTCTGGACATGCTGAGCTCATCTCAGCCCTCGACAAAACCCACCTCATAGGGTAAATTTCAAAATGTACTAATATCGAAGGAAAACTTAAACAATAACATAAATTAAATTGAAGTTATTTGGTGCTTCAACTGCACAAATAGAAAATACATTTTAAATAAATCTCAATAATTGGAACGTACATAGTGAATTTATACGATACTATTAATAGTTTATATCACAGTATATCTACATAGTAGTAGAAAGAGGGTGTGCAAACCACTATAGCACCACCCGAATTCCAGCTTTCGCTATCGCTTAACCTACATCGCCAAAAAAACTGACGCTAAAATGTTGCCACAGGAGGAGGCCCTTATTCGCAGCAAAATTTATCTCCATATGAGATAACTTGCGAAGGAAAAGAAATTGACAAATGCATTAAAGTTATGAGGAGGGTTTTGTCAAAGGCTGAGGTGAGCTCAGCCGATCCAGGGTCGAGTGTTGGTCCCACTAACCCCCACTGAATAAAACACAGTATTTGCGTGTGTTTATGTCGAACACACACACACACAGGGCTTTAGAGTGTGAACAGCCTTTCGTCTAGGAGAGAGAGAGATAGGAGCGGCGTTGCACTTCTTGTACAGCGGTTACTCATCAGGAGCGTCGGAGCGGCGGTGTGTACTCGTCGTACAGCGGTTACTCTTCGGGAGCGTCTAGCAAGACTAGCAAGACTGACTATTAGAGAACCGTCGCTCTCGTAGTCGCACACTACATAAGTAGGGGCTGCAACGAGAGTGGCGGGGACTGCTGTGGCCGTGCAGGCCGTGGAGACAATGCGCTCCAGAGAAAGCCCTAGCGTAGTGGGAGCGGAGCTAGGAGAGGGAGGGGAAGGAGCTGATCAGCTCTGGGCTATATTGGCCAGGAGAGGACGCTAGATGCGCCCGAAGGCACATCACCACCTCGCTCTCCCAGTCAGGCGGGGATTGGATAGACCAGGAGAGGATGCTAGCTGCGCCCGAAGGCAAATCTCCACCTCGCTCTCCCAGTCGGGCGGGTGACTGTCCTAACCAGGAGAGGATGCTAGATGCGCCTGAAGGCACATCACCACCTCGCTCTCCAAGTTGGGCGGGGATTGATCTCTAAGCCAAGCGGGTAATTGGCCTAACTGGGCGAGGATGCTAGATATGCCCGAAGGCACATCACCACCTCGCTCACCCAGTCAGGCCGGGATGAGCTTGATCAGGGGAGGATGCTAGATGCGCCGAAGGCACATCACCACCTCGCTCCCCTAGTCAAGCTTGTGGTTTGGCTCAGCCAGCAGAGGAGGCTAGTTATGCCCGTAGGCAAGTCTGCACCTCGCTCTACTAGTTAAGCCGACCGCTTACCTAGCAAGACTGAACTGACCGCGCGCATGTTCAAGACTTTATATGCGAAGGCCGAGCAACTGTTTGAGAATTCGTGCTTGTGTGCGGCCAGCCCGTCCAGTAGCGAACGAAGAAGGGATTGCTATGGTTCAGTTGGCAGCGTATGCACTTGTATGTGCGTGTGACGGTAGTGGTTTATGGTGTGTGCTGTATGAGCGCATTGTTGGTAGGCTATTGCTACGGTGTACTTGGCAGTGCGTATATATGTATGTGCGTACTGCGGTCGTAGATCTAGAGTGTGCTGTAGCACTGTGAAGTTGGTAAAGCATTGTAACGCAGCAAATGCTACGTTACAAAGTTTAAATTGGGACAACAAAACGGCGTTTAGGTGTTCGACTAGGCGAAGATGAAGCTGACATTACACGACAAAAAACTAGCACAGCATTGTCAGAACATATAACAACAAGCGGACATAAAGCTGATTTTGCTAAAACAAAAAATATTGATAGAGAAAATAGAGAACCGACTAGATACACACTAGAGAGCCTTAGAATTATGCAAAAAAGGGATAAGACGGTAAACAAAAAGGAAGATACAGACAACATTGCCGCGGTATACATTTCATGCTTATAATTTTTTAATTTTAATATTAGTATTGATAAAACTACCATTAAGGATGGTATGGATATTATGTGAGTTAGTTTGTAATGTTTTTATATGACAGTATTGTAATTTTTTCATACGTATGTTTGTACACACACTAATCATGTTGTTTTTATATGTTTAATGTTATATGTTTTGATATATGAGACAGATATAAAATAAACAATTGCCCCTGAAGATGCTAAAAGTATTAGCGAAACGTTGGGCTGAATAGTGGAATAACTTAGTTTTATTCGCACCTCAAGGCTCAGATCAGACTAGCCGAATTAAATCTCACTCCTTTTTTTAAATTTATTATTAGAAGTGATGGAATTGAATCTGATCTTTTAAATTTAATTTAAAAGCATAGAGTTTAGCTTTTTTTATATATTTATTAAATCTGTATATAATATGGAATGAAATAAAAGAATCCGCTATGTCGTTCACTAAGGTCGTTATAGTTTCATTTGCAGCAAAGCATCAGCTATTTGCCATCTGCGACGCTCTCCTGGTGAACCATTGCCATTTTCATTTTCATTGGATCGTAGCGCATTTTTTTTATCACTCAGAAGACATCTGAAACGGCATTTCAAAACTCCAATCGTGTGTTCGACAACATTTCAAGCTTTCGCGTGCCTATTAAAAATTGACTCCCTAGTTCCAGATTCAGCATCACGAAAGGGAGTTAATAAATAAGGACTCAGTTGGTGTTCTGAGTCACCAGCAAATGAGTTATTGTTTTCAATATTTATTTGTTAAGGTTACATTTGTGCAGAAGTAAAAAATTTTGAGTACCTAAATAAATAGAGTTCTGATCTCCGTTTTGATGCGCGGTCTCCAAACATGTCTTTAAAGAACTATTGTTCCATACGAACGAATCGTGTGTAGAACCAGCATATCTAGATCCACAAAACGGATATTCATATCGTGATCCCAAGCCTGTAATAAAAATACAACATAATTTGTATACCAGCTACTGTATTAAATTCATAAATACTTACAATCATTGCATTTATGCTAAAAATTTCTTTTCTGTTTAGATAGAGGTTTTTGTTTGTGGTAGGGACATAAATCGCGATTTGGGTTCCATCGATGCAGCCAATTACATTTGGTATTCCCGACGACGACCGACAATGAAATTTGTCTTTGATTTTATCCAGGACATACATAAATGCGTCCTCGTTTAAGCGGAAATTCGCGACGAATCTATTTGTTAAAAACTTCTTATTATTCATTATATTTGAACTGGATACATTCACCGCGGTAGGCAGCTCTGTAGGATTAGAGTTATCTCTAATAAACAGCTCGCGGTTCCACATTGTAATTATCCTCGAAATAGAGGTCCGTGTTATAAAACATTTCTTCGAATATCAGTTGGTATAATAGTAAATATTTGAAAGTACAAATGACACAATGGTTCATTGTTTGTAACTGATTTGGATATTATAGAAGCCATTTTTGCTTTTCAATCGTCATTAAAAATGGACTTGGATGGGCTCAATACTTTCTTTCTCAAAAAATGCAGTTTCTCTATTTGTGTGCCATTGCTTTATATCTTTAATCTCTCACTCTCTACGGGTGAGTTCATTGATCGTTGGAAACTTACTTCCATCACACCAATCTTTAAGTCAGGCAATAAAAACGATGTACGAAATTACAGGCCAATTTCGAAACTAACTACTTGTTCTAAACTCTTTGAAAAGCTTGTACATAATAAAATAATTTTTTCTATTAATAATATGAACATGGTTTTATTAGTGGGCGTTCCACAGTTACGAACCTAGCAGTTTCTACCCAGTATTGCATCTCGACGTTTAAGTGTGGATGGCAGGTTGATTCGATTTACACAGATTTTTCAAAAGCATTTGACACCGTTTCCCATAATATCATCTGTAGAAAAATTGAATGCTTAGGCTTCCACTCAATTTTTCTTTCCTGGTTGAAATCTTATCTCTCTAATAGAAAATCGTTTGTTAAAATTAAAAATGCCATGTCTTACACCTTTGTAGCCGCTTCAGGTGTTCCACAGGGCAGCATTCTTGGTCCTATTTTATTTTAGCTTTTCATTAATGACGTTGGAGATTGTTTTTACCATTTCAAGTTTTTATTATATGCAGATGATTTAAAGCTGTTTAGAAAATAACTTCTTCTTCGGATATATTTCTAATACAACAAGATCTAAACAACCTATCCGCTTAGTGCGTCAGTAATAAATTATCTCTTAATTTAAATAAATGCTTCCATGTCACTTATTCTAAATCTCCAAATCGTATTCCATCGTCATACACTTAATCGAATGCCACTCTTTCCACTGTTGGAGAGTTTTCTGACCTCGGGGTAGTATTTGACACTGGATTTAACTTTGTCAATCACATTAGCTTTATTATTCCTAAGGCTTATGCTAACTTAGCTTTTCTGCGACGTTATGCGAGGGATTTTAAAGACCCATACACTAGGAAAACTTTGTATAACTCCTTAGTCCGCTCCAAGCTCGAATATGCCTCTCTAATTTGGAACCCTATTTATGCATCTCACTCTAATATAATTGAAAGAGTACAACGCAATTTCATTCGTTTCGCCTTGCAACCTCTTAACTTTGCTGATCTTTTATTTTTTAGATTTGAAGTCCTTAGCAAATAGGCGTACCATTTACTCTTTGATGTTTGTTTATGATCTTATTTATGACTCTATTGACTGCCCGAATATTCTAGGACAGATAAGCTTCAATGTCCCTCAAAGAACTCTACGCTTTAATTATCCGTTTAATGTCAGTGCAGGAAAATTGAATTACCTTAACTCTCTCATTAAACGAGCACTCACTGAACTAAATTTCATATATAGATCACTTGATCTTGATTTTGCGATGCACAGATGCATTTTCCGCTGTAGAATTGAATCTCACTACAAATAATAAATGTTTATATAGTATGTAAGAACTATTCATAAGCACTTTTCTGTATCTAGTCTGTAAGGTTTTGTAACCATTGACTTAAATAAATGAAATGAATGATATGAATGAATGAAACAAAATGTCAAATTCGGATAAACTCACTACTTTTTTCGTGAATGGCAACGACAATGCAAGTTTGAGGTATTTTCGCCAAAGCGTTCGCTTCGCCAATAAAATTCTCTTCGAAAGGATCCTACTCGACTTAAGCGATGAACAAAACGACCGGATAAAATGAGTGAACTGTTTTTGACGGCTCATGCAGCTACAATTCCGATTTTAGCATATTATAATGATAATAATAATTTGGCGCTTACACTACGAGTATATAGCTCAGTGTTTGGCAGAGCTTCTCCTTCCATTTTGGTGTGCGTGTTTATATTATACCACAAATGGAAGGACCTACAGTTTTGTGCCGACTCCCAACTGCAGATGTATTTAATGAGGACCTTTTTCATGGCAGGAATACCCTCGGAGGTTTGCCACTGACTGCCGAGGGGTGGCTGCTATTAAAAACAACTTTTTCTATGATTAAGATTTTACTTGCCCTAGCTAAGAAACGAACCTCAAACTCAGCGGCATATCGAGTAATAGCACGCTACGCTAACCACTCGACCACAGCCACCACTAGCATATTTTAAATCACTAAAAATATCCATTTTTATTCAAAAAAGTGTAAAATTTGCGACGAAGAAAGGTTGATGCTAAATGGATCAGAAAAAAAGGAATAATTACTATTTATGTTATTGTTCGTTTGAAATTATTATATAATATTATAAAGAAAAATTTACATTAATAGGATATATTATATTATAAAGAAAAATTTACATTAATAGGATAAAATGAAAAACAACAATAGTAAAAGAGTGACAAAGGGCCAAAAATATGTGCAGCGACGGTATTTGCAGCATTGAACGACGTCGTTATTACCCAGTTGGCTCAACTTATCGCGGAAAATCATCAAGCATTTCGCAGACTGCGAGCAGAGACATCCAAATAGACTATTATCAGAACTGCCAGTCGGTTATGGGAAACTCTCGAAATGAAACGAGTTGCAGGTGCTACCTTGGGCGAAGCTGCTCTCAAGAGACTTTAGACTAAACGCCTACCAGAATTCGCGCAACCTGTTATTGCCGCATCCTCGGGCGCATCAGCAGAGTTCACAAAGATAGCCGACTCAATCATTGATGCTGTCAGTCCTCGTCAGGTGGCACACGTGAGAAGGGAGAAAGCAGAGATAAGACAACTTCGTTTAGCTATAGAAGGCTTGTCTAAACGGTTCGAAAGATGCAACTTGCGTTCTTGCTCTCCCTCTCGCTCACGATCTCGACCAGCAACTACGACCTACGATAATATGCAAGGCACGCCCACAGCCGCAGCACCAGAATTGTCAAGAAAACCTCGTTGCAGGATTTATCGCAAATCTTTTCGCAGAACGCTCAGTTTTGCGTCTTCAGGTAAAAGACAAAATATCGAATAAAACTTTCCTCATCGATGCGGGAGCAGATTTTTCCAAAAATGTTATTATAAGACATTCGTCTATCCGCTACGAAATTATATGCAGCAAACGGTACTGCTACTAAAGTACTGGGGGAAAGACGCATTAAATTAGACCTAGAACTTCGCCGCGATTTAGTTTGGTAATTCCTGGTCGCAGACGTCGCACAACCTATTATTGGTACGGATTTTATAAAAAATTTTGATGGCTTATCGATAAGCGACGAAACAAACTTATCGATAGCTTGACATCTCTCGCTACATCATTAGGATAACCCATAAAGTGCGCTGCAGCATCAGCTAAAACGTATACATCATAAAACTTATTTACGTCTATAACAAAATTAGCGTCATACGGATCCAAAGCGACGTCGACGGTGTTCCATCGCATCGAGACAACGGGCCTTTCGCCCGACAAGTTGGAAGCCGCTAAAGCATCATTTGATTTTTTATTGAAGGCAGGAACATATCGTCGATCTAGAAGCAACTGGTCAAGCCCGCTACACATGGGTAGGAAGAGGGATGGAACTTGGAGACCGTGTGGTGACTACATGGCGCTCAACTCACATACGCTTCCAGATCGATATCCGCTGCCTTATTTGACGGACATTACGAACATTTTGCGAGGTAAGAAATGTTTTTCTAAAATAGGCCTGCAAAAAGCATATCACCAGGTGCCAGTTCAACCCGCTAACGTCGCAACGGCCGTCACTACGCCTTTCGGATTATACGAATTCGAATTTATGACCTTCGGCTTGTGCAACACTGCCAGGGCCTAGATTTTGTATTAACATACATTGACGACACTTGCGTAGCGTCCGATCCAATCAACATCGGCAACACCTGCGTTTAGTATTTCAACGCCTATGCGAAAACAATTTTTCCATTAACTTTTCAAAATGTCAATTTGGCAAGGCAGAAATAAAATTCTTGAGTCATCTTATTGATTCACAAGGCATTAGAAACTTGCCGGAAAAAACTTCGTCACTACTAGAATTTCCTAAGCCGACAGTGGTTAAAGAGTTGAAACGCTTTATAGCTATGCTTAACTTCTACAGAAGATTCCTGCCACACGCTGTTGATTACCAACAAGATCTACAAAAACATATTTCCGTCCGTTTGCCTGGACACCAGAAGCCGAAATAGCTTTCAGACGTTGCAAGGAAGAGCATACCAACGCAACCGTACTGTTTCATCCATCCGCTGATGCCGAATTATCTTTGCACACCGACGAAGAACTCCAACGTTTTTTACAACAAATTCAAGAAACTCTCTCATTCTTAAATACTTTACGCTTCCAGAGACAGATATGCAGCTGATTTGTGACACAAGTACATCGCGTGTACGCCTCTATGTGCCGAAAAATTTATATGGCAATTACTTACAAAAATACACGGCCTGTCACATCCTGGCGCTCGTGCTACATCCAAATTCGTACGCAGTTGCGAGGCATGTCAATGGACGAAGGTTCAGCGATATACGAAATTACCTCTTGGGAAGTACGTTATCCCAGAGGAAAGATTTTCGCACCTAAACATTGATTTCGTTGGTCCGTTTCCACTATGCGAAGGACAGCGATAATGTCTTACGGTAATATACCGCTTCATAAGATGGCCGAAAGCTCTGCCAATTCCTGACATCACTGCAGAAACCGTCACAAAGGCTTTGACAACGCACTGGATTTCCAGATTCGGCGTACCGCAACGCATTACGTCTGACCAAGGCAGGCAATTTGAGTCATCCGTGTTTAAGGAGCTGGTTTCTACGATTGGGGCTAACCACTTGCGTACCACACCTTATCACCCCTAGTCCAGCGGGATTATAGAGCGTTGGCATGTAACGTTTAAAGCTATCATCCTCTGCCACAACCCAAACTTCGTTCGATCTTGTTCGGTCTAAGAGTTGCTTTTAAGCGAGATATTGGTGCCTCGCCATCAGAACTCGTCTATGAAACTACATTAGATTCCAGTCGCCAGAACCGACTAGCGAATCTGTCGAAAAATTTCGCGAATCCATGGAAAAATTACGACAAACTGAAACCGCCTATCACTCGCCACCAACAACATTCGTTTCGCCTATGCGATTCCATTCATTCTTCTTTGACATATCCTTACGCTGTTACACGCAAATTTGTAAAATACTTGACAATCGTCATCAAAGGACGCCCGTTTAACATTAACATCGGCCGACTTAAACATGTTTTTTTTTTTCAAATACCGACCGAGAAACATCAGCTCGTCCTGAAGTAAATCAGCCGGCACAAGACATTTTTCAAAACATCAACGATTCAAGTAGCATTCGTCTGGAGGTGGAATACTTTTTATCTTGCGATAACATCGTGTATACCATATATAAGTGCTCAATTGTTAAGAACACTACGTTACATAGTATCAAAACAATTAGATACATATACCAACATTGATGTATACATATTTCACGCTTTCCTAATTTGAATTGGGTTCAAATCCGAACATTTGTTATTTCAACCGCTCACTTTTGTAGAATTTACCACATTTTTCTTGTCATTGCCCCTGATAGGGTAAATTGCAAAATGTACTAATATCGAAGGAAAATTTAAACAATAACATAAATTAAATTGAAGTTATTTGGTGCTTCAACTGAACAAATAGAAAATACATTTTAAATAAATCTCAATAATTGGAACGTACATAGTATATCACAGTATATCTACATAGTAGTAGAAAGAGGGTGTGCAAACCACTATAGCACCACCCGAATTCCAACTTTCGCTATCGCTAAAACAACATCGCCAAAAAAACCGACGCCAAAAAAACCGACGCGAAACTGTTGCCACAGGAGGAGGCCCTTATTCGCAGCAGAGTTTATCTCCATATGAGATAACTTGCGAAGGAAAAGAAAATGACAAATGCATTAAAGTTTACATTGGGACAAGAAAACGGCGTTTAGGTGTTCGACTAGGCGAACATGAAGCTGACTTTAGACGACAAAAAACTAGCACAGCATTGTCAAAACATATAACAACAAGCGGACATACAGCTGATTTCGCTAAAACAAAAAATATTGATACAGAAAATAGAGAACCGACTAGATACACACTAGAGAGCCTTAGAGTTATGCAAAAAAGGGATAAGACGATAAACAAAAAGGAAGATACAGACAACATTGTCTCGGTATATATTTCATGCTTATAATTTTTTATTTTTATTATTAGTATTGATAAAACTACCATTAAGGATGGTATGGATATTATGTGAGTTAGTTTGCAATGTTTTTATATGTCAGTATTGTAATTTTTTCATACGTATGTTTGTACACACACTAATCATGTTGTTTTTATATTGTTAATGTTGTATGTTTTCATATATGTGGCAGATATAAAATAAACAATTGCCCCTGAGGATGCTAAAAGTATTAGCGAAACGTAGGGCTGAATAGTGGAATAACTTAGTTTTATTCGCACCTCAGGACTCAGATCAGACTAGCCGAATTAAATCTCACTCTTTTTTTTTAATTTATTATCATAAGTGATGGAATTGAATCTGATCTTTTAAATTTAATTTAAAAGCATAGAGTTTAGCTTTTTTTTATATATATTTTATAAATCTGTATATAATATGGAATGAAATAAAAGAATCCGCTATGTCGTTCACTAAGGTCGTTATAGTTTCATTTGCAGCAAAGCATCAGCTATTTGTCTTCTGCGACGCTCTCCTGGTGAACCATTGCCATTTTCATTCTCATTGGATCGTAGCGCATTTTTTTTTATCACTCAGAAGACATCTGAAACGGCATTTCAAAACTCCAATCGTGTGTTCGAAAACATTTCAAGCTTTCACGTGCTTATTAAAAATTGACTCCCTAGTTCCAGATTCTGCATCACGAAAGGGAGTTAATAAATAAGGACTCAGCTGGTGTTCTGAGTCACCAGCAAATGAGTTATTGTTTTCAATATTTATATGTTAAGGTTACATTTGTGCAGAAGTAAAAAATTTTGAGTACCTAAATAAATAGAGTTCTGATGCGCGGTCTCCAAACATGTCTTTAAAGAACTATTGTTCCATACGAACGAATCGTGTGTAGAACCAGCATATCTAGCATCCACAAAACGGATATTCATATCGTGATACCAAGCCTGTAATAAAAATACAATATAATTTGTATACCAACGCTACTGTATTAAATTCATAAATACTTACAATCATTGCATTTATGCTAAAAATTCCTTTTCTGTTTAGATAGAGGTTTTTGTTTGTGGTAGGGACATAAATCGCGATTTGGGTTCCATCGATGCAGCCAATTACATTTGGTATTCCCGACAACGACCGACAATGAGATTTGTCTTTGATTTTATCCAGGACATACATAAATTCGTCCTCGTTTAAGCGGAAATTCGCGACGAATCTACAAATATATATTCATACGTGTACATGGGAAAAAATTTGTTAAAAACTTCTTATTGTTCATTATATTTGAACTGGATACATTCACCGCGGTAGGCAGCTCTATAGGATTAGAGTTATCTCTAATAAACAGCTCGCGGTTTCACATTGTAATTATCCTCGAAATAGAGGTCCGCGTTATAAAACATTTCTTCGAATATCAGTTGGTATAATAGTAAATATTTGATTGTACAAATGACACAAATGTCAAATTCGGATAAACTCACTACTTTTTTCGTGAATGGCAACGACAAATTGTAGTGAATACGTTCATTCGCCATTCACAATGCAAGTTTGAGGTATGTTCGCCAAAGCGTTCGCCTCGCCAATAAAATTCTCTTCGAAAGGACCCTACTCGACTTAAGCGATGAACAAAATGACCGGATAAAATGAGTGAACTGTTTTTGACGGCTCATGCAGCTACAATTCCGATTTTAGCATATTATAATGATAATAATAATTTGGCGCTTACACTATATAGATCAGTGTTTGGCAGAGCTTCTCCTTCCATTTTGGTGTGCGTGTTTATATTATACCACAAATGGAAGGACCTACAGTTTTGTGCCGACTCCGAACTGCATATGTATTTAATGAGAAGCTTTTTCATGGCAGAAATACCCTCGGAGGATTGCCACTGACTGCCGAGGGGTGGCCACTATTAAAAACAACTTTTTCTATGATTAAGATTTTACTTGCCCTAGCTAAGAAACGAACCTCAAACTCAGCGGCATATTGAGTAATAGCATGCTACGCTAACCACTCGAGCACAGCGACCACTAGCATATTTTAAATCACTAAAAATATCCATTTTCATTCAAAGAAGTGTAAAATTAGCGACGAAGAAAAAAAGTAATAAGTACTATTTATATTATTGTTCGTTTGAAATTATTATATTATATTATAAAGAAAAATTTACATTAATAGGATAAAATGAAAAACAACAATAGTAAAAGAGTGACAAAGGGCCAAAAATATGTGCAGCGACGGTATTTGCAGCATTGAACGACGCCGTTATTACCCAGTTGGCTCAACTTATCGCGGAAAATCATCGAGCATTTCGCAGACTGCGAGCAGAGACATCCAAATGGGCTATTATCAGAGCTGCCAGTCGGTTATGGGAAACTCTCGAAATGAAACGAGTTGCACGTGCTACCTTGGGCGAAGCTGCTCTCAAGAGACTTTAGACTAAACGCCTACCAGAATTCACGCAACCTGATGATGTACATCATTGACGGACATTACGAACATTTTGCGAGGTAAGAAATTTTTTTCTAAACATATCACCAGGTGCCAGTTCAACCCGCTAACGTCGCAACGGCCGTCACTACACCTTTCGGATTAAACAAATTCCAATTTATGACCTTCGGCTTGTGCAGCGCTGCTTAACATACATTGACGACACTTGCGTAGCGTCCGATCCAATCGACATCGGCAACACCTGCGTTTAGTATTTCAACGCCTATGCGAAAACAATTTTTCCATTAACTTTTCAAAATGTCAATTTGGAAAGGCAGAAATAAAATTCTTGAGTCATCTTATTGATTCACAAGGAATTAGAAACTTGCCGGAAAAAACTTCGTCACTACTAGAATTTCCTAAGCCGACAGTGGTTAAAGAGTTGAAACGCTTTATAGCTATGCTTAACTTCTACAGAAGATTCCTGGCACACGCTGTTGATTACCAACAAGATCTACAAAAACATATTTCCGTGCGTTTGCCTGGACACCAGAAGCCGAAATCGCTTTCAGACGTTGCAAGGAAGAGCATACCAACGCAACCATACTGTTTCATCCATCCGCTGATGCCGAATTATCTTTGCACACCGACGAAGAATTCCAACGTTTTTTACAACAAATTCAAGAAACTCTCTCGTTCTTAAATACTTTACGCTTCCAGAGACAGATATGCAGCTGATTTGTGACACAGGTACATCGCGTGTACGCCTCTATGTGCCGAAAAAATTTAGATGGCAATTACTTACAAAAATACACGGCCTGTCACATCCCGGCGCTCGTGCTACATCCAAATTCGTACGCAGTTGCGAGGCATGTCAATGGCCGAAGGTTCAGCAATATACGAAATTACCTCTTGGGAAGTACGTTCTCCCAGAGGAAAGATTTTCGCACCTAAACATTGATTTCGTTGGTCCGTTTCCACTATGTGAAGGACAGCGATAATGTCTTACGGTAATATACCGCTTCATAAGATGGCCGGAAGCTCTGCCAATTCCGGACATCACTGCAGAAACCGTCACAAAGGCTTTGACAACGCACTTGATTTCCAGATTCGGCGTACCGCAACGCATTACGTCTGACCAAAGCAGGCAATTTGAGTCATCCGTGTTTAAGGAGCTGGTTTCTACGATTGGGGCTAACCACTTGCGTACCACACCTTATCACCCCTAGTCCAGCGGGATTATAGAGCGTTGGCATGTAACGTTTAAAGCTATCATCCTCTGCCACAACCCAACCTTCGTTCGATCTTGTTCGGTCTAAGAGTTGCTTTTAAGCGAGATATTGGTGCCTCGCCAGCAGAACTCGTCTATGGAACTACATTAGATTCCAGTCGCCAGAACCGACTAGCGAATCTGTCGAAAAATTTCGCGAATCCATGGAAAAATTACGACAAACTGAAACCGCCTATCACTCGCCACCAACAACATTCGTTTCGCCTATGCGACTCCATTCATTCTTCTTTGACATATCCTTACGCTGTTACACGCAAATTTGTATACTACTTTACAATCGTCATCAAAGGACGCCCGTTTAACATTAACATCGGCCGACTTAAACATGTTTTTTTTTTTTCAAATACCGACCGAGAAACATCAGCTCGTCCTGAAGTAAATCAGCCGGCACAAGACATTTTTCAAAACATCAACGATTCAAGTAGCATTCGTCTGGAGGTGGAATACTTTTTATCTTGCGATAACATCGTGTATACCATATATAAGTGCTCAATTGTTAAGAACACTACGTTACATAGTATCAAAACAATTAGTTACATATACCAACATTGATGTATACATATTTCACGCTTTCCTAATTTGAATTGGGTTCAAATCCGAACATTTGTTATTTCAACCGCTCACTTTTGTAGAATTTACCACATTTTTCTTGTCATTGCCCCTGATAGGGTAAATTGCAAAATGTACTAATATCGAAGGAAAATTTAAACAATAACATAAATTAAATTGAAGTTATTTGGTGCTTCAACTGCACAAATAGAAAGGACATTTTAAATAAATCTCAATAATTGGAACGTACATAGTATATCACAGTATATCTACATAGTAGTAGAAAGAGGGTGTGCAAACCACTATAGCACCACCCGAATTCCAGCTTTCGCTATCGCTAAAACAACATCGCCAAAAAAAACCGACGCCAAAAAAACCGACGCGAAACTGTTGTCACAGGAGGAGGCCCTTATTCCCAGCAGAGTTTATCTCCATATGAGATAACTTGCGAAGGAAAAGAAAATGACAAATGCATTAAAGTTTACATTGGGACAACAAAACGGCGTTTAGGTGTTCGACTAGGCGAACATGAAGCTGACTTTAGACGACAAAAAACTAGCACAGCATTGTCACAACATATAACAACAAGCGGATTTTGCTGCTAACACAAAAATTATTGATAGAGAAAATAGAGAACCGACTAGTTACACACTAGAGAGCCTTAGAGTTATGCAAAAAAGGGATAAGACGATAAACAAAAAGGAAGATACAGACAACATTGTCTCGGTATACATTTCATGCTTATAATTTTTTATTTTTATTATTAGTATTGATAAAACTACCATTAAGGATGGGTTGTGCGCAGGGCTTGGAACCCGCCACGTAAAAAACAAATTCCAATGAAAAGCAAAGCAAAGCCTCGGACAGGACCCCCCTTTTTAGATGACGACCACGGCAAACGTTTTAAGGACCATGATTTGATGGCATGCACCTGGAATGTCCGAACCCTTAATTGGGAAGGTGCCTCTGCCCGGCTGGTAGATGTCCTCGGTAGAGCGAAGGCTGACATCACCGCCATCCAAGAAATGCGATGGACGGGGCAAGGGAGGAAAACGGTAGGCCCTTGCGACGTATACTACAGCTGCCATGTAAAGGAGCGCAAATTTGGTGTCGGATTTGTGGTGGGAGAGAGACTTCGCCGTAAAGTACTGTCGTTCACTCCGGTGGACGAACGTCTCGCCACAATCCACATAAAGGGGGAGATTCTTCAACATCTCCCTGATTTGCGCCCATGCCCCGACGGAAGAGAAGGACGATGGGACCAAAGATTGCTTCTACGAACTCCTGGAGCGCACGTTCGAACGCTGCCCCCAACACGATATAAAAATCGTGCTAGGCGATTTTAATGCCAAGGTGGGTAAGGAGGGCATCTTTGGTTCCACAGTCGGAAAATTCAGTCTCCACGAAGAAACGTCTGATAACGGATTGAGACTGATCGACTTCGCCGGGGCCCGAAACATGGTAGTTTGTAGTACCAGGTTCCAGCATAGGAGGATACATCAGGCTACGTGGCTGTCTCCAGATGGTAAGACACGAAACCAAATCGACCATGTTGTGATAGACGGAAGGCACGCTTCCAGTGTCCTAGATGTGCGCACGATCCGAAGAGCCAACATCGACTCGGACCATTATCTTGTCGCAACCAAGATACGCACGCGCCTCTGTACGTCAAAAAGCGTGCGGAAAGGCACACAAGGAAAGCTCGACGTCGGAAAGTTGCAATCACAACAGACAGCCACGCACTTCGCTACTCGACTCGCACTCCTGCTCTCTGAGAGCTCTAATCAACACAGCGATATTTCAGAGCAATGGAACCACATCTCTTGCTCTTTACGTACCGCCGCTGAACAATCTATTGGTTTCCAGCGAGCCCGGAAAAATGACTGGTACGATGAGGAATGTCGCGTTGCCACGGAACGGAAAGATGCTGCCTACAGGGCCACGTTGCGACCGGGCGCAACGCCAGCCTTGCGGGAGAGATATCGTGAGTTGAAAAAGGAAGCGAGACGCATTTTTCCAGAGAAGAAGAGAAAGGCCGAAATGCGTGAGTGCGAAGAGCTTGAAATGTTGGCCGACAGGAAAAGCGCCCGAAAATTCTTTCAGAAAGTACGACGGCTAACAGAAGGTTTTAAGACCGGGGCGAATTCCTGTAAGAACGGGAGCACTTCTCCACACTACTTAGTGGTAGTGACAGAGACCACTTTGGAGAAGATGATGATCCCGAAACCCCAATCAATGAAGACGGAATTCATGTTCCGCTACCCGACTGCGATGAAATCCGTATAGCAATAGCACGGCTCAAGAACATAAAAGCGCCCGGAGTTGACGGGCTGCCAGCTGAGTTATTCAAATAGGGTGGAAAAGAGTTGGTAAAGCGCATGCACCAGCTTATCTATAGAGTATGGTCGGACGAATGCATGCCTACTGATTGGAATCTAAGTGTACTTTGCCCAATCCATAAGAAGGGTGATACTGCAATTCGCGCCAACTATCGTGGTATCAGCCTTCTTAACATTGCATATAAGGTTCTGTCAAGTGTATTGTGTGAAAGACTAAAGCCCACCGTCAATGAACTGATTGGACCTTATCAGTGTGGCTTTAGACCTGGTAAATCTACTATCGACCAGATATTCACAGTGCGCCAGATCTTGGAAAAGACCCAAGAAAGAAGAATCGACACGCACCACCTTTTTGTCGACTTCAAAGCCGCTTTCGACAGCACAAAAAGAAGTTGCCTTTATGCCGCAATGTCTGAATTTGGTATCCCCGCAAAACTTATACGGCTATGTAAAATGACGTTGAGCAACACCACCAGCTCCGTCAGGATTGGGAAGGACCTCTCCGAGCCGTTTGATACCAAACGAGGTTTCAGACAGGGTGACTCTTTGTCGTGTGACTTTTTTAACCTTATGCTGGAGAAGATAATTCGAGCCGCAGAACTAAATCGGTCAGGCACTATCTTTTATAAGAGTGGGCAGCTGCTAGCGTACGCCGATGACATTGACATCATCGGCCTTAACAACCGCGCAGTTAGTTCTGCCTTCTCAAAACTGGATAGAGAAGCAAAGCGAATGGGTCTGGAGGTGAACGAGGGCAAGACGAAGTATCTCCTGTCATCAAATAAACAGTCGGCACATTCACGACTGGGATCAAACATCACTGTTGACAGTTATAACTTTGAAAAAGTAGAAGACTTCGTTTTCTTAGGAACCAGCATTAACATCAATAATAATGTCAGCCTCGAAATCCAAAGGAGGATCACTCTTGCCAACAAGTGCTACTTCGGACTGAGTAGGCAACTGAGCAGTAAAGTCCTCTCTCGACGGACAAAAATTACGCTCTATAAGTCTCTCATTATGCCCGTCCTGATGTATGGCGCAGAAGCATGGACGATGAAGATATCTGATGAGAAGGCTCTGGGAGTGTTCGAGAGAAAGATTCTCCGAAAGATTTATGGGCCTTTACGCCTTTGCGTTCGATCTTGTTCGGTCTAAGAGTTGCTTTTAAGCGAGATATTGGTGCCTCGCCAGCAGAACTCGTCTATGGAACTACATTAGATTCCAGTCGCCAGAACCGACTAGCGAATCTGTCGAAAAATTTCGCGAATCCATGGAAAAATTACGACAAACTGAAACCGCCTATCACTCGCCACCAACAACATTCGTTTCGCCTATGCGACTCCATTCATTCTTCTTTGACATATCCTTACGCTGTTACACGCAAATTTGTAAAATACTTTACAATCGTCATCAAAGGACGCCCGTTTAACATTAACATCGGCCGATTTAAACATGTTTTTTTTTTTCAAATACCGACCGAGAAACATCAGCTCGTCCTGAAGTAAATCAGCCGGCACAAGACATTTTTCAAAACATCAACGATTCAAGTAGCATTCGTCTGGAGGTGGAATACTTTTTATCTTGCGATAACATCGTGTATACCATATATAAGTGCTCAATTGTTAAGAACACTACGTTACATAGTATCAAAACAATTAGTTACATATACCAACATTGATGTATACATATTTCACGCTTTCCTAATTTGAATTGGGTTCAAATCCGAACATTTGTTATTTCAACCGCTCACTTTTGTAGAATTTACCACATTTTTCTTGTCATTGCCCCTGATAGGGTAAATTGCAAAATGTACTAATATCGAAGGAAAATTTAAACAATAACATAAATTAAATTGAAGTTATTTGGTGCTTCAACTCCACAAATAGAAAGGACATTTTAAATAAATCTCAATAATTGGAACGTACATAGTATATCACAGTATATCTACATAGTAGTAGAAAGAGGGTGTGCAAACCACTATAGCACCACCCGAATTCCAGCTTTCGCTATCGCTAAAACAACATCGCCAAAAAAACCGACGCCAAAAAAACCGACGCGAAACTGTTGTCGCAGGAGGAAGCCCTTATTCCCAGCAGAGTTTATCTCCATATGAGATAACTTGCGAAGGAAAAGAAAATGACAAATGCATTAAAGTTTACATTGGGACAACAAAACGGCGTTTAGGTGTTCGACTAGGCGAACATGAAGCTGACTTTAGACGACAAAAAACTAGCACAGCATTGTCACAACATATAACAACAAGCGGATTTTGCTGCTAACACAAAAATTATTGATAGAGAAAATAGAGAACCGACTAGTTACACACTAGAGAGCCTTAGAGTTATGCAAAAAAGGGATAAGACGATAAACAAAAAGGAAGATACAGACAACATTGTCTCGGTATACATTTCATGCTTATAATTTTTTATTTTTATTATTAGTATTGATAAAACTACCATTAAGGATGGGTTGTGCGCAGGGCTTGGAACCCGCCACGTAAAAAACAAATTCCAATGAAAAGCAAAGCAAAGCCTCGGACAGGACCCCCCTTTTTAGATGACGACCACGGCAAACGTTTTAAGGACCATGATTTGATGGCATGCACCTGGAATGTCCGAACCCTTAATTGGGAAGGTGCCTCTGCCCGGCTGGTAGATGTCCTCGGTAGAGCGAAGGCTGACATCACCGCCATCCAAGAAATGCGATGGACGGGGCAAGGGAGGAAAACGGTAGGCCCTTGCGTCGTATACTACAGCTGCCATGTAAAGGAGCGCAAATTTGGTGTCGGATTTGTGGTGGGAGAGAGACTTCGCCGTAAAGTACTGTCGTTCACTCCGGTGGACGAACGTCTCGCCACAATCCATATAAAGGGGAGCTTCTTCAACATCTCCCTGATTTGCGTCCATGCCCCGACGGAAGAGAAGGACGATGGGACCAAAGATTGCTTCTACGAACTCCTGGAGCGCACGTTCGAACGCTGCCCCCAACACGATATAAAAATCGTGCTAGGCGATTTTAATGCCAAGGTGGGTAAGGAGGGCATCTTTGGTTCCACAGTCGGAAAATTCAGTCTCCACGAAGAAACGTCTGATAACGGATTGAGACTGATCGACTTCGCCGGGGCCCGAAACATGGTAGTTTGTAGTACCAGGTTCCAGCATAAGAGGATACATCAGGCTACGTGGCTCTCTCCAGATGGTAAGACACGAAACCAAATCGACCATGTTGTGATAGACGGAAGGCACGCTTCCAGTGTCCTAGATGTGCGCACGATCCGAGGAGCCAACATCGACTCGGACCATTATCTTGTCGCAGCCAAGATACGCACGCGCCTCTGTACGTCAAAAAGCGTGCGGAAAGGCACACAAGGAAAGCTCGACGTCGGAAAGTTGCAATCACAACAGACAGCCACGCACTTCGCTACTCGACTCGCACTCCTGCTCTCTGAGAGCTCTAATCAACACAGCGATATTTCAGAGCAATGGAACCACATCTCTTGCTCTTTACGTACCGCCGCTGAACAATCTATTGGTTTCCAGCGAGCCCGGAAAAATGACTGGTACGATGAGGAATGTCGCGTTGCCACGGAACGGAAAGATGCTGCCTACAGGGCCACGTTGCGATCGGGCGCAATGCGAGCCTTGCGGGAGAGATATCGTGAGTTGAAAAAGGGAGCGAGACGCATTTTTCCAGAGAAGAAGAGAAAGGCCGAAATGCGTGAGTGCGAAGAGCTTGAAATGTTGGCCGACAGGAAAAGCGCCCGAAAATTCTTTCAGAAAGTACGACGGCTAACAGAAGGTTTTAAGACCGGGGCGAATTCCTGTAAGAACGGGAGCACTTCTCCACACTACTTAGTGGTAGTGACAGATACCACCTTGAAGAAGATGATGATCCCGAAACCCCAATCAATGAAGACGGAATTCATGTTCCGCTACCCGACTGCGATGAAATCCGTATAGCAATAGCACGGCTCAAGAACAACAAAGCGCCCAGAGTTGACGGGCTGCCAGCTGAGTTATTCCAATACGGTGGAGAAGAGTTGGTAAAGCGCATGCACCAGCTTATCTATAGAGTATGGTCGGACGAATGCATGCCTAATGATTGGAATCTAAGTGTACTTTGCCCAATCCATAAGAAGGGTGATACTGCAATTCGCGCCAACTATCGTGGTATCAGCCTTCTTAACATTGCATATAAGGTTCTGTCAAGTGTATTGTGTGAAAGACTAAAGCCCACCGTCAATGAACTGATTGGACCTTATCAGTGTGGCTTTAGACCTGGTAAATCTACTATCGACCAGATATTCACAGTGCGCCAGATCTTGGAAAAGACCCAAGAAAGAAGAATCGACACGCACCACCTTTTTGTCGACTTCAAAGCCGCTTTCGACAGCACAAAAAGAAGTTGCCTTTATGCCGCAATGTCTGAATTTGGTATCCCCGCAAAACTTATACGGCTATGTAAAATGACGTTGAGCAACACCACCAGCTCCGTCAGGATTGGGAAGGACCTCTCCGAGCCGTTTGATACAAAACGAGGTTTCAGACAGGGTGACTCTTTGTCGTGTGACTTTTTTAACCTTATGCTGGAGAAGATAATTCGAGCCGCAGAACTAAATCGGTCAGGCACTATCTTTTATAAGAGTGTGCAGCTGCTAGCGTACGCCGATGACATTGACATCATCGGCCTTAACAACCGCGCAGTTAGTTCTGCCTTCTCCAAACTGGATAGAGAAGCAAAGCGAATGGGTCTGGAGGTGAACGAGGGCAAGACGAAGTATCTCCTGTCATCAAATAAACAGTCGGCACATTCACGACTGGGATCAAACATCACTGTTGACAGTTATAACTTTGAAAAAGTAGAAGACTTCGTTTACTTAGGAACCAGCATTAACATCAATAATAATGTCAGCCTCGAAATCCAAAGGAGGATCACTCTTGCCAACAAGTGCTACTTCGGACTGAGTAGGCAACTGAGCAGTAAAGTCCTCTCTCGACGGACAAAAATTACGCTCTATAAGTCTCTCATTATGCCCGTCCTGATGTATGGCGCAGAAGCATGGACGATGAAGATATCTGATGAGAAGGCTCTGGGAGTGTTCGAGAGAAAGATTCTCCGAAAGATTTATGGGCCTTTACGCCTTTGCGTTCGATCTTGTTCGGTCTAAGAGTTGCTTTTAAGCGAGATATTGGTGCCTCGCCAGCAGAACTCGTCTATGGAACTACATTAGATTCCAGTCGCCAGAACCGACTAGCGAATCTGTCGAAAAATTTCGCGAATGCATGGAAAAATTACGACAAACTGAAACCGCCTATCACTCGCCACCAACAACATTCGTTTCGCCTATGCGACTCCATTCATTCTTCTTTGACATATCCTTACGCTGTTACACGCAAATTTGTAAAATACTTTACAATCGTCATCAAAGGACGCCCGTTTAACATTAACATCGGCCGACTTAAACATGTTTTTTTTTTCAAATACCGACCGAGAAACATCAGCTCGTCCTGAAGTAAATCAGCCGGCACAAGACATTTTTCAAAACATCAACGATTCAAGTAGCATTCGTCTGGAGGTGGAATACTTTTTATCTTGCGATAACATCGTGTATACCATATATAAGTGCTCAATTGTTAAGAACACTACGTTACATAGTATCAAAACAATTAGTTACATATACCAACATTGATGTATACATATTTCACGCTTTCCTAATTTGAATTGGGTTCAAATCCGAACATTTGTTATTTCAACCGCTCACTTTTGTAGAATTTACCACATTTTTCTTGTCATTGCCCCTGATAGGGTAAATTGCAAAATGTACTAATATCGAAGGAAAATTTAAACAATAACATAAATTAAATTGAAGTTATTTGGTGCTTCAACTCCACAAATAGAAAGGACATTTTAAATAAATCTCAATAATTGGAACGTACATAGTATATCACAGTATATCTACATAGTAGTAGAAAGAGGGTGTGCAAACCACTATAGCACCACCCGAATTCCAGCTTTCGCTATCGCTAAAACAACATCGCCAAAAAAACCGACGCCAAAAAAACCGACGCGAAACTGTTGTCACAGGAGGAAGCCCTTATTCCCAGCAGAGTTTATCTCCATATGAGATAACTTGCGAAGGAAAAGAAAATGACAAATGCATTAAAGTTTACATTGGGACAACAAAACGGCGTTTAGGTGTTCGACTAGGCGAACATGAAGCTGACTTTAGACGACAAAAAACTAGCACAGCATTGTCACAACATATAACAACAAGCGGATTTTGCTGCTAACACAAAAATTATTGATAGAGAAAATAGAGAACCGACTAGTTACACACTAGAGAGCCTTAGAGTTATGCAAAAAAGGGATAAGACGATAAACAAAAAGGAAGATACAGACAACATTGTCTCGGTATACATTTCATGCTTATAATTTTTTATTTTTATTATTAGTATTGATAAAACTACCATTAAGGATGGGTTGTGCGCAGGGCTTGGAACCCGCCACGTAAAAAACAAATTCCAATGAAAAGCAAAGCAAAGCCTCGGACAGGACCCCCCTTTTTAGATGACGACCACGGCAAACGTTTTAAGGACCATGATTTGATGGCATGCACCTGGAATGTCCGAACCCTTAATTGGGAAGGTGCCTCTGCCCGGCTGGTAGATGTCCTCGGTAGAGCGAAGGCTGACATCACCGCCATCCAAGAAATGCGATGGACGGGGCAAGGGAGGAAAACGGTAGGCCCTTGCGACGTATACTACAGCTGCCATGTAAAGGAGCGCAAATTTGGTGTCGGATTTGTGGTGGGAGAGAGACTTCGCCGTAAAGTACTGTCGTTCACTCCGGTGGACGAACGTCTCGCCACAATCCACATAAAGGGGAGCTTCTTCAACATCTCCCTGATTTGCGTCCATGCCCCGACGGAAGAGAAGGACGATGGGACCAAAGATTGCTTCTACGAACTCCTGGAGCGCACGTTCGAACGCTGCCCCCAACACGATATAAAAATCGTGCTAGGCGATTTTAATGCCAAGGTGGGTAAGGAGGGCATCTTTGGTTCCACAGTCGGAAAATTCAGTCTCCACGAAGAAACGTCTGATAACGGATTGAGACTGATCGACTTCGCCGGGGCCCGAAACATGGTAGTTTGTAGTACCAGGTTCCAGCATAAGAGGATACATCAGGCTACGTGGCTCTCTCCAGATGGTAAGACACGAAACCAAATCGACCATGTTGTGATAGACGGAAGGCACGCTTCCAGTGTCCTAGATGTGCGCACGATCCGAGGAGCCAACATCGACTCGGACCATTATCTTGTCGCAGCCAAGATACGCACGCGCCTCTGTACGTCAAAAAGCGTGCGCAAAGGCACACAAGGAAAGCTCGACGTCGGAAAGTTGCAATCACAACAGACAGCCACGCACTTCGCTACTCGACTCGCACTCCTGCTCTCTGAGAGCTCTAATCAACACAGCGATATTTCAGAGCAATGGAACCACATCTCTTGCTCTTTACGTACCGCCGCTGAACAATCTATTGGTTTCCAGCGAGCCCGGAAAAATGACTGGTACGATGAGGAATGTCGCGTTGCCACGGAACGGAAAGATGCTGCCTACAGGGCCACGTTGCGATCGGGCGCAATGCGAGCCTTGCGGGAGAGATATCGTGAGTTGAAAAAGGAAGCGAGACGCATTTTTCCAGAGAAGAAGAGAAAGGCCGAAATGCGTGAGTGCGAAGAGCTTGAAATGTTGGCCGACAGGAAAAGCGCCCGAAAATTCTTTCAGAAAGTACGACGGCTAACAGAAGGTTTTAAGACCGGGGCGAATTCCTGTAAGAACGGGAGCACTTCTCCACACTACTTAGTGGTAGTGACAGATACCACCTTGAAGAAGATGATGATCCCGAAACCCCAATCAATGAAGACGGAATTCATGTTCCGCTACCCGACTGCGATGAAATCCGTATAGCAATAGCACGGCTCAAGAACAACAAAGCGCCCAGAGTTGACGGGCTGCCAGCTGAGTTATTCCAATACGGTGGAGAAGAGTTGGTAAAGCGCATGCACCAGCTTATCTATAGAGTATGGTCGGACGAATGCATGCCTAATGATTGGAATCTAAGTGTACTTTGCCCAATCCATAAGAAGGGTGATACTGCAATTCGCGCCAACTATCGTGGTATCAGCCTTCTTAACATTGCATATAAGGTTCTGTCAAGTGTATTGTGTGAAAGACTAAAGCCCACCGTCAATGAACTGATTGGACCTTATCAGTGTGGCTTTAGACCTGGTAAATCTACTATCGACCAGATATTCACAGTGCGCCAGATCTTGGAAAAGACCCAAGAAAGAAGAATCGACACGCACCACCTTTTTGTCGACTTCAAAGCCGCTTTCGACAGCACAAAAAGAAGTTGCCTTTATGCCGCAATGTCTGAATTTGGTATCCCCGCAAAACTTATACGGCTATGTAAAATGACGTTGAGCAACACCACCAGCTCCGTCAGGATTGGGAAGGACCTCTCCGAGCCGTTTGATACAAAACGAGGTTTCAGACAGGGTGACTCTTTGTCGTGTGACTTTTTTAACCTTATGCTGGAGAAGATAATTCGAGCCGCAGAACTAAATCGGTCAGGCACTATCTTTTATAAGAGTGTGCAGCTGCTAGCGTACGCCGATGACATTGACATCATCGGCCTTAACAACCGCGCAGTTAGTTCTGCCTTCTCCAAACTGGATAGAGAAGCAAAGCGAATGGGTCTGGAGGTGAACGAGGGCAAGACGAAGTATCTCCTGTCATCAAATAAACAGTCGGCACATTCACGACTGGGATCAAACATCACTGTTGACAGTTATAACTTTGAAAAAGTAGAAGACTTCGTTTACTTAGGAACCAGCATTAACATCAATAATAATGTCAGCCTCGAAATCCAAAGGAGGATCACTCTTGCCAACAAGTGCTACTTCGGACTGAGTAGGCAACTGAGCAGTAAAGTCCTCTCTCGACGGACAAAAATTACGCTCTATAAGTCTCTCATTATGCCCGTCCTGATGTATGGCGCAGAAGCATGGACGATGAAGATATCTGATGAGAAGGCTCTGGGAGTGTTCGAGAGAAAGATTCTCCGAAAGATTTATGGGCCTTTACGCCTTTGCGTTCGATCTTGTTCGGTCTAAGAGTTGCTTTTAAGCGAGATATTGGTGCCTCGCCAGCAGAACTCGTCTATGGAACTACATTAGATTCCAGTCGCCAGAACCGACTAGCGAATCTGTCGAAAAATTTCGCGAATCCATGGAAAAATTACGACAAACTGAAACCGCCTATCACTCGCCACCAACAACATTCGTTTCGCCTATGCGACTCCATTCATTCTTCTTTGACATATCCTTACGCTGTTACACGCAAATTTGTAAAATACTTTACAATCGTCATCAAAGGACGCCCGTTTAACATTAACATCGGCCGACTTAAACATGTTTTTTTTTTCAAATACCGACCGAGAAACATCAGCTCGTCCTGAAGTAAATCAGCCGGCACAAGACATTTTTCAAAACATCAACGATTCAAGTAGCATTCGTCTGGAGGTGGAATACTTTTTATCTTGCGATAACATCGTGTATACCATATATAAGTGCTCAATTGTTAAGAACACTACGTTACATAGTATCAAAACAATTAGTTACATATACCAACATTGATGTATACATATTTCACGCTTTCCTAATTTGAATTGGGTTCAAATCCGAACATTTGTTATTTCAACCGCTCACTTTTGTAGAATTTACCACATTTTTCTTGTCATTGCCCCTGATAGGGTAAATTGCAAAATGTACTAATATCGAAGGAAAATTTAAACAATAACATAAATTAAATTGAAGTTATTTGGTGCTTCAACTCCACAAATAGAAAGGACATTTTAAATAAATCTCAATAATTGGAACGTACATAGTATATCACAGTATATCTACATAGTAGTAGAAAGAGGGTGTGCAAACCACTATAGCACCACCCGAATTCCAGCTTTCGCTATCGCTAAAACAACATCGCCAAAAAAACCGACGCCAAAAAAACCGACGCGAAACTGTTGTCACAGGAGGAAGCCCTTATTCCCAGCAGAGTTTATCTCCATATGAGATAACTTGCGAAGGAAAAGAAAATGACAAATGCATTAAAGTTTACATTGGGACAACAAAACGGCGTTTAGGTGTTCGACTAGGCGAACATGAAGCTGACTTTAGACGACAAAAAACTAGCACAGCATTGTCACAACATATAACAACAAGCGGATTTTGCTGCTAACACAAAAATTATTGATAGAGAAAATAGAGAACCGACTAGTTACACACTAGAGAGCCTTAGAGTTATGCAAAAAAGGGATAAGACGATAAACAAAAAGGAAGATACAGACAACATTGTCTCGGTATACATTTCATGCTTATAATTTTTTATTTTTATTATTAGTATTGATAAAACTACCATTAAGGATGGGTTGTGCGCAGGGCTTGGAACCCGCCACGTAAAAAACAAATTCCAATGAAAAGCAAAGCAAAGCCTCGGACAGGACCCCCCTTTTTAGATGACGACCACGGCAAACGTTTTAAGGACCATGATTTGATGGCATGCACCTGGAATGTCCGAACCCTTAATTGGGAAGGTGCCTCTGCCCGGCTGGTAGATGTCCTCGGTAGAGCGAAGGCTGACATCACCGCCATCCAAGAAATGCGATGGACGGGGCAAGGGAGGAAAACGGTAGGCCCTTGCGACGTATACTACAGCTGCCATGTAAAGGAGCGCAAATTTGGTGTCGGATTTGTGGTGGGAGAGAGACTTCGCCGTAAAGTACTGTCGTTCACTCCGGTGGACGAACGTCTCGCCACAATCCACATAAAGGGGAGCTTCTTCAACATCTCCCTGATTTGCGTCCATGCCCCGACGGAAGAGAAGGACGATGGGACCAAAGATTGCTTCTACGAACTCCTGGAGCGCACGTTCGAACGCTGCCCCCAACACGATATAAAAATCGTGCTAGGCGATTTTAATGCCAAGGTGGGTAAGGAGGGCATCTTTGGTTCCACAGTCGGAAAATTCAGTCTCCACGAAGAAACGTCTGATAACGGATTGAGACTGATCGACTTCGCCGGGGCCCGAAACATGGTAGTTTGTAGTACCAGGTTCCAGCATAAGAGGATACATCAGGCTACGTGGCTCTCTCCAGATGGTAAGACACGAAACCAAATCGACCATGTTGTGATAGACGGAAGGCACGCTTCCAGTGTCCTAGATGTGCGCACGATCCGAGGAGCCAACATCGACTCGGACCATTATCTTGTCGCAGCCAAGATACGCACGCGCCTCTGTACGTCAAAAAGCGTGCGCAAAGGCACACAAGGAAAGCTCGACGTCGGAAAGTTGCAATCACAACAGACAGCCACGCACTTCGCTACTCGACTCGCACTCCTGCTCTCTGAGAGCTCTAATCAACACAGCGATATTTCAGAGCAATGGAACCACATCTCTTGCTCTTTACGTACCGCCGCTGAACAATCTATTGGTTTCCAGCGAGCCCGGAAAAATGACTGGTACGATGAGGAATGTCGCGTTGCCACGGAACGGAAAGATGCTGCCTACAGGGCCACGTTGCGACCGGGCGCAACGCCAGCCTTGCGGGAGAGATATCGTGAGTTGAAAAAGGAAGCGAGACGCATTTTTCCAGAGAAGAAGAGAAAGGCCGAAATGCGTGAGTGCGAAGAGCTTGAAATGTTGGCCGACAGGAAAAGCGCCCGAAAATTCTTTCAGAAAGTACGACGGCTAACAGAAGGTTTTAAGACCGGGGCGAATTCCTGTAAAAACGGGAGCACTTCTCCACACTACTTAGTGGTAGTGACAGATACCACCTTGGAGAAGATGATGATCCCGAAACCCCAATCAATGAAGACGGAATTCATGTTCCGCTACCCGACTGCGATGAAATCCGTATAGCAATAGCACGGCTCAAGAACAACAAAGCGCCCGGAGTTGACGGGCTGCCAGCTGAGTTATTCAAATACGGTGGAGAAGAGTTGGTAAAGCGCATGCACCAGCTTATCTATAGAGTATGGTCGGACGAATGCATGCCTACTGATTGGAATCTAAGTGTACTTTGCCCAATCCATAAGAAGGGTGATACTGCAATTCGCGCCAACTATCGTGGTATCAGCCTTCTTAACATTGCATATAAGGTTCTGTCAAGTGTATTGTGTGAAAGACTAAAGCCCACCGTCAATGAACTGATTGGACCTTATCAGTGTGGCTTTAGACCTGGTAAATCTACTATCGACCAGATATTCACAGTGCGCCAGATCTTGGAAAAGACCCAAGAAAGAAGAATCGACACGCACCACCTTTTTGTCGACTTCAAAGCCGCTTTCGACAGCACAAAAAGAAGTTGCCTTTATGCCGCAATGTCTGAATTTGGTATCCCCGCAAAACTTATACGGCTATGTAAAATGACGTTGAGCAACACCACCAGCTCCGTCAGGATTGGGAAGGACCTCTCCGAGCCGTTTGATACCAAACGAGGTTTCAGACAGGGTGACTCTTTGTTGTGACTTTTTTAACCTTATGCTGGAGAAGATAATTCGAGCCGCAGAACTAAATCGGTCAGGCACTATCTTTTATAAGAGTGTGCAGCTGCTGGCGTACGCCGATGACATTGACATCATCGGCCTTAACAACCGCGCAGTTAGTTCTGCCTTCTCCAAACTGGATAGAGAAGCAAAGCGAATGGGTCTGGAGGTGAACGAGGGCAAGACGAAGTATCTCCTGTCATCAAATAAACAGTCGGCACATTCACGACTGGGATCAAACATCACTGTTGACAGTTATAACTTTGAAAAAGTAGAAGACTTCGTTTACTTAGGAACCAGCATTAACATCAATAATAATGTCAGCCTCGAAATCCAAAGGAGGATCACTCTTGCCAACAAGTGCTACTTCGGACTGAGTAGGCAACTGAGCAGTAAAGTCCTCTCTCGACGGACAAAAATTACGCTCTATAAGTCTCTCATTATGCCCGTCCTGATGTATGGCGCAGAAGCATGGACGATGAAGATATCTGATGAGAAGGCTCTGGGAGTGTTCGAGAGAAAGATTCTCCGAAAGATTTATGGGCCTTTACGCCTTTGCGATGGCGAATACCGGAGAAGATGGAACGATGCTCTGTACGAGCTTTATAACGACATAGATATAGTGCAGCGAATTAAGATTCAGCGGCTTCGCTGGCTTGGTCATGTCGTTCGAATGGATGAAAGCGCCCCAGCTCTGAAAGTATTCGACGCGGTACCCGCCGGTGGTAGCAGAGGAAAAGGGAGGCCTCCTCTGCGTTGGAAAGACCAGGCGGTAAAGGACTTGGGTACGCTTGGTATTTCCAACTGGCGCCAGTTAGCGAAAGAGAGAAATAACTGGCGTGCTGTGCTAAGCTCGGCCAAAATCGCATAGGCGGTTATCGAGCCAATGAAAGAAAGAAGAAAGTTTGTAATGTTTTTATATGTCAGTATTGTAATTTTTTCATACGTATGTTTGTACACACTATAATCATGTTGTTTTTATATTGTTAATGTTGTATGTTTTCATATGTGTGGCAGATATAAAATAAACAATTGCCCCTGAGGATGCTAAAAGTATTAGCGGAACGTTGGGCTGAATAGTGGAATAACTTAGTTTTATTCGCACCTCAAGACTCAGATCAGACTAGCCGAATTAAATCTCACTCTTTTTTTTTAATTTATTATCATAAGTGATGTAATTGAATCTGATCTTTTAAATTTAATTTTAAAGCATAGAGTTTAGCTTTTTTTTATATATTTATTAAATCTGTATATAATATGGAATGAAATAAAAGAATCCGCTATGTCGTTCACTAAGGTCGTTATAGTTTCATTTGCAGCAAAGCATCAGCTATTTGTCTTCTGCGACGCTCTCCTGGTGAACCATTGCCATTTTCATTCTCATTGGATCGTAGCGCATTTTTTTTTATCACTCAGAAGACATCTGAAACGGCATTTCAAAACTCCAATCGTGTGTTCGACAACATTTCAAGCTTTCACGTGCTTATTAAAAATTGACTCCCTAGTTCCAGATTCTGCATCACGAAAGGGAGTTAATAAATAAGGACTCAGCTGGTGTTCTGAGTCACCAGCAAATGAGTTATTGTTTTCAATATTTATATGTTAAGGTTACATTTGTGCAGAAGTAAAAAATTTGGAGTACCTAAATAAATAGAGTTCTGATCTCCGTATTGATGCGCGGTCTCCAAACATGTCTTTAAAGAACTATTGTTCCATACGAACGAATCGTGTGTAGAACCAGCATATCTAGCATCCACAAAACGGATATTCATATCGTGATCCCAAGCCTGTATACAACATAATTTGTATACCAACGCTACTGTATTAAATTCATAAATACCTACAATCATTGCATTTATGCTAAAAATTCCTTTTCTGTTTAGATAGAGGTTTTTGTTTGTGGTAGGGACATAAATCGCGATTTGGGTTCCATCGATGCAGTCAATTACAACAATGAAATTTGTCTTTGATTTTATCCAGGACATACATAAATTCGTCCTCGTTTAAGCGGAAATTCGCGACGAATCTACAAATATATATTCATACGTGTACATGGGAAAAAATTTGTTAAAAACTTCTTATTATTCATTATATTTGAACTGGATACATTCACCGCGGTAGGCAGCTCTATAGGATTAGAGTTATCTCTAATAAACAGCTCGCGGTTCCACATTGTAATTATCCTCGAAATAGAGGTCCGCGTTATAAAACATTTCTTCGAATATCAGTTGGTATAATAGTAAATATTTGAATGTACAAATGACACAAATGTCAAATTCGGATAAACTCACTACTTTTTTCGTGAATGGCAACGACAAATTGTAGTGAATACGTTCATTCGCCATTCACAATGCAAGTTTGAGGTATGTTCGCCAAAGCGTTCGCCTCGCCAATAAAATTCTCTTCGAAAGGACCCTACTCGACTTAAGCGATGAACAAAATGACCGGATAAAATTAGTGAACTGTTTTTAACGGCTCATGCAGCTACAATTCCGATTTTAGCATATTATAATGATAATAATAATTTGGCGCTTACACTATATAGCTCAGTGTTTGGCAGAGCTTCTCCTTCCATTTTGGTGTGTGTGTTTATATTATACCACAAATGGAAGGACCTACAGTTTTGTGCCGACTCCGAACTGCATATGTATTTAATGAGAAGCTTTTTCATGGCAGGAATACCCTCGGAGGATTGTTACTGACTGCCGAGGGGTGGCCGCTATTAAAAACAACTTTTTCTATGATTAATATTTTACTTGCCCTAGCTAAGAAACGAACCTCAAACTCAGCGGCATATTGAGTAATAGCACGCTACGCTAACCACTCGACCACAGCGACCACTAGCATATTTTAAATCACTAAAAATATCCATTTTCATTCAAAGAAGTGTAAAATTAGCGACGAAGAAAGCTTGATGCTAAATGGATCAGAAAAAAAGGAATAATTACTATTTATATTATTGTTCGTTTGAAATTATTATATTATATTATAAAGAAAAATTTACATTAATAGGATAAAATGAAAAACAACAATAGTAAAAGAGTGACAAGGGGCCAAAAATATGTGCAGCGACGGTATTTGCAGCATTGAACGACGCCGTTATTACCCAGTTGGCTCAACTTATCGCGGAAAATCATCGAGCATTTCGCAGACTGCGAGCAGAGACATCCAAATAGGCTATTATCAGAGCTGCCAGTCGGTTATGGGAAACTCTCGAAATGAAACGAGTTGCAGGTGCTACCTTGGGCGAAGCTGCTCTCAAGAGACTTTAGACTAAACGCCTACCAGAATTCACGCAACCTGTTATTGCCGCATCCTCGGGCGCATCAGCAGAGTTCACAAAGATAGCCGACTCAATCATTGATGCTGTCAGTCCTCGTCAGGTGGCACACGTGAGAAAGGAGAAAGCAGAGATAAGACAACTTCGTTTAGCTATAGAAGGCTTGTCTAAACGGTTCGAAAGATTCAACTTGCGTTCTCGCTCTCCCTCTCGCTCACGATCTCGACCAGCAACTACGACCTACGATAATATGCAAGGCACGAACGCCCACAGCCGCAGCCCCTGTCGACGGCGACATCGATCAGTTCAAGGAATAACAGATAACAGAATTGTCAAGAAAAGCTCGTTGCAGGATTTATGGCAAATCTTTTCGCAGAACGCTCAGTGTTGCGTCTTCAGGTGAAAGACAAAACATCAAATAAAACTTTCCTCATCCATGCGGGAGCAGATGTTTCCATTCTCCCGCTCACAACGTTATTATAAGACATTCGTCTATCCGCTACGAAATTATATGCAGCAAACGGTACTGCTATTAAAGTACTTGGGGAAAGACGCATTAAATTAGACCTAGGACTTCGCCGCGATTTAGTTTGGTAATTCCTGGTATTATTGGTGCGGATTTTATAAAAAATTTTGGTGGCTTATCGATAAGCGACGAAACAAACTTATCGATAGCTTGACATCTCTCGCCACATCATTAGGACAACCCATAATGTGCAGCATCAGCTAAAACGTATACATCAGGAAATTTATTTGCGTCTAAAACAAAATTAGCGCCATACGGATCCAAAGCGACGTCGACGGTGTTCCATCGCATCGAGACAACGGGCCTTTCGCCCGACAAGTTGGAAGCCGCTAAAGCATCATTTGATTTTTTATTGAAGGCAGGAATCTGTCATCAATCTAGAAGCAACTGGTTAAGCCCGCTACACATGGGTAGGAAGAGGGATGGAACCTGGAGACCGTGTGGTGACTACAGGGCGCTCAACTCGCATACGCTTCCAGATCGATATCCGCTGCCTTATTTGACGGACATTACGAACATTTTGCGAGGTAAGAAATGTTTTTCTAAAATAGGCCTGCAAAAAGCATATCACCAGGTGCCAGTTCAACCCGCTAACGTCGCAACGGCTGTCACTACACCTTTCGGATTAAACGAATTCCAATTTATGACCTTCGGCTTGTGCAGCGCTGCTTAACATACATTGACGACACTTGCGTAGCGTCCGATCCAATCAACATCGGCAATACCTGCGTTTAGTATTTCAACGCCTATGCGAAAACAATTTTTCCATTAACTTTTCAAAATGTCAATTTGGCAAGGCAGAAATAAAATTCTTGAGTCATCTTATTGATTCACAAGGCATTAGAAACTTGCCGGAAAAAACTTCGTCACTACTAGAATTTCCTAAGCCGACAGTGGTTAAAGAGTTGAAACGCTTTATAGCTATGCTTAACTTCTACAGAAGATTCCTGCCACACGCTGTTGATTACCAACAAGATCTACAAAAACATATTTCCGTCCGTTTGCCTGGACACCAGAAGCCGAAATAGCTTTCAGACGTTGCAAGGAAGAGCATACCAACGCAACCGTACTGTTTCATCCATCCGCTGATGCCGAATTATCTTTGCACACCGACGAAGAACTCCAACGTTTTTTACAACAAATTCAAGAAACTCTCTTGTTCTTGAATACTTTACGCTTCCAGAGACAGATATACAGCTGATTTGTGACACAAGTACATCGCGTGTACGCCTCTATGTGCCGAAAAAATTTAGATGGCAATTACTTACAAAAATACACGGCCTGTCACATCCCGGTGCTCGTGCTACATCCAAATTCGTACGCAGTTGCGGGGCATGTCAATGGCCAAGGTTTCAGCAATATACGAAATTACCTCTTGGGAAGTACGTTCTCCCAGAGGAAAGATTTTCGCACCTAAACATTGATTTCGTTGGTCCGTTTCCACTATGTGAAGGACAGCGATAATGTCTTACGGTAATATACCGCTTCATAAGATGGCCGGAAGCTCTGCCAAATCCCGACATCACTGCAGAAACCGTCACAAAGGCTTTGACAACGCACTTGATTTCCAGATTCGGCGTACCGCAACGCATTACGTCAGACCAAAGCAGGCAATTTGAGTCATCCGTGTTTAAGGAGCTGGTTTCTACGATTGGGGCTAACCACTTGCGTACCACACCTTATCACCGCTAGTCCAGCGGGATTATAGAGCGTTGGCATGTAACGTTTAAAGCTATCATCCTCTGCCACAACCCAACTTTCGTTCGATCTTGTTCGGTCTAAGAGATGCTTTTAAGCGAGATATTGGTGCCTCGCCAGCAGAACTCGTCTATGGAACTACATTAGATTCCAGTCGCCAGAACCGACTAGCGAATCTGTCGAAAAATTTCGCGAATCCATGGAAAAATTACGACAAACTGAAACCGCCTATCACTCGCCACCAACAACATTCGTTTCGCCTATGCGACTCCATTCATTCTTCTTTGACATATCTTTACGCTGTTACACGCAAATTTGTATAATACTTTACAATCGTCATCAAAGGACGCCCGTTTAACATTAACATCGGCCGACTTAAACATGTTTTTTTTTTCAAATACCGACCGAGAAACATCAGCTCGTCCTGAAGTAAATCAGCCGGCACAAGACATTTTTCAAAACATCAACGATTCAAGAAGCATTCGTCTGGAGGTGGAATACTTTTTATCTTGCGATAACATCGTGTATACCATATATAAGTGCTCAATTGTTAAGAACACTACGTTACATAGTATCAAAACAATTAGTTACATATACCAACATTGATGTATACATATTTCACGCTTTCCTAATTTGAATTGGGTTCAAATCCGAACATTTGTTATTTCAACCGCTCACTTTTGTAGAATTTACCACATTTTTCTTGTCATTGCCCCTGATAGGGTAAATTGCAAAATGTACTAATATCGAAGGAAAATTTAAACAATAACATAAATTAAATTGAAGTTATTTGATGCTTCAACTGCACAAATAGAAAGGACATTTTAAATAAATCTCAATAATTGGAACGTACATAGTTTATCACAGTATATCTACATAGTAGTAGAAAGAGGGTGTGCAAATCACTATAGCACCACCCGAATTCCAGCTTTCGCTATCGCTAAAACAACATCGCCAAAAAAACCGACGCCAAAAAAACCGACGCGAAACTGTTGCCACAGGGGGAGGCCCTTATTCGCAGCAGAGTTTATCTCCATATAAGATAACTTGCGAAGGAAAAGAAAATGACAAATGCATTAAAGTTTACATTGGGACAAGAAAACGGCGTTTAGGTGTTCGACTAGGCGAACATGAAGCTGACTTTAGACGACAAAAAACTAGCACAGCATTGTCAAAACATATAACAACAAGCGGACATATAGCTGATTTCGCTAAAACAAAAAATATTGATAGAGAAGATACACACTAGAGAGCCTTAGAGTTATGCAAAAAAGGGATAAGACGATAAACAAAAAGGAAGATACAGACAACATTGTCGCGGTATACATTTCATGCTTATAATTTTTTATTTTTATTATTAGTATTGATAAAACTACCATTAAGGATGGTATGGATATTATGTGAGTTAGTTTGTAATGTTTTTATATGTCAGTATTGTAATTTTTTCATACGTATGTTTGTACACACACTAATCATGTTGTTTTTATATTGTTAATGTTGTATGTTTTCATATATGTGGCAGATATAAAATAAACAATTGCCCCTAACGATGCTAAAAGTATTAGCGAAACGTAGGGCTGAATAGTGGAATAACTTAGTTTTATTCGCACCTCAGGACTCAGATCAGACTAGCCGAATTAAATCTCACTCTTTTTTTTTAATTTATTATCATAAGTGATGTAATTGAATCTGATCTTTTAAATTTAATTTTAAAGCATAGAGTTTAGCTTTTTTTTATATATTTATTAAATCTGTATATAATATGGAATGAAATAAAAGAATCCGCTATGTCGTTCACTAAGGTCGTTATAGTTTCATTTGCAGCAAAGCATCAGCTATTTGTCTTCTGCGACGCTCTCCTGGTGAACCATTGCCATTTTCATTCTCATTGGATCGTAGCGCATTTTTTTTTTATCACTCAGAAGACATCTGAAACGGCATTTCAAAACTCCAATCGTGTGTTCGACAACATTTCAAGCTTTCACGTGCTTATTAAAAATTGACTCCCTAGTTCCAGATTCTGCATCACGACAGGGAGTTAATAAATAAGGACTCAGCTGGTGTTCTGAGTCACCAGCAAATGAGTTATTGTTTTCAATATTTATATGTTAAGGTTACATTTGTGCAGAAGTAAAAAATTTGGAGTACCTAAATAAATAGAGTTCTGATCTCCGTTTTGATGCGCGGTCTCCAAACATGTCTTTAAAGAACTATTGTTCCATACGAACGAATCGTGTGTAGAACCAGCATATCTAGCATCCACAAAACGGATATTCATATCGTGATCCCAAGCCTGTATACAACATAATTTGTATACCAACGCTACTGTATTAAATTCATAAATACCTACAATCATTTCCTAAACTATTTGAGGCAATCGTTGTTGACCATTTAACGCATTCATTATCCTCTACAATTTCTAGCACTCAACACGGGTTCTCTAAGGGTAAATCTACCGTTACAAACTTGCTCGAGTTCACAACTCATGTTTCAAATGGATTCAGAGAATTTATGCACACTGATGTTATATACACCGATTTTAGTAAAGCATTCGACAGAGTAAGTCACGCTTTACTGATTCATAAACTCGATCTCCTTGGTTTTCAACCTAATCTCCTTCATTGGATATCTTTTTACCTCATGGACAGAACACAACGAGTTCTTTTTAAAAATAGTTCCTCAAACATTATTCATGTATCTTCAGGGGTCCCGCAAGGAAGTCACCTTGGTCCGATTCTGTTTTTACTTTTTATAAATGACATACCTTCTGTAATTAACTATTCAAAAATTTTATTGTATGCTGATGATGTAAAACTTTTTAGATCGTATCATTCTGTTGAGGAAAGGTCCTTACTACAGGCGGATTTAAATAGCATGACTAACTGGTGTGAAGTAAATAACATGCCGCTAAAATTAAAAAATGTAAGGTAATGTGCTTTTCTCGAAGGGCACTTCAACCGGCTTCTTATGACATATGTAACCATAACCTCGAACAAGTGTTTAACTTTGTTGATCTTGGAATTACAATGGATCCGAAACTTAATTTTAATCTTCACATTAATGTTACAGTTAACAAAGCCAAGGGTGTTTTTGCATTTGTAAAACGATGGTCAAAAGAATTCAATGACCCATACATTACGAAGGCTCTATTCACAACGTTAGTGAGGCCAATACTGGAATATGGATCTGTTGTTTGGCACCCGCGCTATCAAGTTCATTCCGACCGAATAGAGTCAATTCAAAAACAATTTCTGCTTTTTGCTTTAAGAAATTTTCGTTGGGATTCTCAGTACAACCTGCCCCCATATATAAGTCGTTTAAAACTCATTAATCTTCCTACACTTGCTAGTCGTAGAGAAATGCTGGGCGTAGTATTTTTAGTGAAGTTACTGACAGGCTTGATCTATAGCCCATCTCTTCTTGGTGAAATAAAACTAAACGTTCCCTCCCGAATTTCAAGACATTTCCGGCCTCTTTTTCTGAAGCCATGTAAAAGTAATTTTGAGTTAAATGAGCCACTGCGTAGTTTGTGTCAGGATTTTAACACTCACTCCGGTTCTTTTGATATTTCAGACTCACTTTTTTACATAAAGAAAACTATACTCAATGCTCTCAATAATTGATACAAACATACTTATATATTACTACTCGATCAGCTGATGAGCATTTGTTCTGTAGCTGAACAGTTTTAGATCTCGACACTTAACAAACTTCTGCCTTTCATGACTCGGCGCAGCATATGTATATGAAAAAAAAAAATTTTTTTTTTATATATCCGTGCGTCATACGGATGCGCCCCTCGCGTCGGTCGGGCGGGTATGGAGGGAAAAAAACCGTTGGGATTATTATTATTATTATTATTGCATTTATGCTAAAAATTCCTTTTCTGTTAAGATAGAGGTTTTTGTTTGTGGTAGGGACATAAATCGCGATTTGGGTTCCATCGTTGCAGTCAATTACAACAATGAAATTTGTCTTTGATTTTATCCAGGACATACATAAATTCGTCCTCGTTTAAGCGGAAATTCGCGACGAATCTACAAATATATATTCATACGTGTACATGGGAAAAAATTTGTTAAAAACTTCTTATTATTCATTATATTTGAACTGGATACATTCACCGCGGTAGGCAGCTCTATAGGATTAGAGTTATCTCTAATAAACAGCTCGCGGTTCCACATTGTAATTATCCTCGAAATAGAGGTCCGCGTTCTAAAACATTTCTTCGAATATCAGTTGGTATAATAGTAAATATTTGAATGTACAAATGACACAAATGTCAAATTCGGATAAACTCACTACTTTTTTCGTGAATGGCAACGACAAATTGTAGTGAATACGTTCATTCGCCATTCACAATGCAAGTTTGAGGTATGTTCGCCAAAGCGTTCGCCTCGCCAATAAAATTCTCTTCGAAAGGACCCTACTCGACTTAAGCGATGAACAAAATGACCGGATAAAATTAGTGAACTGTTTTTAACGGCTCATGCAGCTACAATTCCGATTTTAGCATATTATAATGATAATAATAATTTGGCGCTTACACTATATAGCTCAGTGTTTGGCAGAGCTTCTCCTTCCATTTTGGTGTGCGTGTTTATATTATACCACAAATGGAAGGACCTACAGTTTTGTGCCGACTCCGAACTGCATATGTATTTAATGAGAAGCTTTTTCATGGCAGGAATACCCTCGGAGGATTGTTACTGACTGCCGAGGGGTGGCCGCTATTAAAAACAACTTTTTCTCTGATTAATATTTTACTTGCCCTAGCTAAGAAACGAACCTCAAACTCAGCGGCATATTGAGTAATAGCACGCTACGCTAACCACTCGACCACAGCGACCACTAGCATATTTTAAATCACTAAAAATATCCATTTTCATTCAAAGAAGTGTAAAATTAGCGACGAAGAAAGCTTGATGCTAAATGGATCAGAAAAAAAGGAATAAGTACTATTTATATTATTGTTCGTTTGAAATTATTATATTATATTATAAAGAAAAATTTACATTAATAGGATAAAATGAAAAACAACAATAGTAAAAGAGTGACAAGGGGCCAAAAATATGTGCAGCGACGGTATTTGCAGCATTGAACGACGCCGTTATTACCCAGTTGGCTCAACTTATCGCGGAAAATCATCGAGCATTTCGCAGACTGCGAGCAGAGACATCCAAATAGGCTATTATCAGAGCTGCCAGTCGTTTATGGGAAACTCTCGAAATGAAACGAGTTGCAGGTGCTACCTTGGGCGAAGCTGCTCTCAAGAGACTTTAGACTAAACGCCTACCAGAATTCACGCAACCTGTTATTGCCGCATCCTCGGGCGCATCAGCAGAGTTCACAAAGATAGCCGACTCAATCATTGATGCTGTCAGTCCTCGTCAGGTGGCACACGTGAGAAAGGAGAAAGCAGAGATAAGACAACTTCGTTTAGCTATAGAAGGCTTGTCTAAACGGTTCGAAAGATTCAACTTGCGTTCTCGCTCTCTCTACGACCTACGATAATATGCAAGGCACGAACGCCCACAGCCGCAGCCCCTGTCGACGGCGACATCGATCAGTTCAAGGAATAACAGATAACAGAATTGTCAAGAAAAGCTCGTTGCAGGATTTATCGCAAATCTTTTCGCAGAACGCTCAGTGTTGCGTCTTCAGGTGAAAGACAAAACATCAAATAAAACTTTCCTCATCCATGCGGGAGCAGATGTTTCCATTCTCCCGCTCACAACGTTATTATAAGACATTCGTCTATCCGCTACGAAATTATATGCAGCAAACGGTACTGCTATTAAAGTACTTGGGGAAAGACGCATTAAATTAGACCTAGGACTTCGCCGCGATTTAGTTTGGTAATTCCTGGTCGCAGACGTCGCACAACCTATTATTGGTGCGGATTTTATAAGAAATTTTGATGGCTTATCGATAAGCGACAAAACAAACTTATCGATAGCTTGACATCTCTCGCCACATCATTAGGATAACCCATAATGTGCAGCATCAGCTAAAACGTATACATCAGGAAATTTATTTGCGTCTAAAACAAAATTAGCGCCATACGGATCCAAAGCGACGTCGACGGTGTTCCATCGCATCGAGACAACGGGCCTTTCGCTCGACAAGTTGGAAGCCGCTAAAGCATCATTTGATTTTTTATTGAAGGCAGGAATCTGTCATCAATCTAGAAGCAACTGGTTAGGAAGAGGGATGGAACCTGGAGACCGTGTGGTGACTACAGGGCGCTCAACTCGCATACGCTTCCAGATCGATATCCGCTGCCTTATTTGACGGACATTACGAACATTTTGCGAGGTAAGAAATGTTTTTCTAAAATAGGCCTGCAAAAAGCATATCACCAGGTGCCAGTTCAACCCGCTAACGTCGCAACGGCCGTCACTACACCTTTCGGATTAAACGAATTCCAATTTATGACCTTCGGCTTGTGCAGCGCTGCTTAACATACATTGACGACACTTGCGTAGCGTCCGATCCAATCAACATCGGCAACACCTGCGTTTAGTATTTCAACGCCTATGCGAAAACAATTTTTCCATTAACTTTTCAAAATGTCAATTTGGCAAGGCAGAAATAAAATTCTTGAGTCATCTTATTGATTCACAAGGAATTAGAAACTTGCCGGAAAAAACTTCCTCACTACTAGAATTTCCTAAGCCGACAGTGGTTAAAGAGTTGAAACGCTTTATAGCTTTGCTTAACTTTTACAGAAGATTCTTGCCACACGCTGTTAATTACCAAGAAGATCTACAAAAACATATTTCCTTCCGTTTGCCTGGACACCAGAAGCCGAAATCGCTTTCAGACGTTGCAAGGAAGAGCATACCAACGCAACCGTACTGTTTCATCCATCCGCTGATGCCGAATTATCTTTGCACACCGACGAAGAACTCCAACGTTTTTTACAACAAATTCAAGAAACTCTCTCGTTCTTGAATACTTTACGCTTCCAGAGACAGATATGCAGCTGATTTGTGACACAAGTACATCGCGTGTACGCCTCTATGTGCCGAAAAAATTTAGATGCCAATTACTTACAAAAATACACGGCCTGTCACATCCCGGTGCTCGTGCTACATCCAAATTCGTACGCAGTTGCGAGGCATGTCAATGGCCGAGGGTTCAGCAATATACGAAATTACCTCTTGGGAAGTACGTTCTCCCAGAGGAAAGATTTTCGCACCTAAACATTGATTTCGTTGGTCCGTTTCCACTATGTGAAGGACAGCGATAATGTCTTACGGTAATATACCGCTTCATAAGATGGCCGGAAGCTCTGCCAATTCCGGACATCACTGCAGAAACCGTCACAAAGGCTTTGACAACGCACTTGATTTCCAGATTCGGCGTACCGCAACGCATTACGTCAGACCAAAGCAGGCATTTTGAGTCATCCGTGTTTAAGGAGCTGGTTTCTACGATTGGGGCTAACCACTTGCGTACCACACCTTATCACCCCTAGTCCAGCGGGATTATAGAGCGTTGGCATGTAACGTTTAAAGCTATCATCCTCTGCCACAACCCAACTTTCGTTCGATCTTGTTCGGTCTAAGAGTTGCTTTTAAGCGAGATATTGGTGCCTCGCCAGCAGAACTCGTCTATGGAACTACATTAGATTCCAGTCGCCAGAACCGACTAGCGAATCTGTCGAAAAATTTCGCGAATCCATGGAAAAATTACGACAAACTGAAACCGCCTATCACTCGCCACCAACAACATTCGTTTCGCCTATGCGACTCCATTCATTCTTCTTTGACATATCCTTACGCTGTTACACGCAAATTTGTATAATACTTTACAATCGTCATCAAAGGACGCCCGTTTAACATTAACATCGGCCGACTTAAACATGTTTTTTTTTTCAAATACCGACCGAGAAACATCAGCTCGTCCTGAAGTAAATCAGCCGGCACAAGACATTTTTCAAAACATCAACGATTCAAGAAGCATTCGTCTGGAGGTGGAATACTTTTTATCTTGCGATAACATCGTGTATACCATATATATAAGTGCTCAATTGTTAAGAACACTACGTTACATAGTATCAAAACAATTAGTTACATATACCAACATTGATGTATACATATTTCACGCTTTCCTAATTTGAATTGGGTTCAAATCCGAACATTTGTTATTTCAACCGCTCACTTTTGTAGAATTTACCAGATTTTTCTTGTCATTGCCCCTGATAGGGTAAATTGCAAAATGTACTAATATCGAAGGAAAATTTAAACAATAACATAAATTAAATTGAAGTTATTTGATGCTTCAACTGCACAAACAGAAAGGACATTTTAAATAAATCTAAATAATTGGAACGTACATAGTATATCACAGTATATCTACATAGTAGTAGAAAGAGGGTGTGCAAACCACTATAGCACCACCCGAATTCCAGCTTTCGCTATCGCTAAAACAACATCGCCAAAAAAACCGACGCCAAAAAAACCGACGCGAAACTGTTGCCACAGGAGGAGGCCTTTATTCGCAGCAAAGTTTATCTCCATATAAGATAACTTGCGAAGGAAAAGAAAATGACAAATGCATTAAAGTTTACATTGGGACAAGAAAACGGCGTTTAGGTGTTCGACTAGGCGAACATGAAGCTGACTTTAGACGACAAAAAACTAGCACAGCATTGTCAAAACATATAACAACAAGCGGACATACAGCTGATTTCGCTAAAACAAAAAATATTGATAGAGAAAATAGAGAACCGACTAGATACACACTAGAGAGCCTTAGAGTTATGCAAAAAAGGGATAAGACGATAAACAAAAAGGAAGATACAGACAACATTGTCGCGGTATACATTTCATGCTTATAATTTTTTATTTTTATTATTAGTATTGATAAAACTACCATTGAGGATGGTATGGATATTATGTGAGTTAGTTTGTAATGTTTTTATATGTCAGTATTGTAATTTTTTCATACGTATGTTTGAACACACACTAATCATGTTGTTTTTATATTGTTAATGTTGTATGTTTTCATATATGTGGCAGATATAAAATAAACAATTGCCCCTGAGGATGCTAAAAGTATTAGCGAAACGTTGGGCTGAATAGTGGAATAACTTAGTTTTATTCGCACCTCAAGACTCAGATCAGACTAGCCGAATTAAATCTCACTCTTTTTTTTTAATTTATTATCATAAGTGATGGAATTGAATCTGATCTTTTAAATTTAATTTAAAAGCATAGAGTTTAGCTTTTTTTTTATATATTTATTAAATCTGTATATAATATGGAATGAAATAAAAGAATCCGCTATGTCGTTCACTAAGGTCGTTATAGTTTCATTTGCAGCAAAGCATCAGCTATTTGTCTTCTGCGACGCTCTCCTGGTGAACCATTGCCATTTTCATTCTTATTGGATCGTAGCGCATTTTTTTTATCACGCAGAAGACATCTGAAACGGCATTTCAAAACTCCAATCGTGTGTTCGACAACATTTCAAGCTTTCGCGTGCCTATTAAAAATTGACTCCCTAGTTCCAGATTCTGCATCACGAAAGGGAGTTAATAAATAAGGACTCAGCTGGTGTTCTGAGTCACCAGCAAATGAGTTATTGTTTTCAATATTTATATGTTAAGGTTACATTTGTGCAGAAGTACAAAATTTTGAGTACCTAAATAAATAGAGTTCTGATCTCCGTATTGATGCGCGGTCTCCAAACATGTCTTTAAAGAACTATTGTTCCATACGAACGAATCGTGTGTAGAACCAGCATATCTAGCATCCACAAAACGGATATTCATATCGTGATCCCAAGCCTGTAATAAAAATACAACATAATTTGTATACCAACGCTACTGTATTAAATTCATAAATACTTACAATCATTGCATTTATGCTAAAAATTCCTTTTCCGTATAGATAGAGGTTTTTCTTTGTGGTAGGGACATAAATCGCGATTTGGGTTCCATCGATGCAGCCAATTACATTTGGTATTCCCGACAACGACCGACAATGAAATTTGTCTTTGATTTTATCCAGGACATACATAAATTCGTCCTCGTTTAAGCGGAAATTCGCGACGAATCTACAAATATATATTCATACGTGTACATGGGAAAAAATTTGTTAAAAACTTCTTATTATTCATTATATTTGAACTGGATACATTCACCGCGGTAGGCAGCTCTATAGGATTAGAGTTATCTCTAATAAACAGCTCGCGGTTTCACATTGTAATTATCCTCGAAATAGAGGTCCGCGTTATAAAACATTTCTTCGAATATCAGTTGGTATAATAGTAAATATTTGAATGTACAAATGACACAAATGTCAAATTCGGATAAACTCACTACTTTTTTCGTGAATGGCAACGACAAATTGTAGTGAATACGTTCATTCGCCATTCACAATGCAAGTTTGAGGTATGTTCGCCAAAGCGTTCGCCTCGCCAATAAAATTCTCTTCGAAAGGACCCTACTCGACTTAAGCGATGAACAAAATGACCGGATAAAATGAGTGAACTGTTTTTGACGGCTCATGCAGCTACAATTCCGATTTTAGCATATTATAATGATAATAATAATTTGGCGCTTACACTATATATATCAGTGTTTGGCAGAGCTTCTCCTTCCATTTTGGTGTGCGTGTTTATATTATACCACAAATGGAAGGACCTACAGTTTTGTGCCGACTCCGAACTGCATATGTATTTAATGAGAAGCTTTTTCATGGCAGAAATACTCTCGGAGGATTGCCACTGACTGCCGAAGGGTGGCCGCTATTAAAAACAACTTTTTCTATGATTAATATTTTACTTGCCCTAGCTAAGAAACGAACCTCAAACTCAGCGGCATATTGAGTAATAGCACGCTACGCTAACCACTCGACCACAGCGACCACTAGCATATTTTAAATCACTAAAAATATCCATTTTTATTCAAAAAAGTGTAAAATTTGCGACGAAGAAAGGTTGATGCTAAATGGATCAGAAAAAAAATAATAAGTACTATTTATATTATTGTTCGTTTGAAATTATTATATTATATTATAAAGAAAAATGTACATTAATAGGATAAAATGAAAAACAACAATAGTAACAGAGTGACAAAGGGCCAAAAATATGTGCAGCGACGGTATTTGCAGCATTGAACGACGCCGTTATTACCCAGTTGGCTCAACTTATCGCGGAAAATCATCGAGCATTTCGCAGACTGCGAGCAGAGACATCCAAATAGGCTATTATCAGAGCTGCCAGTCGTTTATGGGAAACTCTCGAAATGAAACGAGTTGCAGGTGCTACCTTGGGCGAAGCTGCTCTCAAGAGACTTTAGACTAAACGCCTACCAGAATTCACGCAACCTGTTATTGCCGCATCCTCGGGCGCATCAGCAGAGTTCACAAAGATAGCCGACTCAATCATTGATGCTGTCAGTCCTCGTCAGGTGGCACACGTGAGAAAGGAGAAAGCAGAGATAAGACAACTTCGTTTAGCTATAGAAGGCTTGTCTAAACGGTTCGAAAGATTCAACTTGCGTTCTCGCTCTCCCTCTCGCTCACGATGTCGACCAGCAACTACGACCTACGATAATATGCAAGGCACGAACGCCCACAGCCGCAGCCCCTGTCGACGGCGACATCGATCAGTTCAAGGAATAACAGATAACAGAATTGTCAAGAAAAGCTCGTTGCAGGATTTATCGCAAATCTTTTCGCAGAACGCTCAGTGTTGCGTCTTCAGGTGAAAGACAAAACATCAAATAAAACTTTCCTCATCCATGCGGGAGCAGATGTCTCCATTCTCCCGCTCACAACGTTATTATAAGACATTCGTCTATCCGCTACGAAATTATATGCAGCAAACGGTACTGCTATTAAAGTACTTGGGGAAAGACGCATTAAATTAGACCTAGGACTTCGCCGCGATTTAGTTTGGTAATTCCTGGTCGCAGACGTCGCACAACCTATTATTGGTGCGGATTTTATAAAGAATTTTGATGGCTTATCGATAAGCGACGAAACAAAGTTATCGATAGCTTGACATCTCTCGCCACATCATTAGGATAACCCATAATGTGCAGCATCAGCTAAAACGTATACATCAGGAAATTTATTTGCGTCTAAAACAAAATTAGCGCCATACGGATCCAAAGCGACGTCGACGGTGTTCCATCGCATCGAGACAACGGGCCTTTCGCCCGACAAGTTGGAAGCCGCTAAAGCATCATTTGATTTTTTATTGAAGGCAGGAATCTGTCATCAATCTAGAAGCAACTGGTTAAGCCCGCTACACATGGGTAGGAAGAGGGATGGAACCTGGAGACCGTGTGGTGACTACAGGGCGCTCAACTCGCATACGCTTCCAGATCGATATCCGCTGCCTTATTTGACGGACATTACGAACATTTTGCGAGGTAAGAAATGTTTTTCTAAAATAGGCCTGCAAAAAGCATATCACCAGGTGCCAGTTCAACCCGCTAACGTCGCAACGGCCGTCACTATACCTTTCGGATTAAACGAATTCCAATTTATGACCTTCGGCTTGTGCAGCGCTGCTTAACATACATTGACGACTCTTGCGTAGCGTCCGATCCAATCAACATCGGCAACACCTGCGTTTAGTATTTCAACGCCTATGCGAAAACAATTTTTCCATTAACTTTTCAAAATGTCAATTTGGCAAGGCAGAAATAAAATTCTTGAGTCATCTTATTGATTCACAAGGCATTAGAAACTTGCCGGAAAAAACTTCGTCACTACTAGAATTTCCTAAGCCGACAGTGGTTAAAGAGTTGAAACGCTTTATAGCTATGCTTAACTTCTACAGAAGATTCCTGCCACACCTACATACATTACATACATTAATAGGACAAAATGGAAAACAACAATAGTAACAGAGTGACAAAGGGCCAAAAATATGTGCAGCGACGGTATTTGCAGCATTGAACGACGCCGTTATTACCCAGTTGGCTCAACTTATCGCGGAAAATCATCGAGCATTTCGCAGACTGCGAGCAGAGACATCCAAATAGGCTATTATCAGAGCTGCCAGTCGGTTATGGGAAACTCTCGAAATGAAACGAGTTGCAGGTGCTACCTTGGGCGAAGCTGCTCTCAAGAGACTTTAGACTAAACGCCTACCAGAATTCACGCAACCTGTTATTGCCGCATCCTCGGGCGCATCAGCAGAGTTCACAAAGATAGCCGACTCAATCATTGATGCTGTCAGTCCTCGTCAGGTGGCACACGTGAGAAGGGAGAAAGCAGAGATAAGACAACTTCGTTTAGCTATAGAAGGCTTGTCTAAACGGTTCGAAAGATTCAACTTGCGTTCTCGCTCTCCCTCTCGCTCACGATCTCGACCAGCACCTACGACCTACGATAATATGCAAGGCACGAACGCCCACAGCCGCAGCCCCTGTCGACAGCGACATCGATCAGTTCAAGGAATAACAGATAACAGAATTGTCAAGAAAAGCTCGTTGCAGGATTTATCGCAAATCTTTTCGCAGAACGCTCAGTGTTGCGTCTTCAGGTGAAAGACAAAACATCAAATAAAACTTTCCTCATCCATGCGGGAGCAGATGTTTCCATTCTCCCGCTCACAACGTTATTATAAGACATTCGTCTATCCGCTACGAAATTATATGCAGCAAACGGTACTGCTATTAAAGTACTTGGGGAAAGACGCATTAAATTAGACCTAGGACTTCGCCGCGATTTAGTTTGGTAATTCCTGGTCGCAGACGTCGCACAACCTATTATTGGTGCGGATTTTATAAGAAATTTTGATGGCTTATCGATAAGCGACGAAACAAACTTATCGATAGCTTGACATCTCTCGCCACATCATTAGGATAACCTATAATGTGCAGCATCAGCTAAAACGTATACATCAGGAAATTTATTTCCGTCTATAACAAAATTTGCGCCATACGGATCCAAAGCGACGTCGACGGTGTTCCATCGCATCGAGACAACGGGCCTTTCGCCCGACAAGTTCGAAGCCGCTAAAGCATCATTTGATTTTTTATTGAAGGCAGGAATCTGTCATCGATCTAGAAGCAACTGGTCAAGCCCGCTACACATGGGTAGGAAGAGGGATGGAACTTGGAGACCGTGTGGTGACTACATGGCACTCAACTCACATACGCTTCCAGATCGATATCCGCTGCCTTATTTGACGGTCATTACGAACATTTTGCGAGGTAAGAAATGTTTTTCTAAAATAGGCCTGCACAAAGCATATCACCAGGTGCCAGTTCAACCCGCTGACGTCGCAACGGCCGTCACTACGCCTTTCGGATTATACGAATTCGAATTTATGACCTTTGGCTTGTGCAACACTGCCAGGGCCTAGATTTTGTATTAACATACATTGACGACACTTGCGTAGCGTCCGATCCAATCAACATCGGCAACACCTGCGTTTAGTATTTCAACGCCTATGCGAAAACAATTTTTCCATTAACTTTTCAAAATGTCAATTTGGCAAGGCAGAAATAAAATTCTTGAGTCATCTTATTGATTCACAAGGAATTAGAAACTTGCCGGAAAAAACTTCCTCACTACTAGAATTTCCTAAGCCGACAGTGGTTAAAGAGTTGAAACGCTTTATAGCTTTGCTTAACTTTTACAGAAGATTCTTGCCACACGCTGTTAATTACCAAGAAGATCTACAAAAACATATTTCCTTCCGTTTGCCTGGACACCAGAAGCCGAAATCGCTTTCAGACGTTGCAAGGAAGAGCATACCAACGCAACCGTACTGTTTCATCCATCCGCTGATGCCGAATTATCTTTGCACACCGACGAAGAACTCCAACGTTTTTTACAACAAATTCAAGAAACTCTCTCATTCTTAAATACTTTACGCTTCCAGAGACAGATATGCAGCTGATTTGTGACACAAGTACATCGCGTGTACGGCCCTATGTGCCGAAAAAATTTAGATGACAATTACTTACAAAAATACACGGCCTGTCACATCCCGGCGCTCGTGCTACATCCAAATTCGTACGCAGTTGCGAGGCATGTCAATGGCCGAAGGTTCAGCAATATACGAAATTACCTCTTGGGAAGTACGTTCTCCCAGAGGAAAGATTTTCGCACCTAAACATTGATTTCGTTGGTCCGTTTCCACTATGTGAAGGACAGCGATAATGTCTTACGGTAATATACCGCTTCATAAGATGGCCGGAAGCTCTGCCAATTCCGGACATCACTGCAGAAACCGTCACAAAGGCTTTGACAACGCACTTGATTTCCAGATTCGGCGTACCGCAACGCATTACGTCAGACCAAAGCAGGCAATTTGATTCATCCGTGTTTAAGGAGCTGGTTTCTACGATTGGGGCTAACCACTTGCGTACCACACCTTATCACCCCTAGTCCAGCGTTGGCATGTAACGTTTAAAGCTACCATCCTCTGCCACAACCCAACCTTCGTTCGATCTTGTTCGGTCTAAGAGTTGCTTTTAAGCGAGATATTGGTGCCTCGCCAGCAGAACTCGTCTATGGAACTACATTAGATTCCAGTCGCCAGAACCGACTAGCGAATCTGTCGAAAACTTTCGCGAATCCATGGAAAAATTACGACAAACTGAAACCGCCTATCACTCGCCACCAACAACATTCGTTTCGCCTATGCGACTCCATTCATTCTTCTTTGACATATCCTTACGCTGTTACACGCAAATTTGTAAAATACTTTACAATCGTCATCAAAGGACGCCCGTTTAACATTAACATCGGCCGATTTAAACATGTTTTTTTTTCAAATACCGACCTAGAAACATCAGCTCGTCCTGAAGTAAATCAGCCGGCACAATACATTTTTGAAAACATCAACGATTCAAGAAGCATGCGTCTGGAGGTGGAATACTTTTTATCTTGCGATAACATCGTGTATACCATATATAAGTGCTCAATTGTTAAGAACACTACGTTACATAGTATCAAAACAATTAGTTACATATACCAACATTGATATATACATATTTCACGCTTTCCTAATTTGAATTGGGTTCAAATCCGAACATTTGTTATTTCAACCGCTCACTTTTGTAGAATTTACCACATTTTTCTTGTCATTGCCCCTGATAGGGATGTAACGTAGCATTCTGACTACGATACAATAAACGCACCCCAACAGACACCCATACGTACATACGAATAGCACACGCACACGACGACCTGACGTAAATTATTTCGCTCGCGTCACTGTCCATAGCACTTAAGGCAAGAATTCTCAACCTGTTACTAGTATATTGGAACTTAAAGGGGCTTGTGTGCACACAACCACCGAGTCTTGCTAGGTAGGTTGAGCACTTAGTCAGCAAGGAGACGCGGCGATATACCTTCGGGCATGTCCAGCGCGCCTCCATGGCCAGGTTAACCTAACTACAGCTCCTTGGCCGACCTCCTCTTGGCAAGCTGGGTGGAAGACGCGCCGACGTGTCTTTTGACGCGTCTAGCGCTTCCTCCTGGCTCTGCCTACTCCCGGTCGACCCGCTGGGAGACGCGCCGACATATCTTCGAAAGGTCTAGCGCTCCCTACTGGTCGACCACATCCCACTCCCACTCCTAATCCTCGCTAGCACCGTTCCAGCCCCTACATACGTAGCGTGCAACTACGGGATGGCATTTCCTCCCCCCTGGGTAGGTCATGAGAGACGCGGCAACATGTCTTTTCGGCATGTCCAGCGCTCCCCTCGGACCAACCCACTCCCCCACTCACATTCCTCCACTTCCACTCCTGGTACCACCGTCCTTGGTGGTATTTTACCACAGGGAGAGCGGTTTGCGACCAGGAGCCTTCCTACGCTGCCGCTCCCGCTGCTGCTAACCGAGGGAGTCTTGCTAGGAGTCTTGCTAGATAGGAGACGCCAGCTGATAGGACCGCTACCGACCTCGCCATTGCCGACAGGCCTCCTTGACGCGTTGCTAGCGTGCTCACCGAGAGCCATCAAAACTACCTTCCTTCAGCTACGCTCGTTCTTCCCCTCTCTCCTCTCAGCCAGGACTTAAAGCTGCAGACAACTAAGCCAGAGCGCGTGTGTGTGTGTGTGTCCAACTTAAGCACATAAATACTGTGTTTTATTTGGTGGGGGTTAGTGGGACCTTCACTTGACTCTGGACATGCTGAGCTCACCTCAGCCCTCGACAAAACCCACCTCATAGGGTAAATTTCAAAATGTACTAATATCGAAGGAAAACTTAAACAATAACATAAATTAAATTGAAGTTATTTGGTGCTTCAACTGCACAAATAGAAAATACATTTTAAATAAATCTCAATAATTGGAACGTACAAAGTGAATTTATACGATACTATTGATAGTTTATATCACAGTATATCTACATAGTAGTAGAAAGAGGGTGTGCAAACCACTATAGCACCACCCGAATTCCAGCTTTCGCTATCGCTTAACCTACATCGCCAAAAAAACTGACGCTAAAATGTTGCCACAGGAGGAGGCCCTTATTCGCAGCAAAATTTATCTCCATATGAGATAACTTGCGAAGGAAAAGAAATTGACAAATGCATTAAAGTTATGAGGAGGGTTTTGTCAAAGGCTGAGGTGAGCTCAGCCGATCCAGGGTCGAGTGTTGGTCCCACTAACCCCCACTGAATAAAACACAGTATTTGCGTGTGTTTATGTCGAACACACACACACACGGCTTTAGAGTGTGAACAGCCTTTCGTCTAGGAGAGAGAGAGATAGAGGGAGCGTACAACGGTTATTCTTCGTGATCGTCGGAGCGGCGTTGCACTTCTTGTACAGCGGTTACTCATCAGGAGCGTCGGAGCGGCGGTGTGTACTCGTCGTACAGCGGCTACTCTTCAAGAGCGTCGGAGCGGCAGTGTGTACTCGTCGTACAGCGGTTACTCTTACTAGCGTCGGAGCGGCGGTGTGTACTCGTCGTACAGCGGTTACTCTTCGGGAGCGTCTAGCAAGACTAGCAAGACGAGAAAGACTAGCAAGACTGACTATTAGAGAACCGTCGCTCTCGTAGTCGCACACTACATAAGTAGGGGCTGCAACGAGAGTGGCGGGGACTGCTGTGGCCGTGCAGGCCGTGGAGACTATGCGCTCCAGAGAAAGCCCTAGCGTAGTGGGAGCGGAGCTAGGAGAGGGAGGGGAAGGAGCTGATCAGCTCTTGGCTAGTTTGGCCAGGAGAGGATGCTAGATGCGCCCGAAGGCACATCACCACCTCGCTCTCCCAGTCGTCAGGCGGGGATTGGATAGACCAGGAGAGTATGCTAGCTGCGCCCGAAGGCACATCTCCACCTCGCTCTCCCAGTCGGGCGGGTCACTGTCCTAACCAGGTGAGGATGCTAGATGCGCCAGAAGGCACATCACCACCTCGCTCACCCAGTCGGGCAGGGATTAGCTTGACTAGGAGAGGATGCTAGATGCGCCTGAAGGCACATCACCACCTCGCTCTCCAAGTCGGGCGGGGATTGATCTCTAAGCCAAGCGGGTAATTGGCCTAACTGGGCGAGGATACTAGATATGCCCGAAGGCACATCACCACCTCGCTCACCCAGTCAGGCCGGGATGAGCTTGATCAGGGGAGGATGCTAGATGCGACGAAGACACATCACCACCTCGCTCCCCTAGTCAAGCTTGTGGTTTGGCTCAGCCAGCAGAGGAGGCTAGTTATGCCCGTAGCCAAGTCTGCACCTCGCTCTACTAGTTAAGCCGACCGCTTACCTAGCAAGACTGAACTGACCGCGCGCATGTTCAAGACTTTATATGCGAAGGCCGAGCAACTGTTTGAGAATTCGTGCTTGTGTGCGGCCAGCCCGTCCAGTAGCGAACGAAGAAGGGATTGCTATGGTTCAGTTGGCAGCGTATGCACTTGTATGTGCGTGTGACGGTAGTGGTTTATGGTGTGTGCTGTATGAGCACATTGTTGGTAGGCTATTGCTACGTTGTACTTGGCAGTGCGTATATATGTATGTGCGTATGTCGTAGATCTAGAGTGTGCTGGAGCACTGTGAAGTTGGTAAAGCATTGTAACGCAGCAAATGCTACGTTACTGTCCCCCTCCCACTTCGGCGGACGAAAGGCTGTTGTGTTCTGGAGTTTGTGATCCAGTGGATCTGCACTACCTTAGGCAAAGCCTAGGTATTATTTACCACCGCGGTGTGCGGCGGCTCGGCCGGTGTGTGTGTGTGAGTATCGTGTGAATTAATTTTTGTTTTTGTTTTAACAATGTATGCTTATTCCTAGGGTATAATTCATATATACACATTTTTTTTTTTTTTTTTACAATGTATGCTTATTCCTAGGCTATAATTTTTTATTTTATTTTTGTACATTTGTAGATTTTGTAAAATTGTAGATTTGTACAGATGAAGGTAAGGTAATTCATTTAACATTTAAGCAAAAATTTCATAACTGAGATCTATTCATATATAGATAAAATTTTTTTTTTTTTTTTTTTTTTGGCTCAATAATTAAATTATAATTAAGTAATACTTAAGTTTGGTGTTCCAGCTTAGTCCGTGAACCTCATATGATACCGTTTGCCCTTGTATTTTACCGTTGCATGGTCTGCTCCTTGTCGTGCTACCAGGACTATTTGTTGCTTGAAGCGTGTAGCCCATCGCCTTTTGTTGCTCGTTGGGCGTTTCAATATGAAGCCATTGAGGGCGTCACCGTCTTTGCTGTCTGGTGGTGTGCCGCTTATTTCGCCGGGGTCCTCTTCGGTGAGGATAGCCAATGGGACTCCCCATTCGACATCATGCAGCGTTTCCTCTGGTTGCTCGCCGGTTGCTTGTTCGCCCTCTGTTTCGGTTATTGTGCACAGGGGTTCGTTCGGTGATGCTGATGCCAGTATCAGTGGTGGTCCGTGGAAGATACGCACCCGCTGGATCCGTGGCTTGTTTGGAGGCCAGGGCACGGCCTCGAATGGTGGATGCCAGGGACGCACTTGCTGTGGCTCCTCGGGAGGTGCTGGCTGTCTGCGTTGTTGACTCATTGCGGGATCTGAATGATTTTTTTTTCCTGAATCTGGAAAGAGAGTGCAATGTGTCTCGTTGGGGTGGTGCGGATTATCAGGTGGGATGAGGGTGTAAAAAATGTAATGGGAGGGAAAAAAAATTCGGGTTTTCCCTCTTTTAGTTTGTGTACGGCTTGAGGTCTTGCAGGTGTGCGTGCGCTGGTTGGTTGTTGGGCCGCTCGGTACTGGTGAGTTTTACTGTGTTTACTGATACGTATTTCTCAACCACGTACGGACCAGAAAATGTTGGTGCCAATTTTTGTGCAAAGTTATTGGGAGCGGATGAGAGTGGGTGGTCTCGCTTCATGACCATTTCCCCCACTTTTGGCTTCCATGGTCTCCTTCGTAGGTCATAGTACTTTTTTTTGTTGTTTTGCGGCGGACGTTAGATGTCCCTTTATTTCTTTCCATAACTCGGTTATGGCTGCGGGTGTTGCTGGTGATTCTACTGGTACTGCACCTTCTATGCGTATCTGGTGTGGTACTGTTGGGTTCCGCCCAAAATTAATTTCTGCGGCTGACGTTTGCGTTGATTCTTGGTGTGCCGTATTAATGGCGAAGGCCATTTGTGGGATTTCCTGATCCCAGGTACGGTGGTCCGTTTTCGAGCGCTGGGCTATTATAGTCTTCACTACTCGATTGGTTCGTTCGGTGGGATTTTCGTGGGGTGCGTATGCCGCGGTGAATTTGTGTTCAATGTGGTGCGCGTTGAGATATGCAGCTAGCGTCCTACCAATGAACTGCCTCCCGTTGTCACTGAGGAACACATTTGGGCAGCCAAATCGGTAGATGATCCTTTCCTGTAGTGCCTTAATGACGGTTGCGGTGGTTGCCTGGCGTACTGGGACTAGTTCGAACCATTTTGAGAACTTGTCGACCAGGACGAGCAGGCAGGTATTTCCTTGTTTGGAGCGTGGTAGTGGCCCGATGAAGTCGGCCGTAACGATTTTCCAAGGCCGTGAGCACTGCATTGTAGCCATCAACCCCGCTGGTCGCTTTTGTTCGACCTTATATTCCGCACAGCACCGGCACCTTTGTACATAGTGTAAGACGTCGCGATACATACCAGGCCAATAGTAGGACTGTCTTCTTCTTGACGCCCAGGTGGCCAGCAAATGCGGCGTCATGTACTTCCTGTAGGATTTCCTGTCTGCGGCAGGTGGGGACGCATAGCTTCCATTGCGCTGCTTGGGAGAGCTTGTTGCGTGGCACGATGTGACGGAATAGGCGATTGTCGATGATCTGGTAGTCCGGGTTGGAGCTGGATTTCTGCTCTACTTTCTTCATCGTTTTATCATACCAGTCCGCAATGCTAGTATCCACGATGTAAAGTGCGTTTTCTTCGTTATCGGTTGTTGATAGTGGGCATCGGGACAAGGCATCGGCAACTACATTTAGTGCTCCTTTCCGGTATTCGATATCGAAACTGTATTGCTGGACCTCGAGTGCCCACCTAGCCAGGCGTCCGGATGGGTTCTGCAAAGAATGTAGCCATTTCAGAGAATGATGATCAGTAATTACCGTGAAGTGGTATCCTTCCAGGAACGGCCTCATCTTGCGTATGCCCCACAGTACAGCTAGACATTCTTGCTCGGTGGCGGAATAGCGTTTTTCTAGGCTCGTTAGGCTTCGGCTGGCGTATGCCACAACTCTTTCGCGGTCGGAGTGGCGTTGGAACAATACGACACCAAGTCCTTCGCTGCTGGCATCGGTTTGGAGCAAAAACGGACGGTTGAAGTCGGGGCAGCAGAGTATCGGTGCGCTGGTCAGCTTTTCCTTCAGGGCTAGGAAAGCTAGCTCTTGCGGTTTGTCCCATGCCCATGCCTGGCCTTTCTTCAGTAGTTGGTTTAGGGGTGCTGCGAGCGTGGAGAAGTCAGCTACAAAACGTCGGTACCATGAAGCAAGGCCGAGGAATCGTCGGAGCTCACAAATGTTCAGTGGTGCTGGCATCTCATTTACTGCGGCTGTTTTTGCGGGGTCGGTGTGTATTCCTTCAGAGCTAACTATGTGCCCCTGGTAGTGGAGCTTTTGCTGGACAAAGCTAAATTTACTGAAGTTCTCCATGTGTTCATAAAAGGTGTCTCCTAAAACGATGATGTCGTCCAGGTAGGCGAATACTTTTGGTTGAAGCCCGGGGCCGAGGATCGTGTCCAAAGCGCGTTGGAAGGTAGCCGGTGCGGAATGTAATCCGAACGGCATGACTTTCCACTGAAAAAGTCCCCTTCCTGGGACCGTAAATGCTGTGTACGGTCGTGACTTTTTGGCTAGCGGTATCTGCCAATAGCCGTTCTTTAGGTCAATTGTGGATATGAATTTTGCTTCTTTGAGCTGGTCGAGGGTTGCGCTGATCTGTGGTAGTGGATATGCGTCGGGTTGGCTGGCAGCGTTGAGCTGACGGTAGTCGATGCACATCCTCTAGCTCCCCTGCTTCTTACGGACAAGTACGAGACCAGCATGCCATATGTCCGTCCGTTATACTGCATTTTTACTGGGTACGTAAACAAGCTTGATACGCACGTTTGGTCAGCGAGCTGCACATTGCGGTGGTTGGGCTGCGGTCGGATTCCTTTCCCTTTTAGATGTTGATGTATGGTGTTGTTGATATAGGTGAGCGTGGCGCCAGTGTCCACCAACGCTCGCACGCTCATGCCTTCGATTATCACTTTAGCATAGAATCGGCCGTCCATCTTCATCTTCGTTTGTGTGTTAGCGTCCGCAGAAGCCATGGGAGTCGGTGATGCTTTCGCCTTAGGCCTTTTAGCGGGCGGCCTGGATTCGGGGGAGTCGCAAGTACAGTCTCGGGAAAGAATATCGTCCTGACCACATTTGGAACAGAACAGCTTCCTGACTCCTTGGCACTGGAAGCGCCAACGTTGTTTGCAACGCCAGCAGGTTTCTTGGCTCTCGTACAATTCGTCCAGCGGTGCTAGGCTGTGTGCGGGCTGCCTGCTTTGCCTGGCTTCTTCGCTCTTCAGAATATCGAATTCGTCGGTAAGCTCCATGAGCTGCTCGATTGTCGTGAATTCGCTTCTCTTAATGAAGAGGCGATATTCCACGCGGAGGCCTTCATAGATGCGTTCCAGATGGTCTTCTCTACACATGGTCGGATGCTGGCGGATGAGCGTTTGTAGTGCCAAAATATAATCTTTGGCCCGTTCTCGGTGCTGCTGTCTGCGCTGTCGTATGGCGTCTTCTAGCTGGCTCATATGACGTCGTGGCAGAAAGAACCGTTCGATTTCTGCACGGAAAGCAGCCCACGTGTGAATCTGCGATTTTCGCACACGGTACCATTGAAGGGCTTTTCCGCGCAGCAATTCCGATAAGGTGAAGAGAATGCTGTCCAGCTGGATGTGGTAACATTCGGCTAGCTCTGAGACTCTTTCCAGGAATTCGTGCAGCGTCTCGCTTCCTGAAAAATGAACGTCCCAGCGTCGGACAGTATTCATCAGCTCGGCATCACTCATCTCGTTTCATCTTGATGAAGCGTGTTTCGTCTCCTCCGGTGATTTCTTGGCGTAGTCAACCGGGATGGAGGGGAGCCGGTTTGGCTGTTGTTTAACGGGACTCCTCTCCTCAGCGTTGACCTCCATCTCGAGGTCTCTTAATACATTTTCCGTTGACTTACGGTTGCGTTTAGCTTTAACGTATGCAAATTAATATACCCACACAGAGTAGAGTAGACGTGCTTTATTTCGCTCCGCAGTTTTGGTCTTATTTTCAAGTACCGGTTGTTTGTTTTTTAAACTAACTTGACGAATTGTGATTCTTGCTTATGAATATTTCTGTCAAGAAAGTGAAGCAATAAATAGCAAAGCTAAATAAAATAAAATAAAGCTAAATTGTTCACAATTCGCCTATCGGTTTTCCCGCTCGTTCTTGTGTATATTTGTTCGTTGTTATGTCTACCGCTACCGCATCACTAAAGCGTCGACTGAGCAAGGGGTCTCCCACTGCGAAAACAGCAAAAGTTGATGAAGGCGCAGCAATCACACTCACGGCTGTGTACAATAAACTGAAAGAGGTTGAGCAACGGGTGCAGCAGCAGACTGAACAGTTCCGGCCGCTGATCGAGAGTGTCTCTCACAAACTTTTAGAAGTGGAAAACAAGTTAAACAAACGGATTGAGCAGGAGATTTCAACGCTCACCGCTGCTGTTGCTGAATCAACTGAGTGCATTTCTGTGCTGAAGGAGAGAGTGGAAAAGTCTGAGCGTGAAATTGAGTGCTTAAAAGCGGAATTAGTGAAGGGCATAAAACAAAGCTCGAATGATATTGCTGCTGATGCCGTCGCTTTTGGCGTTCCATATGGAGAAGGCGAAAATCTGAAGAGCATATTCAACCAGGTTTGTCTGTCGATTGACTTCTAAGCTCCTCAGATACGAGATATTTTTCGAACGAAACCTTCGCGAGCAGGTGTGAACGGTGCGATTGTGATAAAATTTCACTCGCCACTCGATCGAAATCGCACTCTTCGTGCTTTTGGTGAATATCGCAAGCGTACAAACGCTGTTGTTTCCTTGCAGCCCCTTGGGATACAGGGAAGTTTTCACATTTTTGAGAGCCTAACCAAGGAAAATAGGATTCTCCTGCAAGCGGCTATAAAATTGCGGCGTGAAGGGAAGTTACAGTCTGCATTCACACTCCGTGGCTACGTGCATGTAAGGCAAAGCAAAGATAAAGCCACCCAATCAACCAAAGTCTTGTGCGAAAATGACCTGGAGCAGTTTCGCTAGCTGTAAGCCTATGTGTTTTTATGATTGTATGTTTGTTTTGTTTTTTGTTTATTTCTTTTATGTAAAGATAGCGCAACTCAGTTTGTTTAGTTTATGTTTTCTCTTTTATTTTCGCTTTTGTTGCCTTGTAGTTGCTTTTACTTCTGTTGCTCTAAATGAGTGCGAACAATAGGGGTATGAATGGCATTGAGGACAATAGCCTCGCAATGCTGAATATTTTATGCAAGCGCCAAAATGGATTAAATGTTGTGCACTTTAATGCCCGCAGTTTGAACAACGAAAAAATGGATACGATCAGAGCGATATTTGAATTCTCTTGTGTTCATGTCATTTGTGTCTCAGAGACTTGGTTTAGACCGGAGGTAAAGGATGCCCACTTTGACATAAAAGGTTACAGACTTTATAGGATGGACAGAAAGATTAAAAGGGGTGGCGGTGTTGCTATGTATTGTAAAAAGTACTTAAAAACTCGGTTGATACCAGGAATAACTGGTAGCGCTACTGAGCACTTGTTAGTTGAAGTGTCTAGTTCACTGTCCAAAGTTCTGTTGTCGTGCGTCTATAATCCTCATAAATGTTGTAATGTAACTGAATATTTTACTATGTTGTCCTCTGTCGCTGTTGATTATAATGATATTATTATTTGTGGAGATTTTAATGTAAATCTGTTATGTGGTGATTTGTATAGTCGGCGTTTGTTAGATTATGTTTCCGGTGTTGGTCTAGAGATCGTTAATGTTTCTGTACCCACAAGATATGGGCAAAACTGTTGTCCCAGCCTTCTTGATTATTTTATTGTGTCTGATATGTCTGTTGTTCTGAAACTTGACCAAATGTCATTTATCTCTGACCACGATCTAATTTTCTGTGCATTTGATGTAAAATTTGACAACCACTGTGAAGTAGCTAGTCTGTCTGTCTCACCAGATTATCGTTTGTTGAATGTAAATAATCTTTTAAGCGACATTTCCAGCGTCAATTGGTTCGCTTGCTGGGGTCTAAGTTCGGTGCATGATAAATTGAGCTTTTTGAATGAGATCGTCTTATATCTATATAGAACTCACGTTCCGACTCGCACTCACCGTGTTAAATCTTCCTCGTGTCCTTGGTTCAACAAGTTTATTCGCGCAATGATAGTAAAACGCAATAAAAGGTATTCTATCTGGAAAAAGAACCGCACCGAGAACAACTGGCATGCATATAAGCTTGTCCGAAATGAAACCACGGCCATTATAAAGAGAGAGAAATGTAGATACTATAGGAAAATGTTGGACACCTCACTCCCAAATCATGTTTTGTTGCGCAACTTAAAAAATCTTCGTGTACATGTTAGTGACAGTTCCCATTGTTCCCTTACACCTGAAGACCGTAATGATGCTTTTGTCAGTCGTGCTACTCCATCTTGTGCCAATACTTGTTTTATACCTTGTTCCTCGTCCGTAGCGTCCGTTTGTCAAGTCTTTGAGTTTAATACTGTGTCGGAATGTGATGTAGTTATGTGTGTCAATAAGATTAGGTCGAATGCAATCGGAGCGGATAGTATACCAATTAAATTTGTAAAAATTATTGCACCGTACATATTGCCTACTCTCACTCATGTCATCAATCATAGTATAACAACTTCTTGCTTTCCTGATGCGTGGAAAGTTGCCACGGTGCAACCAATTGCCAAAAACAAGTCTGCATGTAGTCCCGGTGATTTTCGGCCGATCAGCATTTTACCCGCACTCTCCAAAGTCCTTGAGATGCTGATGTCTGAACAAATTCATGACCACATTGACAAATTTAAACTGCTGTCTCCGTATCAGTCGGGATTCAGAGCAAAGCATAACTGTTCCACGGCTATCTTAAAAATTCTAGATGACATCAGAACTCCTTTTGACAAAAACCAACTGACTTTGTTATGCCTACTTGACTTTTCAAAAGCTTTTGACTCTGTTAATCATGACCTACTCTGCATAAAGCTAAAAAACTACTTTGGATTCGGGGATTCCGCAACGCGTTTTATGCGGAGCTACTTAGCGGGTAGAACCCAATGTGTCAGGGTTGGCTCTCAGACCTCTGGTCTAAAACCATTGTTAGCTGGTGTACCCCAAGGATCTATCTTGGGTCCGTTATTATTCAGTCTCTTTATAAATGACATATTTTATGCATGCCAGCATGTACATATACATGCATATGCTGATGACATTCAACTATATCTATCTGGAACTTATGAGGAAACTGGTTATCTCTGTACAAAGTTTAATAACGACTTAAAATTAATATATGCATGGGCGAGGAGAAACGAGCTATGTCTAAACAGCGATAAATCGTTTGTGCTACCTATTAACACGGGCTTATCGTGTGATGATCATGTTAACTCGATAGTTGGCAAAGTCTACAATATTTTAAGAAACTTACGAATGTCTGCAACCTTTACACCGGTCCCTGTTCGTAGAAAACTTGCTTTACAATTAATAATGCCGATCATCTGCTACCCTGAACTAGTTTACGGTAAATTAAATTCTCACTCTGCTCATAAAATTAATGTAGTATTCAATCATGTAACACGCTATGTGTTCGGGTTAGCAAAATTTGATCACATATCCGGCTGGAGATCGCGTTTATTAGGCTGTGAAATTACCGATTATTTGAAAGCCAGGAACTGTATTTTTCTCTGGCGACTTATTATGTATAAGGAACCGAGCTATCTTTACGACAAGCTTATTTTTCCTAAGTCAGCTCGAATTAATGACTTGATAGTACCGAGTTATAATTATCTATCATCCGCACGGCTATTCTTTGTCAATGCCATTCGTACGTGGAACTCTATTCCAATGCACATTCGCAGTAGTCTGAATAAAAGCAACTTCAAGAATGTCTTATATATGTACTTTCGTTAAAATAAAATAAATATATGTATTGTATTATTATGAGTTTCGCTATCTAATTCCTACTTTCTGCTCAAAATGTAATTCACTTCTTTATTTATAATTTTCTGTAGTATATTTTTAAAAACTTAGCTTTAATAACTATTATACCTTTATTTATTTATTATTCTAAATTTACCTATGATTTGTTGTACTATAAAAGATCATAGATCTTATTGTACTAATTTTTGGCAATAAATGAAATGAAAAATGAATGCGCTCAGTGCGCTGCGTAGGTCAGCGACCGTGAGTCCGTCTACGAACACGCGGTGTCGCTTACACTCTTCAATAAGCTTCGCTTTCTTCAGCAAGTATATCCAACTCAGGGAGTTGGCATCCAGCGTGTTGTTGTTATTTTCGCTGGTGCGTGTGTCATCTGTCTCTTGGTGTGTGTTCGGTAGACCCGCTACCGCAGTGTTGGTGCTTGTTGTTGCTTTGGCACATGCGCCTGCGGAGTCGGGTCCCTGCTCGGGCGCCATTTATGAGGTGGGTTTTGTCAAAGGCTGAGGTGAGCTCAGCCGATCCAGGGTCGAGTGTTGGTCCCACTAACCCCCACTGAATAAAACACAGTATTTGCATGTGTTTATGTCGAACACACACACACACACGGCTTTAGAGTGTGAACAGCCTTTCGTCTAGGAGAGAGAGAGAGAGAGGGAGCGTACAACGGTTATTCTTCGTGATCGTCGGAGCGGCGTTGCACTTCTTGTACAGCGGTAACTTTTCAGGAGCGTCGGAGGGGCAGTGTGTACTCGTCGTACAGCGGTTACTCTTACTAGCGTCGGAGCGGCGGTGTGTACTCGTCGTACAGCGGTTACTCTTCGGGAGCGTCTAGCAAGACTAGCAAGACTAGCAAGACTGACTATTAGAGAACCGTCGCTCTCGTAGTCGCACACTACATAAGTAGGGGCTGCAACGAGAGTGGCGGGGACTGCTGTGGCCGTGCAGGCCGTGGAGACTATGCGCTCCAGAGAAAGCCCTAGCGTAGTGGGAGCGGAGCTAGGAGAGGGAGGGGAAGGAGCTGATCAGCTCTGGGCTATATTGGCCAGGAGAGGATGCTAGATGCGCCCGAAGGCACATCACCACCTCGCTCTCCCAGTCAGGCGGGGATTGGATAGACCAGGAGAGGATGCTAGCTGCGCCCGAAGGCAAATCTCCACCTCGCTCTCCCAGTCGGGCGGGTGACTGTCCTAACCAGGTGAGGATGCTAGATGCGCCAGAAGGCACATCACCACCTCGCTCACCCAGTCGGGCAGGGATTAGCTTGACTAGGAGAGGATGCTAGATGCGCCTGAAGGCACATCGCCACCTCGCTCTCCAAGTCGGGCGGGGATTGATCTCTAAGCCAAGCGGGTAATTGGCCTAACTGGGCGAGGATGCTAGATATGCCCGCAGGCACATCACCACCTCGCTCACCCAGTCAGGCCGGGATGAGCTTGATCAGGGGAGGATGCTAGATGCGCCGAAGGCACATCACCACCTCGCTCCCCTAGTCAAGCTTGTGGTTTGGCTCAGCCAGCAGAGGAGGCTAGTTATGCCCGTAGGCAAGTCTGCACCTCGCTCTACTAGTTAAGCCGACCGCTTACCTAGCAAGACTGAACTGACCGCGCGCATGTTCAAGACTTTATATGCGAAGGCCGAGCAACTGTTTGAGAATTCGTGCTTGTGTGCGGCCAGCCCGTCCAGTAGCGAACGAAGAAGGGATTGCTATGGTTCAGTTGGCAGCGTATGCACTTGTATGTGCGTGTGACGGTAGTGGTTTATGGTGTGTGCTGTATGAGCGCATTGTTGGTAGGCTATTGCTACGGTGTACTTGGCAGTGCGTATATATGTATGTGCGTACTGCGGTCGTAGATCTAGAGTGTGCTGTAGCACTGTGAAGTTGGTAAAGCATTGTAACGCAGCAAATGCTACGTTACAAAGTTTAAATTGGGACAACAAAACGGCGTTTAGGTGTTCGACTAGGCGAAGATGAAGCTGACATTACACGACAAAAAACTAGCACAGCATTGTCAGAACATATAACAACAAGCGGACATAAAGCTGATTTCGCTAAAACAAAAAATATTGATAGAGAAAATAGAGAACCGACTAGATACACACTAGAGAGCCTTAGAATTATGCAAAAAAGGGATAAGACGGTAAACAAAAAGGAAGATACAGACAACATTGCCGCGGTATACATTTCATGCTTATAATTTTTTAATTTTAATATTAGTATTGATAAAACTACCATTAAGGATGGTATGGATATTATGTGAGTTAGTTTGTAATGTTTTTATATGACAGTATTGTAATTTTTTCATACGTATGTTTGTACACACACTAACCATGTTGTTTTTATATGTTTAATGTTATATGTTTTGATATATGAGACAGATATAAAATAAACAATTGCCCCTGAAGATGCTAAAAGTATTAGCGAAACGTTGGGCTGAATAGTGGAATAACTTAGTTTTATTCGCACCTCAAGGCTCAGATCAGACTAGCCGAATTAAATCTCACTCCTTTTTTTAAATTTATTATTAGAAGTGATGGAATTGAATCTGATCTTTTAAATTTAATTTAAAAGCATAGAGTTTAGCTTTTTTTATATATTTATTAAATCTGTATATAATATGGAATGAAATAAAAGAATCCGCTATGTCGTTCACTAAGGTCGTTATAGTTTCATTTGCAGCAAAGCATCAGCTATTTGCCATCTGCGACGCTCTCCTGGTGAACCATTGCCATTTTCATTTTCATTGGATCGTAGCGCATTTTTTTTATCACTCAGAAGACATCTGAAACGGCATTTCAAAACTCCAATCGTGTGTTCGACAACATTTCAAGCTTTCGCGTGCCTATTAAAAATTGACTCCCTAGTTCCAGATTCAGCATCACGAAAGGGAGTTAATAAATAAGGACTCAGTTGGTGTTCTGAGTCACCAGCAAATGAGTTATTGTTTTCAATATTTATTTGTTAAGGTTACATTTGTGCAGAAGTAAAAAATTTTGAGTACCTAAATAAATAGAGTTCTGATCTCCGTTTTGATGCGCGGTCTCCAAACATGTCTTTAAAGAACTATTGTTCCATACGAACGAATCGTGTGTAGAACCAGCATATCTAGATCCACAAAACGGATATTCATATCGTGATCCCAAGCCTGTAATAAAAATACAACATAATTTGTATACCAGCTACTGTATTAAATTCATAAATACTTACAATCATTGCATTTATGCTAAAAATTTCTTTTCTGTTTAGATAGAGGTTTTTGTTTGTGGTAGGGACATAAATCGCGATTTGGGTTCCATCGATGCAGCCAATTACATTTGGTATTCCCGACGACGACCGACAATGAAATTTGTCTTTGATTTTATCCAGGACATACATAAATGCGTCCTCGTTTAAGCGGAAATTCGCGACGAATCTATTTGTTAAAAACTTCTTATTATTCATTATATTTGAACTGGATACATTCACCGCGGTAGGCAGCTCTGTAGGATTAGAGTTATCTCTAATAAACAGCTCGCGGTTCCACATTGTAATTATCCTCGAAATAGAGGTCCGTGTTATAAAACATTTCTTCGAATATCAGTTGGTATAATAGTAAATATTTGAAAGTACAAATGACACAATGGTTCATTGTTTGTAACTGATTTGGATATTATAGAAGCCATTTTTGCTTTTCAATCGTCAATAAAAATGGACTTGGATGGGCTCAATACTTTCTTTCTCAAAAAATGCAGTTTCTCTATTTGTGTGCCATTGCTTTATATCTTTAATCTCTCACTCTCTACGGGTGAGTTCATTGATCGTTGGAAACTTACTTCCATCACACCAATCTTTAAGTCAGGCAATAAAAACGATGTACGAAATTACAGGCCAATTTCGAAACTAACTACTTGTTCTAAACTCTTTGAAAAGCTTGTACATAATAAAATAATTTTTTCTATTAATAATATGAACATGGTTTTATTAGTGGGCGTTCCACAGTTACGAACCTAGCAGTTTCTACCCAGTATTGCATCTCGACGTTTAAGTGTGGATGGCAGGTTGATTCGATTTACACAGATTTTTCAAAAGCATTTGACACCGTTTCCCATAATATCATCTGTAGAAAAATTGAATGCTTAGGCTTCCACTCAATTTTTCTTTCCTGGTTGAAATCTTATCTCTCTAATAGAAAATCGTTTGTTAAAATTAAAAATGCCATGTCTTACACCTTTGTAGCCGCTTCAGGTGTTCCACAGGGCAGCATTCTTGGTCCTATTTTATTTTAGCTTTTCATTAATGACGTTGGAGATTGTTTTTACCATTTCAAGTTTTTATTATATGCAGATGATTTAAAGCTGTTTAGAAAATAACTTCTTCTTCGGATATATTTCTAATACAACAAGATCTAAACAACCTATCCGCTTAGTGCGTCAGTAATAAATTATCTCTTAATTTAAATAAATGCTTCCATGTCACTTATTCTAAATCTCCAAATCGTATTCCATCGTCATACACTTAATCGAATGCCACTCTTTCCACTGTTGGAGAGTTTTCTGACCTCGGGGTAGTATTTGACACTGGATTTAACTTTGTCAATCACATTAGCTTTATTATTCCTAAGGCTTATGCTAACTTAGCTTTTCTGCGACGTTATGCGACCCATACGTTAAAGACCCATACACTAGGAAAACTTTGTATAACTCCTTAGTCCGCTCCAAGCTCGAATATGCCTCTCTAATTTGGAACCCTATTTATGCATCTCACTCTAATATAATTGAAAGAGTACAACGCAATTTCATTCGTTTCGCCTTGCAACCTCTTAACTTTGCTGATCTTTTATTTTTTAGATTTGAAGTCCTTAGCAAATAGGCGTACCATTTACTCTTTGATGTTTGTTTATGATCTTATTTATGACTCTATTGACTGCCCGAATATTCTAGGACAGATAAGCTTCAATGTCCCTCAAAGAACTCTACGCTTTAATTATCCGTTTAATGTCAGTGCAGGAAAATTGAATTACCTTAACTCTCTCATTAAACGAGCACTCACTGAACTAAATTTCATATATAGATCACTTGATCTTGATTTTGCGATGCACAGATGCATTTTCCGCTGTAGAATTGAATCTCACTACAAATAATAAATGTTTATATAGTATGTAAGAACTATTCATAAGCACTTTTCTGTATCTAGTCTGTAAGGTTTTGTAACCATTGACTTAAATAAATGAAATGAATGATATGAATGAATGAAACAATATGTCAAATTCGGATAAACTCACTACTTTTTTCGTGAATGGCAACGACAAACTGTAGTGAATACGTTCATTCGCCATTCACAATGCAAGTTTGAGGTATTTTCGCCAAAGCGTTCGCTTCGCCAATAAAATTCTCTTCGAAAGGACCCTACTCGACTTAAGCGATGAACAAAACGACCGGATAAAATGAGTGAACTGTTTTTGACGGCTCATGCAGCTACAATTCCGATTTTAGCATATTATAATGATAATAATAATTTGGCGCTTACACTACGAGTATATAGCTCAGTGTTTGGCAGAGCTTCTCCTTCCATTTGGTGTGCGTGTTTATATTATACCACAAATGGAAGGACCTACAGTTTTGTGCCGACTCCCAACTGCAGATGTATTTAATGAGGACCTTTTTCATGGCAGGAATACCCTCGGAGGTTTGCCACTGACTGCCGAGGGGTGGCCGCTATTAAAAACAACTTTTTCTATGATTAAGATTTTACTTGCCCTAGCTAAGAAACGAACCTCAAACTCAGCGGCATATCGAGTAATAGCACGCTACGCTAACCACTCGACCACAGCCACCACTAGCATATTTTAAATCACTAAAAATATCCATTTTTATTCAAAAAAGTGTAAAATTTGCGACGAAGAAAGGTTGATGCTAAATGGATCAGAAAAAAAATAATAAGTACTATTTATATTATTGTTCGTTTGAAATTATTATATTATATTATAAAGACAAATTTACATTAATAGGATAAAATGAAAAACAACAATAGCAAAAGAGTGACAAAGGGCCAAAAATATGTGCAGCGACGGTATTTGCAGCATTGAACGACGTCGTTATTACCCAGTTGGCTCAACTTATCGCGGAAAATCATCAAGCATTTCGCAGACTGCGAGCAGAGACATCCAAATAGACTATTATCAGAACTGCCAGTCGGTTATGGGAAACTCTCGAAATGAAACGAGTTGCAGGTGCTACCTTGGGCGAAGCTGCTCTCAAGAGACTTTAGACTAAACGCCTACCAGAATTCGCGCAACCTGTTATTGCCGCATCCTCGGGCGCATCAGCAGAGTTCACAAAGATAGCCGACTCAATCATTGATGCTGTCAGTCCTCGTCAGGTGGCACACGTGAGAAGGGAGAAAGCAGATATAAGACAACTTCGTTTAGCTATAGAAGGCTTGTCTAAACGGTTCGAAAGATGCAACTTGCGTTCTTGCTCTCCCTCTCGCTCACGATCTCGACCAGCAACTACGACCTACGATAATATGCAAGGCACGCCCACAGCCGCAGCACCAGAATTGTCAAGAAAAGTTCGTTGCAGGATTTATCGCAAATCTTTTCGCAGAACGCTCAGTTTTGCGTCTTCAGGTAAAAGACAAAATATCGAATAAAACTTTCCTCATCGATGCGGGAGCAGATGTTTCCAAAAATGTTATTACTTGGGGAAAGACGCATTAAATTAGACCTAGGACTTCGCCGCGATTTAGTTTGGTAATTCCTGGTCGCAGACGTCGCACAACCTATTATTGGTGCGGATTTTATAAACTTTTTTAATAGCTTATCGATAAGCGACGAAACAAACTTATCGATAGCTTGACATCTCTCGCTACATCATTAGGATAACCCATAAAGTGCGCTGCAGCATAAGCTAAAACGTATACATCAGGAAATTTATTTGCGTCTATAACAAAATTAGCGCCATACGGATCCAAAGCGACGTCGACGGTGTTCCATCGTATCGAGACAACGGGCCTTTCGCCCGACAAGTTGGAAGCCGCTAAAGCATCATTTGATTTTTTATTGAAGGCAGGAATCTGTCATCGATCTAGAAGCAACTGGTCAAGCCCCCTACACATGTTGGCTCAACTTATCGCGGAAAATCATCGAGCATTTCGCAGACTGCGAGCAGAGACATCCAAATAGGCTATTATCAGAGCTGCCAGTCGGTTATGGGAAACTCTCGAAATGAAACGAGTTGCAGGTGCTACCTTGGGCGAAGCTGCTCTTAAGAGACTTTAGACTAAACGCATACCAGAATTCGCGCAACCTGTTATTGCCGCATCCTCGGGCGCATCAGCAGAGTTCAGAAAGATAGGAGAATCAATCATTGATGCTGCCAGACAACTTCGTTTAGCTATAGAAGGCTTGTCTAAACGGTTCGAAAGATTCAACTTGCGTTCTCGCTCTCCCTCTCGCTCACGATCTCGACCAGCAACTACGATCTACGATAATATGCAAGGCACGAACGCCCACAGCCGCAGCCCCTGTCGACGGCGACATCGATCAGTTCAAGGAATAACAGACAACAGAATTGTCAAGAAAAGCTCGTTGCAGGATTAATTGCAAATCTTTTTGCCGAACTCTCAGTTTTGCGTCTTCAGGTGAAAGACAAAACATCAAATAAAACTTTCCTCATCCATGCTGGAGCAGATGTTTCCATTCTCCCGCTCACAACGTTATTATAAGACATTCGTCTATCCGCTACGAAATTATATGCAGCAAATGGTACTGCTATTAAAGTACTTGGGGAAAGACGCATTAAATTAGACCTAGGACTTCGCCGCGATTTAGTTTGGTAATTCCTGGTCGCAGACGCCGCACAACCTGTTATTGGTGCGGATTTTATAAAATTTTTTAATGGCTTATCGATAAGCGACGAAACAAACGTATCGATAGCTTGACATCTCTCGCTACATCATTAGGATAACCCATAAAGTGCGCTGCATCATCAGCTAAAACGTTTACATCAGGAAATTTATTTGCGTCTATAACAAAATTAGCGCCATACGGATCTAAAGCGACGTCGACGGTGTTCCATCGCATCGAGACAACGGGCCTTTCGCCCGACAAGTTGGAAGCCGCTAAAGCATCATTTGATTTTTTATTGAAGGCAGGAATCTGTCATCGATCTAGAAGCAACTGGTCAAGCCCGCTACACATGGGTAGGAAGAGGGATGGAACTTGGAGACCGTGTGGTGACTACAGGGCGCTCAACTCACATACGCTTCCAGATCGATATCCGCTGCCTTATTTGACGGACATTACCAACATTTTGCGAGGTAAGAAATTTTTTTCTATAATAGGCCTGCAAAAAGCATATCACCAGGTGCCAGTTCAACCCGCTGACGTCGCAACGGCCGTCATTTCGCCTTTCGGATTATACGAATTCGAATTTATGACCTTCGGCTTGTGCAACGCTGCTCAAATATTTTAGCGCCTGATATACGAAGTCCTACAGGGCCTAGATTCTGTATTAACATACATTGACGACACTTGCGTAGCGTCCGATCCAATCAACATCGGCAACACCTGCGTTTAGTATTTCAACGCCTATGCGAAAACAATCTTTCCATTAACTTTTCAAATTGTCAATTTTTTACCAAAAAGATCTACATATTTCAGGGAATAAGAAGAACGATATTTGTTTCCGTCCGTTTGCCTGGACACCAGAAGCCGAAATCGCTTTCAGACGTTGCAAGGAAGAGCATACCAACGCAACCGTACTGTTTCATCCATCCGCCGATGCCGAATTATCTTTGCACACCGACGAAGAACTCCAACGTTTTTTACAACAAATTCAAGAAACTCTCTCATTCTTAAATACTTTACGCTTCCAGAGACAGATAGGCAGCTGATTTGTGACACAAGCACATCGCGTGTACGCCCCTATGTGCCGAAAAAATTTATATGGCAATTACTTACAAAAATACACGGCCTGTTACATCCCGGCGCTCGTGCTACATCCAAATTCGTACGCAGTTGCGAGGCATGTCAATGGCCGAAGGTTCAGCCATATACGAAATTACCTCTTGGGAAGTACGTTCTCCCAGAGGAAAGATTTTCGCACCTAAACATTGATTTCGTTGGTCCGTTTTCACTATGTAAAGGACAGCGATAATGTCTTACGGTAATATACCGCTTCATAAGATGGCCGATAGCTCTGCCAATTCCGGACATCACTGCAGAAACCGTCACTAAGTCTTTCACAACGCACTGGATTTCCAGATTCGGCATACCGCAATGCATTGCATCAGACCAAAGCAGGCAATTTGAGTCATCCGTGTTTAAGGAGCTGGTTTCTAAGATTGGGGCTAACCACTTGCGTACCACACCTTATCACCCCCAGTCCAGCGGTATTATAGAGCGTTGGCATATAACGTTTAAAGCTACCATCCTCTGCCACAACACAGAGAAATGGACATACTACCTTCCTTCGATCTTGTTCGGTCTAAGAGTTGCTTTTAAGCGAGATATTGGTGCCTCGCCAGCAGAACTCATCTATGGAACTACATTAGGATTCCAGTCGCCAGAACCGACTAGCGCATCTGTCAAAAAATTTCGCGAATCCATGGAAAAATTACGACAAACTGAAAGTGCCTATCACTCGCCATCAACAACATTCGTTTCGCCTATGCGACTCCATTCATCCTTCTTTGACATATCCTTACGCTGTTACACGCAAATTTGTAAAATACTTTACAATCGTCATCAAAGGACGCCCGTTATTGTTACATACAAACGAATCGTGTGGAGAACCAGCATATTTAGCATCCACAAAACGGATATTCATATCATGATCGCAAGCCTGTAATAAAAATACAACATTATTTGTATACCAATGTTACTGTATTAAATTCATAAAAACTTACAATCATTGCATTTATGCTAAACATTTCTTTTCTGTTTAGATAAAGGTTTTTCTTTGTGGTAGGGACATAAATCGCGATTTGGGTTCCATCGATGCAGCCAATTACATTTGGTATTCCCGACGACGACCGACAATGAAATTTGTCTTTGATTTTATCCAGGACATACATAAATGCGTCCTCGTTTAAGCGGAAATTCGCGACGAATCTACAAATATATATTTGTACGTGTACATGGGAAACAATTTGTTAAAAACTTCTTATTATTCATTATATTTGAACTGGATACATACACCGCGGTAGGCAGCTATGTAGGATTAGAGTTATCTCTAATAAACAGCGCTGTCGAAGAAGATTAGCTCGCCGTTCCACATTGTAATTATCCTCAAAATAGAGGTCCGATTTATAAAACATTTCTTCGAATATCAGTTGGTGTAATAGTAAATAATTGAAAGTACAAATGACACAAATGTCAAATTCGGATAAACTCACTACTTTTTTCGTGAATGGCAGCGACAAATTGTAGTGAATACGTTCATTCGCCATTCACAATGCAAGTTTGAGGTATGTTCGCCAAAGCGTTCGCTTCGCCAATACAATTCTCTTCGAAAGGACCCTACTCGAATTAAGCGATGAACAAAAATGAGTGAACTGTTTTTGACGGCTCATGCAGCTACAATTCCGATTTTAGCATATTATAATGATAATAATAATTTGGCGCTTACACTACGAGTATATAGCTCAGTGTTTGGCAGAGCTTCTCCTTCCATTTTGGTGTGCGTGTTTATATTATACCACAAATGGAAGGACCTACAGTTTTGTGCCGACTCCGAACTGCAGATGTATTTAATGAGAAGCTTTTTCATGGCAGGAATACCCTCGGAGGTTCGCCACTGACTGCCGAGGGGTGGCCGCTATTAAAAACAACTTTTTCTATGATTAAGATTTTACTTGCCCTAGCTAAGAAACGAACCTCAAACTCAGCGGCATATCGAGTAATAGCACGCTACGCTAACCACTCGACCACAGCGGCCACTAGCATATTTTAAATCACTAAAAATATTCATTTTTATTCAAAGAAGTGTAAAATTAGCGACGAAGAAAGGTTGATGCTAAATGGACCAGAAAAAAAATAATAAGTACTATTTATATTATTGTTCGTTTGAAATTATTATATTATATTATAAAGAAAAATTTACATTAATAGGATAAAATGAAAAACAACAATAGTAAAAGAGTGACAAAGGGCCCAAAATATGTGCAGCGACGGTATTACCCAGTTGGCTCAACTTATAGCGGAAAATCATCGAGCATTTCGCAGACTGCGAGCAGAGACATCCAAATAGGCTATTATCAGAGCTGCCAGTCGGTTATGGGAAACTCTCGAAATGAAAAGAATAGCAGGTGCTACCTTGGGCGAAGCTGCTCTTAAGAGACTTTAGACTAAACGCCTACCAGAATTCGCGCAACCTGTTATTGCCGCATCCTCGGGCGCATCAGCAGAGTTCAGAAAGATAGCCGAATCAATCATTGATGCTGCCAGTCCTCGTCAGGTGGCACACGTGAGAAAGGAGAAAGCAGAAATAAGACAACTTCGTTTAGCTATAGAAGGCTTGTCTCAACAGTTCGAAAGATTCAACTTGCGTTCTCGGTCTCCCTCTCGCTCACGATCTCGACCAGCAACTACGACCTACGATAATATGCAAGGCACCAACGCCCACAGCCGCAGCCCCTGTCGACGGCGACATCGATCAGTTCAAGGAATAACAGACAACAGAATTGTCAAGAAAAGCTCGTTGCAGGATTTATTGCAAATCTTTTCGCAGAACGCTCAGTTTTGCGTAAGGTGAAAGACAAAACATCAAATAAAACTTTCCTCATCCATGCTGGAGCAGATGTTTCCATTCTTCCGCTCACAACGTTTTTATAAGACATTCGTCTATCCGCTACGAAATTATATGCAGCAAACGGTACTGCTATTAAAGTACTTGGGGAAAGACGCATTAAATTAGACCTAGGACTTCGCCGCGATTTAGTTTGGTAATTCCTGGTCGCAGACGTCGCACAACCTATTATTGGTGCGGATTTTATAAAATTTTTTAATAGCTTATCGATAAGTGACGAAACAAACTTATCGATAGCTTGACATCTCTCGCTACATCATTAGGATAACCCATAAAGTGCGCTGCAGCATAAGCTAAAACGTATACATCAGGAAATTTATTTGCGTCTATAACAAAATTAGCGCCATACGGATCCAAAGCGACGTCGACGGTGTTCCATCGTATCGAGACAACGGGCCTTTCGCCCGACAAGTTGGAAGCCGCTAAAGCATTATTTGATTTTTTATTGAAGGCAGGAATCTGTCATCGATTTAGAAGCAACTGGTCAAGCCCGCTACACATGGGTAGGAAGAGGGATGGAACTTATATCCTTACGCTGTTACACGCAAATTTGTAAAATACTTTAGAATCGTCATCAAAGGACGCCCGTTATTGTTACATACAAACGAATCGTGTGGAGAACCAGCATATTTAGCATCCACAAAACGGATATTCATATCATGATCGCAAGCCTGTAATAAAAATACAACATTATTTGTATACCAATGTTACTGTATTAAATTCATAAAAACTTACAATCATTGCATTTATGCTAAACATTTCTTTTCTGTTTAGATAAAGGTTTTTCTTTGTGGTAGGGACATAAATCGCGATTTGGGTTCCATCGATGCAGCTAATTACATTTGGTATTCCCGACGACGACCGACAATGAAATTTGTCTTTGATTTTATCCAGGACATACATAAATGCGTCCTCGTTTAAGCGGAAATTCGCGACGAATCTACAAATATATATTCATACGTGTACATGGGAAAAAATTTGTTAAAAACTTCTTATTATTCATTATATTTGAACTGGATACATACACCGCGGTAGGCAGCTCTGTAGGATTAGAGTTATCTCTAATAAACAGCGCTGTCGAAGAAGATTAGCTCGCCGTTCCACATTGTAATTATCCTGAAAATAGAGGTCCGATTTATAAAACATTTCTTCGAATATCAGTTGGTATAATAGTAAATAATACAAATGACACAAATGTCAAATTCGGATAAACTCACTACTTTTTTCGTGAATGGCAACGACAAATTGTAGTGAATACGTTCATTCGCCATTCACAATGCAAGTTTGAGGAATGTTCGCCAAAGCGTTCGCTTCGCCAATAAAATTCTCTTCGAAAGGACCCTACTCGAATTAAGCGATGAACAAAATGACCGGATAAAATGAGTGAACTGTTTTTGACGGCTCATGCAGCTACAATTCCGATTTTAGCATATTATAATGATAATAATAATTTGGCGCTTACACTACGAGTATATAGCTCAGTGTTTGGCAGAGCTTCTCCTTCCATTTTGGTGTGCGTGTTTATATTATACCACAAATGGAAGGACCTACAGTTTTTAATGAGAAGCTTTTTCATGGCAGGAATACCCTCGGAGGTTTGCCACTGACTGCCGAGGGGTGGCCGCTATTAAAAACCACTTTTTCTATGATTAAGATTTTACTTGCCCTAGCTTAGAAACGAACCTCAAACTCAGCGGCATATCGAGTAATAGCACGCTACGCTAACCACTCGACCACCGCGGCCACTAGCATATTTTAAATCACTAAAAATATCCACTTTCATTCAAAGAAGTGTAAAATTAGCGACGAAGAAAGGTTGATGCTGAATGGATCAGAAAAAAAAGAATAAGTACTATTTATATTATTGTTCGTTTGAAATTATTATATTATATTATAAAGAAAAATTTACATTAATAGGATAAAATGAAAAACAACAATAGTAAAAGAGTGACAAAGGGCCAAAAATATGTGCAGCGACGGTATTACTCAGTTGGCTCAACATATCGCGGAAAATCATCGAGCATTTCGCAGACTGCGAGCAGAGACATCCAAATAGGCTATTATCAGAGCTGCCAGTCGGTTATGGGAAACTCTCGAAATGAAACGAGTTGCAGGTGCTACCTTCGGCGAAGCTGCTCTTAAGAGACTTTAGACTAAACGCATACCAGAATTCGCGCAACCTGTTATTGCCGCATCCTCGGGCGCATCAGCAGAGTTCAGAAAGATAGCAGACTCAATCATTGATGCTGTCAGTCCTCGTCAGGTGGCACACGTGAGAAAGGAGAAAGCAGAGATAAGACAACTTCGTTTAGCTATAGAAGGCTTGTCTAAACGGTTCGAAAGATTCAACTTGCGTTCTCGCTCTCCCCCTCGCTCACGATCTCGACCAGCAACTACGACCTACGATAATATGCAAGGCACGAACGCCCACAGCCGCAGCCCCTGTCGACGGCGACATCGATCAGTTCAAGGAATAACAGATAACAGAATTGTCAAGAAAAGCTCGTTGCAGGATTTATCGCAAATCTTTTCGCAGAACGCTCAGTGTTGCGTCTTCAGGTGAAAGACAAAACATCAAATAAAACTTTCCTCATCCATGCGGGAGCAGATGTTTCCATTCTCCCGCTCACAACGTTATTATAAGACATTCGTCTATCCGCTACGAAATTATATGCAGCAAACGGTACTGCTATTAAAGTACTTGGGGAAAGACGCATTAAATTAGACCTAGGACTTCGCCGCGATTTAGTTTGGTAATTCCTGGTCGCAGACGTCGCACAACCTATTATTGGTGCGGATTTTATAAAAAATTTTGATGGCTTATCGATAAGCGACGAAACAAACTTATCGATAGCTTGACATCTCTCGCCACATCATTAGGATAACCCATAATGTGCAGCATCAGCTAAAACGTATACATCAGGAAATTTATTTGCGTCTATAACAAAATTAGCGCCATACGGATCCAAAGCGACGTCGACGGTGTTCCATCGCATCGAGACAACGGGCCTTTCGCCCGACAAGTTCGAAGCCGCTAAGGCATCATTTGATTTTTTATTGAAGGCAGGAATCTGTCATCAATCTAGAAGCAACTGGTTAAGCCCGCTATACATGGGTAGGAAGAGGGATGGAACTTGGAGACCGTGTGGTGACTACAGGGCGCTTAACTCGCATACGCTTCCAGATCGATATCCGCTGCCTTATTTGACGGACATTACGAACATTTTGCGAGGTAAGAAATGATTTTCTAAAATAGGCCTGCAAAAAGCATATCACCAGGTGCCAGTTCAACCCGCTAACGTCGCAACGGCCGTCACTACACCTTTCGGATTAAACGAATTCCAATTTATGACCTTCGGCTTGTGCAGCGCTGCTTAACATACATTGACGACACTTGCGTAGCGTCCGATCCAATCAACATCGGCAACACCTGCGTTTAGTATTTCAACGCCTATGCCGACAGTGGTTAAAGAGTTGAAACGCTTTATACCTATGCTTAACTTCTACAGAAGATTCCTGCCACACGCTGTTGATTACCAACAAGATCTACAAAAACATATTTCCGTCCGTTTGCCTGGACACCAGAAGCCGAAATCGCTTTCAGACGTTGCAAGGAAGAGCATACCAACGCAACCGTACTGTTTCATCCATCCGCTGATGCCGAATTATCTTTGCACACCGACGAAGAACTCCAACGTTTTTTACAACAAATTCAAGAAACTCTCTCGTTCTTGAATACTTTACGCTTCCAGAGACAGATATGCAGCTGATTTGTGACACAAGTACATCGCGTGTACGCCTCTATGTGCCGAAAAAATTTAGATGGCAATTACTTACAAAAATACACGGCCTGTCACATCCCGGCGCTCGTGCTACATCCAAATTCATACGCAGTTGCGAGGCATGTCAATGGCCGAAGGTTCAGCAATATACGAAATTACCTCTTGGGAAGTACGTTCTCCCAGAGGAAAGATTTTCGCACCTAAACATTGATTTCGTTGGTCCGTTTTCACTATGTGAAGGACAGCGATAATGTCTTACGGTAATATACCGCTTCATAAGATGGCCGGAAGCTCTACCAATTCCGGACATCACTGCAGAAACCGTCACAAAGGCTTTGACAACGCACTTGATTTCCAGATTCGGCGTACCGCAACGCATTACGTCAGACCAAAGCAGGCAATTTGAGTCATCCGTGTTTAAGGAGCTGGTTTCTACGATTGGGGCTAACCACTTGCGTACCACACCTTATCACCCCTAGTCCAGCGGGATTATAGAGCGTTGGCATGTAACGTTTAAAGCTATCATCCTCTGCCACAACCCAACTTTCGTTCGATCTTGTTCGGTCTAAGAGTTGCTTTTAAGCGAGATATTGGTGCCTCGCCAGCAGAACTCGTCTATGGAACTACATTAGATTCCAGTCGCCAGAACCGACTAGCGAATCTGTCGAAAAATTTCGCGAATCCATGGAAAAATTACGACAAACTGAAACCGCCTATCACTCGCCACCAACAACATTCGTTTCGCCTATGCGACTCCATTCATTCTTCTTTGACATATCCTTACGCTGTTACACGCAAATTTGTATAATACTTTACAATCGTCATCAAAGGATGCCCGTTTAACATTAACATCGGCCGACTTAAACATGTTTTTTTTTTCAAATACCGACCGAGAAACATCAGCTCGTCCTGAAGTAAATCAGCCGGCACAAGACATTTTTCAAAACATCAACGATTCAAGAAGCATTCGTCTGGAGGTGGAATACTTTTTATCTTGCGATAACATCGTGTATACCATATATAAGTGCTCAATTGTTAAGAACACTACGTTACATAGTATCAAAACAATTAGTTACATATACCAACATTGATGTATACATATTTTACGCTTTCCTAATTTGAATTGGGTTCAAATCCGAACATTTGTTATTTCAACCGCTCACTTTTGTAGAATTTACCACATTTTTCTTGTCATTGCCCCTGATAGGGTAAATTGCAAAATGTACTAATATCGAAGGAAAATTTAAACAATAACATAAATTAAATTGAAGTTATTTGATGCTTCAACTGCACAAATAGAAAGGACATTTTAAATAAATCTCAATAATTGGAACGTACATAGTATATCACAGTATATCTACATAGTAGTAGAAAGAGGGTGTGCAAACCACTATAGCACCACCCGAATTCCAGCTTTCGCTATCGCTAAAACAACATCGCCAAAAAAACCGACGCCAAAAAAACCGACGCGAAACTGTTGCCACAGGAGGAGGCCCTTATTCGCAGCAAAGTTTATCTCCATATGAGATAACTTGCGAAGGAAAAGAAAATGACAAATGCATTAAAGTTTACATTGGGACAAAAAAACGGCGTTTAGGTGTTCGACTAGGCGAACATGAAGCTGACTTTAGACGACAAAAAACTAGCACAGCATTGTCAAAACATATAACAACAAGCGGACATACAGCTGATTTCGCTAAAACAAAAAATATTGATAGAGAAAATAGAGAACCGACTAGATACACACTAGAGAGCCTTAGAGTTATGCAAAAAAGGGATAAGACGATAAACAAAAAGGAAGATACAGACAACATTGTCGCGGTATACATTTCATGCTTATAATTTTTTATTTTTATTATTAGTATTGATAAAACTACCAATAAGGATGGTATGGATATTATGTGAGTTAGTTTGTAATGTTTTTATATGTCAGTATTGTAATTTTTTCATACGTATGTTTGAACACACACTAATCATGTTGTTTTTATATTGTTAATGTTGTATGTTTTCATATATGTGGCAGATATAAAATAAACAATTGCTCCTGAGGATGCTAAAAGTATTAGCGAAACGTTGGGCTGAATAGTGGAATAACTTAGTTTTATTCGCACCTCAAGACTCAGATCAGACTAGCCGAATTAAATCTCACTCTTTTTTTTTAATTTATTATCATAAGTGATGGAATTGAATCTGATCTTTTAAATTTAATTTAAAAGCATAGAGTTTAGCTTTTTTTTATATATTTATTAAATCTGTATATAATATGGAATGAAATAAAAGAATCCGCTATGTCGTTCACTAAGGTCGTTATAGTTTCATTTGCAGCAAAGCATCAGCTATTTGTCTTCTGCGACGCTCTCCTGGTGAACCATTGCCATTTTCATTCTTATTGGATCGTAGCGCATTTTTTTTTATCACGCAGAAGACATCTGAAACGGCATTTCAAAACTCCAATCGTGTGTTCGACAACATTTCAAGCTTTCACGTGCTTATTAAAAATTGACTCCCTAGTTCCAGATTCTGCATCACGAAAGGGAGTTAATAAATAAGGACTCAGCTGGTGTTCTGAGTCACCAGCAAATGAGTTATTGTTTTCAATATTTATATGTTAAGGTTACATTTGTGCAGAAGTACAAAATTTTGAGTACCTAAATAAATAGAGTTCTGATCTCCGTATTGATGCGCGGTCTCCAAACATGTCTTTAAAGAACTATTGTTCCATACGAACGAATCGTGTGTAGAACCAGCATATCTAGCATCCACAAAACGGATATTCATATCGTGATCCCAAGCCTGTAATAAAAATACAACATAATTTGTATACCAACGCTACTGTATTAAATTCATAAATACTTACAATCATTGCATTTATGCTAAAAATTCCTTTTCTGTATAGATAGAGGTTTTTGTTTGTGGTAGGGACATAAATCGCGATTTGGGTTCCATCGATGCAGCCAATTACATTTGGTATTCCCGACAACGACCGACAATGAAATTTGTCTTTGATTTTATCCAGGACATACATAAATTCGTCCTCGTTTAAGCGGAAATTCGCGACGAATCTACAAATATATATTCATACGTGTACATGGGAAAAAATTTGTTAAAAACTTCTTATTATTCATTATATTTGAACTGGATACATTCACCGCGCTAGGCAGCTCTATAGGATTAGAGTTATCTCTAATAAACAGCTCGCGGTTCCACATTGTAATTATCCTCGAAATAGAGGTCCGCGTTATAAAACATTTCTTCGAATATCAGTTGGTATAATAGTAAATATTTGAATGTACAAATGACACAAATGTCAAATTCGGATAAACTCACTACTTTTTTCGTGAATGGCAACGACAAATTGTAGTGAATACGTTCATTCGCCATTCACAATGCAAGTTTGAGGTATGTTCGCCAAAGCGTTCGCCTCGCCAATAAAATTCTCTTCGAAAGGACCCTACTCGACTTAAGCGATGAACAAAATGACCGGATAAAATGAGTGAACTGTTTTTGACGGCTCATGCAGCTACAATTCCGATTTTAGCATATTATAATGATAATAATAATTTGGCGCTTACACTACGAGTATATAGCTCAGTGTTTGGCAGAGCTTCTCCTTCCATTTTGGTGTGCGTGTTTATATTATACCACAAATGGAAGGACCTACAGTTTTGTGCCGACTCCGAACTGCATATGTATTTAATGAGAAGCTTTTTCATGGCAGAAATACCCTCGGAGGATTGCCACTGACTGCCGAGGGGTGGCCGCTATTAAAAACAACTTTTTCTATGATTAATATTTTACTTGCCCTAGCTAAGAAACGAACCTCAAACTCAGCGGCATATTGAGTAATAGCACGCTACGCTAACCACTCGACCACAGCGACCACTAGCATATTTTAAATCACTAAAAATATCCATTTTTATTCAAAAAAGTGTAAAATTTGCGACGAAGAAAGGTTGATGCTAAGTGGATCAGAAAAAAAATAATAAGTACTATTTATAGTATTGTTCGTTTGAAATTATTATATTATATTATAAAGAAAAATGTACATTAATAGGATAAAATGAAAAACAACAATAGTAACAGAGTGACAAAGGGCCAAAAATATGTGCAGCGACGGTATTTGCAGCATTGAACGACGCCGTTATTACCCAGTTGGCTCAACTTATCGCGGAAAATCATCGAGCATTTCGCAGACTACGAGCAGAGACATCCAAATAGGCTATTATCAGAGCTGCCAGTCGGTTATGGGAAACTCTCGAAATGAAACGAGTTGCAGGTGCTACCTTGGGCGAAGCTGCTCTCAAGAGACTTTAGACTAAACGCCTACCAGAATTCACGCAACCTGTTATTGCCGCATCCTCGGGCGCATCAGCAGAGTTCACAAAGATAGCCGATTCAATCATTGATGCTGTCAGTCCTCGTCAGGTGGCACACGTGAGAAGGGAGAAAGCAGAGATAAGACAACTTCGTTTAGCTATAGAAGGCTTGTCTAACCGGTTCGAAAGATTCAACTTGCGTTCTCGCTCTCCCTCTCGCTCACGATCTCGACCAGCAACTACGACCTACGATAATATGCAAGGCACGAACGCCCACAGCCGCAGCCCCTGTCGACAGCGACATCGATCAGTTCAAGGAATAACAGATAACAGAATTGTCAAGAAAAGCTCGTTGCAGGATTTATCGCAAATCTTTTCGCAGAACGCTCAGTGTTGCGTCTTCAGGTGAAAGACAAAACATCAAATAAAACTTTCATCATCCATGCGGGAGCAGATGTTTCCATTCTCCCGCTCACAACGTTATTATAAGACATTCGTCTATCCGCTACGAAATTATATGCAGCAAACGGTACTGCTATTAAAGTACTTGGGGAAAGACGCATTAAATTAGACCTAGGACTTCGCCGCGATTTAGTTTGGTAATTCCTGGTCGCAGACGTCGCACAACCTATTATTGGTGCGGATTTTATAAAAAAATTTGATGGCTTATCGATAAGCGACGAAACAAACTTATCGATAGCTTGACATCTCTCGCCACATCATTAGGATAACCCATAATGTGCAGCATCAGCTAAAACGTATACATCAGGAAATTTATTTGCGTCTATAACAAAATTAGCGCCATACGGATCCAAAGCGACGTCGACGGTGTTCCATCGCATCGAGACAACGGGCCTTTCGCCCGACAAGTTCGAAGCCGCTAAGGCATCATTTGATTTTTTATTGAAGGCAGGAATCTGTCATCGATCTAGAAGCAACTGGTCAAGCCCGCTACACATGGGTAGGAAGAGGGATGGAACTTGGAGACCGTGTGGTGACTACATGGCACTCAACTCACATACGCTTCCAGATCGATATCCGCTGCCTTATTTGACGGTCATTACGAACATTGTGAATGGCAACGACAAATTGTAGTGAATACGTTCATTCGCCATTCACAATACAAGTTTGAGGTATGTTCGCCAAAGCGTTCGCCTCGCCAATAAAATTCTCTTCGAAAGGACCCTACTCGACTTAAGCGATGAACAAAATGACCGGATAAAATGAGTGAACTGTTTTTGACGGCTCATGCAGCTACAATTCCGATTTTAGCATATTATAATGATAATAATAATTTGGCGCTTACACTACGAGTATATAGCTCAGTGTTTGGCAGAGCTTCTCCTTCCATTTTGGTGTGCGTGTTTATATTATACCACAAATGGAAGGACCTACAGTTTTGTGCCGACTCCGAACTGCATATGTATTTAATGAGAAGCTTTTTCATGGCAGAAATACCCTCGGAGGATTGCCACTGACTGCCGAGGGGTGGCCGCTATTAAAAACAACTTTTTCTATGATTAATATTTTACTTGCCCTAGCTAAGAAACGAACCTCAAACTCAGCGGCATATTGAGTAATAGCACGCTACGCTAACCACTCGACCACAGCGACCACTAGCATATTTTAAATCACTAAAAATATCTATTTTTATTCAAAAAAGTGTAAAATTTGCGACGAAGAAAGGTTGATGCTAAGTGGATCAGAAAAAAAATAATAAGTACTATTTATAGTATTGTTCGTTTGAAATTATTATATTATATTATAAAGAAAAATGTACATTAATAGGATAAAATGAAAAACAACAATAGTAACAGAGTGACAAAGGGCCAAAAATATGTGCAGCGACGGTATTTGCAGCATTGAACGACGCCGTTATTACCCAGTTGGCTCAACTTATCGCGGAAAATCATCGAGCATTTCGCAGACTACGAGCAGAGACATCCAAATAGGCTATTATCAGAGCTGCCAGTCGGTTATGGGAAACTCTCGAAATGAAACGAGTTGCAGGTGCTACCTTGGGCGAAGCTGCTCTCAAGAGACTTTACACTAAACGCCTACCAGAATTCACGCAACCTGTTATTGCCGCATCCTCGGGCGCATCAGCAGAGTTCACAAAGATAGCCGATTCAATCATTGATGCTGTCAGTCCTCGTCAGGTGGCACACGTGAGAAGGGAGAAAGCAGAGATAAGACAACTTCGTTTAGCTATAGAAGGCTTGTCTAACCGGTTCGAAAGATTCAACTTGCGTTCTCGCTCTCCCTCTCGCTCACGATCTCGACCAGCAACTACGACCTACGATAATATGCAAGGCACGAACGCCCACAGCCGCAGCCCCTGTCGACAGCGACATCGATCAGTTCAAGGAATAACAGATAACAGAATTGTCAAGAAAAGCTCGTTGCAGGATTTATCGCAAATCTTTTCGCAGAACGCTCAGTGTTGCGTCTTCAGGTGAAAGACAAAACATCAAATAAAACTTTCCTCATCCATGCGGGAGCAGATGTTTCCATTCTCCCGCTCACAACGTTATTATAAGACATTCGTCTATCCGCTACGAAATTATATGCAGCAAACGGTACTGCTATTAAAGTACTTGGGGAAAGACGCATTAAATTAGACCTAGGACTTCGCCGCGATTTAGTTTGGTAATTCCTGGTCGCAGACGTCGCACAACCTATTATTGGTGCGGATTTTATAAAAAAATTTGATGGCTTATCGATAAGCGACGAAACAAACTTATCGATAGCTTGACATCTCTCGCCACATCATTAGGATAACCCATAATGTGCAGCATCAGCTAAAACGTATACATCAGGAAATTTATTTGCGTCTATAACAAAATTAGCGCCATACGGATCCAAAGCGACGTCGACGGTGTTCCATCGCATCGAGACAACGGGCCTTTCGCCCGACAAGTTCGAAGCCGCTAAGGCATCATTTGATTTTTTATTGAAGGCAGGAATCTGTCATCGATCTAGAAGCAACTGGTCAAGCCCGCTACACATGGGTAGGAAGAGGGATGGAACTTGGAGACCGTGTGGTGACTACATGGCACTCAACTCACATACGCTTCCAGATCGATATCCGCTGCCTTATTTGACGGTCATTACGAACATTTTGCGAGGTAAGAAATGTTTTTCTAAAATAGGCCTGCAAAAAGCATATCACCAGGTGCCAGTTCAACCCGCTGACGTCGCAACGGCCGTCACTACGCCTTTCGGATTATACGAATTCGAATTTATGACCTTCGGCTTGTGCAACACTGCCAGGGCCTAGATTTTGTATTAACATACATTGACGACACTTGCGTAGCGTCCGATCCAATCAACATCGGCAACACCTGCGTTTAGTATTTCAACGCCTATGCGAAAACAATTTTTCCATTAACTTTTCAAAATGTCAATTTGGCAAGGCAGAAATAAAATTCTTGAGTCATCTTATTGATTCACAAGGAATTAGAAACTTGCCGGAAAAAACTTCGTCACTACTAGAATTTCCTAAGCCGACAGTGGTTAAAGAGTTGCAACGCTTTATAGCTATGCTTAACTTTTACAGAAGATTCTTGCCACACGCTGTTAATTACCAAGAAGATCTACAAAAACATATTTCCTTCCGTTTGCCTGGACACCAGAAGCCGAAATCGCTTTCAGACGTTGCAAGGAAGAGCATACCAACGTAACCATACTGTTTCATCCATCCGCTGATGCCGAATTATCTTTGCACACCGACGAAGAACTCCAACGTTTTTTACAACAAATTCAAGAAACTCTCTCATTCTTAAATACTTTACGCTTCCAGAGACAGATATGCAGCTGATTTGTGACACAAGTACATCGCGTGTACGGCCCTATGTGCCGAAAAAATTTAGATGGCAATTACTTACAAAAATACACGGCCTGTCACATCCCGGCGCTCGTGCTACATCCAAATTCGTACGCAGTTGCGAGGCATGTCAATGGCCGAAGGTTCAGCAATATACGAAATTACCTCTTGGGAAGTACGTTCTCCCAGAGGAAAGATTTTCGCACCTAAACATTGATTTCGTTGGTCCGTTTCCACTATGTGAAGGACAGCGATAATGTCTTACGGTAATATACCGCTTCATAAGATGGCCGGAAGCTCTGCCAATTCCGGACATCACTGCAGAAACCGTCACAAAGGCTTTGACAACGCACTTGATTTCCAGATTCGGCGTACCGCAACGCATTACGTCAGACCAAAGCAGGCAATTTGATTCATCCGTGCTGGTTAAGGAGCTGGTTTCTACGATTGGGGCTAACCACTTGCGTACCACACCTTATCACCCCTAGTCCAGCGGGATTATAGAGCGTTGGCATATAACGTTTAAAGCTACCATCCTCTGCCACAACCCAACCTTCGTTCGATCTTGTTCGGTCTAAGAGTTGCTTTTAAGCGAGATATTGGTGCCTCGCCAGCAGAACTCGTCTATGGAACTACATTAGATTCCAGTCGCCAGAACCGACTAGCGAATATGTCGAAAAATTTCGCGAATCCATGGAAAAATTACGACAAACTGAAACCGCTTATCACTCGCCACCAACAACATTCGTTTCGCCTATGCGACTCCATTCATTCTTCTTTGACATATCCTTTCGCTGTTACACGCAAATTTGTAAAATACTTTACAATCGTCATCAAAGGACGCCCGTTTAACATTAACATCGGCCGATTTAAACATGTTTTTTTTTCAAATACCGACCTAGAAACATCAGCTCGTCCTGAAGTAAATCAGCCGGTACAATACATTTTTGAAAACATCGACGATTCAAGTAGCATTCGTCTGGAGGTGGAATACTTTTATCTTGCGATAACATCGTGTATACCATATATAAGTGCTCAATTGTTAAGAACACTACGTTACATAGTATCAAAACAATTAGTTACATATACCAACATTGATGTATACATATTTCACGCTTTCCTAATTTGAATTGGGTTCAAATCCGAACATTTGTTATTTCAACCGCTCACTTTTGTAGAATTTACCACATTTTTCTTGTCATTGCCCCTGATAGGGATGTAACGTAGCATTCTGACTACGATACAATAAACGCACCCCAACAGACACCCATACGTACATACGAATAGCACACGCACACGACGACCTGACGTAAATTATTTCGCTCGCGTCACTGTCCATAGCACTTAAGGCAAGAATTCTCAACCTGTTACTAGTATATTGGAACTTAAAGGGGCTTGTGTGCACACAACCACCGAGTCTTGCTAGGTAGGTTGAGCACTTAGTCAGCAAGGAGACGCGGCGATATACCTTCGGGCATGTCCAGCGCGCCTCCATGGCCAGGTTAACCTAACTACAGCTCCTTGGCCGACCTCCTCTTGGCAAGCTGGGTGGAAGACGCGCCGACGTGTCTTTTGACGCGTCTAGCGCTTCCTCCTGGCTCTGCCTACTTCCGGTCGACCCGCTGGGAGACGCGCCGACATATCTTCGGATAGGTCTAGCGCTCCCTACTGGTCGACCACATCCCACTCCCACTCCTAATCCTCGCTAGCACCGTTCCAGCCCCTACATACGTAGCGTGCAACTACGGGATGGCATTTCCTCCCCCCTGGGTAGGTCATGAGAGACGCGGCAACATGTCTTTTCGGCATGTCCAGCGCTCCCCTCGGACCAACCCACTCTTCCACTCCCATTCCTCCACTTCCACTCCTGGTACCACCGTCCTTGGTGGTATTTTACCACAGTGAGAGCGGTTCGCGACCAGGAGCCTTCCTACGCTGCCGCTCCCGCTGCTGCTAACCGAGGGAGTCTTGCTAGGAGTCTTGCTAGATAGGAGACGCCAGCTGATAGGACCGCTACCGAGATTCATCAGCGTGCTGCTAGCACGATCCGTACTACGCTGCAACTGCCGAGACCGCTACCGAGATTTACCAGCGTGCTACTAGCACGATCCATACTACGCTCCAGCTGCAGAGACCGCTACCGAGGTTCATCAGCGTGCTGCTAGCATGATAAGTACGGCGCTCCGCCTGTTACTCTCTGATCTTCCGACCATCTCAGAGAGCTCACCGTCACGCTCCCTAACCGCCTCGCCATTGCCGACAGGCCCCCTTGACGCGTTGCTAGCGTGCTCACCGAGAGCCATCAAAACTACCTTCCTTCAGCTACGCTCGTTCTTCCCCTCTCTCCTCTCAGCCAGGACATAAAGCTGCAGACTACTAAGCCAGAGCGCGTGTGTGTGTGTGTGTCCAACTTAAGCACATAAATACTGTGTTTTATTTGGTGGGGGTTAGTGGGACCTTCACTTGACTCTGGAGATGCTGAGCTCACCTCAGCCCTCGACAAAACCCACCTCATAGGGTAAATTTCAAAATGTACTAATATCGAAGGAAAACTTAAACAATAACATAAATTAAATTGAAGTTATTTGGTGCTTCAACTGCACAAATAGAAAATACATTTTAAATAAATCTCAATAATTGGAACGTACATAGTGAATTTATACGATACTATTGATAGTTTATATCACAGTATATCTACATAGTAGTAGAAAGAGGGTGTGCAAACCACTATAGCACCACCCGAATTCCAGCTTTCGCTATCGCTTAACCTACATCGCCAAAAAAACTGACGCTAAAATGTTGCCACAGGAGGAGGCCCTTATTCGCAGCAAAATTTATCTCCATATGAGATAACTTGCGAAGGAAAAGAAATTGACAAATGCATTAAAGTTATGAGGAGGGTTTTGTCAAAGGCTGAGGTGAGCTCAGCCGATCCAGGGTCGAGTGTTGGTCCCACTAACCCCCACTGAATAAAACACAGTATTTGCGTGTGTTTATGTCGAACACACACACACACACACGGCTTTAGAGTGTGAACAGCCTTTCGTCTAGGAGAGAGAGAGATAGGAGCGGCGTTGCACTTCTTGTACAGCGGTTACTCATCAGAAGCGTCGGAGCGGCGGTGTGTACTCGTCGTACAGCGGTTACTCTTCGGGAGCGTCTAGCAAGACTAGCAAGACTAGAAAGACTAGCAAGACTGACTATTAGAGAACCGTCGCTCTCGTAGTCGCACACTACATAAGTAGGGGCTGCAACGAGAGTGGCGGGACTGCTGTGGCCGTGCAGGCCGTGGAGACTATGCGCTCCAGAGAAAGCCCTAGCGTAGTGGGAGCGGAGCTAGGAGAGGGAGGGGAAGGAGCTGATCAGCTCTGGGCTATATTGGCCAGGAGAGGACGCTAGATGCGCCCGAAGGCACATCACCACCTCGCTCTCCCAGTCAGGCGGGGATTGGATAGACCAGGAGAGGATGCTAGCTGCGCCCGAAGGCAAATCTCCACCTCGCTCTCCCAGTCGGGCGGGTGACTGTCCTAACCAGGAGAGGATGCTAGTTTGTGATCCAGTGGATCTGCACTACCTTAGGCAAAGCCTGGGTATTATTTACCACCGCGGTGTGCGGCGGCTCGGCCGGTGTGTGTGTGTGAGTATCGTGTGAATTTATTTTTGTTTTTGTTTTAACAATGTATGCTTATTCCTAGGGTATAATTCATATATACACATTTTTTTTTTTTTTTACAATGTATGCTTATTCCTAGGGTATAATTTTTTATTTTATTTTTGTACATTTGTAGATTTTGTAAAATTGTAGATTTGTACATATGAAGATAAGGTAATTCATTTAACATTTAAGCAAAAATTTCATAACTGAGATCTATTCATATATAGATAAAAATTTTTTTTTTTTTTTTTTTTTGGCTCAATAATTAAATTATAATTAAGTAATACTTAAGTTTGGTGTTCCAGCTTAGTCCGTGAACCTCATATGATACCGTTTGCCCTTGCATTTTACCGTTGCATGGTCTGCTCCTTGTCGCGCTACCAGGACTGTTTGTTGCTTGAAGCGTGTAGACCATCGCCTTTTGTTGCTCGTTGGGCGTTTCAATATGAAGCCATTGAGTGCGTCACCGTCTTTGCTGTCTGGTGGTGTGCCGCTTATTTCGCCGGGGTCCTCTTCGGTGAGGATAGCCAATGGGACTCCCCATTCGACATCATGCAGCGTTTCCTCTAGTTGCTCGCCGGTTGCTTGTTCGCCCTCTGTTTCGGTTATTGTGCACAGGGGTTCGTTCGGTGATGCTGATGCCAGTATCAGTGGTGGTCCGTGGAAGATACGCACCCGCTGGATCCGTGGCTTGTTTGGAGGCCAGGGCACGGCCTCGAATGGTGGATGCCAGGGACGCACTTGCTGTGGCTCCTCGGGAGGTGCTGGCTGTCTGCGTTGTTGACTCATTGCGGGATCTGAATGATTTTTTTTTCCTGAATCTGGAAAGAGAGTGCAATGTGTCTCGTTGGGGTGGTGCGGATTATCAGGTGGGATGAGGGTGTAAAAAATGTAATGGGAGGGAAAAAAAATTCGGGTTTTCCCTCTTTTAGTTTGTGTACGGCTTGAGGTCTTGCAGGTGTGCGTGCGCTGGTTGGTTGTCGGGCCGCTCGGTACTGGTGAGTTTTACTGTGTTTACTGATAGATACGTATTTCTCAACCACGTACGGACCAGAAAATTTTGGTGCCAATTTTTGTGCAAAGTTATTGGGAGCGGATGAGAGTGGGTGGTCTCGCTTCATGACCATTTCCCCCACTTTTGGCTTCCATGGTCTCCTTCGTAGGTCATAGTACTTTTTTTTGTTGTTTTGCGGCGGACGTTAGATGTCCCTTTATTTCTTTCCATAACTCGGTTATGGCTGCGGGTGTTGCTGGTGATTCTACTGGTACTGCACCTTCTATGCGTATCTGGTGTGGTACTGTTGGGTTCCGCCCAAAATTAATTTCTGCGGCTGACGTTTGCGTTGATTCGTGGTGTGCCGTATTAATGGCGAAGGCGATTTGTGGGATTTCCTGATCCCAGGTACGGTGGTCCGTTTTCGAGCGCTGGGCTATCATAGTCTTCACTACTCGATTGGTTCGTTCGGTGGGATTTTCGTGGGGTGCGTATGCCGCGGTGAATTTGTGTTCAATGTGGTGCGCGTTGAGATATGCAGCTAGCGTCCTACCACTGAACTGCCTCCCGTTGTCACTGAGGAACACAGTTTGGCAGCCAAATCGGTAGATGATCCTTTCCTGTAGTGCCTTAATGACGGTTGCGGTGGTTGCCTGGCGTACTGGGACTAGTTCGACCCATTTTGAGAACTTGTCGACCAGGACGAGCAGGCAGGTATTTCCTTGTTTGGAGCGTGGTAGTGGCCCGATGAAGTCGGCCGTAACGATTTCCCAAGGCCGTGAGCACTGCATTGTAGCCATCATCCCCGCTGGCCGCTTTTGTTCGACCTTATATTCCGCACAGCACCGGCACCTTTGTACATAGTGTAAGACGTCGCGATACATACCAGGCCAATAGTAGGACTGTTGCGCGCGCTTGAGCGTCTTCTTGACGCCCAGGTGGCCAGCAAATGAGGCGTCATGTACTTCCTGTAGGATTTCCTGTCTGCGGCAGGTGGGGACGCATAGCTTCCATTGCGGTGCTTGGGAGAGCTTGTTGCGTGGCACGATGTGACGGAATAGGCGATTGTCGATGATCTGGTAGTCCGGGTTGGAGCTAGATTTCTGCTCTACTTTCCTCATCGTTTTTTCATACCAGTCCGCAATGCTAGTATTCACGATGTAAAGTACGTTTTCTTCGTTATCGGTTGTTGATAGTGGGCATCGGGACAAGACATCGGCAACTACATTTAGTGCTCCTTTCCGGTATTCGATATCGAAACTGTATTGCTGGACCTCGAGTGCCCACCTAGCCAGGCGTCCGGATGGGTTCTGCAAAGAATGTAGCCATTTCAGAGAATGATGATCAGTAATTACCGTGAAGTGGTATCCTTCCAGGTACGGCCTCATCTTGCGTATGCCCCACAGTACAGCTAGACATTCTTGCTCGGTGGCGGAATAGCGTTTTTCTAGGCTCGTTAGGCTTCGGCTGGCGTATGCCACAACTCTTTCGCGGTCGGAGTGGCGTTGGAACAATACGACACCAAGTCCTTCGCTGCTGGCATCGGTTTGGAGCAAAAACGGACGGTTGAAGTCGGGGCAGCAGAGTATCGGTGCGCTGGTCAGCTTTTCCTTCAGGGCTAGGAAAGCTAGCTCTTGCGGTTTGTCCCATGCCCATGCCTGGCCTTTCTTCAGTAGTTGGTTTAGGGGTGCTGCGAGCGTGGAGAAGTCAGCTACAAAACGTCGGTACCATGAAGCAAGGCCGAGGAATCGTCGGAGCTCACGAATGTTCAGTGGCGCTGGCATCTCATTTACTGCGGCTGTTTTTGCGGGGTCGGTGTGTATTCCTTCAGAGCTAACTATGTGCCCCAGGTAGTGGAGCTTTTTCTGGACAAAGCTAAATTTACTGAAGTTCTCCATGTGTTCATAAAAGGTGTCTCCTAAAACGATGATGTCGTCCAGGTAGGCGAATACTTTTGGTTGAAGCCCGGGGCCGAGGATCGTGTCCAAAGCGCGTTGGAAGGTAGCCGGTGCGGAATGTAATCCGAACGGCATGACTTTCCACTGAAAAAGTCCCCTTCCTGGGACCGTAAATGCTGTGTACGGTCGTGACTTTTTGGCTAGCGGTATCTGCCAATAGCCGTTCTTAAGGTCAATTGTGGATATGAATTTTGCTTCTTTGAGCTGGTCGAGGGTTGCGCTGATCTGTGGTAGTGGATATGCGTCGGGTTGGCTGGCAGCGTTGAGCTGACGGTAGTCGATGCACATCCTCCAGCTCCCCTGCTTCTTACGGACAAGTACGATTGGTAAGCTGCTTATTCTGTTGTTCGCTTATATGTTCCCTTAAGGTAAGTGCGGATAACTTGGCAAGTGTACCTGGCTTTTGAGGAGTGGCGGCGGGCAGCGGTTGGCCATCTAGTGTGAGGACAACACCCTTTTCCCTGAGGAAATCCATTCCTAATATCATGCTTTCAGCGAGATTCGGAAGCACTGAGACCAGCATGCCGTTTGTCCGTCCGTTATACTGCATTTTTACTGGGTACGTAAACAAGCTTGATACGCACGTTTGGTCAGCGAGCTGCACATTGCGGTGGTTGGGCTGCGGTCGGAAGCCATAGGAGTCGGTGATGCTTTCGCCTTAGGCCTTTTAGCGGGCGGCCTGGATTCGGGGGAGTCGCAAGTACAGTCTCGGGAAAGAATATCGTCCTGACCACATTTGGAACAGAACAGCTTCCTGACTCCTTGGCACTGGAAGCGCCAACGTTGTTTGCAACGCCAGCAGGTTTCTTGGCTCTCGTACAATTCGTCCAGCGGTGCTAGGCTGTGTGCGGGCTGCCTGCTTTGCCTGGCTTCTTCGCTCTTCAGAATGTCGAATTCGTCGGTAAGCTCCATGAGCTGCTCGATTGTCGTGAATTCGCTTCTCTTAATGAAGAGGCGATATTCCACGCGGAGGCCGTCATAGATGCGTTCCAGATGGTCTTCTCTACACATGATCGGATGCTGGCGGATGAGCGTTTGTAGTGCCAAAATATAATCTTTGGCCCGTTCTCGGTGCTGCTGTCTGCGCTGTCGTATGGCGTCTTCTAGCTGGCTCATATGACGTCGTGGCAGAAAGAACCGTTCGATTTCTGCACGGAAAGCAACCCACGTGTGAATCTGCGATTTTCGCACACGGTACCATTGAAGGGCTTTTCCGCGCAGACATTCCGATAGGGTGAAGAGAATGCTGTCCAGCTGGATGCGGTAACATTCGGCTAGCTCTGAGACTCTTTCCAGGAATTCGTGCAGCGTCTCGCTTCCTGAAAAATGAACGTCCCAGCGTCGGACAGTATTCATCAGCTCGGCATCACTCATCTCGTTTCATCTTGATGAAGCGTGTTTCGTCTCCTCCGGTGATTTCTTGGCGTAGTCAACCGGGATGGAGGGGAGCCGGTTTGGCTGTTGTTTAACGGGACTCCTCTCCTCAGCGTTGACCTCCATCTCGAGGTCTCTTAATACATTTTCCGTTGACTTACGGTTGCGTTTAGCTTTAACGTATGCAAATTAATATACCTACACAGAGTAGAGTAGACGTGCTTTATTTCGCTCCGCAGTTTTGGTCTTATTTTCAAGTACCGGTTGTTTGTTTTTTAAACTAACTCTACGAATTGTGATTCTTGCTTATGAATATTTCTGTCAAGAAAGTGAAGCAATAAATAGCAAAGCTAAATAAAATAAAATAAAGCTAAATTGTTCACAATTCGCCTATCGGTTTTCCCGCTCGTTCTTGTGTATATTTGTTCGTTGTTATGTCTACCGCTACCGCATCACTAAAGCGTCGACTGAGCAAGGGGTCTCCCACTGCGAAAACAGCAAAAGTTGATGAAGTCGCAGCAATCACACTCACGGCTGTGTACAATAAACTGAAAGAGGTTGAGCAACGGGTGCAGCAGCAGACTGAACAGTTCCGGCCGCTGATCGAGAGTGTCTCTCACAAACTTGTAGAAGTGGAAAACAAGTTAAACAAACGGATTTAGCAGGAGATTTCAACGCTCACCGCTGCTGTTGCTGAATCAACTGAGTGCATTTCTGTGCTGAAGGAGAGAGTGGAAAAGTCTGAGCGTGAAATTGAGTGCTTAAAAGCGGAATTAGTGAAGGGCATAAAACAAAGCTCGAATGATATTGCTGCTGATGCCGTCGCTTTTGGCGTTCCATATGGAGAAGGCGAAAATCTGAAGAGCATATTCAACCAGGTTTGTCTGTCGATTGACTTCTTAGCTCCTCAGATACGAGATATTTTTCGAACGAAACCTTCGCGAGCAGGTGTGAACGGTGCGATTGTGATAAAATTTCACTCGCCACTCGATCGAAATCGCACTCTTCGTGCTTTTGGTGAATATCGCAAGCGTACAAACGCTGTTGTTTCCTTGCAGCCCCTTGGGATACAGGGAAGTTTTCACATTTTTGAGAGCCTAACCAAGGAAAATAGGATTCTCCTGCAAGCGGCTATAAAATTGCGGCGTGAAGGGAAGTTACAGTCTGCATTCACACTCCGTGGCTACGTGCATGTAAGGCAAAGCAAAGATAAAGCCACCCAATCAACCAAAGTCTTGTGCGAAAATGACCTGGAGCAGTTTCGCTAGCTGTAAGCCTATGTGTTTTTATGATTGTATGTTTGTTTTGTTTTTTGTTTATTTCTTTTATGTAAAGATAGCGCAACTCAGTTTGTTTAGTTTATGTTTTCTCTTTTATTTACGCTTTTGTTGCCTTGTAGTTGCTTTTACTTCTGTTGCTCTAAATGAGTGCGAACAATAGGGGTATGAATGGCATTGAGGACAATAGCCTCACAATGCTGAATATTTTATGCAAGCGCCAAAATGGATTAAATGTTGTGCACTTTAATGCCCGCAGTTTGAACAACGAAAAAATGGATACGATCAGAGCGATATTTGAATTCTCTTGTGTTCATGTCATTTGTGTCTCAGAGACTTGGTTTAGACCGGAGGTAAAGGATGCCCACTTTGACATAAAAGGTTACAGACTTTATAGGATGGACAGAAAGATTAAAAGGGGTGGCGGTATTGCTATGTATTGTAAAAAGTACTTAAAAACTCGGTTGATACCAGGAATAACTGGTAGCGCTACTGAGCACTTGTTAGTTGAAGTGTCTAGTTCACTGTCCAAAGTTCTGTTGTCGTGCGTCTATAATCCTCATAAATGTTGTAATGTAACTGAATATTTTACTATGTTGTCCTCTGTCGCTGTTGATTATAATGATATTATTATTTGTGGAGATTTTAATGTAAATCTGTTATGTGGTGATTTGTATAGTCGGCGTTTGTTAGATTATGTTTCCGGTGTTGGTCTAGAGATCGTTAATGTTTCTGTACCCACAAGATATGGGCAAAACTGTTGTCCCAGCCTTCTTGATTATTTTATTGTGTCTGATATGTCTGTTGTTCTGAAACTTGACCAAATGTCATTTATCTCTGACCACGATCTAATTTTCTGTGCATTTGATGTAAAATTTGACAACCACTGTGAAGTAGCTAGTCTGTCTGTCTCACCAGATTATCGTTTGTTGAATGTAAATAATCTTTTAAGCGACATTTCCAGCGCAAATTGGTTCGCTTGCTGGGGTCTAAGTTCGGTGCATGATAAATTGAGCTTTTTGAATGAGATCGTCTTATATCTATATAGAACTCACGTTCCGACTCGCACTCACCGTGTTAAATCTTCCTCGTGTCCTTGGTTCAACAAGTTTATTCGCGCAATGATAGTAAAACGCAATAAAAGGTATTCTATCTGGAAAAAGAACCGCACCGAGAACAACTGGCATGCATATAAGCTTGTCCGAAATGAAACCACGGCCATTATAAAGAGAGAGAAATGTAGATACTATAGGAAAATGTTGGACACCTCACTCCCAAATCATGTTTTGTTGCGCAACTTAAAAAATCTTCGTGTACATGTTAGTGACAGTTCCCATTGTTCCCTTACACCTGAAGACCGTAATGATGCTTTTGTCAGTCGTGCTACTCCATCTTGTGCCAATACTTGTTTTATACCTTGTTCCTCGTCCGTAGCGTCCGTTTGTCAAGTCTTTGAGTTTAATACTGTGTCGGAATGTGATGTAGTTATGTGTGTCAATAAGATTAGGTCGAATGCAATCGGAGCGGATAGTATACCAATTAAATTTGTAAAAATTATTGCACCGTACATATTGCCTACTCTCACTCATGTCATCAATCATAGTATAACAACTTCTTGCTTTCCTGATGCGTGGAAAGTTGCCACGGTGCAACCAATTGCCAAAAACAAGTCTGCATGTAGTCCCGGTGATTTTCGGCCGATCAGCATTTTACCCGCACTCTCCAAAGTCCTTGAGATGCTGATGTCTGAACAAATTCATGACCACATTGACAAATTTAAACTGCTGTCTCCGTATCAGTCGGGATTCAGAGCAAAGCATAACTGTTCCACGGCTATCTTAAAAATTCTAGATGACATCAGAACTCCTTTTGACAAAAACCAACTGACTTTGTTATGCCTACTTGACTTTTCAAAAGCTTTTGACTCTGTTAATCATGACCTACTCTGCATAAAGCTAAAAAACTACTTTGGATTCGGGGATTCCGCAACGCGTTTTATGCGGAGCTACTTAGCGGGTAGAACCCAATGTGTCAGGGTTGGCTCTCAGACCTCTGGTCTAAAACCATTGTTAGCTGGTGTACCCCAAGGATCTATCTTGGGTCCGTTATTATTCAGTCTCTTTATAAATGACATATTTTATGCATGTCAGCATGTACATATACATGCATATGCTGATGACATTCAACTATATCTATCTGGAACTTATGAGGAAACTGGTTATCTCTGTACAAAGTTTAATAACGACTTAAAATTAATATATGCATGGGCGAGGAGAAACGAGCTATGTCTAAACAGCGATAAATCGTTTGTGCTACCTATAACTAAAAAACGAATAAATTTTTTATATATACCGCCTCTATATATTGCCGACAAGTGTCTTAAACTTGTGTCAAAAGTAACTAACTTCGGGTTCGTTATTAACACGGGCTTATCGTGTGATGATCATGTTAACTCGATAGTTGGCAAAGTGTACAATATTTTAAGAAACTTACGAATGTCTGCAACCTTTACACCGGTCCCTGTTCGTAGAAAACTTGCTTTACAATTAATAATGCCGATCATCTGCTACCCTGAACTAGTTTACAGTAAATTAAATTCTCACTCTGCTCATAAAATTAATGTAGTATTCAATCATGTAACACGCTATGTGTTCGGGTTAGCAAAATTTGATCACATATCCGGCTGGAGATCGCGTTTATTAGGCTGTGAAATTACCGATTATTTGAAAGCCAGGAACTGTATTTTTCTCTGGCGACTTATTATGTATAAGGAACCGAGCTATCTTTACGACAAGCTTATTTTTCCTAAGTCAGCTCGAATTAATGACTTGATAGTACCGAGTTATAATTATCTATCATCCACACGGCTATTCTTTGTCAATGCCATTCGTACGTGGAACTCTATTCCAATGCACATTCGCAGTAGTCTGAATAAAAGCAACTTCAAGAATGTCTTATACATATATGTACTTTCGTTAAAATAAAATAAATATATGTATTGTATTATTATGAGTTTCGCTATCTAATTCCTACTTTCTGCTCAAAATGTAATTCACTTCTTTATTTATAATTTTCTGTAGTATATTTTTAAAAACTTAGCTTTAATAACTATTATACCTTTATTTATTTATTATTCTAAATTTACCTATGATTTGTTGTACTATAAAAGATCATAGATCTTATTGTACTAATTTTTGGCAATAAATGAAATGAAAAATGAATGCGCTCAGTGCGCTGCGTAGGTCGGCGACCGTGAGTCCGTCTACGAACACGCGGTGTCGCTTACACTCTTCAATAAGCTTCTCTTTCTTCAGCAAGTATATCCAACTCAGGGAGTTGGCATCCAGCGTGTTGTTGTTATTTTCGCTGGTGCGTGTGTCATCTGTCTCTTGGTGTGTGTTCGGTAGACCCGCTACCGCAGTGTTGGTGCTTGTTGTTGCTTTGGCACATGCGCCTGCGGAGTCGGGTCCCTGCCCGGGCGCCATTTATGAGGTGGGTTTTGTCAAAGGCTGAGGTGAGCTCAGCCGATCCAGGGTCGAGTGTTGGTCCCACTAACCCCCACTGAATAAAACACAGTATTTGCGTGTGTTTATGTCGAACACACACACACACACGGCTTTAGAGTGTGAATAGCCTTTCGTCTAGGAGAGAGAGAGAGAGAGGGAGCGTACAACGGTTATTCTTCGTGATCGTCGGAGCGGCGTTGCACTTCTTGTACAGCGGTTACTTTTCAGGAGCGTCGGAGGGGCAGTGTGTACTCGTCGTACAGCGGTTACTCTTACTAGCGTCGGATCGGCGGTGTGTACTCGTCGTACAGCGGTTACTCTTCGGGAGCGTCTAGCAAGACTAGCAAGACTAGCAAGACTAGCAAGACTGACTATTAGAGAACCGTCGCTCTCGTAGTAGCACACTACATAAGTAGGGGCTGCAACGAGAGTGGCGGGGACTGCTGTGGCCGTGCAGGCCGTGGAGACTATGCGCTCCAGAGAAAGCCCTAGCGTAGTGGGAGCGGAGCTAGGAGAGGGAGGGAAAGGAGCTGGTCAGCTCTGGGCTATATTGGCCAGGAGAGGACGCTAGATGCGCCCGAAGGCACATCACCACCTCGCTCTCCCAGTCAGGCGGGGATTGGATAGACCAGGAGAGGATGCTAGCTGCGCCCGAAGGCAAATCTCCACCTCGCTCTCCCAGTCGGGCGGGTGACTGTCCTAACCAGGAGAGGATGCTAGATGCGCCTGAAGGCACATCACCACCTCGCTCTCCAAGTTGGGCGGGGATTGATCTCTAAGCCAAGCGGGTAATTGGCCTAACTGGGCGAGGATGCTAGATATGCCCGAAGGCGCATCACCACCTCGCTCACCCAGTCAGGCCGGGATGAGCTTGATCAGGGGAGGATGCTAGATGCGCCGAAGGCACATCACCACCTCGCTCCCCTAGTCAAGCTTGTGGTTTGGCTCAGCCAGCAGAGGAGGCTAGTTATGCCCGTAGGCAAGCCTGCACCTCGCTGTACTAGTTAAGCCGACCGCTTACCTAGCAAGACTGAACTGACCGCGCGCATGTTCAAGACTTTATATGCGAAGGCCGAGCAACTGTTTGAGATTTCGTGCTTGTGTGCGGCCAGCCCGTCCAGTAGCGAACGAAGAAGGGATTGCTATGGTTCAGTTGGCAGCGTATGCACTTGTATGTGCGTGTGACGGTAGTGGTTTATGGTGTGTGCTGTATGAGCGCATTGTTGGTAGGCTATTGCTACGGTGTACTTGGCAGTGCGTATATATGTATGTGCGTACTGCGGTCGTAGATCTAGAGTGTGCTGTAGCACTGTGAAGTTGGTAAAGCATTGTAACGCAGCAAATGCTACGTTACAAAGTTTAAATTGGGACAACAAAACGGCGTTTAGGTGTTCGACTAGGCGAACATGAAGCTGACATTACACGACAAAAAACTAGCACAGCATTGTCAGAACATATAACAACAAGCGGACATACAGCTGATTTCGCTAAAACAAAAAATATTGATAGAGAAAATAGAGAACCGACTAGATACACACTAGAGAGCCTTAGAATTATGCAAAAAAGGGATAAGACGGTAAACAAAAAGGAAGATACAGACAACATTGCCGCGGTATACATTTCATGCTTATAATTTTTTAATTTTAATATTAGTATTGATAAAACTACCATTAAGGATGGTATGGATATTATGTGAGTTAGTTTGTAATGTTTTTATATGACAGTATTGTAATTTTTTCATACGTATGTTTGTACACACACTAATCATGTTGTTTTTATATGTTTAATGTTATATGTTTTGATATATGAGACAGATATAAAATAAACAATTGCCCCTGAAGATGCTAAAAGTATTAGCGAAACGTTGGGCTGAATAGTGGAATAACTTAGTTTTATTCGCACCTCAAGGCTCAGATCAGACTAGCCGAATTAAATCTCACTCCTTTTTTTAAATTTATTATTAGAAGTGATGGAATTGAATCTGATCTTTTAAATTAAATTTAAAAGCATAGAGTTTAGCTTTTTTTATATATTTATTAAATCTGTATATAATATGGAATGAAATAAAAGAATCCGCTATGTCGTTCACTAAGGTCGTTATAGTTTCATTTGCAGCAAAGCATCAGCTATTTGCCATCTGCGACGCTCTCCTGGTGAACCATTGCCATTTTCATTTTCATTGGATCGTAGCGCATTTTTTTATCACTCAGAAGACATCTGAAACGGCATTTCAAAACTCCAATCGTGTGTTCGACAACATTTCAAGCTTTCGCGTGCCTATTAAAAATTGACTCCCTAGTTCCAGATTCTGCATCACGAAAGGGAGTTAATAAATAAGGACTCAGTTGGTGTTCTGAGTCACCAGCAAATGAGTTATTGTTTTCAATATTTATATGTTAGGGTTACATTTGTGCAGAAGTAAAAAATTTTGAGTACCTAAATAAATAGAGTTCTGATCTCCGTTTTGATGCGCGGTCTCCAAACATGTCTTTAAAGAACTATTGTTCCATACGAACGAATCGTGTGTAGAACCAGCATATCTAGATCCACAAAACGGATATTCACATCGTGATCCCAAGCCTGTAATAAAAATACAACATAATTTGTATACCAGCTACTGTATTAAATTCATAAATACTTACAATCATTGCATTTATGCTAAAAATTCCTTTTCTGTTTAGATAGAGGTTTTTGTTTGTGGTAGGGACATAAATCGCGATTTGGGTTCCATCGATGCAGCCAATTACATTTGGTATTCCCGACGACGACCGACAATGAAATTTGTCTTTGATTTTATCCAGGACATACATAAATGCGTCCTCGTTTAAGCGGAAATTTGCGACGAATCTATTTGTTAAAAACTTCTTATTATTCATTATATTTGAACTGGATACATTCACCGCGGTAGGCAGCTCTGTAGGATTAGAGTTATCTCTAATAAACAGCTCGCGGTTCCACATTGTAATTATCCTCGAAATAGAGGTCCGCGTAATAAAACATTTCTTCGAATATCAGTTGGTATAATAGTAAATATTTGAAAGTACAAATGTCACATTGGTTCATTGTTTGTAACTGATTTGGATATTATAGAAGCCATTTTTTCTTTTCAATCGTCATTAAAAATGGACTTGGATGGGCTCAATACTTTCTTTCTCAAAAAATGCAGTTTCTCTATTTGTGTGCCATTGCTTTATATCTTTAATCTCTCACTCTCTACGGGTGAGTTCATTGATCGTTGGAAACTTACTTCCATCACACCAATCTTTAAGTCAGGCAATAAAAATGATGTACGAAATTACAGGCCAATTTCGAAACTAACTACTTGTTCTAAACTCTTTGAAAAGCTTGTACATAATAAAATAATTTTTTCTATTAATAATATAATAGACACAAATCAACATGGTTTTATTAGTGGGCGTTCCACAGTTACGAACCTAGCAGTTTCTACCCAGTATTGCATCTCGACGTTTAAGTGTGGATGGCAAGTTGATTCGATTTACACAGATTTTTCAAAAGCATTTGACACCGTTTCCCATAATATCATCTGTAGAAAACTTGAATGCTTAGGCTTCCACTCAATTTTTCTTTCCTGGTTGAAATCTTATCTCTCTAATAGAAAATCGTTTGTTAAAATTAAAAATGCCATGTCTTACACGTTTGTAGCCGCTTCAGGTGTTCCACAGGGCAGCATTCTTGGTCCTATTTTATTTTAGCTTTTCATTAATGACGTTGGAGATTGTTTTTACCATTTCAAGTTTTTATTATATGCAGATGATTTAAAGCTGTTTAGAAAATAACTTCTTCTTCGGATATATTTCTAATACAACAAGATCTAAACAACCTATCCGCTTGGTGCGTCAGTAATAAATTATCTCTTAATTTAAATAAATGCTTCCATGTCACTTATTCTAAATCTCCAAATCGTATTCCATCGTCATACACTTAATCGAATGCCACTCTTTCCACTGTTGGAGAGTTTTCTGACCTCGGGGTAGTATTTGACACTGGATTTAACTTTGTCAATCACATTAGCTTTATTATTCCTAAGGCTTATGCTAACTTAGCTTTTCTGCGACGTTATGCGAGGGATTTTAAAGACCCATACACTAGGAAAACTTTGTATAACTCCTTAGTCCGCTCCAAGCTCGAATATGCCTCTCTAATTTGGAACCCTATTTATGCATCTCACTCTAATATAATTGAAAGAGTACAACGCAATTTCATTCGTTTCGCCTTGCAACCTCTTAACTTTGCTGATCTTTTATTTTTTAGATTTGAAGTCCTTAGCAAATAGGCGTACCATTTACTCTTTGATGTTTGTTTATGATCTTATTTATGACTCTATTGACTGCCCGAATATTCTAGGACAGATAAGCTTCAATGTCCCTCAAAGAACTCTACGCTTTAATTATCCGTTTAATGTCAGTGCAGGAAAATTGAATTACCTTAACTCTCTCATTAAACGAGCACTCACTGAACTAAATTTCATATATAGATCACTTGATCTTGATTTTGCGATGCACAGGTGCATTTTCCGCTGTAGAATTGAATCTCACTACAAATAATAAATGTTTATATAGTATGTAAGAACTATTCATAAGCACTTTTCTGTATCTAGTCTGTAAGGTTTTGTAACCATTGACTTAAATAAATGAAATGAATGATATGAATGAATGAAACAAAATGTCAAATTCGGATAAACTCACTACTTTTTTCGTGAATGGCAACGACAAACTGTAGTGAATACGTTCATTCGCCATTCACAATGCAAGTTAGAGGTATTTTCGCCAAAGCGTTCGCTTCGCCAATAAAATTCTCTTCGAAAGGACCCTACTCGACTTAAGCGATGAACAAAACGACCGGATAAAATGAGTGAACTGTTTTTGACGGCTCATGCAGCTACAATTCCGATTTTAGCATATTATAATGATAATAATAATTTGGCGCTTACACTACGAGTATATAGCTCAGTGTTTGGCAGAGCTTCTCCTTCCATTTTGGTGTGCGTGTTTATATTATACCACAAATGGAAGGACCTACAGTTTTGTGCCGACTCCCAACTGCAGATGTATTTAATGAGGACCTTTTTCATGGCAGGAATACCCTCGGAGGTTTGCCACTGACTGCCGAGGGGTGGCCGCTATTAAAAACAACTTTTTCTATGATTAAGATTTTACTTGCCCTAGCTAAGAAACGAACCTCAAACTCAGCGGCATATCGAGTAATAGCACGCTACGCTAACCACTCGACCACAGCGGTCACTAGCATATTTTAAATCACTAAAAATAACCATTTTCATTGAAAGAAGTGTAAAATTAGGGACGAAGAAAGGTTGATGCTAAATGGATCAGAAAAAAAATAATAAGTACTTTTTATATTATTGTTCGTTTGAAATTATTATATTATAGTATAAAGAAAAATTTACATTAATAGGATAAAATGAAAAACAACAATAGTAAAAGAGTGACAAAGGGCCAAAAATATGTGCAGCGACGGTATTTGCAGCATTGAACGACGCCGTTATTACCCAGTTGGCTCAACTTATCGCGGAAAATCCTCCAGCATTTCGCAGACTGCGAGCAGAGACATCCAAATAGGCTATTATCAGAGCTGGCAGTCGGTTATGGGAAACTCTCGAAATGAAACGAGTTGCAGGTGCTACCTTGGGCGAAGCTGCTCTCAAGAGACTTTAGACTAAACGCCTTCCAGAATTCGCGCAACCTGTTATTGCCGCATCCTCGGGCGCATCAGCAGAGTTCACAAAGATAGCCCAATCAATCATTCATGCTGTCAGTCCTCGTCATGTGGCACACGTGAGAAAGGAGGAAGCAGAGATAAGACAACTTCGTTTAGCCATAGAAGGCTTGTCTAAACGGTTCGAAAGATTCAACTTGCGTTCTCGCTCTCTCTCACGCTCACGATCTCCACCAGAAACTACGACCTATGTCCCTGTCGACGGCGACATCGATCAGTTCAAGGAATAACAGACAACAGAATTGTCAAGAAAAGCTCGTTGCAGGATTTATTGCAAATCTTTTTGCAGAACTCTCAGTTTTGCGTCTTCAGGTGAAAGACAAAACATCAAATAAAACTTTCCTCATCAATGCTGGAGCAGATGTTTCCATTCTCCCGCTCACAACGTTATTATAAGACATTCGTCTTTCCGCTACGAAATTATATGCAGCAAATGGTACTGCTATTAAAGTACTTGGGGAAAGACGCATTAAATTAGACCTAGGACTTCGCCGCGATTTAGTTTGGTAATTCCTGGTCGCAGACGCCGCACAACCTATTATTGGTGCGGATTTTATAAAATTTGTTAATGGCTTATCGATAAGCGACGAAACAAACGTATCGAAAGCTTGACATCTCTCGCTACATCATTAGGATAACCCATAAAGTGCGCTGCAGCATCAGCTAAAACGTTTACATCAGGAAATTTATTTGCGTCTATAACAAAATTAGCGCCATACGGATCCAAAGCGACGTCGACGGTGTTCCATCGCATCGAGACAACGGGCCTTTCGCCCGACAAGTTGGAAGCCGCTAAAGCATCATTTGATTTTTTATTGAAGGCAGGAATCTGTCATCGATCTAGAAGCAACTGGTCAAGCCCGCTACACATGGGTAGGAAGAGGGATGGAACTTGGAGACGGTGTGGTGACTACAGGGCGCTCAACTCACATACGCTTCCAGATCGATATCCGCTGCCTTATTTGACGGACATTACCAACATTTTGCGAGGTAAGAAATTTTTTTCTATAATAGGCCTGCAAAAAGCATATCACCAGGTGCCAGTTCAACCCGCTGATGTCGCAATGGCCGTCACTACGCCTTTCGGATTATACGAATTCGAATTTATGACCTTCGGCTTGTGCAACGCTGCTCAAATATTTCAGCGCCTTATATACGAACTCCTACAGGGCCTAGATTTTGTATTTACATACATTGACGACACTTGCATAGCGTCCGATCCAATCAACATCGGCAACACCTGCGTTTAGTATTTCAACGCCTATGCGAAAACAATCTTTCCATTAACTTTTCAAATTGTCAATTTTTTACCAAAAAGATCTACATAAACATATTTCAGGGAATAAGAAGAATGATATTTGTTTCCGTCCGTTTGCCTGGACACCAGAATCCGAAATCGCTTTCAGACGTTGCAAGGAAGAGCATACCAACGCAACCGTACTGTTTCATCCATCCGCCGATGCCGAATTATCTTTGCACACCGACGAAGAACTCCAACGTTTTTTACAACAAATTTAAGAAACTCTCTCATTCTTAAATACTTTACGCTTCCAGAGACAGATATGCAGCTGATTTGTGACACAAGTACATCGCGTGTACGCCCCTATGTGCCGAAAAAATTTATATGGCAATTACTTACAAAAATACACGGCCTGTTACATCCCGGCGCTCGTGCTACATCCAAATTCGTACGCAGTTGCGAGGCATGTCAATGGCCGAAGGTTCAGCCATATACGAAATTACCTCTTGGGAAGTACGTTCTCCCAGAGGAAAGATTTTCGCACCTAAACATTGAGATCGTTGGTCCGTTTTCACTATGTAAAGGACAGCGATAATGTCTTACGGTAATATACCGCTTCATAAGATGGCCGAAAGCTCTGCCAATTCCGGACATCACTGCAGAAACCGTCACTAAGTCTTTCACAACGCACTGGATTTCCAGATTCGGCGTACCGCAACGCATTGCATCAGACCAAAGCACGCAATTTGAGTCATCCGTGTTTAAGGAGCTGGTTTCTAAGATTGGGGCTAACCACTTGCGTACCACACCTTATCACCCCCAGTCCAGCGGTATTATGGAGCGTTGGCATATAACGTTTAAAGCTACCATCCCCTGCCACAACACAGAGAAATGGACATACTACCTTCCTTCGATCTTGTTCGGTCTAAGAGTTGCTTTTAAGCGAGATATTGGTGCCTCGCCAGCAGAACTCATCTATGGAACTACATTAGGATTCCAGTCGCCAGAACCGACTAGCGCATCTGTCAAAAAATTTCGCGAATCCATGGAAAAATTACGACAAACTGAAAGTGCCTATCACTCGCCATCAACAACATTCGTTTCGCCTATGCGACTCCATTCATCCTTCTTTGACATATCCTTACGCTGTTACACGCAAATTTGTAAAATACTTTACAATCGTCATCAAAGGACGCCCGTTATTGTTACATACAAACGAATCGTGTGGAGAACCAGCATATTTAGCATCCACAAAACGGATATTCATATCATGATCGCAAGCCTGTAATAAAAATACAACATTATTTGTATACCAATGTTACTGTATTAAATTCATAAAAACTTACAATCATTGCATTTATGCTAAACATTTATTTTCTGTTTAGATAAAGGTTTTTCTTTGTGGTAGGGACATAAATCGCGATTTGGGTTCCATCGATGCAGCCAATTACATTTGGTATTCCCGACGACGACCGACAATGAAATTTGTCTTTGATTTTATCCAGGACATACATAAATGCGTCCTCGTTTAAGCGGAAATTCGCGACGAATCTACAAATATATATTCGTACGTGTACATGGGAAACAATTTGTTAAAAACTTCTTATTATTCATTATATTTGAACTGGATACATACACCGCGGTAGGCAGCTATGTAGGATTAGAGTTATCTCTAATAAACAGCGCTGTCGAAGAAGATTAGCTCGCCGTTCCACATTGTAATTATCCTCAAAATAGAGGTCCGATTTATAAAACATTTCTTCGAATATCAGTTGGTGTAATAGTAAATAATTGAAAGTACAAATGACAAAAATGTCAAATTCGGATAAACTCACTACTTTTTTCGTGAATGGCAGCGACAAATTGTAGTGAATACGTTCATTCGCCATTCACAATGCAAGTTTGAGGTATGTTCGCCAAAGCGTTCGCTTCGCCAATAAAATTCTCTTCGAAAGGACCCTACTCGAATTAAGCGATGAACAAAAATGAGTGAACTGTTTTTGACGGCTCATGCAGCTAAAATTCCGATTTTAGCATATTATAATGATAATAATAATTTGGCGCTTACACTACGAGTATATAGCTCAGTGTTTGGCAGAGCTTCTCCTTCCATTTTGGTGTGCGTGTTTATATTATACCACAAATGGAAGGACCTACAGTTTTGTGCCGACTCCGAACTGCAGATGTATTTAATGAGAAGCTTTTTCATGGCAGGAATACCCTCGGAGGTTCGCCACTGACTGCCGAGGGGTGGCCGCTATTAAAAACAACTTTTTCTATGATTAAGATTTTACTTGCCCTAGCTAAGAAACGAACCTCAAACTCAGCGGCATATCGAGTAATAGCACGCTACGCTAACCACTCGACCACAGCGGCCACTAGCATATTTTAAATCACTAAAAATATCCATTTTTATTCAAAGAAGTGTAAAATTAGCGACGAAGAAAGGTTAATGCTAAATGGATCAGAAAAAAAATAATAAGTACTATTTATATTATTGTTCGTTTGAAATTATTATATTATATTATAAAGAAAAATTTACATTAATAGGATAAAATGAAAAACAACAATAGTAAAAGAGTGACAAAGGGCCCAAAATATGTGCAGCGACGGTATTACCCAGTTGGCTCAACTTATCGCGGAAAATCATCGAGCATTTCGCAGACTGCGAGCAGAGACATCCAAATAGACTATTATCAGAGCTGCCAGTCGGTTATGGGAAACTCTCGAAATGAAACGAGTTGCAGGTGCTACCTTGGGCGAAGCTGCTCTTAAGAGACTTTAGACTAAACGCATACCAGAATTCGCGCAACCTGTTATTGCCGCATCCTCGGGCGCATCAGCAGAGTTCAGAAAGATAGCCAAATCAATCATTGATGCTGCCAGTCCTCGTCAGGTGGCACACGTGAGAAAGGAGAAAGCAGAAATAAGACAACTTCGTTTAGCTATAGAAGGCTTGTCTCAGCAGTTCGAAAGATTCAACTTGCGTTCTCGGTCTCCCTCTCGCTCACGATCTCGACCAGCAACTACGACCTACGATAATATGCAAGGCACGAACGCCCACAGCCGCAGCCCCTGTCGACGGCGACATCGATCAGTTCAAGGAATAACAGACAACAGAATTGTCAAGAAAAGCTCGTTGCAGGATTTATTGCAAATCTTTTCGCATAACGCTCAGTTTTGCGTCTTCAGGTGCAAGACAAAACATCAAATAAAACTTTCCTCATCCATGCTGGAGCAGATGTTTCCATTCTTCCGCTCACAACGTTTTTATAAGACATTCGTCTATCCGCTACGAAATTATATGCAGCAAACGGTACTGCTATTAAAGTACTTGTGGAAAAACGCATTAAATTATACCTAGGACTTCGCCGCGATTTAGTTTGGTAATTCCTGGTCGCAGACGTCGCACAACCTATTATTGGTACGGATTTTATAAAATTTTTTTAATGGCTTATCGATAAGCGACGAAACAAACTTATCGATAGCTTGACATCTCTGGCTACATCATTAGGATAACCCATAAAGTGCGCTGCAGCATAAGCTAAAACGTATACATCAGGAAATTTATTTGCGTCTATAACAAAATTAGCGCAATACGGATCCAAAGCGACGTCGACGGTGTTCCATCGTATCGAGACAACGGGCCTTTCGCCCGACAAGTTGGAAGCCGCTAAAGCATTATTTGATTTTTTATTGAAGGCAGGAATCTGTCATCGATCTAGAAGCAACTGGTCAAGCCCGCTACACATGGGTAGGAAGAGCGATGGAACTTGGAGACCGTGTGGTGACTACAGGGCCCTCAACTCACATACGCTTCCATATCGACGGACATTACGAACATTTTGCGAGGTAAGAAATTTTTTGCTAAAATAGGCCTGCAAAAAGCATATCACCAGGTGCCAGTTCAACCCGCTGACGTCACAACGGCCGTCACTACGCCTTTCGGAATATACGAATTCGAATTTATGACCTTCGGCTTGTGCAACGCTGCTCAAATATGTCAGCGCCTTATATACGAAGTCCTACAGGGCCTAGATTTTGTATTTACATACATTGACGACACTTGCGTAGCGTCCGATCCAATCAACATCGGAAACACCTGCGTTTAGTATTTCAACGCCTATGCGAAAACAATCTTTCCATTAACTTTTCAAAATGTCAATTTTTTACCAAAAAGATCTACAAAAAGATATTTCAGGGAACAAGAAGAACGATATTTATTTCCGTCCGATTGCCTGGACACCAGAAGCCGAAATCGCTTTCAGACGTTGCAAGGAAGAGCATACCAACGCAACCGTACTGTTTAATCCATCCGCCGATGCCGAATTATCTTTGCACACCGACGAAGAACTCCAACGTTTTTTACAACAAATTCAAGAAACTCTCTCATTCTTAAATACTTTACGCTTCCAGAGACAGATATGCAGCTGATTTGAGACACAAGTACATTGCGTGTACGCCCCTTTGTGCCGAAAAAATTTATATGGCAATTACTTACAAAAATACACGGCCTGTTACATCCCGGCGCTCGTGCTACATCCAAATTCGTACGCAGTTGCGAGGCATGTCAATGGCCGAAGGTTCAGCGATATACGAAATTACCTCTTGGGAAGTACGTTCTCCCAGAGGAAAGATTTTCGCACCTAAACATTGATTTCGTTGGTCCGTTTTCACTATGTGAAGGACAGCGATAATGTCTTACGGTAATATACCGCTTCATAAGATGGCCGAAAGCTGTGCCAATTCCGGACATCACTGCAGAAACCGTCACTAAGGCTTTGACAACGCACTGGATTTCTAGATTCGGCGTACCGCAACGCATTACATCAGACCAAAGCAGCAATTTGAGTCATCCGTGTTTAAGGAGCTGGTTTCTACGATTGGGGCTAACCACTTGCGTACCGCAGAACTCGTCTATGGAACTACATTAGGATTCCAGTCGCCAGAACCGACTAGCGAATCTGTCAAAAAATTTCGCGAATGCATGGAAAAATTACGACAAACTGAAAGTGCCTATCACTCGCCACCAACAACATTCGTTCCGCCTATGCGACTCCATTCATCCTTCTTTGACATATCCTTATGCTGTTACACGCAAATTTGTAAAATACTTTACAATCGTCATCAAAGGACGCCCGTTATTGTTCCATACAAACGAATCGTGTGGAGAACCAGCATATTTAGCATCCACAAAACGGATATTCATATCATGATCGCAAGCCTGTAATAAAAATACAACATAATTTGTATACCAATGTTATTGTATTAAATTCATAAAAACTTACAATCATTGCATTTATGCTAAAAATTTCTTTTCTGTTTAGATAAAGGTTTTTGTTTGTGGTAGGGACATAAATCGCGATTTGGGTTCCATCGATGCAGCTAATTACATTTGGTATTCCCGACCCTCGGAGGTTTGCCACTGACTGCCGAGGGGTGGCCGCTATTAAAAACCACTTTTTCTATGATTAAGATTTTACTTGCCCTAGCTAAGAAACGAACCTCAAACTCAGCGGCATATCGAGTAATAGCACGCTACGCTAACCACTCGACCACAGCGGCCACTAGCATATTTTAAATCACTAAAAATATCCACTTTCATTCAAAGAAGTGTAAAATTAGCGACGAAGAAAGGTTGATGCTAAATGGATCAGAAAAAAAATAATAAGTATTATTTATATTATTGTTCGTTTGAAATTATTATATTATAGTATAAAGAAAAATTTACATTAATGGGATAAAATGAAAAACAACAATAGTAAAAGAGTGACAAAGGGCCAAAAATATGTGCAGCGACGGTATTTGGAGCATTGAACGACGCCGTTATTACCCAGTTGGCTCAACTTATCGCGGAAAATCCTCGAGCATTTCGCAGACTGCGAGCAGAGACATCCAAATAGGCTATTATCAGAGCTGCCAGTCGGTTATGGGAAACTCTCGAAATGAAACGAGTTGCAGGTGCTACCTTCGGCGAAGCTGCTCTTAAGGGACTTTAGACTAAACGCATACCAGAATTCGCGCAACCTGTTATTGCCGCATTCTCGGGCGCATCAGCAGAGTTCAGAAAGATAGCCGAATCAATCATTGATGCTGCCAGTCCTCGTCAGGTGGCACACGTGAGAAAGGAGAAAGCAGAAATAAGACAACTTCGTTTAGCTATAGAAGGCTTGTCTCAACGGTTCGAAAGATTCAACTTGCGTTCTCGCTCTCCCTCTCGCTCTCGATCTCGACCAGCAACTACGACCTACGATAATATGCAAGGCACGACGCCCACAGCCGCAGCCCCTGTCGACGTCGACATCGATCAGTTCAAGGAATTGTCAAGAAAAGCTCGTTGCAGGATTTATTGCAAATCTTTTCGCAGAACGCTCAGTTTTGCGTCTTCAGGTGAATGACAAAACATCAAATAAAACTTTCCTCATCCATGCTGGAGCAGATGTTTCCATTCTCCCGCTCACAACGTTATTATAAGACATTCGTCTATCCGCTACGAAATTATATGCAGCAAACGGTACTGCTATTAAAGTACTTGGGGAAAGACGCATTAAATTAGACCTAGGACTTCGCCGCGATTTAGTTTGGTAATTCCTGGTCGCATACGTCGCACAACCTATTATTGGTGCGGATTTTATAAAAATTTTTAATGGCTTATCGATAAGCGACGAAACAAACTTATCGATAGCTTGACATCTCTCGCTACATCATTAGGATAACCCATAAAGTGCGCTGCAGCATCAGCTAAATCAAAAACAAACGGATCCAAAGCGACGTCGACGGTGTTCCATCGTATCGAGACAACGGGCCTTTCGCCCGACAAGTTGGAAGCCGCTAAAGCATTATTTGATTTCTTATTGAAGGTAGGAATCTGTCATCGATCTAGAAGCAACTGGTCAAGCCCGCTACACATGGGTAGGAAGAGGGATGGAACTTGGAGACCGTGTGGTGACTACAGGGCGCTCAACTCACATACGCTTCCAGATCGATATCCGCTGCCTTATTTGAGGGACATTACGAACATTTTGCGAGGTAAGAAATTCTTTTCTAAAATAGGCCTGCAAAAAGCATATCACCAGGTGCCAGTTCAACCCGCTGACGTCGCAACGGCCGTCATTTCGCCTTTCGGATTATACGAATTCGAATTTATGACCTTCGGCTTGTGCAACGCTGCTCAAATATTTTAGCGCCTGATATACGAAGTCCTACAGGGCCTAGATTCTGTATTAACATACATTGACGACACTTGCGTAGCGTCCGATCCAATCAACATCGGCAACACCTGCGTTTAGTATTTCAACGCCTATGCGAAAACAATCTTTCCATAAACTTTTCAAAGTGTAAATTTTTTACCAAAAATATCTACAAAAACATATTTCAGGAAACGAGAAGAACGATCTTTGTTTCCGTCCGTTTGCCTGGACATCAGAAGCCGAAATCGCTTTCAGACGTTGCAAGGAAGAGCATACCAACGCAACCGTACTGTTTAATCCATCCGCCGATGCCGAATTATCTTTGCACACCGACGAAGAACTCCAACGTTTTTTACAACAAATTCAAGAAACTCTCTCATTCTTAAATACTTTACGCTTCCAGAGACAGATATGCAGCTGATTTGTGACACAAGTACATCGCGTGTACGCCCCTTTGTGCCGAAAAAATTTATATGGCAATTACTTACAAAAATACACGGCCTGTCACATCCCGGCGCTCGTGCTACATCCAAATTCGTACGCAGTTGCGAGGCATGTCAATGGCCGAAGGTTCATACGAAAAATATACGAAATTACCTCTTGGGAAGTACGTTATCCCAGAGGAAAGATTTTCGCACCTAAACATTGATTTCGTTGGTCCGTTTTCACTATGTGAAGGACAGCGATAATGTCTTACGGTAATATACCGCTTCATAAGATGGCCGAAAGCTCTGCCAATTCCGGACATCACTGCAGAAACCGTCACTAAGTCTTTCACAACGCACTGGATTTCCAGATTCGGCGTACCGCAACGCATTGCATCAGACCAAAGCACGCAATTTGAGTCATCCGTGTTTAAGGAGCTGGTTTCTAAGATTGGGGCTAACCACTTGCGTACCACACCTTATCACCCCCAGTCCAGCGGTATTATGGAGCGTTGGCATATAACGTTTAAAGCTACCATCCCCTGCCACAACACAGAGAAATGGACATACTACCTTCCTTCGATCTTGTTCGGTCTAAGAGTTGCTTTTAAGCGAGATATTGGTGCCTCGCCAGCAGAACTCATATATGGAACTACATTAGGATTCCAGTCGCCAGAACCGACTAGCGCATCTGTCAAAAAATTTCGCGAATCCATGGAAAAATTACGACAAACTGAAAGTGCCTATCACTCGCCATCAACAACATTCGTTTCGCCTATGCGACTCCATTCATCCTTTTTTGACATATCCTTACGCTGTTACACGCAAATTTGTAAAATACTTTACAATCGTCATCAAAGGACGCCCGTTTAACATTAACATCGGCCGACTTAAACATGTTTTTTTGCAAATACCGACCTAGAAACATCAGCTCGTCCTGAAGTAAATCAGCCGGCACAAGACATTTTTGAAAACATCAACGATTCAAGTAGCATTTGTCTGGAGGCGGAATACTTTTTATCTTGCGATAACATCGTGTATACCATATATAAGTGCTCAATTGTTAAGAACACTACGTTACATAGTATCAATCCAATTAGTTACATATACCATCATTGATGTATAAATATTTCACGTTTCCCTAATTTGAATTGGGTTCAAATCCGAACATTTGTAATTTCAATCGCTTACTTTTGTAGAATTTACAACATTTTCCTTGTCATTGCCCCTGATATGGTAAATTGCAAAATTTACTAATATCGAAGGAAAATTTAAACAATAACATAAATTAAATTGAAGTTATTTGGTGCTTCAACTGCACAAATAGAAAGGACATTTAAAATAAATCTCAATAATTGGAACGTACATAGTGAATTTATACGATACTATTGATAGTTTATATCACAGTATATCTACATAGTAGTAGAAAGGGAGTGTGCAAACCACTATAGCAGCACCCGAATTCCAGCTTTCGCTATCGCTAAAATTACATAGCCAAAAAAACCGACGCGAAACTGTTGCCACAGGAGAAGGCCCTTATTCGCAGCAAAGTTTATCTCCATATGAGATAACTTGCGAAGGAAAAGAAAATGACAAATGCATTAAAGTTTACATTGGGACAACAAAACGGCCTTTAGGTGTTCGACTAGGCGAACGTGAAGCTGACATTAGACGACAAAAAATTAGCACAGCATTGTCACAACATATAACAACAAGTGGACATACAGCTGATTTCGCTAAAACAAAAAATATTTAGAGAAAATAGAGAACCGACTAGATACACACTAGAGAGCCTAAAACTACATCGCCAAAAAAACCGACGCGAAACTGTTGCCACAGGAGGAGGCTCTTATTCGCAGCAAAGTTTATCTCCATATGAGATAACTTGCGAAGGAAAAGAAAATGACAAATGCATTAAAGTTTACATTGGGACAACAAAACGGCCTTTAGGTGTTCGACTAGGCGAACATGAAGCTGACATTAGACGACAAAAAATTAGCACAGCATTGTCACAACATATAACAACAAGCGGACATACAGCTGATTTCGCTAAAACAAAAAATATTTAGAGAAAATAGAGAACCGACTAGATACACACTATAGACCCTTAGAATTATGCAAAAAAGGGAAAGGACGATAAACAAAATGGAAGATACAGACAACATTGCCGCGGTATACATTTCATGCTTATAATTTTTTATCTTTAATATTAGTATTGATAAAACTACCATTAAGGATGGTATGGATATTATGTGAGTTAGTTTGTAATGTTTTTATATGTAAGTATTGTAATTTTTTCATACGTATGTTTGTACACACACTAATCATGTTATTTTTATATTGTTAATGTTGTATGTTTCCATATATGTGACAGATATAAAATAAACAATTGCCCCTGAAGATGCTAAAAGTATAAGCGAAACGTTGGGCTGAATAGTGGAATGACTTAATTTTATTCGCACCTCAAGACTCAGATCAGACTAGCCGAATTAAATCTCACTCCTTATTTTTAATTTATTATTATAAGTGATGGAATTGAATCTGATCTTTTAAATTTAATTTAAAAGCATAGAGTTTAGTTTATTTTTATATATTTATTAAATCTGTATATAATATGGAATGAAATAAAAGAATCCGCTATGTCATTCACTAAGGTCGTTATAGTTTCATTTGCAGCAAAGCATCAGCTATTTGTCTTCTGCGACGCTCTCCTGGTGAACCATTGCCATTTTCATTTTCATTGGATCGTAGCGCATTTTTTTTTTATCACTCAGAAGACATCTGATACGGCATTTCAAAACTCCAATCGTGTGCTCAACAACATTTCAAGCTTTCGCGTGCTTATTAAAAATTGACTCCCTAGTTCCAGATCCTGCATCACGAAAGGGAGTTAATAAATAAGGACTCAGCGGGTGTCCTGAGTCACCAGCAAATGAGCTATTGTTTTCAATATTTATAAGTTAAGTTTACATTTGTGCAGAAGTAAAAAATTTTGAGTACCTAAATAAATAGAGTTCTGATCTCCGTTTTGATGCGCGGTCTCCAAACATGTCTTTAAAGAACTATTGTTCCATACGAATGAGTCGTGTGTAGAACCAGTATATCTACCATCCACAAAACGGATATTCTGATCATGATCGCAAGCCTGTAATAAAAATACAACAAAATTTGTATACCAATGCTACTGTATTAAATTCATAAAAACTTACAATCATTGCATTTATGCTAAAAATTCCTTTTCTGTTTAGATAGAGGTTTTTGTTTGTGGTAGGGACATAAATCGCGATTTGGGTTCCATCGATGCAGTCAATTACATTTGGTATTCCCGTACTTGAATACAATTTTCTCCTTGCCTGTTGCTTTTCTTCTTCACTCATATCTATGCTTATAGAGGCACGATAAATTTCACTTTCAAATTAGTTAGGATCTCTTCTAAAATAAGGGAAACTGAAACTCATTTCCTATAGCTTGTTGGTAACTGCCATGTGCGAAAAAACTGAGCGCGGCACACAATTTTAACATCGGCGTTATGGATGACGACAACCGACAATGAAATTTGTCTTTGATTTTATCCAGGACATAAGTACATATATGCGTCCTGGTTTAAGCGGAAATTCGCGACGAATCTACAAATATATATTCATACGTGTACATGGGAAAAAATTTGTTAAAAACTTCTTATTATTCATTATATTTGAACTGGATACATACACCGCGGTAGGAAGCTCTGTTGGATTAGAGTTATCTCTAATAAACAGCGCTGTCGAAGAAGATTAGCTCGCGGTTCCACATTGTAATTATCCCCAAAGAAGATTAGCTCGCGGTTCCACATTGTAATTATCCCCAAAATGCGTTATAAAACATTTCTTCGAATATCAGTTGGTATAATAGTAAATAATTGAAAGTACAAATGACACAAATGTCAAATTCGGATAAACTCACTACTTTTTTCGTGAATGGCGACGACAAATTGTAGTGAATACGTTCATTCGCCATTCACAATGCAAGTTTGAGGTATGTTCGCCGAAGCGTTCGCTTCGCCAATAAAATTCTCTACTCGACTAAGGCAGGTAGGAAGGTATATGTGGCTGTCACCGTTGCTTCAGCTACCCACTTAGGCCATGATTGGAGGCCCGTTGTGATACCACTAGCTAAGTGTTCATTCCCCTTTGCTGAACCATTTTGAGCTCTTGACGAATCTCGCCAAGCATCTTGGGTCTATAGAACCTAATTCTCCGAGGTCTCCAAAAAGTGGTACCCCTAAAAAGCATAGCCTGCTTCTTGCTAGCGCTGGACAATGGCATAGAAGATGAAGAACAGTTTCCTCCTCTTCATAATTTTTGCAGCTTCTACAGCATTTGTGAAAGGGTACACCGAGACGCCCCGCGTGGTTGCCTATGAGGCAGTGCCCCGTAAGGGCTCCAATGACCTGAGATATTTCATCCCGTTTTAAGGTGTACAGACCACGGGACCGTTTACGATCGAATCTAGGCCAAGTCTGCCTAGATATCCTACAAGTCGTGGTCTGTGCCCACCTCTCATTCGCACGAGCATAAGCATATTCTTTTAAGAGCAGCCTGCAAGTACCAAAGGGCATAGCAATGCGTTCTTTACCAGGAAGAATCTGCTTGGTTGTCCCTTCCCTCGCAAGTTCATCCGCTATACAGTTACCCTCGATGTGCCTGTGGCCTGGAACCCAGATGAGGTTTAGTCTGTTCTGCTTAGCCATCTCCTGCAGAGATCGGCGGCAGTCCAGTACAATCTTCGAACTTATCGCAGCTGAGCTCACTGCTCTAATTGCCGCTTGGCTATCGCTAAATATAAAAACGTTGTTGGCTTTTAAGACGGTTTGAAACCTGTCCACAGCCTCCTTAATGGCTGAAACCTAAGCTTGAAAAACACTACAGTGATCCGGCAGCCTAAAAAACAGCTCAGAGATAAGTCTCGCGAGAAGACCCCTCCTCCCACTCTGCCATTCAGCTTCGAACCATCTGTGAAGACCGTAATACTTCCAGGTGGGGTATAGAAATTTTTAGACCACTCCTCCCTACCTGGAATCAACATCGCAAAGTTTCTGGCTGGGACCATGGTATCGACGCAGCGATCAGTGCAGTCCGGAAGGAAGCTATACTTACTCAGTATGCTGGAGTGCCCACAAAGGCTAGACTCCCATTGATATGTCTCTCTTAGTCGAAGCGCGGCAAGAGCCGCCATCTGCTGACCCACTAAGTCGAGGGATAGAAGGTCCAGAAAAACATTCAAGGCGTCGTTTGGTGTTGTTCGTAAGGCTCCGCTAATGCAGATAATATTGGCTCTTTGTACTTTACTAAGTAGATTGAGGTTAGCATTTTTGCTCAAGGCAGGTCACCATACGATGACTCCATAAAGAAGAATCGGTCTTACCACCGCTGTATAGATCTAGCGGCATACGCTTCCAATGGCCCTTTTGCAGGAGTATAGGGTCACAGAAGCCTTTTGAGTGCGCTCGACAATATTATTTCTCCAGCTTAGTTTCATATCTAGTGTGACGCCAAGAAACTTGGCTTCCTTGTTTAGATTTAAACGAATACCATTCAGTATCGGAGTAATTAACTCCGGTGTCTTATATTTTCTAGTGAAGAGTACCAACTCCACTTTTTCCGAGTTGGAAGCAGAGATAAGACAACTTCGTTTAGCTATAGAAGGCTTGTCTAAACGGTTCGAAAGATTCAACTTGCGTTCTCGTTCTCCCTCTCGCTCACGATCTAGACCAGCAACTACGACCTACGATAATATGCAAGGCACGAATGCCCACTGCCGCAGCCGCTGTCCACGTCGACATCGATCAGTTCAAGGAATAACAGACAACAGAATTGTCAAGAAAAGCTCGTTGCAGGATTTATCGAAAACTTGTCGCATAACGCTCAGTTTTGCGTCTTCAATTCATTCCATTCTCCCACTCACAACGTTATTATAAGACATTCGTCTATCCGCTACGAAATTATACGCAGCATACGCTACTGCTATTAAAGTACTTGTGGAAAAACGCATTAAATTATACCTAGGACTTCGCCGCGATTTAGTTTGGTAATTCCTGGTCGCAGACGTCGCACAACCTATTATTGCTACGGATTTTATAAAATTTTTTTAATGGCTTATCGATAAGCGACGAAACAAACTTATCGATAGCTTGACATCTCTCGCTACATCATTAGGATAACCCATAAAGTGCGCTGCAGCATCAGCTAAAACGTATACATCATAAAATTTATTTGCGTCTATAACAAAATTAGCGCCATACGGATCCAAAGCGACGTCGACGGTGTTCCATCGCATCGAGACAACGGGCCTTTCGCCCGACAAGTTGGAAGCCGCTAAAGCATCATTTGATTTTTTATTGAAGGCAGGAATCTGTCGTCGATCTAGAAGCAACTGGTCAAGCCCGCTACATATGGGTAGGAAGAGGGATGGAACTTGGAGACCGTGTGGTGACTACAGGGCGCTCAACTCACATACGCTTCCAGATCGATATCGCTGCCTCATTTGACGGACATTACGAACATTTTGCGAGGTAAGAAATTTTTTTCTAAAATAGGCCTGCAAAAAGCATTTCACCACGCTGCTCAAACATTTCAGCGCCTTATATACGAAGTCCTACAGGGCCTAGATTTTGTATTTCCATACATTGACGACACTTGCGTACCGTCCGATCCAATCAACATCGGCAACACCTGCGTTTAGTATTTCAACGCCTATGCGAAAACAATCTTTCCATTAACTTTTCAAAATGTGAATTTGGCAAGGCAGAAATAAAATTCTTAAGTCATCTTGTTGATTCACAAGGAATTAGAACCTTGCCGGAAAAAAATCCGTCACTGCTATAATTTCCTAAGCCGACAGTGGTTAAAGAGTTGGAACGCTTTATAGCTATGCTTAACTTCTACAGAAGATTTTTGCCACACGCTGTTGATTACCGAAAAGATCTACAAACACATATTTCAGGGAACAAGAAGAACGATCTTTGTTTCCGTCCGTTTGCCTGGACACCAGAAGCCGAAATCGCTTTCAGACATTGCAAGGAAGAGCATACCAACGCAACCGTACTGTTTCATCCATCCGCCGATGCCGAATTATCTTTGCACACCGACGAAGAACTCCAACGTTTTTTACAACAAATTCAAGATATTCTCTCATTCTTAAATACTTTACGCTTCCATAGACAGATATGCAGCTGATTTGTGACACAAGTACATCGCGTGTACACCCCTATGTGCCGAAAAAATTTAGATGGCAATTACTTACAAAAATACACGGCCTGTCACATCCCGGCGCTCGTGCTACATCCAAATTCGTACGCAGTTGCGAGGCATGTCAATGGCCGAAGGTTCAGCGATATACGAAATTACCTCTTGGGAAGTACGTTCTCCTAGAGGAAAGATTTTCGCACCTAAACATTGATTTCGTTGGTCCGTTTCCACTATGCGAAGGACAGCGATAATGTATTACGGTAATATACCGCTTCATAAGATGGCCGGAAGCTCTGCCAATTCCGGACATCGCTGCAGAAACCGTCACAAAGGCTTTGACAATGCACTGGATTTCCAGATTAGGCGTACCGCAACGCATTACGTCAGACCAAAGCAGGCAATTTGAGTCATCCGTGTTCAAGGAGCTGGTTTCTACGATTGGGGCTAACCACTTTCGTACCACACCATGTCACCCCCAGTTCAAGGATTATAGAGCGTTGGCATATAACGTTTAAAGCTACCATCGTCTGCCACAACCCAGAGAAATGGACATACTACCTTCCTTCGATTTTGCTCGTCCTAAGAGTTGCTTTTAAGCGAGATATTGGTGCCTCGCCAGCAGAACTCGTCTATGGAACTACATTAGGATTCCAGTCGCCAGAACCGACTAGCGAATCTGTCAAAAAATTTGGCGAATCCATGGAAAAATTACGACAAACTGAAACCGCCTATCACTCGCCACCAACAACATTCGTTTCGCCTATGCGACTTCTTCGACCTTCTTTGACATATCCTTTCGCTGTTACACGCAAATTTGTAAAATACTTTACAATCGTCATCAAAGGACGCCCGTTTAACATTAACATCGGTCGACTTAAACATGTTTTTTTGCAAATACCGACCTAGAAACATCAGCTCGTCCTGAAGTAAATCAGCCGGCACAAGACATTTTTGAAAAAATCAACGATTCAAGTAGCATTTGTCTGGAGGCGGAATACTTTTTATCTTGCGATAACATCGTGTATACCATATATAAGTGCTCAATTGTTAAGAACACTACGTTACATAGTATCAAAACAATTAGCTACATATACCAACATTGTTGTATACATATTTCACGTTTTCCTAATTTGAATTTGGTTCAAATCTGAACATTTGTAATTTCAATCGCTAACTTTTGTAGAATTTATAACATTTTCCTTGTCATTGCCCCTGATATGGTAAATTGCAAAATTTACTAATATCGAAGGAAAATTTAAACAATAACATAAATTAAATTGAAGTTATTTGGGGCTTCAACTGCACAAATAGAAAGGACATTTAAAATAAATCTCAATAATTGAAACGTACATAGTGAATTTATACGATACTATTGATAGTTTATAACACAGTTTATCTACATAGTAGTAGAAAGGGAGTGTGCAAACCACTATAGCAGCACCCGAATTCCAGCTTTCGCTATCGCTAAAATTACATAGCCAAAAAAACCGACGCGAAACTGTTGCCACATTAGAAATCCCTTATTTGCAGCAAAGTTTATCTTCATATGAGATAACTTGCGAAGGAAAAGAAAATGACAAATGCATTAAAGTTTACAATGGGACAACAGCACGGCCTTTAGGTGTTCGACTAGGCGAACATGAAGCTGACATTACACGACAAAAAACTAGCACAGCATTGTCACAACATATAACAACAAGCGGACATACAGCTGATTTCGCTAAAACAAAAAATATTTAGAGAAAATAGAGAACCGACTAGATACACACTATAGACCCTTAGATTTATGCAAAAAAGGGAAAGGACGATAAACAAAATGGAAGGTACAGACAACATTGCCGCGATATACATTTCATGCTTATAATTTTTTATTTTTAATATTAGTATTGATAACACTACTAATAAGGATGGTATGGATATTATGTGAGTTAGTTTGTAATGTTTTTATATGTAAGTATTGTAATTTTTTCATACGTATGTTTGTACACACACTAATCATGTTGTTTTTATATTGTTAATGTTGTATGTTTTCATATATGTGACAGATATAAAATAAACAATTGCCCCTGAAGATGCTAAAAGTATAAGCGAAACGTTGGGCTGAATAGTGGAATGACTTAATTTTATTCGCACCTCAAGACTCAGATCAGACTAGCCGAATTAAATCTCACTCCTTATTTTTAATTTATTATTATAAGTGATGGAATTGAATCTGATCTTTTAAATTTAATTTAAAAGCATAGAGTTTAGTTTATTTTTATATATTTATTAAATCTGTATATAATATGGAATTAAATAAAAGAATCCGCTATGTCATTCACTAAGGTCCTTATAGTTTCATTTGCAGCAAAGCATCAGCTATTTGTCTTCTGCGACGCTCTCCTGGTGAACCATTGCCATTTTCATTTTCATTGGATCGTAGCGCATTTTTTTTTATCACTCAGAAGACATCTGATACGGCATTTCAAAACTCCAATCGTGTGTTCAACAACATTTCAAGCTTTCGCGTGCTTATTAAAAATTGACTCCCTAGTTCCAGATCCTGCATCACGAAAGGGAGTTAATAAATAAGGACTCAGCCGGTGTCCTGAGTCACCAGCAAATGAGCTATTGTTTTCAATATTTATATGTTAAGGTTACATTTGTGCAGAATTAAAAAAATTTTGAGTACCTAAATAAATAGAGTTCTGATCTCCGATTTGATGCGCGGTCTCCAAACATGTCTTTAAATAACTATTGTTCCATACGAACGAATCGTGTGTAGAACCAGTATATCTACCATCCACAAAACGGATATTCATATCATGATCGCAAGCCTGTAATAAAAATACAACAAAATTTGTATACCAATGCTACTGTATTAAATTCATAAAAATTTATAATCATTGCATTTATGCTAAAAATTCATTTTCTGTTTAGATAGAGGTTTTTGTTTGTGGTAGGGACATAAATCGCGATTTGGGTTACATCGATGCAGTCAATTACATTTGGTATTCCCGTACTTGAATACAATTTTCTCCTTGCCTGTTGCTTTTCTTCTTCACTCATATCTATGCTTATAGAGGCACGATAAATTTCACTTTCAAATTAGTTAGGATCTCTTCTAAAATAAGGGAAACTGCGGGTTGAGCAAGTCACAACTGAAACTCATTTCCTATAGCTTGTTGGTAACTGCCATGTGCGAAAAAACTGAGCGCGGCACACAATTTTAACATCGGCGTTATGGATGACGACAACCGACAATGAAATTTGTCTTTGATTTTATCCAGGACATACATAAATGCGTCCTGGTTTAAGCGGAAATTCGCGACGAATCTACAAATATATATTCATACGTGTGCATGGGAAAAAATTTGTTAAAAACTTCTTATTATTCATTATATTTGAACTGGATACATACACCGCGGTAGGCAGCTCTGTTGGATTAGAGTTATCTCTAATAAACAGCGCTGTCGAAGAAGATTAGCTCGCGGTTCCACATTGTAATTATCCTCAAAATAGAGGTCCGCGTTATAAAACATTTCTTCGAATATCAGTTGGTATAATAGTAAATAATTGAAAGTACAAATGACACAAATGTCAAATTCGGATAAACTCACTACTTTTTTCGTGAATGGCGACGACAAATTGTATTGAATACGTTCATTCGCCATTCACAATTCAAGTTTGAGGTATGTTCGCCAAAGCGTTCGCTTCGCCAATAAAATTCTCTACTCGACTTAGGTAGGTAGGTAGGTATATGTGGCTGTCACCGTTGCTTCAGCGACCCACTTAGGCCATGATTGGAGGCCCGTTGTGATACCACTAGCTAAGTGTTCATTCCCCTTTGCTGAACCATTTTGAGCTCTTGACGAATCTCGCCAAGCATCTTGGGTCTATAGAACCTAATTCTCCGAGGTCTCCAAAAAGTGGTATCCCTAGAAAGCGTAGCCTGCTTCTTGCTAGCGCTGGACAATGGCATAGAAGATGAAGAACAGTTTCCTCCTCTTCATAATTTTTGCAGCTTCTACAGCATTTGTGAAAGGGTACACCGAGACGCCCCGCGTGGTTGCCTATGAGGCAGTGCCCCGTAAGGGCTCCAATGACCTGAGATATTTCATCCCGTTTTAAGGTGTACAGACCACGGGACCGTTTACGATCCCATCTAGGCAAAGTCTGCTTAGATATCCTACAAGTCGTGGTCTGTGCCCACCTCTCATTCGCACGAGCATAAGCATATTCTTTTAAGAGCAGCCTGCAAGTACGAAAGGGCATACCAATGCGTTCTTTACCAGGAAGAATCTACTTGGTTGTCCCTTCCCTCGCAAGTTCATCCGCTATACAGTTACCCTCGATGTCCCTGTAGCCTGGAACCCAGATGAGGTTTAGTCTGTTCTGCTTAGCTATCTCCTGAAGAGATCGGCGGCAGTCCAGTACAATCTTCGAACTTATCGCAGCTGAGCTCACTGCTCTAATTGCCGCTTGGCTATCGCTAAATATAAAAACGTTGTTGGCTTTTAAGACGGTTTGAAACCTGTCCACAGCCTCCTTAATGGCTGAAACCTCAGCTTGAAAAACACTACAGTGATCCGGCAGCCTAAAAAACAGCTCAGAGATAAGTCTCGCGAGAAGACCCCTCCTCCCACTCTGCCATTCAGCTTCGAACCATCTGTGAAAACCGTAATACTTCCAGGTGGGGTATAGACATTTTTAGACCACTCCTGCCTACCTGGAATCAACATCGCAAAGTTTCTGTCTGGGACCATGGTATCGACGCAGCGATCAGTGCAGTCCGGCAGGAAGCTATACTTACTCAGTATGCTGGAGTGCCCACATAGGCTAGACTCCCATTGATATGTCTCTCTTAGTCGAAGCGCGGCAAGAGCCGCCATCTGCTGACCCACTAAGTCGAGGGGTAGAAGGTCCAGAAAAACATTCAAGGCGTCGTTTGGTGTTGTTCGTAAAGCTCCGCTAATGCAGATAATATTGGCTCTTTGTACTTTACTAAGTAGATTGAGGTTAGCATTTTTGCTCAAGGCAGGCCACCATACGATGACTCCATAAAGAAGAATCGGTCTTACCACCGCTGTATAGATCCAGCGGCATACGCTTCCAATGGCCCTTTTGCAGGAGTATAGGGTCACAGAAGCCTTTTGAGTGCGCTCGACAATATTATTTCTCCAGCTTAGTTTCATATCTAGTGTGACGCCAAGAAACTTGGCTTCCTTCTTTAGATTTAAACGAATACCATTCAGTATCGGAGTAATTAACTCCGGTGTCTTATATTTTCTAGTGAAGAGTACCAACTCCCCTTTTTCCGAGTTGGAAGCAGAGATAAGACAACTTCGTTTAGCTATAGAAGGCTTGTCTAAACGGTTCGAAAGATTCAACTTGCGTTCTCGCTCTCCCTCTCGCTCACGATCTCGACCAGCAACTACGACCTACGATAATATGCAAGGCACGAACGCCCACAGCCGCAGCCGCTGTCGACGTCGACATCGATCAGTTCAAGGAATAACAGACAACAGAATTGTCAAGAAAAGCTCGTTGCAGGATTTATTGCAAATCTTTTCGCAGAACGCTCAGTTTGCGTCTTCAGGTGAAAGACAAAACATCGAATAAAACTTTCCTCATCGATGCGGGAGCAGATGATTCCATTCTCCCACTCACAACGTTATTATAAGACATTCGTCTATCCGCTACGAAATTATATGCAGCAAACGGTACTGCTATTAAAGTGCTTGTGGAAAAACGCATTAAATTATACCTAGGACTTCGCCGCGATTTAGTTTGGTAATTCCTGGTCGCAGACGTCGCACAACCTATTATTGGTACGGATTTTATAAAATTTTTTTAATGGCTTATCGATAAGCGACGAAACAAACTTATCGATAGCTTGACATCTCTCGCTACATCATTAGGATAACCCATAAAGTGCGCTGCAGCATCAGCTAAAACGTATACATCATAAAATTTATTTGCGTCTATAACAAAATTAGCGCCATACGGATGCAAAGCGACGTCGACGGTGTTCCATCGCATCGAGACAACGGGCCTTTCGCCCGACAAGTTGGAAGCCGCTAAAGCATCATTTGATTTTTTATTGAAGGCAGGAATCTGTCGTCGATCTAGAAGCAACTGGTCAAGCCCGCTACACATGGGTAGGAAGAGGGATGGAACTTGGAGACCGTGTGGTGACTACAGGGCGCTCAACTCACATACGCTTCCAGATGGATATCGCTGCCTCATTTGACGGACATTACGAACATTTTGCGAGGTAAGAAATTTTTTTCTAAAATAGGCCTGCAAAAAGCATTTCACCAGGTGCCAGTTCACCCCGCTGACGTCGCAAAAACGGCCGTCACTACTTCTTTCGGATTATACGAATTCGAATTTATGACCTTCGGCTTGTGCAATGCTGCTCAAACATATCAGCGCCTTATATACGAAGTCCTACAGGGCCTAGATTTTGTATTTCCATACATTGACGACACTTGCGTAGCGTCCGATCCAATCAACATCGGCAACACCTGCGTTTAGTATTTCAACGCCTATGCGAAAACAATCTTTCCATAAACTTTTCAAAATGTCAATTTTTTACCGAAAAGATCTACAAAAACATATTTCAGGGAACAAGAAGAACGATATTTGTTTCCGTCCGTTTGCCTGGACACCAGAAGCCGAAATCGCTTTCAGGCGTTGCGAGGAAGAGCATACCAACGCAACCGTACTGTTTAATCCATCCGCCGATGCCGAATTATCTTTGCACACCGACGAAGAACTCCAACGTTTTTTACAACAAATTCAAGAAACTCTCTCATTCTTAAATACTTTACGCTTCCAGAGACAGATATGCAGCTGATTTGTGACACAAGTACATCGCGTGTACGCCACTTTGTGCCGAAAAAATTTAGATGGCAATTACTTACAAAAATACACGGCCTGTCACATCCCGGCGCTCGTGCTACATCCAAATTCGTACGCAGTTGCGAGGCATGTCAATGGCCGAAGGTTCAGCGATATACGAAATTACCTCTTGGGAAGTACGTTATCCCAGAGGAAAGATTTTCGCACCTAAACATTGATTTCGTTGGTCCGTTTCCACTATGCGAAGGACAGCGATAATGTCTTACGGTAATATACCGCTTCATAAGATGGCCGGAAGCTCTGCCAATTCCTGACATCACTGCAGAAACCGTCACAAAGGCTTTGACAACGCACTGGATTTCCAGATTCGGCGTACCGCAACGCATTACGTCAGACCAAAGCAGGCAATTTGAGTCATCCGTGTTCAAGGAGCTGGTTTCTCCGATTGGGGCTAACCACTTGCGTACCACACCATATCACCCCCCACAACCCAGAGAAATGGACATACTACCTTACTTCGATCTTGCTAGTCCTAAGAGATGCTTTTAAGCGAGATATTGGTGTCTCGCCAGCAGAACTCGTCTATGGAACTACATTAGGATTCCAGTCGCCAGAACCGACTAGCGAATCTGTCAAAAAATTTGGCGAATCCATGGAAAAATTACGACAAACTGAAACCGCCTATCACTCGCCATCAACAACATTCGTTTCGCCTATGCGACTCCATTCATCCTTCTTTGACATATCCTTTCGCTGTTACACGCAAATTTGTAAAATACTTTACAATCGTCATCAAAGGACGCCCGTTTAACATTAACATCGGTCGACTTAAACATGTTTTTTTGCAAATACCGACCTAGAAACATCAGCTCGTCCTGAAGTAAATCAGCCGGCACAAGACATTTTTGAAAACATCAACGATTCAAGTAGCATTTGTCTGGAGGCGGAATACTTTTTATCTTGCGATAACATCGTGTATACCATATATAAGTGCTCAATTGTTAAGAACACTACATTACATAGTATCAAAACAATTAGCTACATATACCAACATTGATGTATACATATTTCACGTTTTCCTAATTTGAATTGGGTTCGAATCCGAACATTTATAATTTCAATCGCTTACTTTTGTAGAATTTACAACATTTTCCTTGTCATTGCCCCTGATATGGTAAATTGCAAAATTTACTAATATCGAAGGAAAATTTAAACAATAACATAAATTAAATTGAAGTTGTTTGGTGCTTCAACTGCACAAATAGAAAGGACATTTAAAATAAATCTCAATAATTGGAACGTACATAGTGAATTTATACGATACTATTGATAGTTTATATCACAGTATATCTACATAGTAGTAGAAAGGGAGTGTGCAAACCACTATAGCAGCACCCGAATTCCAGCTTTCGCTATCGCTAAAATTACATAGCCAAAAAAACCGACGCGAAACTGTTGCCACAGGAGAAGGCCCTTATTCGACTAGGCGAACATGAAGCTGACATTAGACGACAAAAAACTAGCACAGCATTGTCACAACATATAACAACAAGCGGACATACAGCTGATTTCGCTAAAACAAAAAATATTTAGAGAAAATAGAGAACCGACTAGATACACACTAGAGAGCCTTAAACTACATCGCCAAAAAAACCGACGCGAAACTGTTGCCACAGGAGGAGGCCCTTATTCGCAGCAAAGTTTATCTCCATATGAGATAATTTGCGAAGGAAAAGAAAATGACAAATGCATTAAAGTTTACATTGGGACAACAAAACGGCCTTAAGGCGTTCGACTAGGCGAACATGAAGCTGACATTAGACGACAAAAAATTAGCACAGCATTGTCACAACATATAACAACAAGCGGACATACAGCTGATTTCGCTAAAACAAAAAATATTTGGAGAAAATAGAGAACCGACTAGATACACACTATAGACCCTTAGAATTATGCAAAAAAGGGAAAGGACGATAAACAAAATGGAAGATACAGACAACATTGCCGCGGTATTCATTTCATGCTTATAATTTTTTATTTTTAATATTAGTATTGATAAAACTACCATTAAGGATGGTATGGATATTATGTGAGTTAGTTTGTAATGTTTTTATATGTAAGTATTGTAATTTTTCCATACGTATGTTTGTACACACACTAATCATGTTGTTTTTATATTGTTAATGTTGTATGTTTTCATATATGTGACAGATATAAAATAAACAATTGCCCCTGAAGATGCTAAAAGTATAAGCGAAACGTTGGGCTGAATAGTGGAATGACTTAATTTTATTCGCACCTCAAGACTCAGATCAGACTAGCCGAATTAAATCTCATTCCTTATTTTTAATTTATTATTATAAGTGATGGAATTGAATCTGATCTTTTAAATTTAATTTAGAAGCATAGAGTTTAGTTTATTTTTATATATTTATTAAATCTGTATATAATATGGAATGAAATAAAAGAATCCGCTATGTCATTCACTAAGGCCGTTATAGTTTCATTTGCAGCAAAGCATCAGCTATTTGTCTTCTGCGACGCTCTCCTGGTGAACCATTGCCATTTTCATTTTCATTGGGTCGTAGCGCATTTTTTTATCACTCAGAAGACATCTGATACGGCATTTCAAAACTCCAATCGTGTGTTCAACAACATTTCAAGCTTTCGCGTGCTTATTAAAAGTTGACTCCCTAGTTCCAGATCCTGCATCACGAAAGGCAGTTAATAAATAAGGACTCAGCGGGTGTCCTGAGTCACCAGCAAATGAGCTATTGTTTTCAATATTTATATGTTAAGGTTACATTTGAGCAGAAGTAAAAAATTTTGAGTACCTAAATAAATAGAGTTCTGATCTCCGTTTTGATGCGTGGTCTCCAAACATGTCTTTAAAGAACTATTGTTCCATACGAACGAATCGTGTGTAGAACCAGTATATCTACCATCAACAAAACGAATATTCATATCATGATCGCAAGCCTGTAATAAAAATACAACAAAATTTGTATACCAATGCTACTGTATTAAATTCATAAAAACTTACAATCATTGCATTTATGCTAAAAATTCCTTTTCTGTTTAGATAGAGGTTTTTGTTTGTGGTAGGGACATAAATCGCGATTTGGGTTCCATCGATGCAGTCAATTACATTTGGTATTCCCGTACTTGAATACAATTTTCTCCTTGCCTGTTGCTTTTCTTCTTCACTCATATCTATGCTTATAGAGGCACGATAAATTTCACTTTCAAATTAGTTAGGATCTCTTCTAAAATAAGGGAAACTGCGGGTTGAGCAAGTCACAACTGAAACTCATTTCCTATAGCTTGTTGGCAACTGCCATGTGCGAAAAAACTGAGCGCGGCACACAATTTTAACATCGGCGTTATGGATGACGACAACCGACAATGAAATTTGTCTTTGATTTTATCCAGGACATACATAAATGCGTCCTGGTTTAAGCGGAAATTCGCGACGAATCTACAAATATATATTCATACGTGTACATGGGAAAAAATTTGTTAAAAACTTCTTATTATTCATTATATTTGAACTGGATACATACACCGCGGTAGGCAGCTCTGTTGGATTAGAGTTATATCTAATAAACAGCGCTGTCGAAGAAGATTAGCTCGCGGTTCCACATTGTAATTATCCTCAAAATAGAGGTCAGCGTTATAAAACATTTCTTCGAATATCAGTTGGTATAATAGTAAATAATTGAAAGTACAAATGACACAAATGTCAAATTCGGATAAACTCACTACTTTTTTCGTGAATGGCGACGACAAATTGTAGTGAATACGTTCATTCGCCATTCACAATGCAAGTTTGAGGTATGTTCGCCAAAGCGTTCGCTTCGCCAATAAAATTCTCTACTAGACTTTGGTAGGTAGGTAGGTATATGTGGCTGTCACCGTTGCTTCAGCGACCCACTTAGGCCATGATTGGAGGCCCGTTGTGATACCACTAGCTAAGTGTTCATTCCCCTTTGCTGAACCATTTTGAGCTCTTGACGAATCTCGCCAAGCATCTTGGGTCTATAGAACCTAATTCTCCGAGGTCTCCAAAAAGTGGTACCCCTAGAAAGCGTAGCCTGCTTCTTGCTAGCGCTGGACAATGGCATAGAAGATGAAGAACAGTTTCCTCCTCTTCATAATTTTTGCAGCTTCTACAGCATCTGTGAAAGGGTACACCGAGACGCCCCGCGTGGTTGCCTATGAGGCAGTGCCCCGTAAGGGCTCCAACGACCTGAGATATATCATCCCGTTTTAAGGTGTACAGACCACGGGACCGTTTACGATCCCATCTAGGCCAATTCTGCCTAGATATCCTACAAGTCGTGGTCTGTGCCCACCTCGCATTCGCACGAGCATAAGCATATTCTTTTAAGAGCAGCCTGCAAGTACTATTTACGCGCGGCGTATACGGAATATACGCTCCGGTGTAAAGTTTATGGAAAAAATAAGAAATGAACAAGTGTTTTCATATTAGCTATCGAATTTATTCGCTTTCAAACGTTACAAATCGGAATCTGTGGTGATATGATAATATGTATATAACACTGTGAATTACCTCCGTAGTGGCGTGGTGGCTGCTGGATAACTTGATTGTCTCGTCTTCGGAAAAGAAGTGATCAGACGGAGTTTGTTTAAACGCCGTTGAACCGCCAAACGGTGCACCGAGTTAAGGGGAAAGTTAACGAAAGGGCACTGTTTGGCGGCAAGTACCGGCGCTCCGAAAAGTGTAAAGGACTGTGTGTGTGTGCATGTGGGTGAAAGTGTGTGCGTGAGCGTGTGTGTGCATGTGGGTGAAGGTGTGTGTGTGTGTGTGTGAGTGTGTACACGCAAACCGCTTACTAGGGGTGCGCGTACGATTTGTCGGTCGAAGGAGGGTGGCGATGAGATTTAGGCCGGAAGCCTAAACATAGCGGCCCCCTTGCTGTCAGCAAAATTACAGAGAAATGCGCGCCACCACGCTCACGTGCGGGAATATAATTCTATGAAAAAAACAAACTTAAATACTACGATATGGACGTGGTTATGGATGAATTTCAGTGCTTTTAAATAGTTTACAAATAAGTAAATATACATGAAGTGTATAATATGTTAATAATAATTTGTTTAAATTTTTTAATTTACGCATATCGTTCGTTTGCTGAAAAATTTATTGGAGTTATATAGGTCTCTACAACGGTTTTGGTACGAAAATGATTAACGTTGGTGAGCACCGGAGACCATCAGGCCAAAGATTGTGGCCTGTGTGAGGAGACCGCCGACTGTCGTAGGAGGGGGGTCGCTCAGCATAATCTGGGGGACCACATCGCACCCCAGGGTTAGTCTCACGGGTGTGGACTGGTAGAACTGCGGGTCCGCAAGCCGCATTAGCCTGAATGGGATCGCCACCTTTGGGTCCAGTGTTTCTCGCGGAACGATGCGGCTATAATATTCGGCAACGGTCGCCTGCGTCGTAATTCTTTCCGCTACGCCATGTCTTCCCCTGAGAATCAGTGCGCACGTCGCTCCGCGCTCTGTTGTGGCGCGCTCGAGTCGGAGGGTTCGCGCCAGCTCATCGTCTATTATCGTGGCCGACGCACAGGGGTCGACCAGCGCGCGGACCAGATGGAGGCGCCACCCCTGCTTCTATTTTGGCCACCACAGTTGGTGCCACGGCTTCAAAGACCCTCGTTAGGGGGGAATGTTAGAACTGGTGAGTCGCCCGGTTCGGAAGCTGGCCGGTTGGCCAAGTCGCCTCAGCATAGCCCCACGAGGGACGATTGCATCGCGGCGCGTTGTGCGAGCGAGTGGTCGGGAAGGACGTGTTCCCGAGCCACCCATACGTTGGTGGTTTTCGCGTGTTGACAGTCGGAAAGGACGAGTTTCCGAGCTGTCCTCAGTATGGCGAACACGCCGCTGAGTAGGCGGTCTGAATGGACGTGATCCAGAGCCGCGCTGCTTTGACGGTCGGAAAGGTTGGGTTTCCGAGCCGTCTGCGTGCTTTTCGTGTTGCAGTTTCGGACGCAATCTCCTTATTCTGTATATTTCCGTGGTTGTCGGCTGCGCAGATTCTTAGAGTTCCTCCGTTTCCAGCCTCTCCGCCTCCTCAACTTGCTGCGCCCAGGACAACGTCTGCCCAGTGAGGTCGAGTGACAATACCTTGTCCATTTCCGGCAGCGTTGCGCAGCTTGGCGATCGGCGAGCATCTTCCTCGTCGAGATGCAGAGTGGTGTGATGCTTGTCGTGGCACCTGAAGCACCGCCCCTGGCTGCCGCATATTTCCCGGTGATGAAACGGGGATAGGCAGTTGGTACAGTACCGGTGAAGGATGACCACTCGGAGTCTCTCTTCCGCTGATTTCTTCCGATATATCGGGCAGAACCGTAATCCGTGGTTCTTGTCGCAGAGTCGACATGCGATCTCGAATCGCTGGCCACGGTCCTCCTGCTTGGTTCGCGTTACTGTGAAACGGCCCATATTTCTAGAAAAGGTACATTGTTGTTATCTATCTCCCACTTTCTTGTCGTTATTGGGTGGCGAGTAGTGGCTAATACGCTCCTAACTATCCCCTTGCAATTGGTTAAGAAGTTGCAATGGAATGCTAAAAAAAAGGTGATAGAGAGCTAAGTACTATAATGCGAAAAAACTCGTCAGTGTAGGCTACTTATAAGGTTTTATTCGAGTCTGAGGTGAGTATGTTCAGAGTTGCATTTTGCTTATTGCCCCTTTTAAGGGAGTTACCAGAGGGTCTAACAAAGGTTCATGCCAGATTTCTGGTATGCTGCCAATTACCGGCGAGCTATGGAAGGCGTAAAAATTTGTGCTATTGGGTGTGCTGAGGGTGCCCATTTTTGAGGTACTACGCGTGAAATCGGTTTGTCAACATTCATTTAGTTATCTTGTATCGGAAATACAGATAAGGTATGGCAACGCTGTGTGAGTGGTTTTCACCACCCACACTTGACCGGTGTCCTGACTGGTTAGCGGTCATTTGGCGCATAACCTACAGCATAACATACAGCACGCGGTTGAACAAAGTTATGGATAATCCAAATTTGTAAGTAGGAATTTACGTATTGCATGGTTATTTTTATTTTATGCGCTTATCATTATTTTCTTTATTATACATATTTATTTATTTTTATTTTTTTTTTTTCTTTTTTTTTTTTTCTCAGGAATAAATTGGGAGATTCGACCCCGGTGAAGAAAGTCGTAACCATGCGCGTGGTTGTGCATTCCCGAGGCCTTGAAACACGTCGAGTGGTGGTTTGCCATTGGCGTGATGCTCCGACTCAACCCAGGATTGGGCTGGGTGCATCGAAGCCCGTCCCGCCGCCCCCACGCATGATCCTGCGTGTAACTGCTGATGGCTTTGGCCTACGTAGTGTGGAGGTCCGGCCCTTTGTGTCTACCGTGGGCAGCTAAATTGTGGTTCTAGACGAGTTGTTGTTACTGGTAGTATTAAGTGAAGTGAAAAAACTTGAATTGCATCAAATGAAATTAAATTGAATTAAAAATAATCGAAAGTTCATTCATTCCTTGTTTTTCATGGTAAGTGAATTGAGTTGAATGAAATTGAATTGAGTTCAAAACAATTGAGAAATTCATTCATTCATTTTTCTGATTTTCGAATATTTACTTGAACATCCTAGTTACTAGGTGTCCGATATGAGTGGTGACTTTGTCTGTCACCATAGCCTGCAACCCGAAAAAATTTACGATCTTAGGGCCAGTTTTTCAGTGAAAGTTGAACTCTGTTTGTCGTTTAAACTAAGTTTAAACTCAGATTGCAGTTTTTCAGTCAACTTTAAACGGAGTTTAAACTAAGTTTAAACGGCCGATTGTGCTCGGTTAAACTTAGTTTAACTTATCAGCTGTTTGCTAACTACTTCGTTTTGGTTGCAACAAATTTATTTGGCCGCAAGGTAACTAAGTTTAAATTTAAACTGAGTTTAACTAAACTTAGTTTAAACTGAGTTTAAACCAGCACTGAAAAACTGGCCCTTAGCCGATTTGGTTTGTGTCCTTGGCTAAGTCGAGACGGTTGAATTGAATAAATTAAAATTAATCCCCTGCAGATGGCGCGCCACGATTGGTTTCACGCTCATCTAAATAATTATTTAGAATTGAGGAATCGTTCTGGTTTGATTTTGAAAAAAAAGGAAAAAAAGGTGGAACATTCAAAAGGTTGAATAAAATTTCCAAGTTTTTTACTACTTTGAATTGTCGCACGTGGCAATACTGTATGTGTTTATTCACCACGTGTGGTAGCAGGATCAGGTTTGCGATGGGTCTTGAAATCTCCCCCTTTTCTGTCACAACATCCGCCACTCTGACCTGTTTATCGGAACCTGGGTATACTTTCGTGACACGTCCCAGTCTCCATTCATTAGGTGGTAGGTTCTCTTCCTTAATCACTACAAGATCTCCTAATCGCAGATTACTTTGTGGATGCTTCCATTTGATGCGCTTTTGCATCTCATTCAGGTATTCTGACTTCCATCTTCTACAAAATAGTTGATGGAGGGCCTTGAGCTTTTCCCATCGATTGATGACAGAGGCAGGGTTTTCGTGGGTGTCAGGCTCGGGTGGAGCCAATAAATGTCCTCCCACTAAAAAGTGGCCTGGGGTAAGCGGCTCCAGGTCTGATGGGTTGTTCGAAGCAGGACTCATTGGGCGTGAGTTGAGGCACGATTCAACTCGGCATAGGAGAGTCATAAACTCTTCTAACGTATATTTTGTATTCGAGGCGATTTTCTTGAAATGGCTTTTAAAACTTTTTACCCCGGCCTCCCACAATCCTCCCATGGGTGGGGCAGCCGCAGGTATGAAATGCCAGGAAATCAATTGGTGCGAATACTTCGATAGGGTGCTACTGCGTGCTTCCGCCATAAAGGCTTTGGCTTCGGATCGTAAAGATTGAGAAGCTCCGACAAAGTTAGTGCCATTGTCGGAATAAACGTTTTGCGGACAACCTCGTCTCGCGGTAAAACGGGCAAATGCAGCCAAAAAAGACGCGGCACTGAGGTCGGTGGTAGCTTCGAGGTGTATGGCTTTGGTGGTGAAACATACAAATAAGCAGACATACCCTTTTGAAGTTCGGCATCCTCTCCCGCGATAGCTCTTAATATCAAAGGGTCCTGCGAAGTCTACACCGCTATTTGTGAAGGCCCGGGAGAAGGTGGTGCGTTCTTGGGGTAAGATGCCCATAATTTGCGTTTGAGTGCGTTTTTTATGAATGCTGCATACCTTACAATTATGAATGACAGATCGGATCATATTCTTTACCCGTGGGATCCAATACTGTGTTCGGAGTATGCGTAGCATGAGCTGATTTTCTCCATGAAGGGAAATTCGATGGATGAACTGAACAATGAGTCGGGACAACCTGCAATCATACGGTAATATGATTGGATGTCGTTCACTATACGCCAGGTCTAACGAAGCACCTAGACGGCCTCCGATTCTTATAATATCAGCTGAATCGATGAAAGGGTTGAGAGGCAGAATTTCGCTTTTCGCTGCAATCGACTTATCAGATTTAAGACTCTTATATTCCTCTAAGTAATATTGCTTTTGAGAAAGGCTTATTAAGCGTTGAGTCGTTGCTTTAATTTCATCAGATGAAATGAGGCAAGACTCTGCTTGAACAGAAGATTTTGTTTTTGAGTATGTTCTTTGAAAGAATCGCAGAATGCATGAGATAACTCGCAAAGCCCTAGGTAAATCTGAAAATCGCTCGAGAAAAATGTTAATGTTGTTTCTATATGTGGCAGCAGCGTGAACTTGTATCCTTTTTTCCTCAATGACTGTATTATAATGCTCTTCTTGTGTTGGCCATTGGGAATTGTCTTCTTGCAGCCAAGAAGGTCCCTGCCACCACAAGGCATTGTCGATCAGTTCGCTTGCTAATAATCCTCTGCTTGCTAAATCTGCAGGATTCGATGCAGAATCCACATGACGCCAGGTTTTGTTTCCAACCTTTTCTATTATCTTTGTTATTCGATGTGCCACAAAAGTTGACCACGAACAAGGTTGTTTCCGAATCCAGGCTAGCACAATTGTTGAGTCAGTCCAAAGATTGATCTATAAATGACTGAGGTTGAGATTATCGGTGACCGCTTCGACAATGTCCGCTAATAGGACTGCGCCACACAGTTCTAATCTAGGCAAGGATATTGTTTTTACTGGGGCTACTCTTGTCTTTGCCATGAGTAAGTTGACGAACACTTTGTTGGCGGTCTTAACCCGTAAGTAGATAGTTGCTCCATATGCTTTTTCTGACGCATCGCTAAACCCATGTATCTCGGCCTCTTCCGTTGGTGCGAATTGGACCCATCTTGGTATGCGGATGCTGTTGATTTCTATATAATCACGCATAAATGCTAGCCATCGATCCAAAGTGGTTGACGATACTTCTTCATCCCAGCCTGTTTTTTCCAACCATATATCTTGCATGATAATTTTTGCAATGATGATTATGGGTGCGAGCCAACCTAGAGGATCAAAAAGTTTGGCGATAGCAGAAAGTATTGCTCTCTTTGTGATTTTATTCTGGTCCTCAATCGGTTTAGCGTTGAAATAGAAATGGTCGGCATGAGCATTCCATCTGATGCCAAGAGCCTTCACCGTGCTGGTATCCTCAAACTCCAGGAAGTCTCCGGACAGCAAATGTTCCTTAGGTATGCCGTTTAATATTTCGCTACAGTTTGAGGTCCATTTTCTTAATGGGAAACCAGCCGATTGTAGTACGTGTGTTATCTCGTCTTTCGCTGTTATAGCAGCTTCTATACTGTGTTCCCCGGCGAGGACGTCATCGACGTACATACATCGTTTAAGAATGGTCGATGCTCGTGGGTGGGAAGTTTCCACGTCGTCGGCCAATTGATGTAAAGTCCTTATCGCCAGGAATGGGGCGGAGTTGATACCAAAGGTCACGGTTTTTAATTCGTATAAACTGATTGGATCTTGAGGATTGTTTCTGAAAACTATGCGTTGATACTTTACTTGGTTTTCGTTTATCAGAATTTGCCGATACATTTTCTCGATATCACTATTGAAAACGTACTTAAACAATCTCCAACGCAGGATCAGTATTGTTAGGTCGGCTTGTAAAACTGGACCTGGAAGGAGGACATCATTTAGACTCACGCCGTTTGCGGTAGGACACGAGGCATTGAACACCACTCGGACATTTGTTGGGACACTCTCTTCTTTCAGGACTGCATGGTGTGGTAGGAAGTAACAATCGGTGGAATCCGCTGCAACGTTGTTAGTAATTTTCGTCATGTGTCCAAGTGTCTCGTATTCCTTAACAACCCTGTTGTATTCCGTCTGTAGTACAGGCTTCTTTGCTAGTCGTTTCTCATTCCGGTAGAACTGAGAGCGTGCACTTTTCAAGGAAGGCCCGAGGGAGACATGATTCGGAAAATCTTGTCGAAACGGTAGGGATACAACGTATTTTCCGTCAGAATCTCGTTGAGTTGTTGTTTTGAAGAGCTTTTCACAATAAGCGTCTTCTTCGCTTGCCTTCTGCTTTTTAGGAATCTCCTCTAATTCCTAGAAAGCCCCTAACTGCTTATCCACTGAAACTTCGTTGAAAAATGAGACGATATTGGTGGAAGCACTTGACGTTTCTGCATTGCCGGTAATTATCCAACCAAACACAGTTTCTTGGGCAATGAGTGTATTAAGCACATTTTTTCTTAAGCCATTTAGGATAATTTGGGGATAAACGTCTCCGCCAAGGATAAGATCAATTGGTTCGTTGACGAAGAACCTCTTATCCGCCAATACCAAGTCTGGGAATGCCTGCCTCGTCATAGCACTTACTTGGCAAGTTGGCAGATTCCCAGTTAGATGTGGTAGAACAAGGGCCACTGCTTCGATTTTGACTAGTGGGTCTATGGAGGACCGCAGTTGTATTGCACATGCCTCTTTAACTTGCGCAGACTTTGTATTGTTATTCCCGACACTTGAGCACAGAACCGCTGTGATGGTATATTGATTCGGCGCTTGAGCTTTTCGGTAATGAATGAACACTCAGAACCCGAATCAATGAGTGCCCTAGCATAAAAATTTGTGCCATTATAAAATATGTTGACACGTGCCGTACCTAGTAGCACTCCCACATTTGTGTTTGCGTAGCAGGAGTTAACGTTTTTCACAGCTTTGTCATGATTATTCGCAGATTCTCGTCTCCACTGTGCTTGCCTTGAAGTGGAAGGTATGTCATCTTGGGGGTTCGGAGTTCCCCTCTGAGCTTGTGCTTTTGGCTGGAATGCTTGCACATGGAGCAGTGTGTGATGTCGCAAGTGACACGTGCTGCAATTGAAGGAGCTTGTGCATCTTGACACCGTATGTCCAAATGATAAGCAATTCAAGCATCCATTATTGCTCTTGACATACTCTATTTTTTGAGTCGTGGTTAGTTGTCGGAATCTTTGACAATTTCGTATTTTGTGGTCATTGCTTTGGCAAATTTTACAGGAATGTTGCTTCACGTTCGTTGGATAAGCGCCAAATCTTTTTGGAGGATTGTCAGTATTTTGCCGCAGGCTTTGTGGTTTAGGTGCCTGTGAAATTTTACTGGCTCTCAAGCCTGACACTGCTTCCAAAGTCTGAAACCGATTTGACAGGAATCGATCCATATCCTCCCATTTGGATATTTCGGTTTTGTTTTCAATGGATTGTTCCCATAGTGCCAGTGTGCATTCTGGCAGTTTTGTTGAGCACAAATATGTGATGATTGCATCCCAATTGGAGATGTCAATTTGATGACATTGAAGTGATGAGATGCAATTATTTATATCGCGCTGCAACTTTTTGATAGAGCTACCACATTCACTCTCAACTGACTTTAAGCTAAAGAGAAGCTTAAGCTGGGTGTTGACTAGTTACGTTTGTTTTCGTATCTGTCACTGAGGTTTTTCCAGGCTGTTGAAAAACCTTCGTTTGTTAATGGGCACCTTTGCACGATTTCTTTCGCTTCCCCTTGGGTTTTTTGGTTTAGATGAAATAGTTTTTCAACCGGGGTAAGACGTTTATTTATTATATATATGGCCGTGAACATATCTCGGAAAGAAGGCCATGAGAGATAATCTCCCCTAAAGATGTCTGTATCGCATGGAGGCAAATGAATATTGTGCTCGCGAGCAGTTTTATCTTCATTGACCTTCTCCGATTTGGTCAATTTTTCGGAGAGGTCGGCCATGGTAGTCTGGCAGCGAACAAAACTATAAAAACTCTTTTTATATTTTTTCTTTATAGCCGTGAGGTCTTTTGAAGATAGCTGTGTTGAACCAACGAGTTCATCATAAGCTACTTTAGTTTTTCCCCATAAAGCTTTAAGTTCATCTTGCTCAATTGCAATAGAGTGTTTTGTGTGTTCAGCTGCGTCAGCGCTGGTGTAGTCAGTTTCGAATTCTGCTACTGAGTCTGCCAACCGAATGAAGGTTTCCATTATTCGAGTTTCTGTGTCTATGACCGTAGTTGAAAAGTTTTCCAGAAAATTTTTATTGTCTCTTTTGAAATCTTTGACAAAATTAGTAGCCTTAGCCTAATCACTCTAGGAAAAAACACAAACGCCTTTTTAAAAAATAACAACTTGGTTTTATGTATGCAAGAATGTGCATATAAAAGTAATAGTATTTATTAATTCAATTATATATATGTATTTTGTTAATATGTATTAATTTCTCTAGCTAACTTTCCACCCCAACGACCGGTGATTTTCAAGTATATAATGTAAAATTTTATATACGTGTATATGGAATATACCAATAACAATAACAATATGTACACGGCTGCGTATACGGAATATACGCAACAGTATAAAGGTTAATTTTAATCTCGCAATTCTCAAACTGAAAGTTTTTTTTTTGACAATGCAATAAGTGATTGTGTCGCCGCAAGTCTGAAGAAGAAGAAGCAGTGTGCAAGGTGATATTCAAGGTTATGTGCAAATGAACCCTTACAACATAAAGTGATTTAAAAAAAATTTGACCGCTTATACGTAACAATTAATATGTGCCAAATAAACCTTGTGATCTCGAATTAAAATGCCATGTAAGTGGAACGTGATTAGATTCGTTTAAGTCGATCACTTGATGGAATAAGCAATGAAACAACAACACAGTGCGCGAAGTGATCAATAATATATGTGCGTGTGCATATATTGCGCAGACCGGTGATTTGTGAAAATTGTATGGAAAAGTCTTACACAAAATTAATGTTTGCGCGTAAATTTTATTTTTATAAAGTGAACAATTTTATGTGTGAATACGCGGATTTATTGGAACAAAGGAAAATTCATCAATATTAATGTGCGTGCCTCAAAAATTTTCTTCACTGAATATTCTTCTTCACTCCTGCATTTGCGTTTACAAACTTTTTGAAGATTTTATTCAGATTGTTTTAAAGAAAAACGGAGTAGCACTGAAATTCAAACCACGTACCTTGTGTTTATAATATCTGGAATGATTGCAGTGCTGATTTGTTTTGACTTTATCTCTGTTCGGTGCGGATGCAAGTGCGGTTACAAGTGATGTTGTGTGTTAGCGACTCGTTCGCTTAAAGCTTCTCGCTCCGATATGGATAACAAGTGCTGAGATTAATTCTTGGAATAATGTGGTGTACGGTGATGAGTTGATAGCTCCGTAGTAGTAGTAGTGGACTGTATTTTCTCACGGCTCCGATAGGACCAATATTTACGCGCGGCGTATACGGAATATACGCTCCGGTGTAAAGTTTATGGAAAAAATAAGAAATGAACAAGTGTTTTGATATTTGCTATCGAATTTATTCGCTTTCAAACGTTACAAATCGGAATCTGTGGTGATATGATAATATGTATATAACACTGTGAATTACCTCCGTAGTGGCGTGGTGGCTGCTGGATAACTTGATTGTCTCGTCTTCGGAAAAGAAGTGATCAGACGGAGTTTGTTTAAACGCCGTTGAACCGCCAAACGGTGCACCGAGTTAAGGGGAAAGTTAACGAAAGGGCACTGTTTGGCGGCAAGTACCGGCGCTCCGAAAAGTGTAAAGGACTGTGTGTGCGTGAGCGTGTGTGTGCATGTGGGTTTTTTTTTTTTTTTTTTTTTTTTTTTCGGTTACGACCAGGGAGGAGGAATCTTCATAGATACGAGCAGCCCGTACTGCCCGCATGCCCGATTTGCCTCCTGGCACCTACGGACTAAACCCAACCTCCTTCGTACGCTGGGCCTGTGGCACCCCTGCGGGACTATCAATTCCGATATTACTTCGCAGGGCAGGCACTGGACGTTATTCTTCGTCTTCACTCAGCGTACGTTCTTAGTTTGCGCAATTCGCGTTGCGCTCGTCTATTCTTAACCGTTTCATTACCGCCGTGATAATATCTGCACACTTTTTCCATACGTTTTCTTCAGTCAACATTGATTTCAGCAAGCCCTCGGGGGTCACGGCCCCGCCTATACATTGTTCCAGGTGGGAGCGTTCATTGTCAAATCTGTGGCATTCCATTAGTATGTGCTCTGCGTTTTCTGTTTTCTCATCGCAATGTAGGCAGTGGGGACGATCGGCATGTTTAAACTTATGTAAGTATTGGCGAAGACAGCCATGCCCGGTGAGGAACTGCGTTAGGTAAAAATCAGTATCTCCGTGTTTTCTTTTGATCCATTCACCTACATTTGGGATCAATTTCTTCGTCCATCGACCTTTCGAGGACGAGTCCCACCTGTTTTGCCACTCGTCGATGCTCTGTTGCATTATTTTGCTGCGTTCACTTGGACTGCGCTTAATCTCTGCTGCAGCTCTGGCGCATATGTCCATCGGACATCTTCCAGCTAGCAAATTTGCTGCTTCATCTGACACTGTCCCGAATGCGCAGCATACCCTTAAAGACGATAGTCTGTGCACTGAAGCTGGTGCTCTCATATATGAGGTTACAGAAGTAGCGGTTTCCCATACTGGGGCTGCCTACCTCAGGATGGACGAACTGACCGACGCAAGCAGTTTCCTTCTATGTTGTTTCGGACCTCCTATATTTGGCATGAGTCTTGCTAGTGCTGTGCTGACTTTTCTCGCCTTCTTGCTGGCATAATTAAGATGATCCTTGAACCTCACACGACGGTCGAGTATGACACCGAGATATTTGATGGTTGGGCTGGAATCTACAGTGTGGCCTCCTATTCTTATTTGGATGTTTTCTACTCTTTTCCGGCTGCTCATTAGCAGCGCTTCGATCGTATGTTCCGCTAGCTCCAGTCCTGCTGTTTGAAGCCAAGTTTTGGCCGAGGCTATGGTGTCGGTGCACATGCGTGACACGTCTACTAAGTGTTTTGCGACAACTACGATCGCGATATCATCAGCGTATCCTATAATCGACACTCCTTCTGCTTTTTCTATTCTCAGGATGCCATCATACATTATATTCCAAAGAAGCGGTCCAAAGACTGACCCCTGGGGCACACCTCCAGTAACATGGTACTTTTTTGGTCCTTCGTTGGTGTCGTAGAAGAGCTCTCTTTCGCTGAAATAGTTATTCATTACTCGAATTAAATAGTGTGGAATATTCATTGCCATCATCGCAGTTATTATTCGGCTCCAGTTGGCAGAATTGAAAGCGTTTTTTACGTCCAACGTGATTACAGCACAGTACTGCTTTGCTCCTTCAAACCATCTCTTGCCTTCGAGGGCTTTTCGCGCTATCTCACAAACGGCCGATATTGCATCGACAGTTGAACGCTTCTTCCGGAAGCCATATTGCCACCTTGAGAGGCCCTGATCACCTTCCGTGATTTTTTGAATCCGCGCGCAGATTATTGCTTCGAGTATTTTGCCTGCACTGTCCAGCATGCACAGAGGCCTATATGATGATGGTTCTTCCGGTGGCTTGTTGCCTTTGGGCAGTAAGACTAGCCGTTGTCGCTTCCATTTCTTTGGGAAAATGCCTTCTTTGATGCACTTCGTGTATAATCCTCAAAAGAGTTCTGTTTTCTTCTTAATAGTGTATTTCAGAATCCCATTTGGAATGCCGTCCATGCCTGGTGTCTTTTTGCTTTTTATTTTTGCAGTAGCAGCGAGCAGTTCTTCCTTTGTTACTGGCGGGATTTCAGAAATTTCTAAAGCGAATGCTTGCGGCGCTTGGTGTACGCCTTGCTGTGGAAAGAGCCCAAAAACTATGCGCTTTATTATTGTGGGACACATGGGTGGCTTGGCCTTGCTACCTTTCAATTTTCTTAGCACAATGTTATAGCCACTGCCCCAGGGGTTGTCGTCGCTTGCTCTTATATTCGGTTTGGAGGCGTAGGTATTCAGGGGAATTCCTGGCTCTCTGCCTTTGATGTTGTCGCCGCAGTTTAAGAGACTCAGAGCGCAGTTTTGCGATTTCTTCGTTCCACCAGTAGACTGGGGCTCTTTTGTTTCCACTTCTTTTCCGTGGCATTGATGCGTCGCAGATATTGCTGACCATCCTCATGAGTTTACTAGCACATTTGTCGGTATTCTCATTTCTACCGTCGAGCGCGTCTGGCAGCAGCTCTGTCATATATTCTATCATACTGTTGTCCAACAATTTCCTTCTCCATCCGATGCTCTGTACTTTCAGAGTTTTCGTTTTTCGCGCGTTGCTTCTCGGTTGGTTAATTTCGATGGATATCGCAAAGTGGTCACTATAGGTGATGCTCTCAGAGACTTTCCATTTAATTCTGTTGAATAACGACGTGCTGCAAAACGTCAGGTCGATAATCGATCCCGCGGTTCCTTTCTGGTAAGTGTTTTTGCTTCCATTATTTAACAGTATGATGTCTAGATTTGTGAAGGCTTCAAGTAGAGCCTGGCCTCTGGGGGTTGTTTTTGAGCTTCCCCATTCCACTGCCCATGCGTTGTGGGTGAAGTGTGTGTGTGTGTGAGTGTGTACACGCAAACCGCTTACTAGGGGTGCGCGTACGATTTGTCGGTCGAAGGAGGGTGGCGATGAGATTTAGGCCGGAAGCCTAAACAAGTACCAAAGGGCATACCAATGCGTACTTTACCAGGAAGAATCTGCTTGGTGGTCCCTTCCCTCGCAAGTTCATCCGCTATACAGTTACCCTCGATGTCCCTGTGGCCTGGAACCCAGATGAGTCTCGCGAGAAGACCCCTCCTCCCACTCTGCCATTCAGCTTCGAACCATCTGTGAAAACCGTAATACTTCCAGGTGGGGTATAGAAATTTTTAGACCACTCCTCCCTACCTGGAATCAACATCGCAAAGTTTCTGTCTGGGACCATGGTATCGACGCAGCGATCAGTGCAGTCCGGAAGGAAGCTATACTTACTCAGTATGCTGGAGTGCCCACATAGGCTAGACTCCCATTGATATGTCTCTCTTAGGCGAAGCGCGGCAAGAGCCGCCATCTGTTGACCCACTAAGTCGAGGAGTAGAAGGTCCAGAAAAGCATTTAAGGCGTCGTTTGGTGTTGTTCGTAAAGCTCCGCTGATGCAGATAATATTGGCTCTTTGTACTTTACTAAGTAGATTGAGGTTAGCATTTTTGCTCAAGGCAGGCCACCATACGATGACTCCATAAAGAAGAATCGGTCTTACCACCGCTGTATAGATCCAGCGGTATACGCTTCCAATGACCATTTTGCAGGAGTATAGCGTCACAGAAGCCTTTTGAGTGCGCTGGACAATATTATTTCTCCAGCTTAGTTTCATATCTAGTGTGACGCCAAGAAACTTTGCTTCCTTCTTTAGATTTAAACGAATACCATTCAGTACCGGAGTAATTAACTCCGGTGTCTTATATTTTCTAGTGAAGAGTACCAACTCCACTTTTTCCGAGTTGGAAGCAGAGATAAGACAACTTCGTTTAGCTATAGAAGGCTTGTCTAAACGGTTCGAAAGATTCAACTTGCGTTCTCGCTCTCCCTCTCGCTCACGATCTCGACCAGCAACTACGACCTACGATAATATGCAAGGCACGAACGCTCACAGCCGCAGCCGCTGTCGACGTCGACATCGATCAGTTCGAGGAATAACAGACAACAGAATTGTCAAGAAAAGCTCGTTGCAGGATTTATTGCAAATCTTTTCGCAGAACGCTCAGTTTTGCGTCTTCAGGTGAAAGACAAAACATCGAATAAAACTTCCCTTATCCATGCTGGAGCAGATGTTTCCATTCTCCCGCTCACATCGTTATAATAAGACATTCGTCTATCCGCTACGAAATTATATGCAGCAAACGGTACTGCTATTAAAGTACTTGGGGAAAGACGCATTAAATTATACCTAGGACTTCGCCGAGATTTAGTTTGGTAATTCCTGGTCGCAGACGTCGCACAACCTATTATTGGTGCGGATTTTATAAAAATTTGTAATGGCTTATCGATAAGCGACGAAACAAACTTATCGATAGCTTGACATCTCTCGCTACATCATTAGGATAACCCATAAAGTGCGTGGCAGCATCAGCTAAAACGTATACATCAGGAAATTTATTTGCGTCTATAACAAAATTAGCGCCATACGGATTCAAAGCGACGTCGACGGTGTTCCATTGCATCGAGACAACGGGCCTTTCGCCCGACAAGTTGGAAGCCGCTAAAGCATCATTTGATTTTTTATTGAAGGCAGGAATCTGTCATCGATCTAGAAGCAACTGGTCAAGCCCGCTACACATGGGTAGGAAGAGGGATGGAACTTGGAGACCGTGTGGTGACTACAGGGCCCTCAACTCACATACGCTTCCAGATCGATATCCGCTGCCTTATTTGACGGACATTACGAACATTTTGCGAGGTAAGAAATTTTTTTCTATAATAGGCCTGCAAAAAGCATATCACCAGGTGCCAGTTCAACCCGCTGACGTCGCAACGGCCGTCACTACGCCTTTCGGATTATACGAATTCGAATTTATGACCTTCGGCTTGTGCAACGCTGCTCATATATTTCAGCGCCTTATATACGAAGTCCTACAGGGCCTAGATTTTGTATTTACATACATTGACGACACTTGCGTAGCGTCCGATCCAATCAACATCGGCAACACCTGCGTTTAGTATTTCAACGCCTATGCGAAAACAATCTTTCCATAAACTTTTCAAAATGTAAATTTTTTACCAAAAATATCTACAAAAACATATTTCAGGGAACGAGAAGAACGATCTTTGTTTCCGTCCGTTTGCCTGGACATCAGAAGCCGAAATCGCTTTCAGACGTTGCAAGGAAGAGCATACCAACGCAACCGTACTGTTTAACCCAGCCGCCGATGCCGAATTATCTTTGCACACCGACGAAGAACTCCAACGCTTATTACAACAAATTCAAGAAACCCTCTCATTCTTAAATACTTTACGCTTCCATAGACAGATATGTAGCTGATTTGTGACACAAGTACATCGCGTGTACGCCCCTATGTGCCGAAAAAATTTAGATGGCAATTACTTACAAAAATACACGGTCTGTTACATCCCGGCGCTCGTGCTTCATCCAAATTCGTACGCAGTTGCGAGGCATGTCAATGGCCGAAGGTTCAGCGATATACGAAATTACCTCTTGGGAAGTACGTTCTCCCAGAGGAAAGATTTTCGCACCTAAACATTGATTTCGTTGGTCCGTTTCCACTATGCGAAGGACAGCGATAATGTCTTACGGCAATATACCGCTTCATAAGATGGCCGGAAGCTCTGCCAATTCCGGACATCACTGCAGAAACCGTCACAAAGGCTTTGACAACGCACTGGATTTCCAGATTCGGCGTACCGCAACGCATTACGTCAGACCGAAGCAGGCAATTTGAGTCATCCGTGTTTAAGGAGCTGGTTTCTACGATTGGGGCTAACCACTTGCGTACCACAGCATATCACCCCCAGTTCAACGGGATTATAGAGCGTTGGCATATAACGTTTAAAGCTACCATCCTCTGCCACAACCCAGAGAAATGGACATACTACCTTCCTTCGATCTTGCTCGGTCTAAGAGTTGCTTTCAAGCAAGATATTGGTGCCTCGCCAGCAGAACTCGTCTATGGAACTACATTAGGATTCCAGTCGCCAGAACCGACTAGCGAATCTGTCAAAAAATTTGGCGAATCCATGGAAAAATTACGACAAACTGAAACCGCCTATCACTCGCCACCAACAACATTCGTTTCGCTTATGCGACTCCATTCATCCTTCTTTGACGTATCCTTACGCTGTTACACTCAAATTTGTAAAATACTTTACAATCGCCATCAAAGGACGCCCGTTTAACATTAACATCGGCCGACTTAAATATGTTTTTTGGAAAACATCAACGATTTACATAGCATTCGTATGGAGGCGGAATACCTTTTATCTTGCGATAACATCGTGTATACCATATATAAGTGCTCAATCGTTAAGAACACTACGTTACATAGTATCAAAACAATTAGCTACATATACCAACATTGATGTATATATATTTCACGTGTTCCTAATGTGAATTGGGTTCAAATCCGAACATTTGTAATTTCAATCGCTCACTTTTGTAGAATGTACCACATTTTTCTTGTCGTTGCCACTGATAGGGTAAATAGCAAAATTTACTAATATCGAAGGAAAATTTAAACAATAACATAAATTAAATTGAAGTTATTTGGTGCTTCAACTGAACAAATAGAAAATACATTTTAAATAAATCTCAATAATTGGAACGTACACAGTGAATTTATACGATACTGTTGATAGTTTATATCGCAGTATATCTACATAGTAGTAGAAAGGGGGTGTGCAAACCACTATAGCAGCACCCGAATTCCAGCTTTCGCTATCGATAAAACTACATCGCCAAAAAACCCGACGACAAAAAAACCGACGCGAAACGGTTGCCACAGGAGGGTGCCCTTATTCGCAGCAAAGTTTATCTCCATATGAGATAACTTGCGAAGGAAAAGAAAATGACAAATGCATTAAAGTTTACATTGGGACAACAAAACGGCCTTTAGGTGTTCGACTAGGCGAACATGTAGCTGACATTAGACGACAAAAAAACTAGCACAGCATTGTCAGAACATATAACAACAGCATACAGCTGATTTGCTAAAACAAAAAATATTGATAGAGAAAATAGAGAACCGACTGGATACACACTAGAGAGCCTTCGAATTATGCAAAGAGGGATAAGACGATAAACAAAAAGGAAGGAAGATACAGACAACATTGCCGCGGTATACATTTCATGCCTATAATTTTTTATTTTTAATATTAGTATTGATAAAACTACCATTAAGGATGGTATGGATATTATGTGAGTTAGTTTGTAATGTTTTTATATGTAAGTATTGTAATTTTTTCATACGTATGTTTGTACACACACTAATCATGTTGTTTTTATATTATTAATGTTGTATGTTTTTATATACATATGTGACAGATATAAAATAAACAATTGCCCCTGAAGATGCTAAAAGTATAAGCGAAACGTTGGGCTGAATAGTGGAATGACTTAATTTTATTCGCACCTCAAGACTCAGATCAGACTAGCCGAATTAAATCTCACTCCTTATTTTTAATTTATTATTATAAGTGATGGAATTGAATCTGATCTTTTAAATTTAATTTAAAAGCATAGAGTTTAGTTTATTTTTATATATTTAATAAATCTGTATATAATATGGAATGAAATAAAAGAATCCGCTATGTCATTCACTAAGGTCGTTATAGTTTCATTTGCAGCAAAGCATCAGCTATTTGTCTTCTGCGACGCTCTCCTGGTGAACCATTGCCATTTTCATTTTCATTGGATCGTAGCGCATTTTTTTTTATCACTCAGAAGACATCTGATACGGCATTTCAAAACTCCAATCGTGTGTTCAACAACATTTCAAGGTTTCGCGTGCTTATTAAAAATTGACTTCCTAGTTCCAGATCCTATATCAAGAAAGGGAGTTAATAAATAAGGACTCAGCCGGTGTCCTGAGTCACCAGCAAATGAGCTATTGTTTTCAATATTTATATGTTAAGGTTACATTTGTGCAGAAGTAAAAAATTTTGAGTACCTAAATAAATAGAGTTCTGATCTCCGATTTGATGCGCGGTCTCCAAACATGTCTTTAAATAACTATTGTTCCATACGAACGAATCGTGTGTAGAACCAGTATATCTACCATCCACAAAACGGATATTCATATCATGATCGCAAGCCTGTAATAAAAATACAACAAAATTTGTATACCAATGCTACTGTATTAAATTCATAAAAACTTACAATCATTGCATTTATGCTAAAAATTCCTTTTCTGTTTAGATAGAGGTTTTTGATTGTGGTCAATTACATTTGGTATTCCCGTACTTGAATACAATTTTCTCCTTGCCTGTTGCTTTTCTTCTTCACTCATATCTATGCTTATAGAGGCACGATAAATTTCACTTTCAAATTAGTTAGGATCTCTTCTAAAATAAGGGAAACTGCGGGTTGAGCAAGTCACAACTGAAACTCATTTCCTATAGCTTGTTGGTAACTGCCATGTGCGAAAAAACTGAGCGCGGCACACAATTTTAACATCGGCGTTATGGATGACGACAACCGACAATGAAATTTGTCTTTGATTTTATCCAGGACATACATAAATGCGTCCTGGTTTAAGCGTAAATTCGCGACGAATCTACAAATATATATTCATACGTGTACATGGGAAAAAATTTGTTAAAAACTTCTTATTATTCATTATATTTGAACTGGATACATACACCGCGGTAGGCAGCTCTGTTGGATTAGAGTTATCTCTAATAAACAGCGCTGTCGAAGAAGATTAGCTCGCGGTTCCACATTGTAATTATCCTCAAAATAGAGGTCCGCGTTAAAAAACATTTCTTCGAATATCAGTTGGTATAATAGTAAATAATTGAAAGTACAAATGACACAAATGTCAAATTCGGATAAACTCACTACTTTTTTCGTGAATGGCAACGACAAATTGAAGTGAATACGTTCATTCGCCATTCACAATGCAAGTTTGAGGTATGTTCGCCAAAGCGTTCGCTTCGCCAATAAAATTCTCTACTCGACTTAGGTAGGTAGGTAGGTATATGTGGCTGTCACCGTTGCTTCAGCGACCCACTTAGGCCATGATTGCAGGCCCGTTGTGATACCACTAGCTAAGTGTTCATTCCCCTTTGCTGAACCATTTTGAGCTCTTGACAAATCTCGCCAAGCATCTTGGGTCTATAGAACCTAATTCTCCGAGGTCTCCAAAAAGTGGTATCCCTAGAAAGCGTAGCCTGCTTCTTGCTAGCGCTGGACAATGGCATAGAAGATGAAGAACAGTTTCCTCCTCTTCATAATTTTTGCAGCTTCTACAGCATCTGTGAAAGGGTACACCGAGACGCCCCGCGTGGTTGCCTATGAGGCAGTGCCCCGTAATGGCTCCAATGACCTGAGATATATCATCCCGTTTTAAGGTGTACAGACCACGGGACCGTTTACGATCCCATCTAGGCCAAGTCTGCCTAGATATCCTACAAGTCGTAGTCTGTGCCCACCTCTCATTCGCACGAGCATAAGCATATTCTTTTAAGAGCAGCCTGCAAGTACCAAAGGGCATACCAATGCGTTCTTTACCAGGAAGAATCTGCTTGGTTGTCCTTCCCTCGCAAGTTCATCCGCTATACCGTTACCCCGGATGTCCCTGTAGCCTGGAACCCAGATGAGATTTAGTCTGTTCTGCTTAGCCATCTCCTGAAGAGATCGGCGGCAGTCCAGTACAATCTTCGAACTTATCGCAGCTGAGCTCACTGCTCTAATTGCCGCTTGGCTATCGCTAAATATAAAAACGTTGTTGGCTTTTAAGACGGCTTGAAACCTGTCCACAGCCTCCTTAATGGCTGAAACATCAGCTTGAAAAACACTACAGTGATCCGGCAGCCTAAAAAACAGCTCAGATATAAGTCTCGCGAGAAGATCCCTCCTCCCACTCTGCCATTCAGCTTCGAACCATCTGTGAAAACCGTAATACTTCCAGGTGGGGTATAGACATTTTTAGACCACTCCTGCCTACCTGGAATCAACATCGCAAAGTTTCTGTCTGGGACCATGGTATCGACGCAGCGATCAGTGCAGTCCGGAAGGAAGCTATACTTACTCAGTATGCTGGAGTGCCCACATAGGCTAGACTCCCATTGATGTGTCTCTCTTAGTCGAAGCGCGGCAAGAGCCGCCATCTGTTGACCCACTAAGTCGAGGGGTAGAAGGTCCAGAAAAACATTCAAGGCGTCGTTTGGTGTTGTTCGTAAAGCTCCGCTAATGCAGATAATATTGGCTCTTTGTACTTTACTAAGTAGATTGAGGTTAGCATTTTTGCTCAAGGCAGGCCACCATACGATGACTCCATAAAGAAGAATCGGTCTTACCACCGCTGTATAGATCCAGCGGTATACGCTTCCAATGACCATTTTGCAGGAGTATAGGGTCACAGAAGCCTTTTGAGTGCGCTGGACAATATTATTTCTCCAGCTTAGTTTCATATCTAGTGTGACGCCAAGAAACTTTGCTTCCTTCTTTAGATTTAAACGAATACCATTCAGTACCGGAGTAATTAACTCCGGTGTCTTATATTTTCTAGTGAAGAGTACCAACTCCACTTTTTCCGAGTTGGAAGCAGAGATAAGACAACTTCGCTTAGCTATAGAAGGCTTGTCTAAACGGTTCGAAAGATTCAACTTGCGTTCTCGCTCTCCCTCTCGCTCACGATCTCGACCAGCAACTACGACCTACGATAATATGCAAGGCACGAACGCTCACAGCCGCAGCCGCTGTCGACGTCGACATCGATCAGTTCGAGGAATAACAGACAACAGAATTGTCAAGAAAAGCTCGTTGCAGGATTTATTGCAAATCTTTTCGCAGAACGCTCAGTTTTGCGTCTTCAGGTGAAAGACAAAACATCGAATAAAACTTCCCTTATCCATGCTGGAGCAGATGTTTCCATTCTCCCGCTCACATCGTTATAATAAGACATTCGTCTATCCGCTACGAAATTATATGCAGCAAACGGTACTGCTATTAAAGTACTTGGGGAAAGACGCATTAAATTATACCTAGGACTTCGCCGAGATTTAGTTTGGTAATTCCTGGTCGCAGACGTCGCACAACCTATTATTGGTGCGGATTTTATAAAAATTTGTAATGGCTTATCGATAAGCGACGAAACAAACTTATCGATAGCTTGACATCTCTCGCTACATCATTAGGATAACCCATAAAGTGCGCTGCAGCATCAGCTAAAACGTATACATCAGGAAATTTATTTGCGTCTATAACAAAATTAGCGCCATACGGATTCAAAGCGACGTCGACGGTGTTCCATTGCATCGAGACAACGGGCCTTTCGCCCGACAAGTTGGAAGCCGCTAAAGCATCATTTGATTTTTTATTGAAGGCAGGAATCTGTCATCGATCTAGAAGCAACTGGTCAAGCCCGCTACACATGGGTAGGAAGAGGGATGGAACTTGGAGACCGTGTGGTGACTACAGGGCCCTCAACTCACATACGCTTCCAGATCGATATCCGCTGCCTTATTTGACGGACATTACGAACATTTTGCGAGGTAAGAAATTTTTTTCTATAATAGGCCTGCAAAAAGCATATCACCAGGTGCCAGTTCAACCCGCTGACGTCGCAACGGCCGTCACTACGCCTTTCGGATTATACGAATTCGAATTTATGACCTTCGGCTTGTGCAACGCTGCTCATATATTTCAGCGCCTTATATACGAAGTCCTACAGGGCCTAGATTTTGTATTTACATACATTGACGACACTTGCGTAGCGTCCGATCCAATCAACATCGGCAACACCTGCGTTTAGTATTTCAACGCCTATGCGAAAACAATCTTTCCATAAACTTTTCAAAATGTAAATTTTTTACCAAAAATATCTACAAAAACATATTTCAGGGAACGAGAAGAACGATCTTTGTTTCCGTCCGTTTGCCTGGACATCAGAAGCCGAAATCGCTTTCAGACGTTGCAAGGAAGAGCATACCAACGCAACCGTACTGTTTAACCCAGCCGCCGATGCCGAATTATCTTTGCACACCGACGAAGAACTCCAACGCTTATTACAACAAATTCAAGAAACCCTCTCATTCTTAAATACTTTACGCTTCCATAGACAGATATGCAGCTGATTTGTGACACAAGTACATCGCGTGTACGCCCCTATGTGCCGAAAAAATTTAGATGGCAATTACTTACAAAAATACACGGTCTGTTACATCCCGGCGCTCGTGCTTCATCCAAATTCGTACGCAGTTGCGAGGCATGTCAATGGCCGAAGGTTCAGCGATATACGAAATTACCTCTTGGGAAGTACGTTCTCCCAGAGGAAAGATTTTCGCACCTAAACATTGATTTCGTTGGTCCGTTTCCACTATGCGAAGGACAGCGATAATGTCTTACGGCAATATACCGCTTCATAAGATGGCCGGAAGCTCTGCCAATTCCGGACATCACTGCAGAAACCGTCACAAAGGCTTTGACAACGCACTGGATTTCCAGATTCGGCGTACCGCAACGCATTACGTCAGACCGAAGCAGGCAATTTGAGTCATCCGTGTTTAAGGAGCTGGTTTCTACGATTGGGGCTAACCACTTGCGTACCACAGCATATCACCCCCAGTTCAACGGGATTATAGAGCGTTGGCATATAACGTTTAAAGCTACCATCCTCTGCCACAACCCAGAGAAATGGACATACTACCTTCCTTCGATCTTGCTCGGTCTAAGAGTTGCTTTCAAGCAAGATATTGGTGCCTCGCCAGCAGAACTCGTCTATGGAACTACATTAGGATTCCAGTCGCCAGAACCGACTAGCGAATCTGTCAAAAAATTTGGCGAATCCATGGAAAAATTACGACAAACTGAAACCGCCTATCACTCGCCACCAACAACATTCGTTTCGCTTATGCGACTCCATTCATCCTTCTTTGACGTATCCTTACGCTGTTACACTCAAATTTGTAAAATACTTTACAATCGCCATCAAAGGACGCCCGTTTAACATTAACATCGGCCGACTTAAATATGTTTTTTGGAAAACATCAACGATTTACATAGCATTCGTATGGAGGCGGAATACCTTTTATCTTGCGATAACATCGTGTATACCATATATAAGTGCTCAATCGTTAAGAACACTACGTTACATAGTATCAAAACAATTAGCTACATATACCAACATTGATGTATACATATTTCACGTGTTCCTAATGTGAATTGGGTTCAAATCCGAACATTTGTAATTTCAATCGCTCACTTTTGTAGAATGTACCACATTTTTCTTGTCGTTGCCACTGATAGGGTAAATAGCAAAATTTACTAATATCGAAGGAAAATTTAAACAATAACATAAATTAAATTGAAGTTATTTGGTGCTTCAACTGAACAAATAGAAAATACATTTTAAATAAATCTCAATAATTGGAACGTACACAGTGAAATTTGAAAATGACAAATGCATTAAAGTTTACATTGGGACAACAAAACGGCCTTTAGGTGTTCGACTAGGCGAACATGTAGCTGACATTAGACGACAAAAAAACTAGCACAGCATTGTCAGAACATATAACAACAACATACAGCTGATTTGCTAAAACAAAAAATATTGATAGAGAAAATAGAGAACCGACTGGATACACACTAGAGAGCCTTCGAATTATGCAAAGAGGGATAAGACGATAAACAAAAAGGAAGGAAGATACAGACAACATTGCCGCGGTATACATTTCATGCCTATAATTTTTTATTTTTAATATTAGTATTGATAAAACTACCATTAAGGATGGTATGGATATTATGTGAGTTAGTTTGTAATGTTTTTATATGTAAGTATTGTAATTTTTTCATACGTATGTTTGTACACACACTAATCATGTTGTTTTTATATTATTAATGTTGTATGTTTTTATATACATATGTGACAGATATAAAATAAACAATTGCCCCTGAAGATGCTAAAAGTATAAGCGAAACGTTGGGCTGAATAGTGGAATGACTTAATTTTATTCGCACCTCAAGACTCAGATCAGACTAGCCGAATTAAATCTCACTCCTTATTTTTAATTTATTATTATAAGTGATGGAATTGAATCTGATCTTTTAAATTTAATTTAAAAGCATAGAGTTTAGTTTATTTTTATATATTTAATAAATCTGTATATAATATGGAATGAAATAAAAGAATCCGCTATGTCATTCACTAAGGTCGTTATAGTTTCATTTGCAGCAAAGCATCAGCTATTTGTCTTCTGCGACGCTCTCCTGGTGAACCATTGCCATTTTCATTTTCATTGGATCGTAGCGCATTTTTTTTTATCACTCAGAAGACATCTGATACGGCATTTCAAAACTCCAATCGTGTGTTCAACAACATTTCAAGCTTTCGCGTGCTTATTAAAAATTGACTCCCTAGTTCCAGATCCTGCATCACGAAAGGGAGTTAATAAATAAGGACTCAGCCGGTGTCCTGAGTCACCAGCAAATGAGCTATTGTTTTCAATATTTATATGTTAAGGTTACATTTGTGCAGAATTAAAAAAATTTTGAGTACCTAAATAAATAGAGTTCTGATCTCCGATTTGATGCGCGGTCTCCAAACATGTCTTTAAATAACTATTGTTCCATACGAACGAATCGTGTGTAGAACCAGTATATCTACCATCCACAAAACGGATATTCATATCATGATCGCAAGCCTGTAATAAAAATACAACAAAATTTGTATACCAATGCTACTGTATTAAATTCATAAAAACTTACAATCATTGCATTTATGCTAAAAATTCCTTTTCTGTTTAGATAGAGGTTTTTGATTGTGGTCAATTACATTTGGTATTCCCGTACTTGAATACAATTTTCTCCTTGCCTGTTGCTTTTCTTCTTCACTCATATCTATGCTTATAGAGGCACGATAAATTTCACTTTCAAATTAGTTAGGATCTCTTCTAAAATAAGGGAAACTGCGGGTTGAGCAAGTCACAACTGAAACTCATTTCCTATAGCTTGTTGGTAACTGCCATGTGCGAAAAAACTGAGCGCGGCACACAATTTTAACATCGGCGTTATGGATGACGACAACCGACAATGAAATTTGTCTTTGATTTTATCCAGGACATACATAAATGCGTCCTGGTTTAAGCGTAAATTCGCGACGAATCTACAAATATATATTCATACGTGTACATGGGAAAAAATTTGTTAAAAACTTCTTATTATTCATTATATTTGAACTGGATACATACACCGCGGTAGGCAGCTCTGTTGGATTAGAGTTATCTCTAATAAACAGCGCTGTCGAAGAAGATTAGCTCGCGGTTCCACATTGTAATTATCCTCAAAATAGAGGTCCGCGTTAAAAAACATTTCTTCGAATATCAGTTGGTATAATAGTAAATAATTGAAAGTACAAATGACACAAATGTCAAATTCGGATAAACTCACTACTTTTTTCGTGAATGGCAACGACAAATTGAAGTGAATACGTTCATTCGCCATTCACAATGCAAGTTTGAGGTATGTTCGCCAAAGCGTTCGCTTCGCCAATAAAATTCTCTACTCGACTTAGGTAGGTAGGTAGGTATATGTGGCTGTCACCGTTGCTTCAGCGACCCACTTAGGCCATGATTGGAGGCCCGTTGTGATACCACTAGCTAAGTGTTCATTCCCCTTTGCTGAACCATTTTGAGCTCTTGACAAATCTCGCCAAGCATCTTGGGTCTATAGAACCTAATTCTCCGAGGTCTCCAAAAAGTGGTATCCCTAGAAAGCGTAGCCTGCTTCTTGCTAGCGCTGGACAATGGCATAGAAGATGAAGAACAGTTTCCTCCTCTTCATAATTTTTGCAGCTTCTACAGCATCTGTGAAAGGGTACACCGAGACGCCCCGCGTGGTTGCCTATGAGGCAGTGCCCCGTAATGGCTCCAATGACCTGAGATATATCATCCCGTTTTAAGGTGTACAGACCACGGGACCGTTTACGATCCCATCTAGGCCAAGTCTGCCTAGATATCCTACAAGTCGTAGTCTGTGCCCACCTCTCATTCGCACGAGCATAAGCATATTCTTTTAAGAGCAGCCTGCAAGTACCAAAGGGCATACCAATGCGTTCTTTACCAGGAAGAATCTGCTTGGTTGTCCTTCCCTCGCAAGTTCATCCGCTATACCGTTACCCCGGATGTCCCTGTAGCCTGGAACCCAGATGAGATTTAGTCTGTTCTGCTTAGCCATCTCCTGAAGAGATCGGCGGCAGTCCAGTACAATCTTCGAACTTATCGCAGCTGAGCTCACTGCTCTAATTGCCGCTTGGCTATCGCTAAATATAAAAACGTTGTTGGCTTTTAAGACGGCTTGAAACCTGTCCACAGCCTCCTTAATGGCTGAAACATCAGCTTGAAAAACACTACAGTGATCCGGCAGCCTAAAAAACAGCTCAGATATAAGTCTCGCGAGAAGATCCCTCCTCCCACTCTGCCATTCAGCTTCGAACCATCTGTGAAAACCGTAATACTTCCAGGTGGGGTATAGACATTTTTAGACCACTCCTGCCTACCTGGAATCAACATCGCAAAGTTTCTGTCTGGGACCATGGTATCGACGCAGCGATCAGTGCAGTCCGGAAGGAAGCTATACTTACTCAGTATGCTGGAGTGCCCACATAGGCTAGACTCCCATTGATGTGTCTCTCTTAGTCGAAGCGCGGCAAGAGCCGCCATCTGTTGACCCACTAAGTCGAGGGGTAGAAGGTCCAGAAAAACATTCAAGGCGTCGTTTGGTGTTGTTCGTAAAGCTCCGCTAATGCAGATAATATTGGCTCTTTGTACTATACTAAGTAGATTGAGGTTAGCATTTTTGCTCAAGGCAGGCCACCATACGATGACTCCATAAAGAAGAATCGGTCTTACCACCGCTGTATAGATCCAGCGGCATAAGCTTCCAATGGCCCTTTTGCAGGAGTGTAGGGTCACAGAAGCCTTTTGAGTGCGCTAGTTAATATCGTTCGCACGATATGAGTTAAAAAAATATCTTTTATCGCTACGCCGAAATGCGTGCTCTTTATTGATCTTCTAAAAACTGTCTTACATTTTGAATTCTTAGTTCTATTTATACTATTGAGATGTAGTGGTAGTTATCGTAGTGGATTATTCCATTGTCAGTTGTTTGTTGTTTACGAGTGTAGATATCTATTGTTTGTAGTGATAGTGCATTTCTATTGTTCCAATGATTGTCCGTTGCTTATGTGCAGGTCAGTTGTTTGTTGTTTACATGCATTTCTCGGTAATGCATGTTTATCTGTTGTTTACGTGTTGATAATGCATTTCTCGGTAATGCATGTTTATCTGTTGTTTACGTGTTGATAATGCATTTCTTGATAATGCATGTTTTGGTTGTGGAAACGTTGTGCCTTGTGATGACGTCATTAACTCCCCTCCTTCTTAAAATGAAGCGTCCTCGCTACACTGCTGCTAGGTGTTGTTGTTGAAGACGGTTGAGTTCGATTTCGTAAAGTTCGTCCATTCGCCTTTGTCTGTCAAGTGTTCTTTTATTTTCGCAGTATCGGCAGAGGTGTACTAGACCATAAGTGGTGACTGCTAAGGTAAGGAATGCAATTATGATGAAAAGTGTAAACTGTACAGGGTTCTCCTCGACAGGTATTAAAAACGTTGAGAGTTCTTGAATGTTGTTGAATTTGTATTTTGAGTCTGAGGAAAGGATACGGAGTACCTCAAGTTTTTCGCTATGTTGGTTGTGTATAACTTCTCTGAGTTGTTGTTGATGGTTATAATAAGTGATGCCATCGATGTTTGTAGATTCTTTAAAATGTATTAGTTTTGGGCCTGATATATGCATGTTGTTCCAAGTATGCTCATAATCCGTCAAGATGTGACCAGTCTCTAGGATTCGGAGTGGGGCGTTATTCTCATGGATTGTTTCGCATTGCGCAGGATTGTCTTTTAATATTTTTAAAGTGCAGTTATCAGAGGGTTCTGATTTACAAATAAAGGTACTAATATAATTTTTACATTTTGATACTCTTTGATAATCGTTACATTTTGCAATCTTAGGATCTAAATTATTTTTACCATACTTATGTGCTAAAGGATATACGTTAAATAGGTTACATTTAGTTTCAAGAATAGGGTATTTGTATATTGTTATAATTGCATGTTGTAGGTAACAGATATGAATGTCCGCATATTCTAATATATTGATTATTGGAAGATCCAACTGTTCATGGTTTATTAACTCATACACATCTTTCAAATTTAATGTGCCAGAATAAAAATTATTATTTTTCGCAAAATTAATAGTGTTCGCTATTGATTGAAGTTCATTATAGACTTCTGATATAACAATATTTTCGCTAATTGTTTTGGGATCAAGAGTTTCGAGTATTCTTTCGAACTGTGAGTTAATTGTTTTTTGCTTATTGTTATTTTCTATTAGCATATTAAGTGACGTTTTAATTTCTATAAGGTCATTGTGGTCTGGTGTGCCAGTGATGAATTTAAGGATGGAACCAAGGAAGTTAAGTGATCTCTTTGGTCTGTAGATATTTGGTATGAGTTGATTTTTTAAAGTTTCAATTCTGTTCACTAAAATTTGAGTCTCAGGGTAGTTTTCTAAATTATATGTAGATTTCATTACACTTTCGTAAGGCGCGAGTATTTTTGAAAGATTAGATATGTGATACAGGAAAGCTGTATTCTGATAAATGTAAACAGGATCTGTTTCCACTAGTACATATTTTCTATTGGTTAAGTCTATTATATTATCGCTAAATGCGATAGGGAAAAGTAAGATAAATACTACTCCGTACATGCCTTCACTCTGATGTTGTCCTTATGTATAATGAGTCCTTTATTTGTTGTTATCGTTTTTCCGTTGTCTTCTTTAACTATATGTTTCGCGTATGTTTTTACGTTTTTGTTCCGTCTATGCGTCTTGGAGTATATAACATCACCTTCTTTGTAATTCAGCTGTTTGCGATTGTGGTTGTGGTATCGTAAGACTCTGTCTTGGTTTTGTTGAAGGCGCTCTTTGATGCCAGGATACCCCTTTTGGTTGAAGAACACGTCCTCGGGTTTCTCGTTGGTCACTGAATGGATTGTCTTATTGTATTGTCGGACTGCTTCGTATATCTGTTCGTCAGGTGCTGAACTGTGTTGGTGTGCCAAGACTTTCGCGAGTTCGATTATCGTGCTATGCGTACGTTCGACTTGCCCGTTTGTTGTAGAATGAAAGGCAGGAGTTTTGGTGTGTGTTATTTGTAGTCGTTTGTAAATTTGTTGTGCACATATGCTAGTGAGTGTTGACTCGTTATCAGTCATTACAAACTTTGCGTTTGGGTATATTTGTGAGAGAATCTCGTCAACGTATTTGTATGTATCTTTCTTTGAGGGTATTTGTCTCAAATGGCAAAATTTTGAATATTTGTCGGTTGAGCTAATGTATATGTTATTGCTTATATAAAATAAGTCTAAGTGTATGCATTCGCCTACCTTGTTTGGTATTGGTGCTGAACCTATTGGTTGTTTATTTGGTCGGCGTTCATACTTGTTGGTAAGACATATTTCGCAGTCTTGTACTTCTTTTTTACAAGCGTCACGGATGTTCGGCCAGTAATATCTGAGTGAAATTTCCTGCGCGTTATTTTTATAATTTCTGTGAGCACGTCTGTGTGTGTCTTGTATGATTTGTTTTTGTTGTTCGGTTTCGGTGATGTCGTCTACCATTTTTTGGGCTAATACGATTGATACGGTCGGAAATGTGTCAATAATGTCGTTTTCGACGTAAAATAATATTTGCTCGTCTATTTGAAGAGCGTTAGTTACCTTTGGTCTAATTATATTTTTTAGTCTGTCCAGTAATTCAGCTTTGGTGTTAAAGAAAAGTGTATGTCGACTGTTAGAAAAAATATTTTGTGATGATGTTTCGATTAGGTTCGCATCTGATTGTTTTATAACAATTTGATTTTTAAAGCAGTTTAATGGTTGCTTTACTCGTTTGAGTTTTTGTGTTGGTGAGCTTTGTGCCGAATGTTGGGAGTCATCCGAATTTGATGTGTTGTTTATTTGCTGGCGAGAAAGTGCATCAGCGACAACGTTCTGGTGTCCAGGTTTGTAAACAAGTTTTGCGCCGTATTCTTCGATGAAATTCTTCCATCTTTTTAATTTTGTATTGGGGTTTTTTTCCGATATGGAGAAGATTAAAGATTGATGGTCAGTGTAAATAGTCAAATCCGCTATACCATATAAGTAGTTGCGGAGTTTCTGTAATGCCCACACAATTGCGAGTAACTCTTTCTCATTTGTAGAGTAGTTCTGTTCTGTTTGGCTGAGTGTTCGTGAAATAAATGATATGGGTTTTTTATTTTGGGATAATACAGCTCCTATAGCGTAATTGCTAGCGTCCGTGGTTAATTCAAAAGGTTTATCAAAATTTGGTTGGAAGAGTTCAACCTGGGTTTGCAGTTCTTCTTTTATTTTGTTTAGTGCTTCTAGTGCAGGTTCGTCTAAGGAGATTTTTATTTTTGCACTTTGATTTTTTGATATGCCACCGTTGTCTCCTCTGAGGAACGTAGTGAGTGGCTTGACGATGGCTGCAAAATTTTGTATAAATTTTCGATAATAACTGGCGAGACCTAGAAAGGATCTGAGTTCCCTCAGCGATTTGGGAATAGGAAAATCTTTAATAGTTTGTATTTTTATAGGGTCAACAGTTATCCGGTTATATTTTATTATGTGTCCTAAGTATTCTACAGAGTCATGAAAGAAGTGTGATTTCTCATTCGAAATCTTCATGTTGGCTTGGTGAAGTGCGTTTATAATTATGCGGATATGTTCGATATGTTCTTCGGGAGAGGAAGAATAAATGAGAACATCGTCTATATAAACGTAAGCGAACTTCCCGATATATGGTCTAAGAATATCGTCCACGCATCTTTGAAAAATGGATGGGGCATTTTTCAGGCCGAACGGCATACGAAGGAATTCGTACTTAGCTCCATTTACACTAAAGGCCGTTTTTTCTCTGTCAGATTCATTAATAAGGATCTGATGGAAGCCAGACTCTAAATCTAAAGTAGTAAATACCTTTGCATTACCTAAATTCTGTATGGTCATAGCCACATCAGGTATGGGGTATCTATCTGTGATAGTTTGAGCGTTTAGCTTCTGAAAGTCTACGACCATTCTGCGCTTAGGTTTCCCTTGTTCGTCGGTACCTTTTTTAGCGACAGTCCAAATGGGTGAGTTGTAAGGACTTTTGCTGTGTTGAATTATTTCGTTTTCTAGAAGTTTATTGATTTCTTTGTTAATAAACTCATTATCCGACATAGGGTACGGATATTGCTTTGTCCAAATAGGATCTTCGGAATTCGTCCTAATGGTGGCTTGTATCGTGGTAGTAAATAGTAGTATGGCGTTAGTACTTTCATTTTTTTGCATTATTTCGGCGATTTCCGCCCTGAATTTTTCATTATTAATTGTATAATTTATTCTCTGTACAGAGTCACTTTCTTTCTTGGCCCTATATTTATAACTGAGCTTGTACTCGAAAAGGTTGACCTCTGCTTTGATTGCTCTGAGCCCCTGTTCGCCCAGAAGCATATCAAATTCTTCTAATGCATCTGTTTCAAAAAATGTGAGATTATGTTCTAATAATGTTATTATTTTTTTTGATTTGGTTATTGAGTGACCATGAAGAGTTTTTACTTTTACAGGTTTAATTTGAATAGGCTTACCGATATTGCATTTTGTACTTATATAGTTATTTGTTGCTCCAGTGTCGATGAGGATGTTTATAGTTTTGCCTGTATCCCTGCAGTGGCGTTGCAGACACGGCAAATCGTTCATACGCCTAAAAAAGCACTGCCGGTCTCGTATTCATCATCATCGTTATGTTCTGGTGCAAGCGATTGCAGTTCTTCGTCGCGTGTTTGGTTTACCCGCTGTACCTTCTGTTGTGTGTTGAAGTTGCGAGATGAAGGATTTCGTTCTCTCTTCTGTGGTTCTCCTCTGAATGGGTTATTTGGAGGTAGCCCTTGGTTTTGGCGGTTATAGCTGTTTTGTGGGGGTGCAGGATGGTTTCTGTTGAAGTTTGTAGATCTCATGTATTGGTGTGATTGATCTACTTCCATTGGTTGTTGCTGTTGCCTGGGTGCATTTTGTGTATATTGCACTCGCACGTCTGGTCTGTATCTTCGTGGGTCCTCGTGATATCTTCTGTTCTGAGGAGGTTGATGCTGCGGTGTATTGTTCGGTCTAAGGTGATGGTATTGCGGAACATCGAATTGTGAGTTCACGTTATCGTGATATATTGTGCTTGCGATAGCGTAGGCGGTCTCTAAATCTCTTGGGTTGTGGCTATAGAGGGTGCCGCTGGTATACTTGCTGTTTAATCCGAGAATAAATGTCCTGACGGCTTCCTGATTCGCATATTGTTGCATATCAGAAGGGGATGTTGAGTTATCCATCTCGATTTTCGTGAGTGCGAGGTTTAATGCCTTGTTGACTTCACAATGGAATTCTGCTAATGTCCTTTTACCTTGCGTTATTTTCTTCATTTCTTCCAGTAAGACATATAGAGGTCTCTGGTCCGCATAAGTGTAATCGAGGCGGTTAATTATTGAATAAAAATTGAACTTTGTATCGTGGTTGATTAGAATATCTGCTGCCTCTCCTTGAATTTTTGAGTGTACAATCGAGAGTGCCGTGTAGTATGTGGGTGTTGTAGTGTATTCCCTTATATTCTCCATGTGTATCCAAGCACGTTTCCTCCATGATCTATATTGATTCCTATCGCCTGTGAAGTTGGGTAACGTTTTGAATATTTCCAAGTTTATTTGCGATTGATCCGTGATGTTTGGTGTACATTCTACATGTTGATCTGTCGTAGTGAAAGTCTGGGTTTGTTGTGCTTCCAGGGTATTTACTTTTAATTGTGTATTGTTTAGAGCCTGTGTGAGGAGTTCTACCTGTGCTCGTAGAGTTGCGATGTCCTGAGCCATTGTATCGTCTTGTGGTATTGGGCGCAGAGAGTTGAAAATTTGTTGGCGTTTATCGCGTGAGTCCAGGGTGAAGGATTCTCTTTAAAATCAGGAATCTTTTATTTCACTTTTCACTTTTTTTTTCGGTTTAGGCTGCCTGCTATTTCAAGGTTTGCCTTTTTACGCGACTGGATAAACTTATTATATCTCACTTTTTTCAGAGACTGGTTTTGTGCTTTTCTTCAAAGCCGTGGAATTTTTTATTTTATTATCCTGTAGTTTCGAGGATATTTGGCTGTAGTCAAGAGTTTAGACCGGTTGAGCCCCCAGTTAATATCGTTCGCACGATATGAGTTAAAAAAATATCTTTTATCGCTACGCCGAAATGCGTGCTCTTTATTGATCTTCTAAAAACTGTCTTACATTTTGAATTCTTAGTTCTATTTATACTATTGAGATGTGGTGGTAGTTATCGTAGTGGATTATTCCATTGTCAGTTGTTTGTTGTTTACGAGTGTAGATATATATTGTTTGTAGTGATAGTGCATTTCTATTGTTCCAATGATTGTCCGTTGCTTATTTGCAGGTCAGTTGTTTGTTGTTTACATGCATTTCTCGGTAATGCATGTTTATCTGTTGTTTACGTGTTGATAATGCATTTCTCGGTAATGCATGTTTATCTGTTGTTTACGTGTTGATAATGCATTTCTTGACAATGCATGTTTTGGTTGTGGAAACGTTGTGCCTTGTGATGACGTCATTAACTCGCTCGACAATATTATTTCTCCAGCTTAGTTTCATATCTAGTGTGACGCCAAGAAACTTGGCTTCCTTCTTTATATTTAAACGAATACCATTCAGTATAGAAGTAATTAACTCCGGTGTCTTATATTTTCTAGTGAAGAGTACCAACTCCACTTTTTCCGAGTTGGAAGCAGAGATAAGACAACTTCGTTTAGCTATAGAAGGCTTGTCTAAACGGTTCGAAAGATTCAACTTGCGTTCTCGCTCTCCCTCTCGCTCACGATCTCGACCAGCAACTACGACCTATGATAATATGCAAGGCACGAACGCCCACAGCCGCAGCCGCTGTCGACGTCGACATCGATCAGTTCAAGGAATAACAGACAACAGAATTGTCAAGAAAAACTCGTTGCAGGATTTATCGAAAATCTTGTCGCATAACGCTCAGTTTTGCGTCTTCAGGTGAAAGACAAAACATCGAATAAAACTTTCCTCATCGATGCGGGAGCAGATGATTCCATTCTCCCGCTCACAACGTTATTATAAGACATTCGTCTATCCGCTACGAAATTATGCGCAGCAAACGGTACTGCTATTAAAGTACTTGTGGAAAAACGCATTAAATTATACCTAGGACTTCGCCGCGATTTAGTTTGGTAATTCCTGGTCGCAGACGTCGCACAACCTATTATTGGTACGGATTTTATAAAATTTTTTTAATGGCTTATCAATAAGCGACGAAACAAACTTATCGATAGCTTGACATCTCTCGCTACATCATTAGGATAACCCATAAAGTGCGCTGCAGCATCAGCTAAAACGTATACATCATAAAATTTATTTGCGTCTATAACAAAATTAGCGCCATACGGATCCAAAGCGACGTCGACGGTGTTCCATCGCATCGAGACAACGGGCCTTTCGCCCGACAAGTTGGAAGCCGCTAAAGCATCATTTGATTTTTTATTGAAGGCAGGAATCTGTCGTCGATCTAGAAGCAACTGGTCAAGCCCGCTACACATGGGTAGGAAGAGGGATGGAACTTGGAGACCGTGTGGTGACTACAGGGCGCTCAACTCACATACGCTTCCAGATTGATATCCGCTGCCTTATGTGAGGGACATTACGAACATTTTGCGAGGTAAGAAATTCTTTTCTAAAATAGGCCTGCAAAAAGCATATCACCAGGTGCCAGTTCAACCCGCTGACGTCGCAACGGCCGTCATTTCGCCTTTCGCATTATACGAATTCGAATTTATGACCTTCGGCTTGTGCAACGCTGCTCAAACATTTCAGCGCCTTATATACGAAGTCCTACAGGGCCTAGATTTTGTATTTCCATACATTGACGACACTTACGTACCGTCCGATCCAATCAACATCGGCAACACCTGCGTTTAGTATTTCAACGCCTATGCGAAAACAATCTTTCCATTAACTTTTCAAAATGTGAATTTGGCAAGGCAGAAATAAAATTCTTAAGTCATCTTGTTGATTCACAAGGAATTAGAACCTTACCGGAAAAAAATTCGTCACTACTATAATTTCCTAAGCCGACAGTGGTTAAAAGGTTGGAACGCTTTATAGCTATGCTTAACCTCTACAGAAGATTTTTGCCACACGCTGTTGATTACCGAAAAGATCTACAAACACATATTTCAGGGAACAAGAAGAACGATCTTTGTTTCCGTCCGTTTGCCTGGACACCAGAAGCCAAAATCGCTTTCAGACGTTGCAAGGAAGAGCATACCAACGCAACCGTACTGTTTCATCCATCCGCCGATGCCGAATTATATTTGCACACCGACGAAGAACTCCAACGCTTATTACAACAAATTCAAGAAACTCTCTCATTCTTAAATACTTTACGCTTCCAGAGACAGATATGCAGCTGATTTGTGACACAAGTACATCGCGTGTACGCCCCTATGTGCCGAAAAAATTTAGATGGCAATTACTTACAAAAATACACGGTCTGTTACATCCCGGCGCTCGTACTTCATCCAAATTCGTACGCAGTTGCGAGGCATGTCAATGGCCGAAGGTTCAGCGATATACGAAATTACCTCTTGGGAAGTACGTTCTCCCAGAGGAAAGATTTTCGCACCTAAACATTGATTTCGTTGGTCCGTTTCCACTATGCGAAAAGAAAATGACAAATGCATTAAAGTTTACATTGGGACCACAAAACGGCTTTTAGGTGTTCGACTAGGCGAACATGTAGCTGACATTAGACGACAAAAAAACTAGCACAGCATTGTCAGAACATATAACAACAACATACGGCTGATTTGCTAAAACAAAAAATATTTAGAGAAAATAGAGAACCGACTAGATACACACTAGAGAGCCTTAGAATTATGCAAAAAAGGGATAAGACGATAAACAAAAAGGAAGGAAGATACAGACAACATTGCCGTGGTATACATTTCATGCCTATAATTTTTTATTTTTTATATTAGATAGTATTGATAAAACTACCATTAAGGATGGTATGGATATTATGTGAGTTAGTTTGTAATGTTTTTATATGTAAGTATTGTAATTTTTTCATATGTATGTTTGTACACACACTAATCATGTTGTTTTTATATTGTTAATGTTGTATGTTTTCATATATGTGACAGATATAAAATAAACAATTGCCCCTGAAGATGCTAAAAGTATAAGCGAAACGTTGGGCTTAATAGTGGAATGACTTAATTTTATTCGCACATCAAGACTCAGATCAGACTAGCCGAATTAAATCTCACTCCTTATTTTTAATTTATTATTATAAGTGATGGAATTGAATCTGATCTTTTAAATTTAATTTAAAAGCATAGAGTTTAGTTTATTTTTATATATTTAATAAATCTGTATATAATATGGAATGAAATAAAAGAATCCGCTATGTCATTCACTAAGGTCGTTATAGTTTCATTTGCAGCAAAGCATCAGCTATTTGTCTTCTGCGACGCTCTCCTGGTGAACCATTGCCATTTTCATTTTCATTGGATCGTAGCGCATTTTTTTTTATCACTCAGAAGACATCTGATACGGCATTTAAAAACTCCAATCGTGTGTTCAACAACATTTCAAGCTTTCGCGTGCTTATTTAAAATTGACTCCCTAGTTCCAGATCCTGCATCACGAAAGGGAGTTAATAAATAAGGACTCAGCCGGTGTCCTGAGTCACCAGCAAAGGAGCTATTGTTTTCAATATTTAATTTTTAATTTATTATTATAAGTGATGGAATTGAATCTGATCTTTTAAATATAATTTAAAAGCATAGAGTTTAGTTTATTTTTATATATTTAATAAATCTGTATATAATATGGAATGAAATAAAAGAATCCGCTATGTCATTCACTAAGGTCGTTATAGTTTCATTTGCAGCAAAGCATCAGCTATTTGTCTTCTGCGACGCTCTCCTGGTGAACCATTGCCATTTTCATTTTCATTGGATCGTAGCGCATTTTTTTTTATCACTCAGAAGACATCTGATACGGCATTTCAAAACTCCAATCGTGTGTTCAACAACATTTCAAGCTTCCGCGTGCTTATTAAAAATTGACTCCCTAGTTCCAGATCCTGCATCACGAAAGGGAGTTAATAAATAAGGACCCAGCCGGTGTCCTGAGTCACCAGCAAATGAGGTATTGCTTTCAATATTTATATGTTAAGGTTACATTTGTGCAGAAGTAAAAAATTTTGAGTACCTAAATAAATAGAGTTCTGATCTCCGTTTTGATGCGCGGTCTCCAAACATGTCTTTAAAGAACTATTGTTCCATACGAACGAATCGTGTGTAGAACCAGTATATCTACCATCCACAAAACGGATATTCATATCATGATCGCAAGCCTGTAATAAAAATACAACAAAATTTGTATACCAATGCTACTGTATTAAATTCATAAAAACTTACAATCATTGCATTTATGCTAAAAATTCCTTTTCTGTTTAGATAGAGGTTTTTGATTGTGGTAGGGACATAAATCGCGATTTGGGTTCCATCGATGCAGTCAATTACATTTGGTATTCCCGTACTTGAATACAATTTTCTCCTTGCCTGTTGCTTTTCTTCTTCACTCATATCTATGCTTATAGAGGCACGATAAATTTCACTTTCAAATTAGTTAGGATCTCTTCTAAAATAAGGGAAACTGCGGGTTGAGCAAGTCACAACTGAAACTCATTTCCTATAGCTTGTTGGTAACTGCCATGTGCGAAAAAACTGAGCGCGGCACACAATTTTAACATCGGCGTTATGGATGACGACAACCGACAATGAAATTTGTCTTTGATTTTATCCAGGACATACATAAATGCGTCCTGGTTTAAGCGTAAATTCGCGACGAATCTACAAATATATATTCATACGTGTACATGGGAAAAAATTTGTTAAAAACTTCTTATTATTCATTATATTTGAACTGGATACATACACCGCGGTAGGCAGCTCTGTTGGATTGGAGTTATCTCTAATAAACAGCGCTGTCGAAGAAGATTGTGAATACGTTCATTCGCCATTCACAATGCAAGTTTGAGGTATGTTCGCCAAAGCGTTCGCTTCGCCAATAAAATTCTCTACTCGACTTAGGTAGGTAGGTAGGTATATGTGGCTGTCACCGTTGCTTCAGCGACCCACTTAGGCCATGATTGGAGGCCCGTTGTGATACCACTAGCTAAGTGTTCATTCCCCTTTGCTGAACCATTTTGAGCTCTTGACGAATCTCGCCAAGCATCTTGGGTCTATAGAACCTAGTTCTCCGAGGTCTCCAAAAAGTGGTATCCCTAGAAAGCGTAGCCTGCTTCTTGCTAGCGCTGGACAATGGCATAGAAGATGAAGAACAGTTTCCTCCTCTTCATAATTTTTGCAGCTTCTACAGCATCTGTGAAAGGGTACACCGAGACGCCCCGCGTGGTTGCCTATGAGGCAGTGCCCCGTAAGGGCTCCAATGACCTGAGATATATCATCCCGTTTTAAGGTGCACAGACCACGGGACCGTTTACGATCCCATCTAGGCCAAGTCTGCCTAGATATCCTACAAGTCGTGGTCTGTGCCCACCTCTCATTCGCACGAGCATAAGCATATTCTTTTAAGAGCAGCCTGCAAGTACCAAAGGGCATACCAATGCGTTCTTTACCAGGAAGAATCTGCTTGGTTGTCCTTCCCTCGCAAGTTCATCCGCTATACCGTTACCCTGGATGTCCCTGTAGCCTGGAACCCAGATGAGGTTTAGTCTGTTCTGCTTAGCCTTCTCCTGAAGAGATCGGCGGCAGTCCAGTACAATCTTCGAACTTATCGCAGCTGAGCTCACTGCTCTAATTGCCGTTTGGCTATCGCTAAATATAAAAACGTTGTTGGCTTTTAAGACGGTTTGAAACCTGTCCACAGCCTCCTTAATGGCTGAAACATCAGCTTGAAAAACACTACAGTGATCCGGCAGCCTAAAAAACAGCTCAGATATAAGTCTCGCGAGAAGATCCCTCCTCCCACTCTGCCATTCAGCTTCGAACCATCTGTGAAAACCGTAATACTTCCAGGTGGGGTATAGACATTTTTAGACCACTCCTGCCTATCTGGAATCAACATCGCAAAGTTTCTGTCTGGGACCATGGTATCGACGCAGCGATCAGTGCAGTCCGGAAGGAAGCTATACTTACTCAGTATGCTGGAGTGCCCACATAGGCTAGACTCCCATTGATATGTCTCTCTTAGTCGAAGCGCGGCAAGAGCCGCCATCTGTTGACCCACTAAGTCGAGGGGTAGAAGGTCCAGAAAAACATTCAAGGCGTCGTTTGGTGTTGTTCGTAAAGCTCCGCTAATGCAGATAATATTGGCTCTTTGTACTTTACTAAGTAGATTGAGGTTAGCATTTTTGCTCAAGGCAGGCCACCATACGATGACTCCATAAAGAAGAATCGGTCTTACCACCGCTGTATAGATCCAGCGGCATAAGCTTCCAATGGCCCTTTTGCAGAAGTATAGGGTCACAGAAGCCTTTTGAGTGCGCTCGACAATATTATTTCTCCAGCTTAGTTTCATATCTAGTGTGACGCCAAGAAACTTGGCTTCCTTCTTTATATTTAAACGAATACCATTCAGTATAGAAGTAATTAACTCCGGTGTCTTATATTTTCTAGTGAAGAGTACCAACTCCACTTTTTCCGAGTTGGAAGCAGAGATAAGACAACTTCGTTTAGCTATAGAAGGCTTGTCTAAACGGTTCGAAAGATTCAACTTGCGTTCTCGCTCTCCCTCTCGCTCACGATCTCGACCAGCAACTACGACCTATGATAATATGCAAGGCACGAACGCCCACAGCCGCAGCCGCTGTCGACGTCGACATCGATCAGTTCAAGGAATAACAGACAACAGAATTGTCAAGAAAAGCTCGTTGCAGGATTTACCGAAAATCTTGTCGCATAACGCTCAGTTTTGCGTCTTCAGGTGAAAGACAAAACATCGAATAAAACTTTCCTCATCGATGCGGGAGCAGATGATTCCATTCTCCCGCTCACAACGTTATTACAAGACATTCGTCTATCCGCTACGAAATTATACGCAGCAAACGGTACTGCTATTAAAGTACTTGTGGAAAAACGCATTAAATTATACCTAGGACTTCGCCGCGATTTAGTTTGGTAATTCCTGGTCGCAGACGTCGCACAACCTATTATTGGTACGGATTTTATAAAATTTTTTTAATGGCTTATCGATAAGCGACGAAACAAACTTATCGATAGCTTGACATCTCTCGCTACATCATTAGGATAACCCATAAAGTGCGCTGCAGCATCAGCTAAAACGTATAAATCATAAAATTTATTTGCGTCTATAACAAAATTAGCGCCATACGGATCCAAAGCGACGTCGACGGTGTTCCATCGCATCGAGACAACGGGCCTTTCGCCCGACAAGTTGGAAGCCGCTAAAGCATCATTTGATTTTTTATTGAAGGCAGGAATCTGTCGTCGATCTAGAAGCAACTGGTCAAGCCCGCTACACATGGGTAGGAAGAGCGATGGAACTTGGAGACCGTGTGGTGACTACAGGGCGCTCAACTCACATACGCTTCCAGATCGATATCGCTGCCTCATTTGACGGACATTACGAACATTTTGCGAGGTAAGAAATTTTTTTCTAACATAGGCCTGCAAAAAGCATTTCACCAGGTGCAAGTTCACCCCGCTGACGTCGCAAAAACGGCCGTCACTACTCCTTTCGGATTATACGAATTCGAATTTATGACCTTCGGCTTGTGCAACGCTGCTCAAACATTTCAGCGCCTTATATACGAAGTCCTATAGGGCCTATATTTTGTATTTCCATACATTGACGACACTTACGTACCGTCCGATCCAATCAACATCGGCAACACCTGCGTTTAGTATTTCAACGCCTATGCGAAAACAATTTTTCAATTAACTTTTCAAAATGTGAATTTGGCAAGGCAGAAATAAAATTCTTAAGTCATCTTGTTGATTCACAAGGAATTAGAACCTTGCCGGAAAAAAATTCGTCACTACTATAATTTCCTAAGCCGACAGTGGTTAAAGAGTTGGAACGCTTTATAGCTATGCTTAACCTCTACAGAAGATTTTTGCCACACGCTGTTGATTACCGAAAAGATCTACAAACACATATTTCAGGGAACAAGAAGAACGATCTTTGTTTCCGTCCGTTTGCCTGGACACCAGAAGCCGAAATCGCTTTCAGACGTTGCAAGGAAGATCATACCATCGCAACCGTACTGTTTCATCCATCCGCCGATGCCGAATTATATTTGCACACCGACGAAGAACTCCAACGCTTATTACAACATATTCAAGAAACTCTCTCATTCTTAAATACTTTACGCTTCCAGAGACAGATATGCAGCTGATTTGTGACACAAGTACATCGCGTGTACGCCCCTATGTGCCGAAAAAATTTAGATGGCAATTACTTACAAAAATACACGGTCTGTTACATCCCGGCGCTCGTACTTCATCCAAATTCGTACGCAGTTGCGAGGCATGTCAATGGCCGAAGGTTCAGCGATATACGAAATTACCTCTTGGGAAGTACGTTCTCCCAGAGGAAAGATTTTCGCACCTAAACATTGATTTCGTTGGTCCGTTTCCACTATGCGAAAAGAAAATGACAAATGCATTAAAGTTTACATTGGGACGACAAAACGGCTTTTAGGTGTTCGACTAGGCGAACATGTAGCTGACATTAGACGACAAAAAAACTAGCACAGCATTGTCAGAACATATAACAACAACATACGGCTGATTTGCTAAAACAAAAAATATTGATAGAGAAAATAGAGAACCGACTAGATACACACTAGAGAGCCTTAGAATTATGCAAAAAAGGGATAAGACGATAAACAAAAAGGAAGGAAGATACAGACAACATTGCCGCGGTATACATTTCATGCCTATAATTTTTTATTTTTAATATTAGATAGTATTGATAAAACTACCATTAAGGATGGTATGGATATTATGTGAGTTAGTTTGTAATGTTTTTATATGTAAGTATTGTAATTTTTTCATACGTATGTTTGTACACACACTAATCATGTTGTTTTTATATTGTTAATGTTGTATGTTTTCATATATGTGACAGATATAAAATAAACAATTGCCCCTGAAGATGCTAAAAGTATAACCGAAACGTTGGGCTGAATAGTGGAATGACTTAATTTTATTCGCACCTCAACACTCAGATCCGACTAGCCGAATTAAATCTCACTCCTTATTTTTAATTTATTATTATAAGTGATGGAATTGAATCTGATCTTTTAAATTTAATTTAAAAGCATAGAGTTTAGTTTATTTTTATATATTTAATAAATCTGTACATAATATGGAATGAAATAAAAGAATCCGCTATGTCATTCACTAAGGTCGTTATAGTTTCATTTGCAGCAAAGCATCAGCTATTTGTCTTCTGCGACGCTCTCCTGGTGAACCATTGCCATTTTCATTTTCATTGGATCGTAGCGCATTTTTTTTTATCACTCAGAAGACATCTGATACGGCATTTCAAAACTCCAATCGTGTGTTCAACAACATTTCAAGCTTTCGCGTGCTTATTAAAAATTGACTCCCTAGTTCCAGATCCTGCATCACGAAAGGGAGTTAATAAATAAGGACTCAGCCGGTGTCCTGAGTCACCAGCAAATGAGCTATTGTTTTCAATATTTATATGTTAAGGTTACATTTGAGCAGAAGTAAAAAATTTTGAGTACCTAAATAAATAGAGTTCTGATCTCCGATTTGATGCGCGGTCTCCAAACATGTCTTTAAATAACTATTGTTCCATACGAACGAATCGTGTGTAGAACCAGTATATCTACCATCCACAAAACGGATATTCATATCATGATCGCAAGCCTGTAATAAAAATACAACAAAATTTGTATACCAATGCTACTGTATTAAATTCATAAAAACTTACAATCATTGCATTTATGCTAAAAATTCCTTTTCTGTTTAGATAGAGGTTTTTGATTGTGGTAGGGACATAAATCGCGATTTGGGTTCCATCGATGCAGTCAATTACATTTGGTATTCCCGTACTTGAATACAATTTTCTCCTTGCCTGTTGCTTTTCTTCTTCACTCATATCTATGCTTATAGAGGCACGATAAGTTTCACTTTCAAATTAGTTAGGATCTCTTCTAAAATAAGGGAAACTGCGGGTTGAGCAAGTCACAACTGAAACTCATTTCCTATAGCTTGTTGGTAACTGCCATGTGCGAAAAAACTGAGCGCGGCACACACTTTTAACATCGGCGTTATGGATGACGACAACCCACAATGAAATTTGTCTTTGATTTTATCCAGGACATACATAAATGCGTCCTGGTTTAAGCGTAAATTCGCGACGAATCTACAAATATATATTCATACGTATACATGGGAAAAAATTTGTTAAAAACTTCTTATTATTCATTATATTTGAACTGGATACATACACCGCGGTAGGCAGCTCTGTTGGATTAGAGTTATCTCTAATAAACAGCGCTGTCGAAGAAGATTAGCTCGCGGTTCCACATTGTAATTATCCTCAAAATAGAGGTCCGCGTTAAAAAACATTTCTTCGAATATCAGTTGGTATAATAGTAAATAATTGAAAGTACAAATGACACAAATGTCAAATTCGGATAAACTCACTACTTTTTTCGTGAATGGCGACGACAAATTGTAGTGAATACGTTCATTCGCCATTCACAATGCAAGTTTGAGGTATGTTCGCCAAAGCGTTCGCTTCGCCAATAAAATTCTCTACTCGACTTATGTAGGTAGGTAGGTATATGTGGCTGTCACCGTTGCTTCAGCGACCCACTTAGGCCATGATTGGAGGCCCGTTGTGATACCACTAGCTAAGTGTTCATTCCCCTTTGCTGAACCATTTTGAGCTCTTGACGAATCTCGCCAAGCATCTTGGGTCTATAGAACCTAATTCTCCGAGGTCTCCAAAAAGTGGTACCCCTAGAAAGCGTAGTCTGCTTCTTACTAGCGCTGGACAATGGCATAGAAGATGAAGAACAGTTTCCTTCTCTTCATAATTTTTGCAGCTTCTACAGCATCTGTGAAAGGGTACACCGAGACGCCCCGCGTGGTTGCCTATGAGGCAGTGCCCCGTATGGGCTCCAATGACCTGAGATATATCATCCCGTTTTAAGGTGTACAGACCACGGGCCGGTTTACGATCCCATCTAGGCCAAGTCTGCCTAGATATCCTACAAGTCGTGGTCTGTGCCCACCTCTCATTCGCACGAGCATAAGCATATTCTTTTAAGAGCAGCCTGCAAGTACCAAAGGGCATACCAATGCGTTCTTTACCAGGAAGAATCTGCTTGGTTGTCCTTCCCTCGCAAGTTCATCCGCTATACCGTTACCCTGGATGTCCCTGTGGCCTGGAACCCAGATGAGGTTTAGTCTCTTCTGCTTAGCCATCTCCTGAAGAGATCGGCGGCAGTCCAGTACAATCTTCGAACTTATCGCAGCTGAGCTCACTGCTCTAATTGCCGCTTGGCTATAGGGTCACAGAAGCCTTTTGAGTGCGCTCGACAATATTATTTCTCCAGCTTAGTTTCATATCTAGTGTGACGCCAAGAAACTTGGCTTCCTTCTTTAGATTTAAACGAATACCATTTAGTATCGGAGTAATTAACTCCGGTGTCTTATATTTTCTAGTGAAGAGTACCAACTCCACTTTTACCGAGTTGAAAGCAGAGATAAGACAACTTCGTTTAGCTATAGAAGGCTTGTCTAAACGGTTCGAAAGATTCAACTTGCGTTCTCGCTCTCCCTCTCGCTCACGATCTCGACCAGCAATTACGACCTATGATAATATGCAAGGCACGAACGCTCACAGGCGCAGCCGCTGTCGACGTCGACATCGATCAGTTCAAGGAATAACAGACAACAGAATTGTCAAGAAAAGCTCGTTGCAGGATTTATCGAAAATCTTGTCGCATAACGCTCAGTTTTGCGTCTTCAGGTGAAAGACAAAACATCGAATAAAACTTTCCTCATCGATGCGGGAGCAGATGATTCCATTCTCCCGCTCACAACGTTATTATAAGACATTCGTCTATCCGCTACGAAATTATACGCAGCAAACGGTACTGCTATTAAAGTACTTGTGGAAAAACGCATTAAATTATACCTAGGACTTCGCCGCGATTTAGTTTGGTAATTCCTGGTCGCAGACGTCGCACAACCTATTATTGGTACGGATTTTATAAAAATTTTTTAATGGCTTATCAATAAGCGACGAAACAAACTTATCGATAGCTTGACATCTCTCGCTACATCATTAGGATAACCCATAAAGTGCGCTGCAGCATCAGCTAAAACGTATACATCATAAAATTTATTTGCGTCTATAACAAAATTAGCACCATACGGATCCAAAGCGACGTCGACGGTGTTCCATCGCATCGAGACAACGGGCCTTTCGCCCGACAAGTTGGAAGCCGCTAAAGCATCATTTGATTTTTTATTGAAGGCAGGAACATGTCGTCGATCTAGAAGCAACTGGTCAAGCCCGCTACACATGGGTAGGAAGAGGGATAAAACTTGGAGACCGTGTGGTGACTACAGGGCGCTCAACTCACATACGCTTCCAGATCGATATCGCTGCCTCATTTGACGGACATTACGAACATTTTGCGAGGTAAAAATTTTTTTTCTAAAATAGGCCTGCAAAAAGCATTTCACCAGGTGCAAGTTCACCCCGCTGACGTCGCAAAAACGGCCGTCACTACTCCTTTCGGATTATACGAATTCGAATTTATGACCTTCGGCTTGTGCAACGCTGCTCAAACATTTCAGCGCCTTATATACGAAGTCCTACAGGGCCTATATTTTGTATTTCCATACATTGACGACACTTACGTACCGTCCGATCCAATCAACATCGGCAACACCTGCGTTTAGTATTTCAACGCCTATGCGAAAACAATCTTTCAATTAACTTTTCAAAATGTGAATTTGGCAAGGCAGAAATAAAATTCTTAAGTCATCTTGTTGATTCACAAGGAATTAGAACCTTGCCGGAAAAAAATTCGTCACTACTATAATTTCCTAAGCCGACAGTGGTTAAAGAGTTGGAACGCTTTATAGCTATGCTTAACCTCTACAGAAGATTTTTGCCACACGCTGTTGATTACCGAAAAGATCTACAAACACATATTTCAGGGAACAAGAAGAACGATCTTTGTTTCCGTCCGTTTGCCTGGACACCAGAAGCCAAAATCGCTTTCAGACGTTGCAAGGAAGAGCATACCAACGCAACCGTACTGTTTCATCCATCCGCCGATGCCGAATTATATTTGCACACCGACGAAGAACTCCAACGCTTATTACAACAAATTCAAGAAACTCTCTCATTCTTAAATACTTTACGCTTCCAGAGCCCGATATGCAGCTGAATTGTGACACAAGTACATCGCGTGTACGCCCCTATGTGCTGAAAAAATTTAGATGGCAATTACTTACAAAAATACACGGCCTGTCACATCCCGGCGCTCGTGCTACATCCAAATTCGTACGCAGTTGCGAGGCATGTCAATGGCCGAAGGTTCAGCGACATACGAAATTACCTCTTGAGAAGTACGTTATCCCAGAGGAAAGATTTTCGCACCTAAACATTGATTTCGCTGGTCCGTTTCCACTATTCGAAGGACAGCGATAATGTCTTACGGCAACATACCGCGTCATAAGATGGCCAGAAGCTCTACCAATTTCGGACATCACTGCAGAAACTGTCACAAAGGCTTTGACAACGCACTGGATTTCCAGATTCGGCGTACCGCAACGCATTACGTCAGACCAAAGCAGGCAATTTAAGTCATCCGTGTTAAAGGAGCTGGTTTCTACGATTGGGGCTAACCACTTGCGTACCACACCATATCACCCCCAGTTCAACGGGATTATAGAGCGTTGGCATATAACGTTTAAAGCTACCATGCTCTGCCACAACCCAGAGAAATGGACATACTACCTTCCTTCGATCTTGCTCGTCCTAAGAGATGCTTTTAAGCGAGATATTGGTGCCTCGCCAGCAGAACTCGTCTATGGAACTACATTAGGATTCCAGTCGCCAGAACCGACTAGCGAATCTGTCAAAAAATTTGGCGAATCCATGGAAAAATTACGACAAACTGAAACCGCCTATCACTCGCCACCAACAACATTCGTTTCGCTTATGCGACTCCATTCATCCTTCTTTGACATATGCTTTCACTGTTACACGCAAATTTGTAAAATACTTTACAATCGTCATCATAGGACGCCCGTTTAACATTAACATCGGCCGACTTAAACATGTTTTTTTGCAAACCTAGAAACATCAGCTCGTCCTGAAGTAAATCAGCCGGCACAAGACATTTTTGAAAACATCAACGATTCAAGTAGCATTTGTCTGGAGGCGGAATACTTTTTATCTTGCGATAACATCGTGAATACCATATATAAGTGCTGAATTGTTAAGAACACTACGTTACATAGTATCAAAACAATTAGCTACATATACCAACATTGATGTATACATATTTCACGTTTTCCTAATTTGAATTGGGTTCAAATCTGAACATTTGTAATTTCAATCGCTTACTTTTGTAGAATTTACAACATTTTCCTTGTCATTGCCCCTGATATGGTAAATTGCAAAATTTACTAATATCGAAGGAAAATTTGAACAATAACATAAATTAAATTGAAGTTATTTGGTGCTTCAACTGCACAAATAGAAAGGACATTTAAAATAAATCTCAATAATTGGAACGTACATAGTGAATTTATACGATACTATTGATAATTTATATCACAATATGTCTACATAGTAGTAGAAAGGGAGTGTACAAACCACTATAGCAGCACCCGAATTCCAGATTTCGCTATCGCTAAAATTACATAGCCAAAAAAACCGACGCGAAACTGTTGCCACAGGAGAAGGCCCTTATTCGACTAGGCGAACATGAAGCTGACATTAGACGACAAAAAACTAGCACAGCATTGTCACAACATATAACAACAAGCGGACATACAGCTGATTTCGCTAAAACAAAAAATATTTAGAGAAAATAGAGAACCGACTAGATACACACTAGAGAGCCTTAAACTACATCGCCAAAAAAACCGACGCGAAACTGTTGCCACAGGAGGAGGCCCTTATTCGCAGCAAAGTTTATCTCCATATGAGATAATTTGCGAAGGAAAAGAAAATGACAAATGCATTAGAGTTTACATTGGGACAACAGAACGGAATTTAGGTGTTCGACTAGGCGAACATGTAGCTGACATTAGACGACAAAAAACTAGCACAGCATTGTCACAACATATAACAACAAGCGGACATACAGCTGATTTCGCTAAAACAAAAAATATTTAGAGAAAATAGAGAACCGACTAGATACACACTAGAGAGCCTAAAACTACATCGCCAAAAAAACCGACGCGAAACTGTTGCCACAGGAGGAGGCCCTTATTCGCAGCAAAGTTTATCTCCATATGAGATAACTTGCGAAGGAAAAGAAAATGACAAATGCATTAAAGTTTACATTGGGACAACAAAACGGCCTTAAGGTGTTCGACTAGGCGAACATGAAGCTGACATTAGACGACAAAAAATTAGCACAGCATTGTCACAACATATAACAACAAGCGGACATACAGCTGATTTCGCTAAAACAAAAAATATTTAGAGCAAATAGAGAACCGACTAGATACACACTATAGACCCTGAGAATTATGCAAAAAAGGGAAAGGACGATAAACAAAATGGAAGATACAGACAACATTGCGGCGGTATACATTTCATGCCTATAATTTTTTATTTTTAATATTAGTATTGATAAAATTACCATTAAGGATGGTATGGATATTATGTGAGTTAGTTTGTAATGTAACACTAATCATGTTGTTTTTATATTGTTAATGTTGTATGTTTTCATATATGTGACAGATATAAAATAAACAATTGCCCCTGAAATTGCTAAAAGTATAAGCGAAACGTTGGGCTGAATAGTGGAATAACTTAGTTTTATTCACACCTCAAGACTCAGATCAGACTAGCCGAATTAAATCTCACTCCTTTTTTTTAATTTATTATTATAAGTGATGGAATTGAATCTAATCTTTTAAATTTAATTTAAAAGCATAGGGTTTAGTTTATTTTTATATATTTATTAAATCTGTATATATTTATTTATTTATATTAGCTATTATCAGAGTTTGTAAAACTAAGGTAACAGGAGAAAGATAGCTATGACATCTGAGAAATCTGTATATAATATGGAATGAAATAAAAGAATCCGCTATGTCATTCACTAAGCTCCTTATAGTTTCATTTGCAGCAAAGCATCAGCTATTTGTCTTCTGCGACGCTCTCCTGGTGAACAATTGCCATTTTCATTTTCATTGGATCGTAGCGCATTTTTTTTATCACTCAGAAGACATCTGAAACGGCACTTCAAAACTCCAATCGTGTGTTCAACAACATTTCAAGCTTTCGCGTGCTTATTAAAAATTGACTCCCTAGTTCCAGATTCTGCATCACGAAAGGGAGTTAATAAATAAGGACTCAGCTGGTGTCCTGAGTCACCAGCAAATGAGTTATTGTTTTCAATATTTATATGTTAAGGTTACATTTGTGCAGAAGTAATAAAATTTGAGTACCTAAATAAATAGAGTTCTGATCTCCGTTTTGATGCGCGGTCTCCAAACATGTCTTTAAAGAACTATTGTTCCATACGAACGAATCGTGTGTAGAACCAGCATATCTAGCATCCACAAAACGGATATTCATACCATGATCGCAAGCCTGTAATAAAAAGACAACATAATTTGTATACCAATGTTACTGAATTAAATTCATAAAAACTTACAATCATTGCATTTATGCTAAAAATTTCGTTTCTGTTTAGATAGAGGTTTTTGTTTGTGGTAGGGACATAAATCGCGATTTGGGTTCCATCGATGCAGCCAATTACATTTGGTATTCCCGACGACGACCGTCAATGAAATTTGTCTTTTTTTTTATCCAGGACATACATAAATGTGTCCTCGTTTAAGCGGAAATTCGCGTCGAATCTACAAATATATATTCATACGTGTACATGGGAAAAAATTTGTTAAAACTTCTTATTATTCATTATATTTGAACTAAATACATACACCGCGGTAGGCAGCTCTGTAGGATTAGAGTTATCTCTAATAAACAGCGCTGTTGAAGAAGATTAGCTCGCGGTTCCACATTGTAATTATCCTCGAAATAGAGCGAACTGTTTTTGACGGCTCTTGCAGCTAAAATTCCGATTTTAGCATATTATAATGATAATAATAATTGGGCGCTTACACTATATTGCTCAGTGTTTGGCAGAGCTTCTCCTTCCATTTTGGTGTGCGTGTTTATATTATACCACAAATGGAAGGACTTACAGTTTTGTGCCGACTCCGAACTGCAGATGTATTTAATGAGAAGCTTTTTCATGGCAGGAATACCCTCGGAGGTTTGCCACTGACTGCCGAGGGGTGGCCGCTATTAAAAACAACTTTTTCTATGATTAAGATTTTACTTGCCCTAGCTAAGAAACGAACCTCGAACTCAGCGGCATATCGAGTAATAGCACGCTACGCTACTCACTGGACCACAGCGGCCACTAGCATATTTTAAATCACTAAAAATATCCATTTTCATTCAAAGAAGTGTAAAATTAGCGACAAAGAAAAGTTGATGCTAAAAGGATCAGAAAAAAAGTAATAAGTATTATTTATATTATTATTCGTTTGAAATTATTATATTATATTATAAAGAAAAATTTACATTAATAGGATACAATGAAAAACTACAATAGTAAAACAGTGACAAAGGGCCAAAAATATGTGCAGCGACGGTATTTGCAGCATTGAACGACGCCGTTATTACCCAGTTGGCTCACCTTATCGCGGAAATGCCACAAAACGAGAAATTCGAGTACGTCAAAACTAAAATCATCGTGCATTTTGCAGACAGCGAGGCTATTATCAGAGCTACCAGTCGGTTATGGGAAACTGTCGAAATGAAACGAATTGCAGGTGCTACCTTGGGCAAAGCTGCTCTCAAGGGACTTTAGACTAAACGCCTACCAGAATTCGCGCAACCAGTTATTGCCGCATCCTCGGGCACATCAGCAGAGTTCACAAAGATGGCCGATTTTCGCTGCCTTATTTGACGGACATTACGAACGTTTTGCGAGGTAAGAAATGTTTTTCGAAAATAGGCCTGCAAAAAGCATTTTACCAGGTGCCAGTTCACCCCGCTGACGTCGCAAAAACGGCCGTCACTACTCCTTTCGGATTATACGAATTCGAATTTATGACCTTCGGCTTGTGCAATGCTGCTCAAACATATCAGCGCCTTATATACGAAGTCCTACAGGGCCTAGATTTTGTGTTTCCATACATTGATGACACTTGCGTAGCATCCGATCCAATCAACATCGAATTACCTAAGCCGACAGTTGTTAAAGAGTTGAAACGCTTTATAGCTAAGCTTAACTTCTACACAAGATTCTTGCCACACGCTGTTGATTACCAAAAAGATCTATAAAGACCTATTTCAGGGAACAAGAAGAACGATCTTTGTTTAAGTCCGTTTGCCTGGACACCAGAAGCCGAAATCGCTTTCAGACGTTGCAAGGAAGAGCATACCAACGCAACCGTACTGTTTCATCCATCCGCCGATGCCGAATTATCTTTGCACACCGACGAAGGATTCAACGTTTATTACAACAAATTCAAGAAACTCTCTCATTCTTAAATACTTTACGCTTCCAGAGCCCGATATGCAGCTGAATTGTGACACAAGTACATCGCGTGTACGCCCCTATGTGCTGAAAAAATTTAGATGGCAATTACTTACAAAAATACACGGCCTGTCACATCCCGGCGCTCGTGCTACATCCAAATTCGTACGCAGTTGCGAGGCATGTCAATGGCCGAAGGTTCAGCGACATACGAAATTACCTCTTGAGAAGTACGTTATCCCAGAGGAAAGATTTTCGCACCTAAACATTGATTTCGTTGGTCCGTTTCCACTATGCGAAGGACAGCGATAATGTCTTACGGTAATATACCGCTTCATAAGATGGCCGGAAGCTCTGCCAATTTCGGACATCACTGCAGAAACCGTCACAAAGGCCTTGACAACGCACTGGATTTCCAGATTCGGCGTACCGCAACGCATTACGTCAGACCAAAGCAGGCAATTTGAGTCATCCGTGTTCAAGGAGCTGGTTTCTACGATTGGGGCTTACCACTTGCGTACCACACAGTTCAACGGGATTATAGAGCGTTGGCATATAACGTTTAAAGCTACCATCCTCTGCCACAACCCAGAGAAATGGACATACTACCTTCCTTCGATCTTGCTCGTCCTAAGAATTGCTTTTAAGCGAGATATTGGTGCCTCGCCAGTAGAACTCGTCTATGGAACTACATTAGGATTCCAGTCGCCAGAACCGGCTAGCGACTCTGTCAAAAAATTTGGCGAATCCATGGAAAAATTACGACAAACTGAAACCTTATCGAAAATCTTGTCGCAGAATGCTCAGTTATTCGATATCAGGTGAAAGACAAAATATCGAATAAAACTTTCCTCATCGATGCGGGAGCAGATGTTTCCATTCTCTCGCTCACAACGTTATTATATGACATTCGTCTATCCGCTACGAAATTATACGCAGCAAACGGTACTGCTATTAAAGTACTTGGGGAAAAACGCATTAAATTAGACCTAGCACTTCGCCGCGATTTAGTTTGGTAATTCCTGATCGCAGACGTCGCACAACCTATTATTGGTGCGGATTTTATAATTTTTTTTAATAGATTATCGATAAGCGACGAAACAAACTAATCTCTCGCTATATCACTAGAATAACCCATAAAGTGCGCTGCAGCATCAGCTAAAACGTATACATCAGGAAATTTATTTGCTGATATCTTAGCAGAATTTCCGTCTATAACAAAATTAGCGCCATACGGATCCAAAGCGACGTCGACGGTGTTCCATCGCATCGAGACAACGGGCCTTTCGCCCGACAAGTTGGAAGCCGCTAAGCATAATTTGATTTTTATTGAAGGCAGGAATCTGTCGTCGATCTAGAAGCCCGCTACACATGGGTAGGAAGAGCGATGGAATTTGGAGACCGTGTGGTGACTACAGGGCGCTCAACTCACATACGCTCTCAGATCGATATCCGCTGCCTATTTGGCGGACATTACGAACATTTTGTGAGGTAAGACATTTTTTTTAAAATAGGCCTACAAAAAGCATTTCACCAGGTGCCAGTTCACCCCGCTGACGTTGGAAAAACGGCCGTCAATACTCCTTTCGGAATATACGAATTCGAATTTTTTACCTTCGGCTTGTGCAACCTTGCCGGAAAAAACTTCGTCACTACTCGAATTTCCTAATCCGACAGTGGTTAAAGAGTTCAAACGCTTTATAGCAATGCTAAACTTCTACAGAAGATTTTTGCCACACGCTGTTGATAACCAAAAAGATCTACAAAATCGTATTAAACGACATCTTTTTATCTTGCGATAATATCGTGTATACCATATATAAGTGCTCAATTGTTAAGCACACTACGTTACATAGTAGCAAAATAATTTGCTACACTCGTGACCACCCTATACAGCGCTACTGGAGTACCGCTACGAGTCCCGTTATAGGAATCACGCTTTTTCTGGAAGTTTTTCATCATCGGCAAAATAACTACGGAAAGCGGAATATATTTAATACCCACGGATGTTCCACATCGACACGGCTCAAATACAAAAGGTATTTTAAATAAATCTCAATAATTAGAACGTTCATAGTGAATTTATACGATACTATTGATAGTTTATATCACACTATATCTAGTAGTAGAAAGGTGATGTGCAAAACACTATAGCAGCACCCGAATTCCAGCTTTCGCTGTCGCTAAAACTAAACCGACGCGAAACTGTTGCCGCAGGAGGAGGCCCTTATTCGCAGCAAAGTTTATCTCCAGATGAGATAACTTGCGAAAGAAAAGAAAATTACAAATGCGGTAAAGTTTACATTGGGGCAACAAAACGGCCTTTAGGTGTTCGACTAGGCGAACATCAAACTGACATTAGACGACCAAAAACTAGCACAGCATTGTCACAACATATAACAACAAGCGGACATACAGCTGATATCGATAACACAAAAATTATTGATAGAGAAAATAGAGAACCGACTCGATACACACTAGAGAGCCTTAGAATTATGCAAAAAAGGGATATGACGATAAACAAAAAAGAAGATACAGACAACATTGCCGCGGTATACATTTCATGCTTATAATTTTTCATTTTTAATATTAGTATTGACAAAGCTATCATTATGGATGGTATGGATATTATGTGAGTTAGTTTGTAATATTTTTATATGTAGATATTGTAATGTTTTCATACGTATGTTTTTACACACACTAATCATGTTGTTTTTATATTGTTAATGTTGTATGATTTCATATATGTGACAGATATAAAATAAACAAATGCCCCTGAAGATGCTAAAAGTATTAGCGAAACGTTGGGCTGAATAGTGGAATAACTTTGTTTTATTCGCACCTCAAGACTCAGATAAGACTAGCTGAATTAAATCTCACTACTTTATTTTTAATGTATTATTATAAGGGATGGAATTGAATCTGATTTTTTAAATTTAATTTAAAAGCATGGAGTTTAGTTTATTTTTATATATTTATAAAATCTGTATACAATATTAAATGGAAAAATATGGAATGAAATAAAAGAATCCGCTATATCATTCACTAAGGTCAGCTAAGGACGCTCTCCTGGTGAGCCATTGCTATTTTCATTTTCATTGGATCATAGCGCATTTTTTTTATCACTCAGAAGACATCTGAAACGGCATTTCAAAACTACAATCGTGTGTTCATTGCGTGCTTATTAAAAATTGACTTCTTATTTCCAGATTTTGCATCACGAAAGGGAGTTAATAAATAAGGACTCAGCGGGAGTCCTGAGTCACCAGCACTTCCACGACAGTCGGTTCTACGTTACCGAAGTGACTCGGATTTCATCCGACCAAGGACTGTTGTTTCGGCGACCTAACCCCACTTAGGCTGCCGGACACGCCAATCTTATCTCCTTTTGGGTGCAATACCTAGCAGCAGGTTTGCTACTCATACTTTGGCCAGGGCGCTCGTCGAGTCTAACCCTGGCCCAGAAACCTATTTCTGCTGCTTCTGCCAGAGAAGGCTACATCCGAATTCCACTTCGGTGAGGTGTAATTCGTGCACCGGATGGTGCCATCTTAAGGTCGGCTCAGGCCTTAAAAAAACCAGGCAGTGGTCCACAAACTATGTGGGCCAGTGTTGCTCGCGCACTCAAGCGCCCCAAGCCTCCACGGCATCCCCCGTTGCGACCAAGCGCCGGTGCCTCAAAGCACACCCCCTGCCTCCACCGCTCCCTGGAGCTCACAGCAACACCAAACCTCCACACCCCCCCTCGCTCCACCACACGTGGCGCCAACCAGCAACTACTGGTTGCCCCCACCATCTGTTGTGCATGCCGGGCCAGAGTGCGCCGGAATGCCTGCTCGGTCAGGTGTAACGCCTGCCAGGACTGGTGCCACTTCCGGGTGTGCTCTGGCCTACGCACCACAAGGGACTGGTCTGAGAACTTTACCGCTTCCTGCTGCCGCAACAACCCACCGCAAGTGTCGCTCACGACACCACCCACATATACCGTGGGGCCTCCACAACCACAGCGGGATGCGCAGCCGGGACGGGCCAGCCCTCGGATCCAGTCCCTCAACCCCCTTAACGCGACAACCTTACCGAGACAGACGAGACTCTTACAGTTCAACTGCAACGGACTCTCGAGCAAGATCTCGTAGGTGGTTGCCTTCATGGCTCGGCACGGGCTGTTAATAGCTGCGGTGCAAGATACGAAGCTACGTCGCAGCTCAACCTTAACGAACTGCGACGGCTACAATGTGCTTAAGCAGAGATCGCGAGCGAGATAATGGTGGACCTTATATTTAATATCGAAATATTTAATATCTACATACCCCCTGACTCCTGCTGCCCCGCTGGAGATCACCCTGACATAAGTGCGCTCCTCAGTGGTGAAAACCGTTTGGTAGTTGGAGACTTCAACGCGCATCACGATCTTTGGTTCTCAAGCCTATCAAACGATCGTAGGGGAAATATTTTGGCAGAGCAGATAGACGATTCGACATTCTGCACCATGAACGTGGAAGCCCCCACCAGGATAGGGGGTAGTTGAAGCAGCTCGCCAGATCTAACAATAGCTAGCGCGGGTCTGATAAATAGCATAACGTGGCGACCTATGCTATCGATTTCATCAGACCACCTACCCATTATCATCTCGATTGACAGACCTGCCAGCTATGTTGCCTCGGACCGCCACACCTACATCAACTTCAAAAAAGCTGACTCGGAGCGGTTCGAGGATTTCACTGAAGACGTGCCCTTCCAGCTCCTACCGACGTTCGCGTTGGTGACCGCGAGTTCCGCAGGGTGGTGAAGTCCGCTGCAGTCCATTTAATTCCGGCAGGTAGGATCCCTGAGATCCGTCCTGACTTCCCGGGTGAGGCAATCGTCAACAAGGTACAAAGCCGCAACAAAGTCCTCAAGTCGCTCGCGGGCAGCACTTGAGGCAAAGACAAAGAAACGTTGTTGGCAACATACAAGACGATTGGCCGGCCGGTTCTGAATTATGCTGCGCCAATATGGTCGCCTGGAACTAGCAGCACTCAGTGGTCAAGACTGGAGACCTGTCAGAACGCCGCACTCAGGACAGTGACGGGATGTCTCCAGATGACGCCTGTGGATCACCTCTACCATGAGGCTAACGTGCTTCCAGTGCAGGAACACAATATGATGCTCACAAAGCAGTTTCTTTTGGGCTGCCACCGTCCGGGGTATCCCAATAGAGACCTGCTCGCGCTGAAGCCGGCACCCAGGCACATCAGGGGACATCTCTCATAACTGACGGACGAGGTCCAGATATACGTACGCTTACCGCTGGACCCAAGGACATACCGACAGGCTCTAGACAACATTCACAGGGAGTCGGTATCCAATTATATCGACACCCGCCCTGTGAGTGCAGTCCTGGGAGTCCAACCACCACCCATAGCAGCTGAGGAGCTCCAGCTGCCTCGTGAGACCCGCGTCACTCTGGCTCAACTCCAATCTGGATATTGTAGCAGGTTAAACTCCTACCTATCCAGGATCTATTCCGAAACCCCCAACACTTGCCAAGCATGTGGAGAGTCTCCGCACGACACCAATCACCAATTCACATGCCCGGCCAAACTTTCTCAACTAACACCTCTCTCCCTATGGTCCGACCCTGTTGAAACGGCTCGTTTCCTGGACCTTTCGTTAGTTGAGCTTGACGATAATGATTGATGGAGCCCTCCATCCCAGTGGAGTGTAGCTAGCCGCTACAACAACAACAACAGTCACCAGCAAATGAGTTATTGTTTTCAATATTTATATGTTAAGTTTACATTTGTGCAGAAGTAAAAAAAATTGAGTACCTAAATAAATAGATTTCTGATCTCTCCAAACATGTCTTTAAAGAACTATTGTTCCATACGAACGAATCGTGTGTAGAACCAGCATATCTACCATCCACAAAACGGATATTCATATCATGAGCGCAAGCCTGTAATAAACATACAACATAATTTGTATACCAATGTTACTGTATTAAATTCATAAAAACTTACAATCATTGCATTAATGCTAAAAATTCCTGTACGGTCAAACTAGTTTGTTTGTCCGGCGGCAATGCTGAATAAATCGCGACAACTAAATTTGTTGCAGAAACTGTCGGAGGAAAATTACCAGCTTTATTTCATAATCTGCCTATTTTATAGTCGAAGGTAAACACAAAAATTAATAGCGGTATGCGTCAATATGTATGCTCAGAAATCCAAATGCATACAAACATACAAAGTTACTAGTACATACTTACGTACATATAAATGACAAGTATGCAAAAAAATAGCTAAATATATGTATGAAAGCATATGTCACATACAATGTGACCCAACATCCCGGGCCCGTTGAAATAAATTTCAAGCAGGTAGTAATGCTAATTTGTGTTTTGGTCGACACAATATTTCCTTTGATGTTTTTACATCAACAACTCTTGTACGACCATCGTTACCAGGAATTTCCTTGATGACACGTCCCATGGTCCAACGTTGTGGAGGCGTGTTATCCTCGTGAACAATTACCATCGTTCCTTCAGACACATTTGGGTTACCAGTGGTCCACTTAGTTCGCGCTTGCAGACTGCTGATATAGTCACGTGACCATCTACGCCAAAACAGTTGCTTGATCGCCGTGACACGAGCCCATTTGCTAATGTGATCTATATTGCAGCTTTCCACGCGTTCTGGAATTGCCATGAGAGAACTGCCAATCAGAAAATGGCCAGGAGTGAGCGCCTCATAATCGCTTTGGTCTGCTGATAGAGGTGATATCGGACGCGAGTTAAGTATCGCTTCGATGCTTATCATCACTGTATTCATTTCTTCGAAGGTAAGTTGACTATTCGCCATGCTACGGTTCAGATGCTCCTTTGCTGACTTCACAGCGGCCTCCCACAGGCCTCCAAAGTGTGGGGCCCTATCAGGAATAAAATGGAAATTTATGAATTGGTTAACGCAATAATTTACAATTGATTCCTGATGTTTCTTCTCGAATAGAAATGACTCTAACTCCTGAAGCCTTCTGCTGGCACCTACAAAATTTGTTGCGTTATCACAATATATATCGGTTGGTAAGCCTCCCTGCCAATCATACGCTTAAGTGCGGCCAAAAATGCATCTGTTGATAGGTCAGACACAATTTCTTTGTGAACTGCCTTTGTTGAAAAACATATAAATATTGCCACATAGGTCTTGTATGGCGTCTTGCCTCGAATGCGAAGATATGTGTTCAATGGCCCACATAAATCAATGCCACAACGTGAAAAGGCCTTGATGGAGTAAGACGTGCTACGGAGAGATTGCCCATTGTTTGTTGAAGTAACTTTGGCTTATATTTTACGCAATGAACACAGGCTCTCACGATGCGACGAGCTAGATCTCGCGCATTGATTACCCAAAATTGAAGACGTAGCAGTGCCACAAGAGCCCTTGCACCTGTGTGGTAATTTACGATGTGCAGATGCCGAAAATACAGTTGCGTAAAAGGGCACTTGCTCGGAAGAATGATTGGGTGCCTTTGTGTGTATGCCAAGTCACCTAACTCCAATCGTCCACCTACCTTTAATAGACTGAAACAATCATGACTTTGCATAAACGGGTTAAGAAATTTAAGCGGTCCAGATACTTCTTTGTTTTGTTTGATAGTGTGAAGTTCTTCGGCGAAATGTTGCTGTTGCACATTCCAAACAATGCACAACAACCCTTGTTGTAAATTTTGAGACGATAGAATGTCCCTCTCCAAATGATTGGAGAACGATTTACTAGCTAATTGTTGGAACCGAAGTATCCAAGCAATGATGCGTAGACAATGTGTGAATGTGCTGTATCTCTCAAGGACATTCAATATATAGTTTTCGCTAGATGTTGCCTTGAATGTTGACTTACGTTTTTCTCGAGCAACTTCGTCTAAGTCGACTGGGCCACCTTCGTTTATTGGCCAATGTTCCGATTTAAGCTCTAAGAACGCAGGTCCTGAAACCAATTGGAGCTACTGAGTTCCAATACAGGGCAGCCTCGTGATACAATATCAGCTGGGTTGCTCTTTGATGGTACATGCCGCCAGCAAGCTCCCGTTGTGAGATCTTGGATCTCTGACACCCGATTTCTCACGAATGTTGAATGCGTAGCCGAGTGCATTCTAAGCCAGTGAAGGACATTCTGTGAGTCAGTACACAGAAATACAGGGACATCGGCAGGAAACACCGGTTTTATTTTTGCAAACAGCCTTGACAGGAGTAAGGCACCACACAACTCAAGTTTGGGTAGCGATTGCTTTTTTATTGGTGCTACACGCGATTTGGCTGTCAATAGCACGACAGCAGTTTTGCCTTCCGCCGATTTAGAGCGAATATAAATGGAGCAGCCGTAAGCCCGAATAGACGAATCACAAAACCCGTGGACTTCCATTGAATGGTGTTTTGATTCACCGCAATACCTTGAAACTGAAAGTGTATCGAGATTGCTTATATCTGCGAGGAATCCTTCCCATGCCAATTGTAGGGTTTGAGGGACAGATTCGTCCCACTTCAGCTTTAAAAGCCACAGCTTTTGTAAAATTATCTTAGCAGTAATAATAACAAGTGCGATTAGTCCCAAAGGATCAAACAGCGCTGACGCAATAGACAAGATTGTTCTCTTTGTGATTCGCCCATTCACGGGCTGCTTCGGCTGAAACGAAAATGAGAGATTCTCATGAAGCTGATTCCATTTGATACCTAACATGGTGGTCGTCAAATCCTCGCCCAAATTTAGATTCTTCATGGTATCATCATCTTGAAACATGCGATGACTTGAATGCCACTTGGCCAAAGTGAGCCCACCGCCTCTCAGTATCTCCGTGACTTCGTGTTTGATTCGCGATAAATCGGCCGTAGTATCCGCGCACAAAGTAGATCGTCAACATAGAAGGACGATTTAATAGTACTAGCACCAACAGGATACTCAGCTTCATACGTATCAGCAATGTAGTTGAGGCTCTGCACAGCAAAGTAAGGGGCAGATGCCGTCCCATATGTGACTGTGTTTAATTGGTAAGTGTGAATTTCTTCGTCAGGCGTGCTTCTCCATAAAATGCGTTGGAATTTGCATTCGTCTGCGTCAACTAAAACTTGTCTGTACATCTTAACTATATCTGCTGTGAGTGCGTAGCGATACAAGCGAAAACGTACAAGCAAGATGTACAGTTTATTCTGTCATTAAGTGATTTCTGCGAAGTGGTTTTGCATGACGGGTCGAAGACAACTTTAAGTTTCGTTGTGGTGCTTGTTGGCTTTAGGACGTAATGATGAGGTATATAGTAGTGCGGCGTATTGAGGTCCACCTTCTCAACGATGCTCATATGACCTAAGTCGCGATATTCATTCATAAAGGCGATGTATTGTTGTTGTAAATCAGGCCAACGAGATAATCGCCGCTCTTGAGCAAGAAATCTTCGAAGCGCTGTTGTATGTGAATGACCAAGGCTGTTATGGCGCTCCTTAAACGGCAGCTTGACAACAACCCTCCCTTCGCTGTTCCTATGTACGGTCTGCATGTACCGCAGCGCACAATTCTTCTGCTCAATAGTCCATATAACAGCCGATGATGCGTCATCAAGCTTCCACAGTCGTTGTAAATTTGCATCCAACGATTCCTCAACAGAAAGCATGCATGTCGGTGGCGAAGTGGTAGTTGGTCTTTTCTACCGTCCAGATACAAACCATCCTAATAAGGTTTTTTGCAGTGATGGCAAATCCGATGCTAACTTTATCTGACCGACAGATAAAATATCGAAAAAGATTTCGGTACCGATGAGCAAATCCACACGGGTTGATTTGAAGAAGTTGTCATCTGCGAGCTCTATATTGGATGACAAATTCCAAGAAGTTATGTCGATTTCAGCCTCTGGCTGGTAAGCGATATGCGAAGTCACATGAAACGATAAAGGTATCTCATAGCCAGACACTTTAGACTTGACAGTGGATGACGTTTTGTGTTTTATGTTGGTTACCGAATTTCCGATGCTCTGTATCTCGATGTGATGCCTGTCTCTTGGCAGACGCAGTTTTTGGGAAAACTCTTCGGTGATAAAGTTTACCTGTGAACATGAGTCGAGTAGCGCTCTACCCAACTGGTAGCACCCAGACGCATCTCTAATGAGCACTACGGCTGTTGCTAGAATAACTTGGTCTTGTGACGATTTTTCGTGATGTGTGTGTGCAGCTGCTGTAGTTACAGGTTCAGTAGTTTGTTCGACCAGGGGTGTAGAGAACGTTGCTGTCTGTGCACTATTTGAAGTGGTAGAACGATGTAAAAGGCTATGGTGTGAACGTGCGCAATGCCTACATTTGAACACCGATGAACAATGCGATAATTGGTGTTTTTGTGATAAGCAGTTTAGACACATACCCAATCGTTTTACCTCCTTAAAGCGATCTGAGGCCCCCATCTGCTTAAAAAGTGGACAGCTGCCAATCAAATGCTCTGAACTATAACATAAGACGCACGACCGTTTCATGCATGAGAATGAATAACCCTTCCGTGAAGATTTGTTCTTGTTATCTGGTTTGATGCTCGCTTTCCCGGAGTCATTAAATGTGGATTAGTAAGATCTGCGAAATATTTTTGTCCGAGCCAATCGATAACAGAAAACTATACAACGCCGACACATTATCGATCAAGCTGCGTAACTGCGACGCGTTCTGCCTTGCAGCCGTAGGAAGTTTGAATAGCGTTTTGATGTTTTCTACGAAGATCATTGTGCTGTTGTCATAGCGAGCCTTTAACCTCTCCAGAACCTTGGGGTAGTTCTCACTGTAACGCCTTCACTGTCTCTAAAGCCTGCCCTTGCAAGCAATTCAGAAGATGATTGAACTTCTCAATATTGGTTAAGGTAGCTTCCTTGTCGATGAGACTAATGAATGATGAGATGAAATTCTTGTACTCAGAGTACTTTCCGCAGAATATTGGCAACTTTAAAACTGGTAACTTTGAATGCGTGTAAGGCATATGCACTGCCGGTTCACGAAATGATGAGTTGTGACCTTCATCTCCGAGCTGCGTTTGGATTTATGAGCGAATGCTGACGTAAAGGTCTTCTAAACCTCCGCGACCGTTGTCATCAGGATCGAGTTTCTCAATTTGCGTCTGATAACCAAGGCCCTGCTTAAAATAGGATTCTAAAATCCCAAGTCGGCATTTGAGCTCGATAGGTGAAAGTATTTTCCCAGTTTGGTTGGCGCTGGCGTCCATAATTGTCCTAATGCGCGACTTATTCTTGCGTGTTAGCGAACGCTGCTGCTTAACTTCCTCCAGCGATATAGTGACCAAACGGTTTGCAATAGCTGATGCGATAAAGTTGGAATTATGGTTTCGAAATGCGCGAAGTAATGAAGCGAAGATGAACGGTTGTTTGATAAGCCGCTGCAATCAACAATGCAGATATATGCGATTATGCGAAATTAAATGCGAAAATAACTCGACCCTTTTCAGCAATTGCCAAAAGGCAAGGCACTATTTTGATTTCCTCGTGCCCCACGTTGGGCGCCAAAATGTACGGTCAAACTAGTTTGTTTGTCCGGCGGCAATGCTAAATAAAACGCGACAACTAAATTTGTTGCAGAAACTGTCGGAGGAAAATGGCCAGCTTTATTTCATAATCTGCCTATTTTATAGTCGAAGGTAAACACAAAAATTAATAGCGGTATGCGTCAATATCTATGCCCAGAAATCCAAATGCATACAAACATATAAAGTTACTAGATTCCATATGTACGTACATACTTACGTACATATAAATGACAAGTATGCAAAAATAATAGCTAAATATATGTATGAAAGCATACATATGTGCATACGTCTATACGTACATACATACACAAATATGTACATTACTCCAAAATTCAAGTTCAAGGGCGATCAACTAGCGGCTTGCCGAGTTTTTATCACAACAGCTGATGATGTTTAAGCAAAGTGTAAAAACTAATATGCAGTTCAGCGGCGGCTTACGGGGCGCATGTATAAAAGGGCAAATACAATGTGACCCCACAATTCATTTTTTGTTTAGATAGAGGTTTTTGTTTGTGGTAGGGACATAAATCGCGATTTGGGTTCCATCGATGCAGCCAATTACTTTTGGTATTCCCGTACTTGAATACAATTTCCTCCTTGCCTGTTGCTTTTCTTCTTCACTCATATCAATGTTTATAGAGACACGACAAATTTCACCTTCAAATTAGGTAGGATCTCTTTTAAAATAATTGAAACTGTGGGTTGAGCAAGTGACAACTGAAACTCATTTCCTATAGCTTGTTGGTAACTGCCATGTGCGAAAAATCTGAGCGCGGCACACAATTTTAACATCGGCGTTATGGATGACGACAAAAAACAATGAAATTTGTCTTTGATTTTATCCAGGGCATACTTAAATGCTTCCTCGTTTAAGCGGAAATTCGCGACGAATCTACAAATATATATTCATACGTGTACATGGGAAAAAATTTGTTAAAAACTTCTTATTATTCATTATATTTGAACTGGATACATACACCGCGGTAGGCAGCTCTATAGGATTAGAGTTATCTCTAGTATAACGGCGCTGTCGAAGAAAATTAGCTCGCGGTTCCACATTGTAATTATCCTCAAAATAGAGGTCCGCGTTATAAAACATTTCTTCGAATATCAGTTGGTATAATAGTAAATAGTTGAAAGTACAATGACACAAATGTCAAATTCGGATAAACTCGCTACTTTTTTCGTGAATGGCAACGACAAATTCTAGTGAATACGTTAATTCGCCATTCACAATGCAAGTTTGAGGTATGTTTGCCAAAGTGTTCGCTTCGCCAATAAAATTCTCTTCGAAAGGACCCTACTCGACTTAAGCGATGAACAAAATGACCGGATAAAATGGGTGAACTGTTTTTGACGGCTCATGCAGCTAAAATTCCGATTTTAGCATATTATAATGATAATAATAATTTGGCGCTTACACTATATAGCTCAGTGTTTGGCAGAGCTTCTCCTACCATTTTGGTGTGCGTGTTTATATTATACCACACATGGAAGGACCTACAGTTTTGTGCCGACTCCGAACTGCAGATGTATTTTATGAGAAGCTTTTTAATGGCAGGAATACCCTCGGAGGTTTGCCACTGACTGCCGAGGGCTGGCCGCTATTAAAAACAACTTTTTCTATGATTAAGATTTTACTTACCCTAGCTAAGAAAAGAACCTCGAACTCAGCGGCATATCTAGTAATATCGAAAAATTTACATTATTAGGACAAAATGAAAAACTACAATAGTAAAAGAGTGAGAAAGGGCCAACAATATTTGCAGCATTGAACGACGCCGTTATTACACAGTTGGCTCAACTTATCACGGAAAATCATCGAGCATTTCGCAGACTGCGAGCAGAGACATCCAAATAGGCTATTATGAGAGCTACCAGTCGGTTATGGGAAACTCTCGAAATTAAACGAATTGCAGGTGCTACCTTGGGCAAAGCTGCTCTCAAGGGACTTTAGACTAAACGCCTACCAGAATTCGCGCAACCAGTTATTGCCGCATCCTCGGGCACATCAGCAGAGTTCACAAAGATAGCCGATTCAATCATTGATGCTGCCAGTCCTCGTCAGTTGGCACACGTGAGAAAGGAGAAAGCAGAGATAAGACAACTTCGTGTAGCCATAGAAGGCTTGTCTAAACGGTTCGAAAGATTCAACTTGCGTTCTTGCTCTCCCTCTCGCTCACGATCTCCACCAGAAACTACGACCTATGCCTCTGTCGACGGCGATATCGATCAGTTCAAGGAATAACAGACAACACAATTGTCAAGAAAAGTTCGTTGGAGGATTTATCGAAAATCTTGTCGCAGAACGCTCAGTTTTGCGCCTTCAGGTGAAAGACAAAATAACGAGTAAAACTTTCCTCATCTGCTCCAGATGTTTCCATTCTCTCGCTCACAACGTTATTATATGACATTCGTCTATCCGCTATGAATTTATACGCAGCAAACGGTACTGCTATTAAAGTAATAGGGGAAAAACGCATTAAAGTAGACCTAGGACTTCGCCGCGATTTAGTTTGGTAATTCCTGATCGCAGACGTCGCACAACCTATTATTGGTGCGGATTTTATAAAATTTTTTAATGGCTTATCGATATGCGACGAAACAAACTTATCGATAGCTTGACATCTCTTGCTACATCACTAGGATAACCCATAAAGTGCGCAGCAGCATCACCTAAAACGTATACATTAGGAAATTTATTTGCTGATATCTTAGCAAAATTTCCGTCTATAACAAAATTATCGCCATACGGATCCAAAGCGACGTCGACGGTGTTCCATCGCATCGAGACAACGTGCCTTTCGCACGACAAGTTGGAAGCCGCTAAATCATAGTATGATTTCTTATTGAAGGCAGGAATATGTCGTTGATCTAGAAGCAACTGGTCCAGCCCGCTACACATGGGTAGGAAGAGCGATGGAACTTGGAGACCGTGTGGTGACTACAGGGCGCTAAAAATTAAAATAGATAAAAAACAATATATTCCAATTTTAAAAGAATAGATAATATGTAAATGCTTTCGACTAGAAAAAAAAATTATATATAAAATGAAAAACAAGCTTATTATCAATACAAAATCTTATATAAAATAAAAAACAAGGTTATGATCGATATCCGCTGCCTTATTTGACGGACATTACGAACATTTTGCGTGGTAAGACATTTTTTTTTTAAATAGTTCTACAAAAAGCATTTCACCAGGTGCCAGTTCACCCCACTGACGTCGCAAAAACGGCCGTCACTACTCCTTTCGGATTATACGAATTCGAATTTATGACCTTCGGCTTGTGCGAAGTCCGACAGGGCCTAGATTTTGTATTTCCATACATTGACGACACTTGCGTATCGTCCGATCCAATCAACACCGGCAACACCTGCGTTTAGTATTTCAACGCCTATGCGAAAACAATCTTTCCATTAACTTTTCAAAATGTGAATTTGGCAAGGCAGAAATAAAATTCTTAAGTCATCTTGTTGATTCACAAGGAACTAAAACCTTGCCGGAAAAAACTTCGTCACTACTAGAATTTCCTAAGCCGACAGTGGTTGAAGAGTTGAAACGCTTTATAGCCAAGATCTACAGAAACGAATTACAGGGAACAAGGAGAACGATCTTTGTTTCCATCCGTTTTCCTGGACACCAGAAGCCGAGATCGCTTTCAGACGTTCAAGGAAGAACTTACCAACGGAACCTTACTGTTTTGTCCATCCGCCGATGCCAAATTATCTTTGCACACCGATGAAGAACTCCAACGTATTTTACAACAAGGTACAAATTCAAGAAACTCTCTCATTCTTAAATACTTAATGCAGCTTATTTGTGACACAAGTACATCGCGTGTACACCTCAATGTGCCGAAAAAATGTAGATGGCAAATACTTACAAAAATAGACTGTCTGTCACATTAGAAGTACGTTCTTCCAAAGGAAAGATTTTCTCACATAAACATTGATTTCATTTGTCCGTTTCCACTATGCTACCGTCACGAATGGTTTAACATGGCACTGGATTTCCAGATTTGGCGTACTGCAACGCATTAAAGCTGCCATCCCCTGCCACAACCCAGAGAAATGGACATACTACCTTTCTTCGATCTTGCTCGGTCTCAGAGTTGCTTTTAAGCGAGATATTGTTGCCTCGCCAGCAGACCTCATCTATGGAACTACATTAGGGTTCCAGTCGCCAGAACCGACTACCGAATCTGTCGAAAAATTTCGCGGTTCCATGGAAAAATTACGACCAACTGAAACCGCCTATCATTCTCCACCAAAAACATTCGTTTCGCCAAAGCTACAGGTGTCAAAACACGTTTTCGTTTGAAACGACTCCATTCATCTTTCTTTGGCATATCTTTACGATGGTCCTTACGCAAATTTGCAAAATACTTTGCAATCATCATCAAAGGCCGTCCGTTTAACATTGGCTGACTTAAACCGGTTTTTTTTTGACAAATAGAAACATCAGCTTATCCTGAAGTAAATCAGCCGGCACAAGACGCTTTTGAAAATATCCCGCCGAAATCCACCCGCAGGGCCTGCAGCGTTAACATACCTCAACGATTCAAGTAGCATTTTAACATTCACCATATTTTGATATTCTCTTTTTATATTGTACAAACTCATTTTTGTAAGCTAACAGTTATTTTTAGTTTAACGATATTCATTAGATAAATAAAGTTAGAGAAACTTTTGTATTTAGAATTAGAATTATTTTTTCATAAATAAAATTAGCGAAACCTTTGTAAAATAGAATGAACATTAAACGACATCTTTTTATCTTGCGATAATATCGTGTATACCATATATAAGTGCTCAATTGTTAAGCACACTACGTTACATATTAGCAAAATTCTTAGCTACACTGGTAATGTAAGGTGGGTCGCCTCCTCGCGGTGCATCCTGGGTATCGCTAAGTGACCTGCAGCCTACACGGCCACACCTGAACGGTAACGACTCCTGGCTTTTCTTTTGGACTTTCTTGGTTTATATGTTTTGGATCTGTTGATCTCGGCACTGGTGGTTGCGGTATTCTGCCAGCTGAGTATGTCGAGGTGACACTCTGCAGAAATGGCTGTTGGGCTAGAGTCGCAACTGCCCCCGTCCCTTTACAACCCTGGGAGGCCTCAGAGTACGTTCCGCTCCCCGTCACCGTTAGGTTGGTGGTGTAGGTGTTGGTTGAGCTACGCTCCCCTTTGCGCCGGTCGGCTGGGGTCACGCCATGGGACAACCATGGGACCTTCATAGGCAACTACACATCGTGGTGCGGACAGCGGCTCTGAGTGGGGACCCATATAGAATGAATACAAACTTAAACAAACTAAACAAACAAGGAGAACTGGAGGCGGGTGGCCGCGGCCATCACCACGGTCTTCATGAAAGTGGTCAGAGGAAACCCTGGGCCTCCTCCAAAATGTGAAGATGCCGGGTGGCACCATGGCATCCACAAACGAATTGTTTCTGCCAACGAGCGGTCGGCGAACGTATATAAGGCTGCAGTGCCTCTGGAGGGGGAGGGACGAACTCGGACTTTCAGTAGTGCGTGGGGCGGAAGAGCCTTCGAAAACTGACTCCATGAGTATGGAGGTGGAATCTGAGATGTCAGAGGCGGGAAGCGCTGGTGATGTTCATTCTTGGGCGGGTTCGAAAATTAGCATCGGACGCCTTTTTGACAGAGCAGAGGAGGACAAGTTACTGTCCGCGGTTGACGTGGGCGCCAAGTTGGCGTGGATGAAGAAATTACAGGATGAAGATCCTACAAATAAACCTCCAGCACTCTAAAGCGGCCTCCGCAAACCTTACAATCCACCTGGAGCAAGGTGGAGCTGATACAGTCCTGATTCAAGAGCCGTGGCTGAGTAGTAGCAGAATCTCTGGCATCTTACTACAACCTGATTATGCAGAAGCAAGTATGTAAACCTAGATCTTGCATGCTCGTAAGAAAGGAACTAAAAGCATTTATTTTGCCCAATTTCAGCAATAATGATATTGTCACAGTAAGCCTGGAGTGCGGCGCTGGTAAACTCTGGCTTATATCGGCATACATGGCGCACGATGACGTGGTGGAACCACCTCCAACCCTGCTTCGGGAAGTCACTGCCGAGGCGAAACGGCGAAATGTCGCTATCATCATTGAATCTGATGCGAACTCATGGCAAACGTGCTTGGGAAGCTCGGACATAAATAAAAGAGGTGAGTCACTTTTTGATTTTATTGTAAGCGAGAGTTTAGCTATCTGCAACAGAGGCTTTGAGCCTACTTTTATAACTGCGATCAGGCGTGCGGTGCTAGACATCACCCTGGCCTATCCTTTCCTAATACCACTTATATCTGACTGGAGAGTTCTAGAGACTCATACCTGTTCAGACCACAGGTATTTTGAATTCACCTTGAACGAGGATTGTCCCAAAAACCAACCCTTTAGGAATCTAAAGAGAACTAGGTGGGATATCTACTGCAAGAAACTGCAGGAAAAGCTGACTGAATCCCCGGTTGGGAGCTCAGATTTTTCGGTACGTTTCATCGACCAAGGTGGAGAAGAGCTCTCACGTGTCCGCCAAGGACTTCAGGCCAATCAGCCTCTCGTCTTTCCTCCTGAAGACCCTTGAGAGACTGGTAGACCTATACATCATAAAGATTATGCAGTTTGAGCGTTTATCGACATTGAAGGAGCTTTTAACAATGTTCTCCTGGTTATGCTGGCCCTAGGTCGGCTCGGGGTCGAGACCAATTTAATTAGGTTTATCTCCAACATGCTTTGCGACAGAACTGTCGTGGCGGTATAGGGGAGTGCGTCGGCTCATCAAAAGGTGAGAAGGGGCACTCCACAAGGAGGGGTTCTCTCTCCCTTTCTCTGGTTTGTCGTTATTAACGAGGTTCTGGAAAAGTTCTAGGGGAGAGGATGTCAGGTTGTTGCCTACGCTAATGACGTGGCGCTTATAGTGAGAGGAAAGTTCCTAAATACGCTGTATGACCTCATGCAAGAATACCTTAATTTGGTGACAAATTGGTCCACCAGCTGTGGGTTAGCTATAAATTCCAACAAGACGGACCTGGTCTTGTTCACGAGGAAGCATAGGGTTCCGGATGCACAATTACCCTCCATCGATGGCACTCCTCTTGTGCTTTCTGACAGTGTCAGGTATTTGGGGGTTGTTCTGGACAGAAAGCTAAACTGGAGGCCCAACATCGAGGATAGGGTCAAGAAGGCGTCGGTCTCTTTATACTGCTGTACGGGAGCCATCGGAAAGAGATGGGGTCTCTCTCCAAAAGTGGTCCTCTGGCTGTATGAAACAGTCATAAAACCAATTACGTTATATGGAGACTTTATCTGGTGGAACGCACTAGATAGATCTACTCTAGCTAAGAACTTAGAACGGGTGCAGAGAAGCGCCTTGATTGGCATTAGTGGGGCACTACGCACCACCCCAACACTGGCTCTAAACGTGATGCTTGGCATCATCCCCGTGGACTTGGCGGGAAAAGTTGCCGCCGCTTGCTCTGCCATCAGGATGCGGAGTGCCGGGATTTCTCTTACCCCAGTGCATGGGCACTCAGCGATCCTTAGATAATTCAAGTTCATCCCGGAGGAGGTAGATCTGTGTGCGCCGAAGATTGCCCCTAGAGTATCCTTCACCACACACATCCTATCAAGGGACGAGTGGAAGGGAGATGACCTCTGGTGTAGAGGCGCAGTGAACCTGTTCTCGGATGGATCGAAATTGGCGGGTAGAGTTGGAGGGGGCGTTTTTTGCGAGGAACTATCGCTCAGTAATAAGTTCAGGTAACCAAATTTTTGCAGTGTTTTTCAAGCAGAAGTAGCTGCAATCAAAGAAGCGGTCGACCGCCTGGGTGGTAGAACCATACCACAGAAGGCGGTGAAAATCTACTCCGACAGCCAGGCCGCAATTAGAGCCCTGGGATCGCTGACGGTGAGGTCAAAATTGGCCGGCGAATGCTTGACCTCCCTATCGGCCGCGTCAGAGGACTTCCACATCCGGCTAATCTGGGTCCCAGGACACAGTGACATAGTCGGAAACTGTCGTGCTGATGAGCTGGCCCGACAGGGAACAACAGAGGATATCGGTTGGTTGAGGAAGGGCATTGGGATTCCCCTTTCCACATGTGGTCTGCTCCAGGAAAAATGGGCCTTCGGTCGTCTCAGCAAATGCTGGGCGGAAACACCGACCTGCACAGTTGCAAGGTCCTTTCGGCCGGTGCTGGACCGCAGGCGGTCTGCGGAGTTACTAAGCACAACCAGGCCACTGCTATCGGCTTTGATCGGCGTACTGACCGGGCACTGCGCAATGGGAATGCACGCTGTAAGGCTGGGCATTGTCTCGAACCCGAAGTGCGGCAACTGCATGGAGGATGATGAGGTGGAATCTTCTCAGCACTACCTTCTCAGCTGTCCTGCCTTCGCAAGGCGCAGATTTAAGCACCTGGGATCGCACTTCTTCGATGCTCCAGAGAGGCTCTGTGGGATAAACATAGGTCGGCTGCGCACCTTCATTACGAGCTCCCGGCGCTTCTTTTAATATATATATGCATCTAACGGTGGGTACCGTCTCTGTTCAGGGGGAAAAAATAGGGTATAAATATATCAGTGGTACCACAATGGACTTTAAATCTAGTCTAAGTGAGCCCCATCTTTGGGGCTACCACCTAGCCTAACCAAACCTAGCTACACTGGTGAACACCACGTTTACCGACTCACGACACAGCGCTACTGGAGTACCGCTACGAGTCCCGTTATAGGAATCACGCTTTTTCTGGAAGTTTTTCATCATCGGCAAAATGCTTACGGACAGCGGAATATATTTACCGCCCACGGATGTCCCACAGCGACACGGCACAAATACAAAAGACATTTTAAATAAATCTCAATAATTAGAACGTACATAGTGAATTTATACGATACTATTGATAGCTTATATCACAATATATCTAGTAGTAAAAAGGTGGTGTGCAAAACACTATAGCAGCACCCGAATTCCAGCTTTCGCTGTCGCTAAAACTACATCGCCAAAAAAACCGACGCGAAACTGTTACCACAGGAGGAGGTCCTTATTCGCAGCAAAGTTTATCTCCATATAAGATAACTTGCGAAGGAAAAGAAAATGACAAATGCGGTAAAGTTTACATTGGGACAACAAAACAACCTTTAGGTGTCGACTAGGCGAACATGAAACTGACATTAGACGACAAAAAACTAGCACAGCATTGTCACAACATATAACAACAAGCGGACATACAGCTGATTTTACTAACACAAAAATTATTGATAGAGAAAATAGAGAACCGACTAGATACACACTAGAGAGCCTTAAAATAATGCAAAAAAGGGATAAGACGATAAACAAAAAGGAAGATACAGGCAACATTGCCGCGGTATACATTTCATGCTTATAATTTTTCATTTTTTATTTTTAATATTAGTATTGACAAAGCTACCATTAAGGATGGTATGGATGTTATGTGAGTTAGTTTGTAATGTATACATGGGAAAAAATATGTTAAAAACTTCTTATTATTCATTATATTTGAACTGGATACATACACCGAGGTAGGCAGCTCTGTAGGATTAGAGTTATCTCTTATAAAACGGCGCTGACGATTAAAAGTTCAAATGACACAAATGTCAAATTCGGATAAACTCGCTACTTTTTCCGTGAACGGCAACGACAAATTGTAGTGAATACATTCATTCGCCATTCACAATGCAAGTTTGAGGTATGTTCGCTAAAGCGTTCGCGTCGCTCATGCAGCTAAAATGCCGATTTTAGCATATACTTATAATAATAATTTGGAGCTTACACTATATAGCTCAGTGTTTGGCCGAGCTTCTCCTACCATATTTGTGTGCGTCTTTATATTATACCACAAATGGAGAGACCTACAATTTTGTGCCGAATCCGACCGGCAGATGTATTTTATGAGAAGCTTTCTCATGGCAGAAATAACCCCGGAGGTTTGCCATTGCCTACCGAGGGGTGACCGCTATTAGAAACAACTTTTTCTATGATTAAGATTTTACTTGCCTTAGCTAAGAACCGAACCTTGAACTCAGCGGCATATCGAGTTATAGCACGCACCGCTTTCCACTCGAGGACAGCAGCCACTAGTATATTTTAGATAGCTAAAAATATCCATTTTCCCTAAAAGAAGTGTAAAATTAGCGTCGAAGAAAGTTGATGCTAAAAGGAGCAGACAAAAAATAATAAGTAATATTTATATTATTGTTCGTTTGAAATTATTATATTATATTATGAAGAAAAATTTACATTAATAAGATAAAATGAAAAACTACAACAGTAAAAGGGTGACAAAGGGCCAAAACTATGTGCAGCGACGGTATTTGCAGCATTGAACGTCGCCGTTATTACCCAGTTGGCTCAACTTATCGCGAAAATGCCACAAAACGAGAAATTCGAGTATGTCAAAACTAAAATCATCGTGCATTTCGCAGACAGCGAGGCTATTATCAGAGCTACCAGTCGGTTATGGGAAACTGTCGAAATGAAACGAATTGCAGGTGCTACCTTGGGCAAAGCTGCTCTCAAGGGACTTTAGACTAAACGCCTACCAGAATTCGCGCAACCAGTTATTGCCGCATCCTCGGGCACATCAGCAGAGTTCACAAAGATGGCCGACTCAATCATTGATGCTGTCAGTCCTCGTCATGTGGCACACGTGAGAAAGGAGGAAGCAGAGATAAGACAACTTCGTTTAGCCATAGAAGGCTTGTCTAAACGGTTCGAAAGATTGTAAGGAAGTCTTTTTCGTGTCCCACGACTTCGTGTCTAGTGCTGGGGTATACTCGCCGTTCCCAGGGTCCACTCACAATAATATTTGTATTTGCTTGGGACAAATTCACTTTTTATTCAACTTCCCTCTGACGTACATATATGTACCTTAATTATAACCCCTAAATCTATACTTTCTCCTCGTGTACTTGCGCACGAGGTTGTGTGGCGTGGTGGTGTCTCCTAAATGGGCTTTGCCTGTCGTAGCGCCTTACGTGATACGGTATGGTGTAGTCGTCCCTGATGGTGTCACCACGCCCGATGTCGTGTAGTTCGACCAGCGGTTGGCTGACACGCGACCGTTGTACGACCTGTCGTTGCGTGAGTGGTTGCTGGATAAGCGCCTGCTGGGTGAGCGGCTTTCGGATGCGTTGCGGTTTGGTGAGCGTCTGTTGGGCAAGCGGCTGTTGCGTGAGCGGATGTCAGCTACGCTGCGAATGGTGAGCGTCTGCTGGAACGAGCGGCTATTGAGTGAGCGGCTGTCGTATACGCTGTGCTCGGTGAGCGTCTGCTGGAACGAGCGGCTATTACGTAAGCGGCTGTTGGATACTCCCGGGGGCCGTAGCACGCTCCGTGGTGCTGTACGGTACTGAGCGATCGGGTGTCGCTGATGCGCGGGTTGCGAGAGTGACGGTGTGGGTTTTCCTAGGCGACACGTTCTAAGGCAAGAAACTGAACCTGATAATAGAACCTCTGAACAGTTCCTTGCTTAGCCCGTGGCTTTTTGTTTCTGGAAGAGGAGTTCCGCCTGATAATAGAACCTCTACGTTACTCACACTTTTCAGAAACAATGTACTGCCCACACGCGTAGCTCCGTGCAGACTGAATATTTCCTCCTGTGTGCTGCCTTTTATAGCCGTTGTGGCGTATGTTGCGAAGGTCTTGGCTACATGTTGCCGTTGAGACTGTGTTGCGGCAACTTGTTGCTGTACCTTGCTGTTCTAGAATGTTCCCGCTTATACTTGCTGGTTGGCTGTTGTTGTGCTCGTTCTGTGCTAGCGGCGTAGATATGTATGTGCCGGTAGCGTGGTTATGCCGTTGCTCTGAATATTTGCACTTTCTGTTGGTTGCCTGTTGTTGTGCTCGATCTGTGCTAGCGGTGTAAATATGTATTTCGTAGTGGCGTGGTTATGCCGTTGCTCTTAATATTCGCACTTTCTGTTGGTTGCCTGTTGTTGTGCTCGCTCTGTGCTAGCGGTGTAAATATGTATTTCGTAGTGGCGTGGTTATGCCGTTGGTTTACATATTCCCCCGTCTGTTGTTTTGGTTAGGCTGACCTTTGCTTCGTTTTATGTGGGTACAGCGGCTGTTGGTAAATGTTAGGGTGGTGTGTGGAAATGTGTGGGCTAAATTCCACCGGGACATTTGGTCTTCACACTCCCCCCTTACTCCGGTGATGGTGACTATCTCCTTGGTCGGACGTTTGCCCCCCATTGGTACACGACCACACGGTAAGAGTGAGTGGCAAACCGGAGGCGTTTGTGTCTCCCACCTTTCTGTAGGGATTCCCAGCTGTACCTCACCCTCTCGGTGATTTCGGGGAACATGGTTAGCATGGGACCGCCGAATTCGCGTGCTGGAATGTCGATTCCCTCCATTGGGACTTCTGGCGCTTCCTCTGTTGGTATGGTTGATGGTGGGCGTTGTGGTTCCTGATTGTCTGCTGTAGGCGGTACCTCTGTTTGGAAGGCTCGTAGTATCTGTGAGCGTTTTTGGGTGGCCATGTCCGCGGTAAATGGGTGTCGGATGAACCCAGGTGCCCCTTCTCTACTCCCGATGAACCGCATGACTCGTTCTGTTGTTTCTATTACATATATACCACAGTCGTGGTGATTTTGCTGCTGTGGTACGTCCAGGAGTATGTCGGGTGCCTCAAAATCCGTTTGCCTTGTTCGTTCCTTGTATTCCCATTTCAAGAATCCCCGCCAGGCGTGTGTTGCGTGTGATACGTTTCCCCGGTTCCAGGAGTCCGCTATCCAAATGTAGTATTGGCGGAAGCATTCTGTGTCGGTAACGTGGTGGGTCGTTTCTTGGTCGGCGAGCGCCAAGAGATACCAGTGGTTGCAGGTGTTGTGCGGTGCGAGTACCACTCGTTGCCCGAAGAGGTCAATTTTCCGGAGCCAACGGTGGATGCGCCGGTAGCTTTCCTCCTGGTTCCGCGTGTCTGCCAATTGCCAGACCACAAAAGGGCTGAGAATGGTTGCTCTCTGGCCGAATTCGCGCTCTAGGCCTTTTGTCCAGGCTTCTATGATGGAGTCCGTAATCCATCGTGGTCCTGCTAGTGCGTGTAGGTCCGCTCTGTTAAGGGTAATTCCGCCCTGGCCTGACGGATAGATTACAGGAGCCTCGATTTCTTCTGGCGGTGGCGTTTCCTCGTCCGAGGTAATCCCGATGGTGCTGCCTGCTGGCGTGGTCGTTGATGTTGTTGCGTCAGATGGCGACTGGGCCGAACTGTTGCTGGATGTGCTCCCGTAGGTGGAGCCGGTGTTGTCGTCCGTTGTGTCGTTCGGTGGCGTGGTTTCACGTACTGCTACTCGTCGTGCTAGACAACGTGTTGGTCCTGGGATTCCAGCTGGGATCGTATGTACTGTGGTGCATGTCGCTGTTGTGCGTCCCGATGGTGGACGGCTTGGCTGCGCATGCAATGATGCGGCGTCGGTTTGCGGAATGGTGGCGCCTCTGGCTCCAGCGGGAGTCAGTGGGCCCGTTACGAATACTGTTGCGGTGCGTCCCGATGGCGGACGGCTTGGCTGCGCATGCAATGATGCGGCGTCGGTTTGCGGAATGGTGGCGCCTCTGGCTCCAGCGGGAGTCAGTGGGCCCGTTACGAATACTGTTGCGGTGCGTCCCGATGGCGGACGGCTTGGCTGCGCATGCAATGATGCGGCGTCGGTGTGCGCAATGGTGGCGCCTCTGGCTCCAGCGGGAGTCAGTGGGCCCGTTACGAATACTGTTGCGGTGCGTCCCGATGGCGGACGGCTTAGTTGTGCATGTAGTGACGCGGCGTGCGTGGCTTCGGCGCATGCCGTTGGGGCACTTCGGACCCCAGCGGGGGTCGTCGGTCCTAGCAGCACGGTCCGTGGCCTCTTTGCCTGTTCCTCCTCTACTCACTCTCGCATCTTCTTGGCGCTGGCGTTGAATTTATTTTCACTTGTTTTTTTTCATGGCGTACTATTTAATTCTGCGCTATTGACGTGTTCTTCGCTTGGTGGTTAACTATTAATTGATCCGTGATGCCAAAATAATTGTGTGTCTGCTAATTGTACTGGAAAAAAAAATTTTGGTGTCTGCTTCTATGCATTGAAATGTATTTCCGTTTATGGTGCCTCCAGAGTGGTGTCCATATGGTAAGCTTTTAATTCGGCGATGTTTGCCGTTTTTGTCCTCCCCCCGTCGGGTTTTCGCAATTGTACGATTACTGGTGACACGTACTTCATTATTTGGTACGGGCCATCGTATTTGGGAGCCAACTTTGCCGCGAAGCTGTCTGCGGCCTTGGACAGATTGTGCTCCTTGGTGAGGACTAGGTCGCCGACTTCTGGGTTCCACTTCCTACGCCGTATATTGTAATGTCGTGCTTGGTCTGTTGCAGCCCGCTCCATGTTTTGACGCACAATGGTAAATGCCTCCTGTAGCCGGCTAGACCTGGTTCCGCTGTTTGGGGTGTTGTACCCGTTCCGGAGTTGATTTCGTCGTAAAGCGCTCCTGGTAGCCGCGGTTCGCGCCCCTGGATCAGAAATGCTGGACTGTATCCAGTGGAGGCTGAAACGCCGGTGTTTACGGCGAGTGCTATTTCCGGTAGCAGGTCGTCCCAGTGGTTGTGCTGTGACTTGGTGAGCTGGGCGATAATGCGCTTAACGGTCCGATTTGCCCTTTCTGTCGGGTTTTCTTGCGGAGTGTATGGCGCCGTAAACTGTTGGCGTATTCCCATCTCCTGGAGGTATCGTTGCCACAGGTTGCTTGTGAACTGGACGCCGTTGTCCGAGATGAGTATCTTGGGAACCCCGAATCGGGCCACTGTCCGGCGGATGCCCATATGTCCGGCACTGGGCATGTCGTGATTCTCCTGTAAAACCCGCTGCCGTAAGGGGGTTGGTACACATAGCTTCTAGGGTACTGCCTCCTCATCCTGGGACCTGCAAGGGATATGGCGGTATATCTGACCGTCCATCATTGTGTAGTCGGCGTACTTCTCGGGGTTACTCTTGATTTCGGCGATGCGTTTGTGCTACCAGTTGCACTTTGGTTCCAAGGTCGTGGCCTGACGTAGTGTGTCCAGTGGTTGTCGGGACAATGCGTCCGCCACCAGGTTTAATTTTCCCCGGCGGTACTCGATGTCGAAGGAGTATTGCTGCAGCTCTAAGGCCCACCGTGCTATGCGTCCGGAAGGGCTCTCGATGGAGTTCAGCCACTTCAGGGACATGTGGTCGGTTAGCACCTTGAACCTGTACTCCTCCAGGTAGGGTCTCATTTTCCGGATTCCCCAAATAATTATTCAGTGTCCGGCTTGCGTAGGCGATTACTCGTTCATCGCCGTCCAATTCCTGTGTCAGCACCGCTCCCAGCCCAAAGTTGCTCGCGTCTGTTTGCAGCGTGAATTGCTTGGTGAAATCTGGGCAGGCGAGTATGGGTGCTTCGGTGAGTTTCTGCTTGATGACATCGAAGGCTTCTTGTTGCTCGGTGTTCCATCGCCAATGTTTCCCCTTTTTAAGGAGACTCGTGAGTGGCTGGCTTAGTGTCGCGAAATCGGGCACGAAGCGTCGGTACCAGGAGGCTATCCCCAGGTATTGGCGTACTTCCTTCACGTTGGCTGGTGGTTCCAGCTCCTGAATGGCCGCTTTTTTCTCGGGCTCTGTGTGGATCCCTTGATCACTGACTACGTGGCCCAAGTATCGGAGTTCCCGCTTGAGAAAGTCGCATTTATCGGGGTTGATGCGGAGGTTGGCGCGCTATAGTCGTCGGAGTACCTCTCGTAAGTTTTGAATGTGCTCCTCCAGAGTGGAGCCGATCACGATGATGTCGTCCAGGTATGCGAAGGCATGTGGTTCCATTTCCGGGCCGATAACCTGGTCGAGTGCCCTTTGAAAAGTGGCGGGCGCAGAGTGTAGGCCAAATGGCATAACGCGCCATTGGAATAAGCTGCGACCCGGGACCGCGAATGCCGAGTACGGCGACTATTTTTCTCCAGGGGCACCTGCCAGTAACCATTCTTGAGGTCCAAGCTGCTGATGTACTTGGCTCTTCGTAGCTTGTCCAGGATGTGTTGTATCCGTGGCAAGGGGTATGCGTCAGGTACTCACCGGGCGTTGAGTTAGCGGTAGTCCACGCATAGACGCCACTTGCCATTCTTCTTTCGTGCTAGCACAATCGGTGCGCTGTGGGGGCTGCAGGAAGGTTCGATGCATCCTTTCGCGAGGAGCTCGTCGATCTCTTTGTTGATGATGGCCTGCATCGCCGGGTTGCGGGGAAAATACCGCTGCTTGATGGGGCGATCGTCGGTCATGGTAATTCGATGTTCGGCCACTGTGGTGACGCCGTTTATCGATTCAAACTTCAGGAGTTCCTCCGCCAGGAACTCGCGTATGCGGGCTGCTTCGTCCTGGTGGTAAGTCGGGCATCCATGGTCGATCCTTGAGACCCGTTCGTCGGTGGGTGCGGCTGTGATTGCCTTTGGCCGGTTGCTCTTCCCGCCGCCAGATGAACTGTGGTAGCGCTGCCAAGTTGACTGACACGAAGCTTTTTGAGGCCCCCGTATCGATGACGGCCTCGGTTGGTTCGTTGCCAAGCTGCACTAGTGCATACAACCGGCCGTTCTCTTGACGCATTGTTACTGTTTGTTCGGCGCCGGGTGCTGTGGGTCCACCGCGCCTTGTCCTTGGTGGGGCCCTCTGTCGTTTCCCTGCCGCTGGCGACAGCAGTCTACTGTCCGAATGTCATTTCTGCCGCACTCCCAGCAAAACAATTTACGTGGGTTGGGGCATCTATTTGCATAATGTCCCCCCCTGGCCACAATTCCTGCAGACGTTAGGGTTGAAGGAAAGGGCTGCTGGTGTAGGGGGGCGTGGTCTGTTCGTCTCTGTACTCGTTGTCTGGTTTGGCTGGTGTCGACCAGGACGCGTTGGTGACAGGTGACGACGCGATTGCTCGTCCTGTGTTGGCTGTGCTTGCGGTTCCTCCTCGAGGACTTGTCTTGCTGCTTCGCGGCGTAGCGTTTCGATTGCTCGACGGGATCGGTCGTGGATACCCTCGAAGTCCTCTGCCAGGACGATGAGGTCACCTAGGGTCTGGAAATCCCGACGCCATATGTATAACAAATAGTCGGGGTGACGAAAAATCCGTTCTAGCCGCTGCTCGTGGCTGTATCCTGTGTGTCGCATTAGGCTTTGTAGCGCGATCATGTAATCTTTGTACTTTTCGCGCGCGTATTGTCTGCGCTGACGTATGTCGTCCTCCAGGCGTTCGAAATACCGCGCCAGCAGGAAGAATCACAGGAAGTCCTGTTTGAAGCTTGTTTAGTCTCGCCAGTGCTCGTTGTTGTTATGGAACCACTGGAGGGCCTTGTCGCTCAGTAGTTCTGGCATGGTCCTTGGCAAAAGATCTATGTTTATTGTGTAAACCTCCGCCAGCTCCTCTAACCGTTCCACGAATTCTAGTGGCTCGCGTCGGCCGTCATAATGTACGGACCATTTCCGTACCTGATCTATGATGGGTGCGAACGTTGGCACAGTTACTTGGTTAGAGTTGGGCACTGTGCCTTCGCCGGGCATGGTAAACGTCACTGGCAGGTGTTGTTGGGGTGGTACGTGTGGTGGTGGAGGCGGTAACAGCTCGCCTTTGGTTTGCTTCGCAGCGGTGTCTTCCCCCTTCTTGTCTGAGCTAGTTGACATCGGAGTCTTCAGTCCGATGGAGCTTTCTGATGTCCTGGGCTGGTATTTCGCCTCCAGCGCCAAGAGATTCGCGTGGACGTCTGCGTCACTGATTGCTTTAGACGCAAATGCTGCGATGCGTTTCCGGATCTCGCGGCTACTGCCCAAATGGTCCAGTCCAAGCTCCTGCGCGATGGCCCCCAACTGCTCCTTGGAAAGGTTGTCCAGCCACGTGGTTGTTATTGCGTCTGCCATTTTTTTTCTCTTTTTTTTGTTTTTTTGAGGGAAAGGTGTATATGTATTTGGCGAATAAAAGGTGATTGTCCCTGCTCGGGCGCCAATTGTAAGGAAGTCTTTTTCGTGTCCCACGACTTCGTGTCTAGTGCTGGGGTATACTCGCCGTTCCCAGGGTCCACTCACAATAACATTTGTATTTGGTTGGGACAAATTCACTTTTTATTCAACTTCCCTCTGACGTACATATATGTACCTTAATTATAACCCCTAAATCTATACTTTCACCTCGTGTACTTGCGCACGAGGTTGTGTGGCGTGGTGGTGTCTCCTAAATGGGGTTTGCCTGTCGTAGCGCCTTACGTGATACGGTATGGTGTAGTCGTCCCTGATGGTGTCGCCACGCCCGATGTCGTGTAGTTCGATCAGCGGTTGGCTGACACGCGACCGTTGGACGACCTGTCGTTGCGTGAGTGGTTGCTGGATAAGCGCCTGCTGGGTGAGCGGCTTTCGGATGCGTTGCAGTTTGGTGAGCGTCTGTTGGACGAGCGGCTGTTGGGCAAGCGGCTGTTGCGTGAGCGGCTGTCGTATACGCTGTGCTCGGTGAGCGTCTGCTGGAACGAGCGGCTATTACGTAAGCGGCTGTTGGCTACTCCCGGGGGCCGTAGCACGCTCCGTGGTGCTGTACGGTACTGAGCGATCGGGTGTCGCTGATGCGCGGGTTACGAGAGTGACGGTGTGGGTTTTCCTAGACGACACGTTCTAAGGCAAGAAACTGAACCTGATAATAGAACCTCTGAACAGTTCCTTGCTTAGCCCGTGGTTTTTTGTTTCTGGAAGAGGAGTTCCGCCTGATAATAGAACCTCTACGTTACTCACACTTTTCAGAAGCAATGTACTGCCCACACGCGTAGCTGCGTGCAGACTGCATATTTCCTCCTGTGTGCTGCCTTTTATAGCCGTTGTGGCGTATGTTGCGAAAGTCTTGGCTACATGTTGCCGTTGAGACTGTGTTGCGGCAACTTGTTGCTGTACCTTGCTGTTCTAGAATGTTTCCGCTTATACTTGCTGGTTGGCTGTTGTTGTGCTCGTTCTGTGCTAGCGGCGTAGATATGTATGTGCCGGTGGCGTGGTTATGCCGTTGCTCTGAATATTCGCACTTTCTGTTGGTTGCCTGTTGTTGTGCTCGATCTGTGCTAGCGGTGTAAATATGTATTTCGTAGTGGCGTGGTTATGCCGTTGCTCTTAATATTCGCACTTTCTGTTGGTTGCCTGTTGTTGTGCTCGCTCTGTGCTAGCGGTGTAAATATGTATTTCGTAGTGGCGTGGTTATGCCGTTGGTTTACATATTCCCCCGTCTGTTGTTTTGGTTAGGCTGACCTTTGCTTCGTTTTATGTGGGTACAGCGGCTGTTGGTAAATGTTAGGGTGGTGTGTGGAAATGTGTGGGCTTAATTCCACCGGGACATTTGGTCTTCACAAGATTCAACTTGCGTTCTCGCTCTCCCTCTCGCTCACGATCCCCACCAGAAACTACGACCTATGTCCCTGTCGACGGCGACATCGATCAGTTCAAGGAATAACAGACAACAGAATTGTCAAGAAAAGTTCGTTGGAGGATTTATCGAAAATCTTGTCGCAGAACGCTCAGTTTTGCGCCTTCAGGTGAAAGACAAAATAACGAGTAAAACTTTCCTCATCTGCTCGAGATGTTTCCATTCTCTCGCTCACAACGTTAGTATATGACATTCGTCTATCCGCTACGAAATTATACGCAGCAAACGGTACTGCTATTAAAGTACTTGGGAAAAAACGCATTAAATTAGTCCTAGGACTTCGCCGCGATTTAGTTTGGTAATTCCAGATCGCAGACGTCGCACAACCTATTATTGGTGCGGATTTTATAAAATTTTTTAATAGATTATCGATAAGCGACGAAACAAACTTATCGATAGCTTGACATCTCTCGCTACATCACTAGGATAACCCATAAAGTGCGCTGCAGCATCAGCTAAAACGTATACATCAGAAAATTTATTTGCTGATATCTTAGCAGAATTTCCGTCTATAACCAAATTAGCGCTATACGGATCCAAAGCGCCGTCGACGGTGTTCCATCGCATCGAGACAACGGGCCTTTCGCCCGACAAGTTGGAAGCCGCTAAAGCATAATTTGATTTTTTATTGAAGGCAGGAACATATCGTCGATCTAGAAACAACTGGTCAAGCCCGATACACATGAGTAGGAAGAGGGATGAAACTTGGAGACCGTGTGGTGACTACAGGGCGCTCAACTCACATACGCTCCCAGATCGATATCCGCTGCCTTATTTGACGGACATTACGACAATTTAGTGAGGTAAGAAATTTTCTTCTAAAATAGTTCTGCAAAAAGCATTTCACCAGGTGCCAGTTCACCCCGCTGACGTCGCAAAAACGGCCGTCACTACTCCTTTCGGATTATACGAATTCGAATTTATGACCTTCGGCTTGTGCGAAGTCCTACAGGGCCTAGATTTTGTATTTCCATACATTGACGACACTTGCGTAGCGTCCGATCCAATCAAAATCGGCAACAACTGCGTTTAGTATTTCAACGCCTATGCGAAAACAATCTTTCCATTAACTTTTCAAAATCTAAATTTGGCAAGGCAGAAATAAAATTATTGAGCCGTCTTGTTGATTCACAAGGACTTAAAACCTTGCCGGAAAAAACTTCGAGTTTCCTAAGCCGACAATGGTTAAAGAGTTGAAACGCTTTATAGCCATGCTTAACTTCTATAGAAGATTCTTGCCACACGCTGTTGATTAGCAAAAAGATCTACAAAAACGTATTACAGGGAACAAGAAGAACGCTCTTTGTCTCCGGCCGTTTGCCTGGACACCAGAAGCCGAAATCGCTTTCAGACGTTGCAAGGAAGGGCTTACCAACGCAACCTTACTTTTTCATTCATCCGCCGATGCCGAATTATCTTTGCACACCGACGAAGAACTCCACCATATTTTACAACAAGGTACAAATTCAAGAAACTCTCTCATTCTTAAATACTTTATGCTTCCAGAGACAGATATGCAGCTGATTTGTGACACAAGTACATCGCGTGTACGCCCCTATGTGCCGAAGAAATTGAAATGGCAAATACTTACAAAAATACACTGTCTGTCACATGAGAAGTACGTTCTCCTAAAGGAAAGGTTGTCGCACATAAAAATTGATTTCGTTGGTCCGTTTCCACTATGCGAAGGACACCGATACTGTCTTATGGTAATATACCGTCACAAATGCTTTGACATCGCACTGGATTTCCAGATTCGGCGTACCGAAATGCATAACGTCAGACCAAAGCAGGCTATTTGAGTCATCCGTGTTCAAGGAGCTGGTTTCTACGAATGGGGCTAACCACTTGCGTACCACACCATATCACCCCAAGTCCAACGGGATTATATAGCTTTGGCATAGGCCGTTTAAAGCTACCGTCCCCTGCCACAACCCAGAGAAATGGACATACTACCTTCGTTCGATCTTGCTCGGTCTCAGAGTTGCTTTTAAGCGAGATATTGGTGCCTCGCCAGCAGAACTCGTCTATGGAACTACATTAGGATTCCAGTCGCCAGAACCGACTACTGAATCTGTCGAAAAATTTCGCGGATCCATGGAAAAATTACGACCAACTGACACCGCCTATCACTCGCCACCAAAAACATTCGTTTCGCCAAAGCTACTGGTGTCAAAACACGTTTTCGTTTGAAACGACTCCATTCATATTTCTTTGACATATCTTTACGATGGTCCTTACGCTGTTACACGTAAATTTGCAAAATACTTTACAATCATCATCAAAGGCCGTCCGTTTAACATTGGCCGACTTAAACCGGTTTTTTTTTGACAAATATCGACATAGAAACATCAGCTCATCCTGAAGTAAATCAGCCGGTACAAGACGCTTTTGAAAATATCCCGCCGAAATCCACCCGCAAGGCCCGCAGGGTTAACATACCTCAACGATTCAAGTAGCTTTCGTCTGGAGGCAGAGTACTGTGGGGCACCTTGTGCAAGCATTTTAACATTCACCATATTTTGACATTCTCTTTTTATATTGTACAAACTCATTTTTGTAACCTAACAGTTATTTTTAGTTAAACGATATTCATTTGATAAATAAAGTTAGAGATCCTTTTGTAATTAGAATTGTTGAGAACATGAATCTCATCTCCTTCGATTAGCAATAAGTATTCGATTAATTCAATGTACTTGCTAAATTCTTTTATCAAATTCATTTATTTTGCGGGCGGCCGGCAACCTTATCGTAAACTGTAATACGTTTCATATCTTTGCTTTTGTAAGCGGTACCAGACATCCGCAATTAAAATACTTTTATCGCTTTTATTTATTCGCACCGTGACCGCCACCGCAACCACATCATTTTGCATACTTTACCTTTCATTGCCCTTTGGCACATACATATGTACAAATACATATATACTTACATACCATTTATTGTAGCGTTGACTTGAATTCGAAATAAACGCAAACTTATATTGTAATAGTTCATTAACTCCAATGACTATTTTTCATTTACTCTGTTAATCAGTGCACTCGGCACTAGCATACATAAAGAATCTAATTCTCAAGTTAATCCCAGACTTGAACATGGTCCTTCGATCCAACAAGAAGAATTGGCAACCTCAAGTTGCTCATTAAACAGACCTCAGCAGCAGCCATTCTAAAGCTCTGCTGCGTCACCTACTCAGTCGTTTAAATTTTTCAAACGGTACGGTTGATCGGTCACGCGAGCTGAAAAACGGAAAGTTTACTTAAATAAAAATTATCATAAAGTGCGCATAAAGAGTGAAACTCAAAAAAAAAAAAAAAAAAAAAAAAAGTGTGCATATAAGTGTTAGCATAAAATATTCAAACAAAAAAAAAGAGAATAAATTTACGAATTAAGTGGGTGAGAACAAAAAGCGAAAGCGAGTGCGCATAATAAGTGAAAAAACAAAAAAAAAAAAATAATCAAACTGCGGTAAAATATTACACAATTTGCGCATACGTTTCAAATAAAACAAAGTTGAACAAAGTGGGTAGAAAGTGCGCATAAAAAGTGAAAAACAAAAAAATTTATCAAATTGCGTTAAAATACTGAATTTCAAATAAAAGAAAAGAAAATTAAACAAAAGTGCGTTACAAGTTAAAATAAAAGAAAAGAAAATTAAACAAAAGTGCTTTACAAGTTAAAATAAAAGAAAAGAAAATTAAACAAAAGTGCATTTCAAGTTGAAATAAAAGAAAATAAAATTAAACAAACGTATATTACAAGTTGAAATAAAAGAAAATAAAATTAAACGAAAGCGCGTTGCTGTACAATAAAAAACCAAAAGTGCGTCAAAGAATTACAACAAATGCGCACACGCTAATGTGCCTAAAATTGAAAAAAAAAAAAAAAAATTTTAAAATTAAAAATCCAAAAATTAATTTGTTCGCTCAAGGGCGCACAAGGTGTGTAAAACCAAAAACAAAAAATAGGAAGGAAGCAATTGCACAGGAAATATAGTGACAAAAAATAAAAATAAAATAATAAGTGAATAAAATCAAAAAAAAAAAAAGTGAAAACATCATACCACCCTCATGCAACAGCACAGCAACAGCGAGCACTACAACTACAACAACAGCCCAGCAACCGCGAGCACTACAACAACAACAACAGTCTAAGCAACAGCGGGCACTACAGCAACAACAATACAACTTACCCAAAACAAAGTACAGGTGGTACAAAAGGATCGGTACTGTAAGTGCAAAAAATATATAATTACACATGTGTATGTACATACGCACATATACGCTTATACCCATAAGAAATTAAAACCCATGTATGTGCACTTTACATGTTCATATCTACGTGCATATTTTTTAACGGATATCTAAAACGGGTCAGATAATTCCTCCGTTACAATATACATATTCTTAAAGTTCTCAAAATATCCGTTAATTTACATATACATACGTACATATGTCCATTAATATACATACATATCCCTCATTTCATCACAAAGTCCCGAATTTCTCATCGGGCATCTAAGGCTTTACAAAACGGTACTTTTAAACTGCCAAATTTTCTGACGCTAAAAATTCGCGCCCAAATATTCACATATGTATGTAAATAATTAAACACCTCATGGTACATACATATACACACATATATAAATTCGCAGTTTCCCCATCTAGAAAACCGCGGGAAAAAATATAATATACTTATGTACATATACATAGTTGTTCTCTCTTCCGAATTTCATTTCCACATATAAAAGTACCGGTGCTTTAAATTCTCGCGCGCGCAAATATTCACGACCATACATATGTATGTACATATATCCCACACAAAATAATTCTCCGTTACTGTTCAGTCGCAGAGCAAACGCACTTGCTCTCCACTTTGGCGTATATACATATATGTACATATACACAAATCAACAAGTAGAAGCGACAACACGGCTTTGGTTTGCACTTAGACGCGCTAAGGCAACACAAACCTAAGTTCAAATTGAAAAAACATATTACCTCACATAAACTCATATCCCATTATTTATATTATATATTTTATATTTGATATTCTCACGTCTTTAAACTTTTACTTACATATATTATATATTTTATATTTGATATTCTCACGTTTTTAAACAAATTCTTCCCACCTATATCCCGACAAAAGAAAATACCCGTAAAATTTTTCAAAGCGACCCACCCTATTATATTAACCAAAACTTCATCAGCACATACAGACATATATATACATTCAGTATATACATATTTACATACATACGTAGATAAGTGCAATTCTCTCACTCGAGTATAAGCTGATCTGGCAAATACATATTCGTATTCCCCCTTTTTTAATTTCTCAACTCTCTCAGCTCAGCTTTTCAAATTATATTACATCTAGTAATCGTGCACACACATACATACACATACATACACGTGTACGTAATAATAAGCTCCGCCCATTCTCGCACTCTCACTGCATATATACTACACTTAGACGCGCTAAGGTAGTACAGTGGGACGAAATAGTACAAAATCACAGTGGGACAAGACGATTTAAATATTACTCAAATTAAAATAAATTAAATTAAATTAAAAATTAACGCGACTAAATAAATTAAATATATAAATAAATTAATACATTTAAAATAACTTAAACGAATTATTTTTTCACCCATTTTGAAAAAAAAAAAAAAAAAAAAAAAAAAAAAAAAAAAAAAATACCCATTCACAACTTTCCATTTATTTTTACATTTAATTTTCTCACATTATGGAAAACAAATCATCAGCTCATACCTCTAATATAGATTCAAATACAAGTCTTCAGGCTTTCATTTTCGAAAGCGACAGATTGGAGGCATTCTACTCAACTTGGTCAGGCACACTGGTATCTGACCACACAGAATCCCTTCTCAAAGTGAAGACACAACAGCTCGAAAGACTGTGGGAATCACTCGTTGAAAGCTACAGAGGAGTTTCTCTCTCCGGCGATCACGATGATTCAATTAGCTCAATTGAAAAAAAATATATGAAATGCTCAGAAAGTTATGAAAATTGCTTAGCTCAGATTCTAGATGCTCAGCAACTTTTACAACCCACAGCACACTCCCGTAACCCCGCAAATTATTCCACTAGCTCAGAAGGTTATCTCAAGGTACCACCGTGTGACACCGAAGTCTTTCACGGTGGGTACGAAGACTGGCCAGCCTTTCGTGATATGTTCACGGCAGTCTACGGTAACCATCCCAAGCTGACACCAGCTCAGAAGCTATACCACCTGCGTCAAAAAACCAGAGGCCAAGCTGGGCAATTGGTGAAGCAATACCCGCTCACAGACGCAAGCTTCAATCTGGCATGGGATGCTCTGAAGGCGCGGTATGAAAACCGCAGAATATTGGTGGATAATCAGTTAAAAACCCTTTTTAACTTATCCCCAATATATACCGAGAATGGTGAGCAGATTCAGAAAATGCAAACCACAATAAATAACTGCCTATCCACTCTGGCAGCACAAGGAATCCCAACCTCCGACTGGGACCCCATCCTTGTGTATATATGCTCCTCAAAACTTCCCAGCGAAACCCTCTCTCTATGGGAACAATCGCTCACCTCTCGGAAAGAGCTTCCACTCTGGGAAGACATGAACAAATTCTTAACATCTCGTTATGAAGTTGTGGAGAGACTGAGCACTTACCGCCCAGGTAAACCAAGAGCGCCCTTACCAAATTTTACACCCAGAGCAGCAAATCATAACTCGACTTTTCTAAATAGAAATAAAACAAACAATTTTCACGCTGAACTCAATCAGCAAGTCTCCTGCAAATTATGTAACTCCAATCACCCAATGAAAAATTGCGTGAAATTCAAAGCGCTTCCCATAAACGAGCGCCTCAAGTTCGTACGAGAGAATAATTACTGTGAAAATTGTCTCTCATACTCTCACCTCAAAAATGCATGTCAAAGTAGTTTTCTGTGCGTCTACTGTCAAAGGAGACATCACTCTCTCCTTCACTTTCAACCCCAATCACAAGCCACAAAACCGATCTCAAGGCCCCAAAAAACATTCAGTCAAGTGGCTCAAAGTCGAACAGACAACGAAAAGCCCTCGACATCCAAACAGGCTGCTATGAATGCCTCGACAAAAAACCTACCTGAAAAGACCTCATCACACTTTTCTAGTAGCAGTACGACTACATTACTCCCCACAGCGATAGTCCCCATATACTTCGCTGGCGAATACCACAAAATTCGTGCTCTCATTGACCAAGGGTCACAGAAAACCTTTTTGGCCTCGCGAATACAGAAATTACTAGGCCTACCCACCAGAGAAACTCACTACGAAATCTCTGGAATGGGAGGAAGTATTGTTCAAAACTCGAACAAAACTAGTGAAATAACGCTTTGCTCTTCCGATTTGTCCCGAAAAATCACCACTAGCGTTATTATTCTCCCAAAACTCACACATTTTCTGCCAACCTTCAAAGTCTCAAATCTCAATTTAAATGAATTCGGTTCCTTACAACTTGCGGACTCCAACTGTTTTACACCGGCGAAAATTGACATGGTCATCGGCAGTGACATCACACCCCAAATTCTCCTGGAAGGCCTTCAGCACAACATTCACCGGACCTTAGTAGCACAGAGCACGATATTCGGATGGATACTCAGCGGCCCCGTCAGGGAACAAGTCTCAGCGTTTTCCACTCAAGTCTCAGAAGCTCCACAACCTGAACTCAGCTCACTACTCAAAAGGTTTTGGGAGCAGGAGGAGATTGAAGTCACACAACCCAGGTCAGTAGAGGACGAGTTTTGCGAAAAACTCTACAAGACCACGACCACCAGACGGGAGGACGGACGATACGAAGTCAAACTCCCCTTTAAGCCCACTTTCCCGGATTCTATCGCTTTAGGCCACTCCCGCCCAGCAGCACAGCAGCAATACGTCAGCATAGAAAGGACTCTGGAGAGAAAACCAGAATTACGCGATAAGTACTCGGAAGTGCTGAATGAGTACTTAGAGATGGACCACATGGAGCCCTCCACGCCCATGGAAATTATCAAAAATGGAAAATATCTCTCTTTCTATTTGCCCCATCACGCAGTCCAAAAACCCGACAGCAAAACAACAAAAGTACGAGTCGTATTTAACGCATCCAAAATCTCGCATTCAGGAAATTCTCTGAATGACGTACTGTTTACAGGCCCAATACTCCAAAACGACTTGACCGCTATAATCCTCAAATGGCGTCTCTACAAGTTTGTTTTCAATGGCGATATAGAAAAAATGTATCGCCAAATTCTCGTTTCTAAAGAACATCAAAATTTTCAAAGAATTCTCTTTAGGAAAGCTCCCCACCTGCCGATCGAAGACTTTACGTTAAAAACCGTCACTTTCGGTGTTAACTGCGCCCCATATCTTGCAATCCGTACGCTCCACCAATTAGCCAACGATTGCCAAGAAAGATTTCCTGTCGCCAAAAACATCATTCTACACGAAACATACGTAGATGATGTACTCTCCGGCGGACACAACATACAGTCCACTATAAACTCAATGACCCAAACTATCGAAGCTTTGAAATCGGCAGGCTTTCCACTCAGGAAATTAACCGCGAATCACCCGAAGATTCTCGAGTTAATCCCAGACTCTGATGTTCTAGATACTGAATTTCTCAAATTCCAAAATACGAGTTCCACTAAAACACTCGGAATAAGATGGAATGCCCTAGAAGACTCATTCTCTTACTCATACGATCCTTTACCCGCTTCAAAATCAAGCACAAAGCGACAAATATTGTCGGCTGTAGCGAAACTTTTCGACCCGGCAGGATGGCTATCGCCAGTAATGATCCTTGCCAAAATGCTCCTCCAAGAACTCTGGTTAGAAGGAACCGACTGGGACGAGCACGTGAAACCCTTGACTTTCCACAAGTGGAACACATTTCGCGAAAGCCTTCACGCTATAAACTCTATTAAAATTCCCCGGTGGGTGCAGTTCATACCAGATAAACACATACAATTGCATGGTTTCTCGGACGCTTCCGAAAAGGCATTTTGTGCTTGCGTTTATATAACTGTGCAACACGAAGAAAACTCTGTCGCTACTCACCTTTTTGTTGCAAAAACCAAAGTTGCCCCCTTGCAAACGATAAGCTTGCCACGGTTAGAGCTCTGCGGCGCTGTATTGCTGTCAAAATTGATCTCTTATACCCGTTCCCATCTCAACCTGCCACCTCACGAACTGACACTCTGGTCAGACTCCTCTATCGTGTTGGCTTGGCTCGAGAAACCACCCCATACATGGAAAACGTATGTGGCCAACCGGATCACGCAGATCCTCCAAAATGTCAGCAACACTACCTGGCGGCACGTGCCAAGTGGAGACAACCCAGCAGATTTAGGAACTCGTGGATGCAAGCCACAAGATTTAGCAGAATGTTCTCTATGGTGGCACGGGCCAGAATGGCTCTCCAAACCATCCACGTTTTGGCCCAAAGCAGACCCCTCTAACGCTTCGCCACCGGAACAGAAAAAGACGTGCACTCTTCACACGGTAGACTGCACAGATATTCTTGATAGATTTTCCTCATTCTCACGAGCTTTACGAGTTGTATCTTATATATATCGGTTTATCCACAATTCACAAAAATCTCGAACTCCCACTTCTTTAGCACTCACTCAGGAGGAGCTTAATTTCACCAAAATAAGAATAATAGCCATAACTCAACGCAAATATTTCGCTGACGAAATGAATGCCCTGGAGTCCTCAAACTCCATTAACAAAAAAAGTTCATTATTAACCTTGAACCCAATGCTGGACAAATCAGGTGTTCTAAGAGTGAATGGTCGTCTAGCTTACGCCGCTCTTAGTTATAATGAACGCCATCCGATAATTATTCCCGATAACTCCAAATTTTGCTCACTGCTGCTAGACTTCCTCCATAAGACTTTGCTTCACGCTGAAAAACAGCTGATGGTACGCATGGTGCAGCAAGAATATTACATACCTCGACTGAAGCAGAAGGTAAAAGGGTGCATCTTCCACTGTAAGACTTGTACAATATATAAGCAAAACATGCGATCGCAAATTATGGCCGCACTCCCTCCCGAGCGAACAACTTACTCTGTACCATTTCATACTACTGGTGTTGACTTCGCTGGGCCATTTATGGTAAAAACGTCCCCCCTCCGAAAAGCTCCCTATCTCAAAGCCTACGTTTGCGTTTTTGTATGTTTTTCCACAAAAGCTGTACATTTAGAGACATGCACCGATTTAACCACGGAAGCATTCAAGGCCGCATTTACTCGATTCGTAGGTCGGCGCGGATTACCCCACAAAATCATGTCCGATAATGGGAAAACCTTTGTCGGAGCACAACGGGCGCTTCAGCGAGATTTCGCCCAGTTCCTCAAAGAAGCGGCGTCTGATGTAGCAGAAAAATATGCGGTACAAGGACTCTCTTGGCAGTTCATACCACCTTACGCCCCGCACATGGGTGGTTTATGGGAAGCCGCCGTAAAAAGCTTCAAGACCCACTTCACCAAGGTCGCGGGAAACCACAAATTCACTTTCGAAGAATTAACCACTCTCCTCATTCGAATTGAAGCTGTGCTTAACTCACGCCCTCTCTCCTCCATGTCACAAGACCCAAACGACGTACTTGCTCTAACGCCAGGCCATTTCCTCCGCGGCGCTCCTTTAGTTGCTCTACCAGAACCGGATGCCAAAAACTTATCTCCTACCACGAAATGGCAAAAATTAAAGGTTCTCCATCACCAGTTCAGCTCCCGGTGGAGAAACGAATACCTACAAGAATTGCACAAAAGATACAAATGGAAACACCCGCAACGGAATATAAGCGAAGGAGACCTGGTGGTAATCAAGGACGATCTTCTTCCCCCATACGACTGGCGACTTGGTCGAGTCACCAAACTCCATTTAGGGGCTGACCAACATGTGCGGGTGGTAGATATTCGTACGCAAGCTGGCATAGTTACCCGTAGTATTACAAAACTTTGCATTTTGCCCTCAAATTAATTATCAAACTACCCATATTATTCTCACACTCCCTTATTCATACTCCTTTATAACCACACTTCCGCCTCAGGCTCATGCTCCTCATACTCACAACAACTAATCTCGTTGCTTGAAATTCTCTTCCATAGATACCCCGTCAGCATGGAAGCCAACCAATGTCGATTGTGCTGCCGGTTCCACAGTCTACGTTTTTGCCACGCCTTCATCGCGATGACGCCGGAAGAAAGGTATGAGTCGGCAAAGGTGCACCGCTACTGTGTGAATTGTTTGGCTACATCTCACACCACCGGAGCCTGTAGTTCCCCTGACAGCTGTCACCGCTGTGGCAAAGCGCACCACACACTGTTACACAGCTCAACGTCACCACCACCAGAGAGGCGTCGCCACGAACCTCGCCGGCAAACGGATAATCGCGTGGTAGCTTCGACCAGCAGAGCGATCCAGAAGAAGAAGCAGACACCGGGCCGCACGTCAGCCCAGCGGCGCATCCGCGACCTGTTCAGCAAAGCAGTATCAACTTTGGAGAAGCTGCAACAACTACTCAATGTCGCTCCGGCGCAGGCGGGCCGGCATGTTGAGAACATGAATCTCATCTCCTTCGATTAGCAATAAGTATTCGATTAATTCAATGTACTTGCTAAATTCTTTTATCAAATTCATTTATTTTGCGGGCGGCCGGCAACCTTATCGTAAACTGTAATACGTTTCATATCTTTGCTTTTGTAAGCGGTACCAGACATCCGCAATTAAAATACTTTTATCGCTTTTATTTATTCGCACCGTGACCGCCACCGCAACCACATCATTTTGCATACTTTACCTTTCATTGCCCTTTGGCACATACATATGTACAAATACATATATACTTACATACCATTTATTGTAGCGTTGACTTGAATTCGAAATAAACGCAAACTTATATTGTAATAGTTCATTAACTCCAATGACTATTTTTCATTTACTCTGTTAATCAGTGCACTCGGCACTAGCATACATAAAGAATCTAATTCTCAAGTTAATCCCAGACTTGAACAAGAATAATTAGAATTATCTTTTCATAAATAAAATTAGAGAAACCTTTGTAAAATAGAATTAACATTAAACGACATCTTTTTATCTTGCGATAATATCGTGTATACCATATATATGTAAGTGCTCAATTGTTAAGCACACTACGTTACATAGTAGCAAAATAATTAGCTACACTGGTGACCACCACGTTTACCGACTCACGACACAGCGCTACTGGAGTACCGCTACGAGTCCCGTTATAGGAATCACGCTTTTTCTGGAAGTTTTTCATCATTGGAAAAATACTTACGGACAGCGGTATATATTTACCGCCCACGGATGTTCCACAGCGACACGGCACAAATACAAAAGACATTTTAAATAAATCTCAATAATTAGAACGTACATAGTGAGTTTATACGATAATATTGATAGCTTATATCACAGTATATAGCAGCATATATGAAAAGTGGAACATTTACTTGCTGATAAAATAGAGCCTGATGTTTCGGACCAATTGCTTATGTTATTTAAAATGTTTGAGAAGGTATGATGAACTTGGTTTAGATCTTTTGTTTTTGAAAATACTAAAACATCATCAGCATAACTAAAGTGTTCCACAGCAGTATTTGAAGCGATAATTGCGCTAATTTCGTTAAATGCTTTCGTGAACAATGTCACTGGAAGGGGGGAACCTTGCGGTATACCATTAAATAGGCTATGTACCTGTGACTTGCAGTTATTAACTCTAACTAAAAACTTGCGGTTACTTAAGAAAGATTTTACGAATTTGTATATTTTACTTCCAATTTTCCAGCGCTTGAGTTGATTGAGTCCGACGTGGATGCCAATCCTATCGAATGCTCTCTCGAAATCTAAACTTAGTACGGAAACGTGATTCCTTGATGCCAATGCCGAATTAACAAAATGTTCGAAATATAGAAGCGACTCGTTAACCCCTAGTCCTTTTTGAAAGCCGAATTGATGAGGACTAAGAAGCCCATTTGCTTTGACAAACCACATAATTCGAACAGAGATAATCTTCTCAAGGATTTTGGACATGCAGGGGAGCAAGGAGATAGGTCTGAAGTTCGTAGTTCGAGTAGGGGTTTTTTTGGGTTTAGGAATAGGGACAATTAAAGCCGTTTTCCATTCTTGGGGGTAAATTCCGACATTGAATATTTCATTGTAAAGCTTAACAAGTCTGATTTTTAGGTTACCGGGTAGGTTTTTCAATATTGTAAAGGATATTTTATCGACGCCCGGTGTCTTTCCTGTCATTTTTGAGATTGTGGAATCGAATTCATATAGCGTTATTTTAAGGAAGTTTTCGGAAATGGTTTGGTTTTTCACAGCATTAAAGACGGAATGAAAGTTGGAGTCGTGGGAGTAAAGCGACCATGATTTGGCAAATTCTTCAGCAATATCTGGTGGGTCGAAGATCGGTCCTTGTTCGTTATAAATAAAAGGTATGCGGAAATGAGTCGAGTTCCCTGTCAGCACTTTTATGTCTGACCATATTTGTTTAGGGTTTGAAGCCGGATTTATATTTGCCGTAATATTTTCCAAGGACTGTCTTTTGGTTGATTTCAGCTCTCTTCTGAACGCAGCGTTCGCCTTTTTATAATTCACGAGGTTTGAATCGGTCATGTTTTGCTTGTATTTGGCCCACAGTTTCTGCTTGTTATTCCTTAAGATGGTGAGTAAGTTAGACCAGTATGGTAATTTGGCGGCAAATTTTTTTGTGTTTGTCTGCGGTATTGAACAGTGGGCTGCCGAACGGATTATAGTTTTAAAATAAGCAGCTTCTGCGTTGATATTTTTTGAAACCGGTTTATTATTTGACAGAGTTACGGCAAAAGAATGAAATCTTTCCCAGTCAGCTTTGTCTGTTAAAAATTTTGAGTCTGGCTTGACTTCGTACCAATTGGGAATGGAAAAGGAAGATATAAGGGGGAAATGGTCACTATTGTGGAGTTCGTCTAATGTTCGGGAGGAAAGACTGGGCGTTCGCATTATGTCCTCTTTCGTTTATAATTGTGGTGTTAACATTAGCATTGTTGCTATTAGAAAAGGTTTGCTCGGTTTGTGGGTTACTATTGTTCATGTTGCGGGTGGTGACGAGGTGAGTGATATCAGTAAGTTGGTGAAGCTGGCATGAGTGTTGTATTTGTTGTGTTTTTGCTATTTTCTTTTGAGGTATTATTTGTTTTGATGTTATATAAATTGTTTTTGGAAGTTTGTTCTGCTTGGTCGGGTATTGCGTTTGATGTGTTCATATTGTTTTGTTGATTAATATTTGAGTTTTTTGTTATATTAGAGAAATAGTGGGAAGATTCATTGAGCGTGGGGGGTATTTGCATTCTGTGTATTCTTATAGCTTCGCGCATGCTGCATTTCTTTTCTGTTTTTATTGTTATAATTTGCTTCATTTGCACGAATTTCGGGCATGATTTACTGGAGGCAGCGTGGTTGCCTGAGCAATTTGCGCACAAAGTACGTGGGCATGGTGTTGGCACGTGGGGTGGAAGTGCACATGATTCGCATACTGGAGTTTTGTTACACCGCTTAGTTGTGTGTCCAAGAATTTGACAACTTTTACACCTCATTGGGTTTGGGTAATAAGGCCTGACTTTAGTAGTATACCATGAGACTTCTATCTTTTCTGGCAACTGATACAAGTCGAATGTGAGCAACACAACTCCACTAGCAACAGTTTGACCATCATTCCGTTTTAGAAAGTTGTATGCTGAAACAACACCTTGGTCACTTAAATTCTCAACTATCTCTGCTTCCGGTATGTCGTTTAGACCAGGTGCGTAAATAGTACCCTTGGAATGGTTGAGATTTTGGTGCATTTCGATTTTTACATCGCAAACTCCAATTAATTTAGTTGAAGCGAGAAATTTCTTGGCAATTGCGTTATTTTTGACAAATAGCAGAAGGCTGCCACCTCTGAGGCTTGAGATTTAAATTTTTTCCATAGAAATTTTTTTTAAAGCTTTGTGTACGGCAAAACGGGAGTATCTATTTAGTGGTTTATTGGGATTTATTGCGCTAGAAACAAGGTATTTTGGGTTATCTTTTTTTATTGTGGGAAGAGCAGGGAATATTTCTTTTGCTATAGATTGTGTTTTTTTTCTTTTTGCTTTTGGACTCGTAGATAACAGGGCGAACCTGTTATCTCCAAGAGGGGGTCCCTGATGGGACATGCTAATTTTGTCCTACCACAGACCACAGGGATAATACGCTTTTCTTACCAAATGGAAATCTAATGTAAATAACTCTCAAAAAGGCGTGGGAGAAAAAAGAAAAACACTCACGAATATAACGCGAAAGAAAATCACCGATCACTATTGAGCACAACCGTACGCTTTAAGTGTCAGTCGATGACTCGCTCACAACGTTATTATACGACATTTGTCTATCCGCTACGAAATTATACGCAGCAAACGGTACAGCTATTAAAGTACTTGGGAAAAAACGCATTAAATTAGTCCTAGGACTTCGCCGCGATTTAGTTTGGTAATTCCAGATCGCAGACGTCGCACAACCTATTATTGGTGCGGATTTTATAAAATTTTTTAATAGATTATCGATAAGCGACGAAACAAACTTATCGATAGCTTGACATCTCTCGCTACATCACTAGGATAACCCATAAAGTGCGCTGCAGCATCAGCTAAAACGTATACATCAGAAAATTTATTTGCTGATATCTTAGCAGAATTTCCGTCTATAACCAAATTAGCGCTATACGGATCCAAAGCGCCGTCGACGGTGTTCCATCGCATCGAGACAACGGGCCTTTCGCCCGACAAGTTGGAAGCCGCTAAAGCATAATTTGATTTTTTATTGAAGGCAGGAACATATCGTCGATCTAGAAGCAACTGGTCAAGCCCGATACACATGAGTAGGAAGAGGGATGAAACTTGGAGACCGTGTGGTGACTACAGGGCGCTCAACTCACATACGCTCCCAGATCGATATCCGCTGCCTTATTTGACGGATATTACGACAATTTAGCGAGGTAAGAGATTTTCTTCTAAAATAGTTCTACTCCTTTTGGATTATACGAATTCGAATTTATGACCTTCGGCTTGTGCGGCCTACAGGGCCTAGATTTTGTATTTCCATACATTGACGACATTTGCGTAGCGTCCGATCCAATCAACATCGGCAACATCTGCGTTTAGTATTTCAACGCCTATTCTAAAAGAATCTTTCCATTAACTTTTCAAAATCTAAATTTGGCAAGGCAGAAATAAAATTCTTGAGCCATCTTGTTGATTCACAAGGAGTTAAAACCTTGCCGGAAAAACTTCGTAACTACTATAGTTTCCTAAGCCGACAATGGTTAAAGAGTTGAAACGCTTTATAGCCATGCTTAACTTCTACAGAAGATTCTTGCCCCACGCTGTTGATTAGCAAAAAGATCTACAAAAACGTATTACAGGGAACAAGAAGAACGATCTTTGTCTCCGTCCGTTTGCCTGGACACCAGAAGCCGCTTTCAGACGTTGCAAGGAAGAGCTTACCAACGCAACCTTACTTTTTCATTCATCCGCCGATGCCGAATTATCTTTGCACACCGACGAAGAACTCCACCATATTTTACAACAAGGTACAAATTCAAGAAACTCTCTCATTCTTAAATACTTTATGCTTCCAGAGACAGATATGCAGCTGATTTGTGACACAAGTACACCGCGTGTACGCCCCTATGTGCCGAAGAAATTGAAATGGGAAATACTTACAAAAATACACTGTCTGTCACATGAGAAGTACGTTCTCCTAAAGGAAAGATTGTCGCACATAAAAATTGATTTCGTTGGTCCGTTTCCACTATGCGAAGGACACCGATACTGTCTTATGGTAATATACCGTCACAAATGCTTTGACATCGCACTGGATTTCCAGATTCGGCGTGCCGAAATGCATAACGTCAGACCAAAGCAGGCTATTTGAGTCATCCGTGTTCAAGGAGCTGGTTTCTACGAATGGGGCTAACCACTTGCGTACCACACCATATCACCCCACGTCCAACGGGATTATATAGCATTGGCATAGGCCGTTTAAAGCTACCGTCCCCTGCCACAACCCAGAGAAATGGACATACTACCTTCGTTCGATCTTGCTCGGTCTCAGAGTTGCTTTTAAGCGAGATATTGGTGCCTCGCCAGCAGAACTCGTCTATGGAACTACATTAGGATTCCAGTCGCCAGAACCGACTACTGAATCTGTCGAAAAATTTCGCGGATCCATGGAAAAATTACGACCAACTGACACCGCCTATCACTCGCCACCAAAAACATTCGTTTCGCCAAAGCTACTGGTGTCAAAACACGTTTTCGTTTGAAACGACTCCGTTCATCTTTCTTTGACATATCTTTACGATGGTCCTTACGCTGTTACACGCAAATTTGCAAAATACTTTACAATCATCATCAAAGGCCGTCCGTTTAACATTGGCCGACTTAAACCGGTGTTTTTTGACAAATATCGACATAGAAACATCAGCTCATCCTGAAGTAAATCAGCCGGTACAAGACGCTTTTGAAAATATCCCGCCGAAATCCACCCGCAAGGCCCGCAGGGTTAACATACCTCAACGATTCAAGTAGCTTTCGTCTGGAGGCAGAGTACTGTGGGGCATCTTGTGCAAGCATTTTAACATTCACCATATTTTGACATTCTCTTTTTATATTGTACAAACTCATTTTTGTAACCTAACAGTTATTTTTAGTTAAACGATATTCATTTGATAAATAAAGTTAGAGATCCTTTTGTAATTAGAATAATTAGAATTATCTTTTCATAAATAAAATTAGAGAAACCTTTGTAAAATAGAATTAACATTAAAAGATGTCGTGTATACCATATATATGTAAGTGCTCAATTGTTAAGCACACTACGTTACATAGTAGCAAAATAATTAGCTACACTGGTGACCACCACGTTTACCGACTCACGACACAGCGCTACTGGAGTACCGCTACGAGTCCCGATATAGGAATCACGCTTTTTCTGGAAGTTTTTCATCATTGGAAAAATACTTACGGACAGCGGTATATATTTACCGCCCACGGATGTTCCACAGCGACACGGCACAAATACAAAAGACATTTTAAATAAATCTCAATAATTAGAACGTACATAGTGAGTTTATACGATAATATTGATAGCTTATATCACAGTATATCTAGTAGTAAAAAGGTGGTGTGCAAAACACTATAGCAGCATATATGAAAAGTGGAACATTTACTTGCTGATAAAATAGAGCCTGATGTTTCGGACCAATTGCTTATGTTATTTAAAATGTTTGAGAAGGTATGATGAACTTGGTTTAGATCTTTTGTTTTTGAAAATACTAAAACATCATCAGCATAAATAAAGTGTTCCACAGCAGTATTTGAAGCGATAATTGCGCTAATTTCGTTAAATGCTTTCGTGAACAATGTCACTGGAAGGGGGGAACCTTGCGGTATACCATTAAATAGGCTATGTACCTGTGACTTGCAGTTATTAACTCTAACTAAAAACTTGCGGTTACTTAAGAAAGATTTTACGAATTTGTATATTTTACTTCCAATTTTCCAGCGCTTGAGTTGATTGAGTACGACGTGGATGCCAATCATATTGAATGCTCTCTCGAAATCTAAACTTAGTACGGAAACGTGATTCCTTGATGCCAATGCCGAATTAACAAAATGTTCGAAATATAGAAGCGACTCGTTAACCCCTAGTCCTTTTTGAAAGCCGAATTGATGAGGACTAAGAAGCCCATTTGCTTTGACAAACCACATAATTCGAACAGAGATAATCTTCTCAAGGATTTTGGACATTATGACGAGTACCCTAATGATAACACTCTCAGCTCTAACCTTAACAAAAACTCGCATCTCATTTGAGTTATCTTATTTTCTAATGAGTGAAACCTGTCAGTTTCGAAATTATGTTCGAATTATTCGCTCCCCTCTAGCGACAACTGTTGAGTTTACTTATGTAGCTCTCGTTGGCATGTGTGTGGGTGGTAAGTGGTGTGATCGGTGACGTAGAGTGAAATCACCTGACGTGTGCGCTACAGCCAGTATGCAGGTCGCTGAGCATAATTTGCATTCTTTTACCATGTGTTGAGCAGTTTGATACAGGGCAAGTTGGAAATATGCGTAGGCGCATAAAGGTAGCGTGCGATGCCAACCGCATATGCCGTACAATGCAGTACGGTTAGCTAGAATAGTGCGAAAATCCAACGGGATAATCGCGTGATGATTGAAAAATATGTAGCCCAAGCTGAAAGCGCAGGCGAAAACTAAGCTCGACAATTTTGTGCAAGACAGTACATTTTGAAGACTGAGCCCGACCGGTGCCCAAATCCGCGAAAATAAAAAAAATAAAATTTAAAAATATCTAGAATATCTAGAATATAAAAATGAACTAAAGAGACTATGAGTTTTGTCAAGAAAAAAAAAAGTGTATAGTTGCCTCGCGGTTATTTTAACGTGCACTACACAATTCTTGGTGTTCTGTTGCTGCTGATTATTGCACAACAAATAGTTTGCCTCGCAGCTTGTGATTTGTGAAAGTGGGAAAGTTTTCAATCTATTGAATTTGCCACAATTATATTTAAAAACGTCGTCGTCGTCCCAGAGTGTCCGGAATAACAACATGCATGTGTACGAATTTAGAGTGGAAATGACCTGGTCAGGATGTGCCAACAGTGTGGAGCGCGTTTTAAACAATTTCGCACAATTGCCAAATTAAAACTAGAAGTTTAGAATTCTGTGTGCAAACTACAAGAAAATGATCAAAGATGTAGTGAAATCGAAAGAAACTTCTAAATGGCCAATTTTATTACTAAAATAAAAAAAGGTGAAAAAAACGTGCTTCGAAAATATGGCAAAGTAACTTATTAAAATTTTTAATATAAATATAGGAAATGAATAATAGTAGTATTTGAAATCAACCGCTCTCGGTACAAACGTCAATTAACATTATTCAGTTAAATATGATGTACACACCTTTTGAATATACCCACTAAGGAAATTAAGTGCTAAAGCAAACGTTTTCGAAATTATAGTTTAATAATAGATGTAATATATAATACAAAACAAAGTCAAAAAGAAAAAATCTATAGTAGTTATGAGTCAATTTAAAATATATGTAATGTTATTGCAAAGTCAAAAACTTAGCTATATATAGAAGAAAACTCACGAGGTATTGAGAAAGTGGGAAACTATGATTGTAAAGGTGGATTGAGATGATTTCCCTTTAAAGTAATAAAAACAAATTAACAAGAATGCAAAAATTGATATTTTGACTATAAATTTATTTTGTTACATAAATAAATTTGTGCACTTTAATTAGTCTTTAATGTTATAAAATCTAATTACATACATATAAACTATGTAAACATACTTCATGTTACGTTTTGTATATATCTTATCCGTTGCTCAAGTTGTTGCAAAGTAATTTTATTTTTAGAATTCTGGTATTCGCAAATACAACTTCAAAAAAAAACAAAAAAAAAAAGGAAGCCTATTTTGAGGATTCCCACCTCAAACATGTAAATGAAATTGTATCAACAATGAGTACTTGTATTAGTGCGTAATACAATTACTGTGTCACCCAGATACATATTTATATCTTCCTTTTAAGTTTGACGATCAAGTTCCATGATTAGTGACGATAACCTTTCTCCTCATAGAGCGCTATGAGATTGATTTTTCTGAATTTACAGCATTAACCGACATGGTCGATAGAACCATCGAACGTCGAACATCATTACCCGTCGTCGTCGCTGAGCTCAACGTCGCATCGAGGGAACCTATGTAAGTGATGATCTTTCGATTTTCTTATCATATAAACGTTAGAAAGAATTACCTGTATATCATTTAATGAATCTTCAGAAAAATTAGTCTATATATACGCAACGAGAGGGTATCAATAGCACATGCGAAAAGATTAGTGGATACTTGATTTTCTTTTGTTGCTTGCTAACGAGTTCGGTGCTTAAGTTTTTTCGTTTGCATATTTTTGGCAACAACAAAACTGAGCAGTATCACATATCATATATACATGCATTTATACAGGGGAATAAAGTAAAGGTGTTGCGTGCGAATATTAGGATTCTTCCGTTTTTTTTTGATTAGATTAATAAAAACTATTTTTGTTGAATTTAAAATATGAAAATTATAAACTCAGTTACCGAGTAATTTATGAAATCAATATTTTATGTTTATACAATTTTTAGACTCAATAAAATTATGAATAATTGTGTTATATTACCAATGGAGACGTAAATCTTTTTCTTGAATGACGAAATGTAGGGAAAGGTTGGGACACATGGGCTAGTTCTATAATGGGTTAATGGAATTAAAATCAATCCGTTAACAGGTTGGGAGGGTATAGAAAAGGGGGGGGAAAATTTAATCTTTCTGATCCCTCCGTTCGTGGTTGCTCCAGCTCCACTATCCCTGTATTCCGTTACGAAAGGTTATCGTTATAGTTTTTTTTGCTGCTTTTACTTTCGCTGGTTTGCGTTTCGTCGCCCCTTCTTTTTTTTTTGCCTATGATTATATTTCGCTCTGCATACAATTTTTATTTTTGTACGAGTTTCGCAGTGTGTAACCGGGACAAGCCCACGCCCATTTTCCCTGAGCAAGACTGTAGCATAGCAAGGTATGCAGACCCGTCTCGGAAACACGCTCCTTCCCAATGTACTCTACCAAACAGCAGTTTTAAGGAGAGATTCGTTACAGAAAATAAATGGCGCCCAACGTGGGGCCCGACAAGTTGGTTGTTGAAAAGAACCACAAATAGTATGTGGCTATGAATAAGTAGATAGACATAAATAAAAGCAAAAGTTTATCATTGAAACCCTTCTTGTCGAAGCTCCCCAATCTATTGATATTTTATTGTTTTTTTTTTGCAATGGGTAAAAGACGCAGGATTTTCAGATTTTGAAGATTTTTTTTCGGACTCTGACCGCCAATTTTCCCAATGCCTTACCTATTCCCAATGACATTTTTTTTGAGAATAGATTTGCCGATTCATGTCGGATCCCGATCACTAAGTTAGCAAGATTATTTTGCTGTGTTTTTTTTAATTTTATTTTGAACTGTTAGAGACGTAGGACCTACTGTGAATTGAAGCACTTTTCTTTGATTCCTGACCACTGAACTGATATATTCAAGTTTAAATACCGCTTTTGTTTCCAATATCGTATGTTTCAATTTTGATTTGTAGCATTTACTTCCGGACTTTTGATCTTCTGGAGATTCTGGAGATTTACCGAAGTACAAACATTACCATAAATGTGTTCCAGCTATATATGTCAGGCTGTGGAGCTAAGCAATCATGAATAATAAGGCCCATGTGACTAACATTCCCTACAGAATAGTCCAAGAATTTCTTTTTGATAAATTTATTATTTTTTTTATATACTTTTTTGGTTTATTGCTGATATAACCATATATGTAGGCAGGCATATATCTTCATAGATAATACATATAACTAGAGTTTCGTGTTATCCTTATTATTTCAATTGTATTACCTATATTATACTATTTCAAATATAATAGGTCTCAATTAAAAGTTTTATTTTAGAAATAATTTTCATTGAAATTATTATTTTTTGCTTTAATTGGTACCTAAACTTAGAAATAAATTGTTATCGATTTAAAACATTTCGTGTCGTTAATGTGAGTTCAAAAAGTTTTTTTTGGTTTGAAATTTTGTTATAATGCCTGTGACACATAGTCCTGGTAATGCCTCAGGTGGCAAAGAAGAAGATACAGCAATCACTGCAATCTGTACCGTATGCAATGAAAATATATTAAGTGGCCAAGAGACCGGAGAAACTATATGCAATCATAATTTCCACCTAAACTGCATTCGTACTTGGCTAGACAGTAACGAGGTGTGTCCAGTTTGTGGTAATCCTTGCAGTACAATGGATTTAAAGCCGTTAACTAGTAATATGGATAGGGCTAGAACCGGTGCAGTTCCTCGTGAGCGGCCGATAACGCGTCGATACGCACAAAGTAATCCTCAAACGCGAGCTCCTATGGTATTAGAGCAACAAACGGGGCACGTAAGTAGTCCTCGAAATCGACGTGGTGTGGTTCCTCGCCAAACCGCCAGTGAACACGGGCTAACCGAACATCAAGTACAGCAATTAGTGTCAGAATCTCTGCATAGTTTTCGAACTGTGATTACGATGGATATACAAAATATGTTGCAAAATTTACACATTGATAGAAATAGACCATCTCCAAATATTTCGAGACGCGAAAACCAAATGGAATGGCCGCGTGATGCACCTTTCGAAGAACGACCTCCCATTCATTTTTCCCGGAATGACAGACGGACAGAGTCTTTAGGAGTGGGCAGATTGTCAGTGGCGAACGAAAAGCTGTCGAATTTAATTCGAAATTGGCAAGTTCGTTACAGTGGGTCGAAAGATAGCTTATCAATAGACCAGTTCATTTATCGCGTTAACACGTTGACTTCGCTTCATCTTAATGGCAGCTTTGAAGTATTATGTCAACATTTGCACTCCTTGTTTGAAGGTAAAGCCTTACAATGGTTTTGGAGGTATCGACAGCAAGTCGATGACTTAGACTGGTTCGATCTCTGCGAGGCGATACGTCGCCAGTTCAAAGATTTTTCGACAGACGCTGAAATCCGCGACGATATTCGTAGAAGAAAACAAAAACCTAATGAAGTGTTTGACGATTTCCTTGACGCTATAATGGAAATGTCAGATAGGTTAAGATTCAAAATAAGTGAGTCAGAGTTAGTCGACACTTTAATTCGTAACTTACAATCAGACTTGCGTCATGAAATTTTGCATTTAGATATAATAGATATTGCTAGCTTGAGGAAAGCAGCACGAAAGCATGAAAAGTTTTTCAGCGATATTCACGGTGGGGTAGCGCGATCAAACCAAGTGCGTCGCCAAATAAACGAATTGTCATACAGACGTGATATTGCAAGCAGTCTAAAAGAAGGAGAAGCATATGGTGAAGTAGATGTCATCGATGTAAGTAAGCTAACATGCTGGAATTGTCAAGAGGTAGGACATCGATACCATGACTGTCTTCAAACTCGAAGAATTTTCTGCTATGGATGCGGTGCTGGAGATATGTACAAACCCACATGTCCAAAATGTTCAACTTCTTCGGAAAACGCGAAGAAGGATGTTCGCCGGACATCAGACGAACGTCCTTCGTATCGGCCTCGGAGTTAAACGCGAAAAATGTCGATTCCAAATTTCCCCCTAAAGCACGGGATATACCCAAAACTTTTTCAGACTTTTCGAAGGAAAAAAATACAGTATTAAATGATAAACGTTTAAAGGATAATCTGACGGATTGCTATAACACCCCAACAAGAAAACCTTATCACGTTCGCTTAGCGGAGTACAAAAAAGCAAGGGCGAGAATATTTGCAGATGTGGTGGATAAATCCATACCAACACGTTCTAGTAAGCGTATGCACGCATATTGGCGGCGCAGAAAAGAGTTACAAAAGTTGATAATTTCGTTTATAGTTTATAAAGACACTGATATTCGACCCTATGCAAATACCTTAAAATTTGAAAAAAACTATTTGGCTTTGTTAGATAGTGGTGCGAATAAAAGCTGTATAGGTTCGGAGTTGGCCAAATTTATTATAGAAGGTCCCAAGAGAAATTATCAAAAACTTTTAGGTACGGTAAAAACGGCAGATGGAAAAAAGCAAAGCGTGGCAGGAACCATTGAAATTCCTATAACTTTCAATAATCGTAAAGAGATAGTGCAGTTTGTGATAGTACCATCCGTTGCTAGTAATGTAATATGTGGCATGGACTTTTGGCATAGATTTGGGCTGCAAGTGCAAGCAGAAACAAGTTTAAATCAGCTTACTGCTGAGGAAACAGAGGATGTGCTGCCGCTGACATCTATGCAGAGACGCCAACTTGAGATGGCTATATCCGCCTTCCCGGCTTTTGAAAAAGAAGGGTTAGGTGCAACAAAATTAGTAGAGCATTTTATCGATACGGGGGCGGCTACTCCAATAAAGCAACGATATTATCCGATTTCGCCAGCAATGGAGAAAATTTTGTGCACGGAAATAGATCGTATGCTAGAGCTAGGAGTGATAGAGAAGGCTGAGAGTTCTGCTTGGTCCTCACCAGGTGTTCTGATTGTAAAACCCGGAAAGGCTAGATTTTGTTTAGATTCCAGAAAACTTAACGAAGTGACGGTGAAAGATGCGTATCCTATTCCAAATATAGACGGATTGTTATCACGGTTACCACCTGTTTATTGTATATCAAAAATCGATCTTAAAGATGCGTTTTGGCAAATAAGTTTGTCAAAGGAGTCACGTCCAAAAACCGCCTTTACAGTTCCCAATCGGGCCCTGTATCAGTTTACACGCATGCCATTTGGTCTCTGTAATGCGCCGCAAACAATGTTCCGATTAATGGATATGGTAATTCCATACAATCTCAAAACGCACGTGTTCGTTTATCTCGACGATTTATTGATCGTCTCACAAACGTTCGAAGATCATATTACTCATCTATTGGAAGTGGCAGCTTATTTAAGAAAGGCAGGATTAACTATCAACGTTAAGAAGAGCAGTTTTGGTCTAAATAAAGTGAAATATTTGGGGTTTGTAGTTGGGAACGGTTCTCTAGCAGTTGACCAAGATAAAGTAAGAGCGATAACAGATTATCCTTCTCCTAAAACCGTTCGGCAAATTCGCCAATTTTTAGGAATGACGGGGTGGTATAGACGCTTTATAGCTGACTACGCTAGTCTAACATTTCCACTAACGGAGCTCCTTACGAAGAAAAAGAAGTTCGCCTGGAATTCGGAAGCGGAAGATGCTTTTCAAAGAATTAAGACCAAACTTACAACAGCGCCTTTATTGATTCATCCGAATTATTCGAAACAATTCATTGTGCAATGTGATGCAAGCCAGTGCGGTGTCGGGGGACTCTTAGCTCAAGCTGATGATAATGGCGACGAAAGACCAATTGCATTTATGTCGCATAAACTGAATAAAGCACAAAGAAACTACACCGTCACCGAGCTGGAATGCCTCGCAGTTGTAATGGCAATCAAAAAGTTTAGACCCTACATCGAAGGTCACCCGTTCAAAGTCGTGACGGATCACGCAAGCCTTAAATGGCTTATGCGCCAAAAAGATCTAAGTGGAAGGCTAGCGCGGTGGGCCCTAAAGCTGCAAGGTTTTAATTTTTCCATAGAGCATAGAAAAGGTAGCGAAAATAAAGTTGCGGACGCATTATCTCGAGCGTTTGAGGGTGTGGACGTAAATGTTGATGAAGTAGATGTAGAAATTCTGCCCGAACTAGATCTCGAATCGAATCATTTCGACTCTGAGGAATATAATAGGTTACGGGAAAAATTTGCTAGTGTTGGTATGCCAGATTATAAAGTAATAGATAAATTTATTTATTATAGAGCTAGCTTCGAGAAAGATCATTCGTCGGATGAGGGAGCATGGAAGTTGTTAGTGCCAACCGAACTAAGAGAAAGTGCGATTTATTCTGCTCATAATACGCCTACTTCCGCACATGGCGGTGTGGCTAAAACGATTGAGCGAGTCCGAAGACATTTATATTGGCCCGGTATGGTGAATGATATTAGAAAATATGTATTGGCTTGTGATCTTTGCAAAACTTCAAAAACACCTACTTATACGCTTCGTCCGCCTATGGGACAAATGGCAGAGTCAGAACGACCCTTTCAGCGACTATACGTAGATCTTATTGGACCCCTTCCTAGATCAAAAAAAGGGTAATATAGGGATTTTGATTGTATTGGACCATTTTTCAAAGTTTACATTTTTGAAGCCTTTAAGGAAATTTTCGTCAAATTTAATAATAGATTTTCTTAAGAGCGATATTTTTGACTGCTTTGGTGTACCGCAAACAATAGTGTCTGATAATGGAAGTCAATTCATTAGTAAAGAATTTTCGAATTTTATTGTTAAAAACGGAATTAGTCATGTACGCACTGCTGTGCATTCACCGCAATCTAATGCTTCAGAGCGCGTAAATCGATCCATTAATGAAGCTTTAAGATCATTTATACGTAAAGACCAACGCAATTGGGATGCTTACATAAGCAGTATCAACTGTTCGTTAAGAAATAGCTTACATAATACGATTGGAAAATCACCTTATTACGTTGTCTTTGGACAGAATATGATGACTTACGGTAAGGACTATGAAATTTTGAAAAAATTGGGTTTATTGTCTGAAGGTAGTGCCAAGCTTAGTAAGGAAGATGAGTTCGCTATTATTCGGGATACAATTAATTCCAAAATAAAGCTTGCGTATGATAAAAATGCACGTACATATAATCTGCGTTCACGTTTGCGAGAATTTCAACCAGGACAAGTTGTTATTAGAAGAAATTTCGTGCAAAGTAATTTACTTAAACATTTTAATGCAAAGCTAGCACCCAAAGGCATTAAAGCTAAAGTTGTTAAAAAGGTTGGAAATTCGTACTACATGCTTGAGGATATAGGAAGCAATTATAAAGGCACATACCACACAAAGGATATTTGGTAGTTTAAAATTTTTCAACAAACAGTTTCGGTTCATAATCAGTAGCTGCAGTTGCTAACTTCCGCTGAGCATCGTGTAGCACCTGTCTGGTGGAGAGATTTATGACGAGTACCCTAATGATAACACTCTCAGTTCTAACCTTAACAAAAACTCGCATCTCATTTGAGTTATCTTATTTTCTAATGAGTGAAACCTGTCAGTTTCGAAATTATGTTCGAATTATTCGCTCCCCTCTAGCGACAACTGTTGAGTTTACTTATGTAGCTCTCGTTGGCATGTGTGTGGGTGGTAAGTGGTGTGATCGGTGACGTAGAGTGAAATCAGCTGACGTGTGCGCTACAGCCAGTATGCAGGTCGCTGAGCATAATTTGCATTCTTTTACCATGTGTTGAGCAGTTTGTTTTGTATGCTCGGCCATACAGGGCAAGTTGGAAATATGCGTAGGCGCATAAAGGTAGCGTGCGATGCCAACCGCATATGCCGTACAATGCAGTACGGTTAGCTAGAATAGTGCGAAAATCCAACGGGATAATCGCGTGATGATTGAAAAATATGTAGCCCAAGCTGAAAGCGCAGGCGAAAATTAAGCTCGACAATTTTGTGCAAGACAGTACATTTTGAAGACTGAGCCCGACCGGTACCCAAATCCGCGAAAATAAAAAAAATAAAATTTAAAAATATCTAGAATATCTAGAATATAAAAATGAACTAAAGAGACTATGAGTTTTGTCAAGAAAAAAAAAAGTGTATAGTTGCCTCGCGGTTATTTTAACGTGCACTACACAATTCTTGGTGTTCTGTTGCAGCTGATTATTGCACAACAAATAGTTTGCCTCGCAGCTTGTGATTTGTGAAAGTGGGAAAGTTTTCAATCTATTGAATTTGCCACAATTATATTTAAAAACGTCGTCGTCGTCCCAGAGTGCACGAATTTAGAGTGGAAATGACCTGGTCAGGATGTGCCAACAGTGTGGAGCGCGTTTTAAACAATTTCGCACAATTGCCAAATTAAAACTAGAAGTTTAGAATTCTGTGTGCAAACTACAAGAAAATGATCAAAGATGTAGTGAAATCGAAAGAAACTTCTAAATGGCCAATTTTATTACTAAAATAAAAAAAGGAACGATTAAAATTGGTGAAAAAAACGTGCTTCGAAAATATGGCAAAGTAACTTATTAAAATTTTTAATATAAATATAGGAAATGAATAATAGTAGTATTTGAAATCAACCGCTCTCGGTACAAACGTCAATTAACATTATTCAGTTAAATATGATGTACACACCTTTTGAATATACCCACTAAGGAAATTAAGTGCTAAAGCAAACGTTTTCGAAATTATAGTTTAATAATAGATGTAATATATAATACAAAACAAAGTCAAAAAGAAAAAATCTATAGTAGTTATGAGTCAATTTAAAATATATGTAATGTTATTGCAAAGTCAAAAACTTAGCTATATATAGAAGAAAACTCACGAGGTATTGAGAAAGTGGGAAACTATGATTGTAAAGGTGGATTGAGATGATTTCCCTTTAAAGTAATAAAAACAAATTAACAAGAATGCAAAAATTGATATTTTGACTATAAATTTATTTTATTACATAAATAAATTTGTGCACTTTAATTAGTCTTTAATGTTATAAAATCTAATTACATACATATAAACTATGTAAACATACTTCATGTTACGTTTTGTATATATCTTATCCGTTGCTCAAGTTGTTGCAAAGTAATTTTATTTTTAGAATTCTGGTATTCGCAAATACAACTTCAAAAAAAAAAAAAAAAAAAAGGAAGCCTATTTTGAGGATTCCCACCTCAAACATGTAAATGAAATTGTATCAACAATGAGTACTTGTATTAGTGCGTAATACAATTACTGTGTCACCCAGATACATATTTATATCTTCCTTTTAAGTTTGACGATCAAGTTCCATGATTAGTGACGATAACCTTTCTCTAGAGCGCTATGAGATTGATTTTTCTGAATTTACAGCATTAACCGACATGGTCGATAGAACCATCGAACGTCGAACATCATTACCCGTCGTCGTCGCTGAGCTCAACGTCGCATCGAGGGAACCTATGTAAGTGATGATCTTTCGATTTTCTTATCATATAAACGTTAGAAAGAATTACCTGTATATCATTTAATGAATCTTCAGAAAAATTAGTCTATATATACGCAACGAGAGGGTATCAATAGCACATGCGAAAAGATTAGTGGATACTTGATTTTCTTTTGTTGCTTGCTAACGAGTTCGGTGCTTAAGTCTTTTCGTTTGCATATTTTTGGCAACAACAAAACTGAGCAGTATCACATATCATATATCATGCATTTATACAGGGGAATAAAGTAAAGGTGTTGCGTGCGAATATTAGGATTCTTCCGTTTTTTTTTGATTAGATTAATAAAAACTATTTTTGTTGAATTTAAAATATGAAAATTATAAACTCAGTTACCGAGTAATTTATGAAATCAATATTTTATGTTTATACAATTTTTAGACTCAATAAAATTATGAATAATTGTGTTATATTACCAATGGAGACGTAAATCTTTTTCTTGAATGACGAAATGTAGGGAAAGGTTGGGACACATGGGCTAGTTCTATAATGGGTTAATGGAATTAAAATCAATCCGTTAACAGGTTGGGAGGGTATAGAAAAGGGGGGGAAAAATTTAATCTTTCTGATCCCTCCGTTCGTGGTTGCTCCAGCTCCACTATCCCTGTATTCCGTTACGAAAGGTTATCGTTATAGTTTTTTTTGCTGCTTTTACTTTCGCTGGTTTGCGTTTCGTCGCCCCTTCTTTTTTTTTTGCCTATGATTATATTTCGCTCTGCATACAATTTTTATTTTTGAACGAGTTTCGCAGTGTGTAACCGGGACAAGCCCACGCCCATTTTCCCTGAGCAAGACTGTAGCATAGCAAGGTATGCAGACCCGTCTCGGAAACACGCTCCTTCCCAATGTACTCTACCAAACAGCAGTTTTAAGGAGAGATTCGTTACAACATGCAGGGGAGCAAGGAGATAGGTCTGAAGTTCGTAGTTCGAGTAGGGGTTTTTTTGGGTTTAGGAATAGGGACAATTAAAGCCGTTTTCCATTCTTGGGGGTAAATTCCGACATTGAATATTTCATTGTAAAGCTTAACAAGTCTGATTTTTAGGTTACCGGGTAGGTTTTTCAATATTGTAAAGGATATTTTATCGACGCCCGGTGTCTTTCCTGTCATTTTTGAGATTGTGGAATCGAATTCATATAGCGTTATTTGGGATTCTATGAGGGAAGCTTTGGCTAAAGGGTATGGGTTAAGGAAGTTTTCGGAAATGGTTTGGTTTTTCACAGCATTAAAGACGGAATGAAAGTTGGAGTCGTGGGAGTAAAGCGACCATGATTTGGCAAATTCTTCAGCAATATCTGGTGGGTCGAAGATCGGTCCTTGTTCGTTATAAATAAAAGGTATGCGGAAATGAGTCGAGTTCCCTGTCAGCATTTTTATGTCTGACCATATTTGTTTAGGGTTTGAAGCCGGATTTATATTTGCCGTAATATTTTCCAAGGACTGTCTTTTGGTTGATTTCAGCTCTTTTCTGAACGCAGCGTTCGCCTTTTTATAATTCACGAGGTTTGTATCGGTCATGTTTTGCTTGTATTTGGCCCACAGTTTCTGCTTGTTATTCCTTAAGATGGTGAGTAAGTTAGACCAGTATGGTAATTTAGCGGCAAATTTTTTTGTGTTTGTCTGCGGTATTGAACAGTGGGCTGCCGAACGGATTATAGTTTTAATATAAGCAGCTTCTGCGTTGATATTTTTTGAAACCGGTTTATTATTTGACGGAGTTACGGCAAAAGAATGAAATCTTTCCCAGTCAGCTTTGTCTGTTAAAAATTTTGATGCTGGCTTGACATCGTACCAATTGGGAATGGAAAAGGAAGATATAAGGGGGAAATGGTCACTATTGTGGAGTTCGTCTAATGTTCGGGAGGAAAGACTGGGCGCTATAGAACCGGATGCGAGGATGATATCAGGATGGGTGAAGGTTTGGTGTGTGGAAAAGTGTGTAGGTCGGCCATCATTTAAGACAATAAGGTTTTGACTCAAGATTACATCTTCTATAATCTGCCCTATAATCTTCTATTGGTATGCTCGGATCCCCACAATGGGCTCCAGGCATTGAAGTCGCCTAAGTCTATAATTGGCGTGGTAAATTTGTTAATTATATCTGTAAGATCTTTGCATGTAAAGCTTTGGTTAGGAGGAATGTAACAATTGACTAAGGTAATTTTTCTTGCAATATCTATCTGAGTAGCTAGGCAGGAAATATTGGATGAGATATGAATTAATGTATGATTTAATGATTTTTTTATAAAGAAGGCGATGCCCTGTTTGCCCATGGTATTTTGAGGGAAATTGTAAAAATAGCTTATATATTTCTTGGGTGCGTACGCTGTTTTATTTAACGGAATATGTGTTTCTTGGAGTGCGACAATGGCTGGGTTGAATTCATTGATTAGTATATTTAAATCTACGTAGTTGTTAAGAAGTCCATTAATATTCCATTGTAATATTTGTATCATTTATTATTCTTTATGCGGTGGGTCGTCTGTAATCACCGGAGTGATAGGGGGAGGGGAGTTGGGAAGAAGTAAGTTGGGAAGAAGTAAGTTGGGAAGAAGTAAGTTGGGATGAAGTAAGTTGTGAGAGAAAGGAGAGAATCGTAGGGTCTGTAGTATAGTGATCGACTGAGTTACTTTGTGCGTAGACGACAGTGTCATAGGTGTTCGCATTATGTTCTCTTTCGTTTATAATTGTGGTGTTAACATTAGCATTGTTGCTATTAGAAAAGGTTTGCTCGGTTTGTGGGTTACTATTGCTCATGTTGCGGGTGGTGACGAGGTGAGTGATATCAGTAAGTTGGTGAAGCTGGCATGAGTGTTGTATTTGTTGTGTTTTTGCTATTTTCTTTTGAGGTATTATTTGTTTTGATGTTATATAAATTGTTTTTGGAAGTTTGTTCTGCTTGGTCGGGTATTGCGTTTGATGTGTTCATATTGTTTTGTTGATTAATATTTGAGTTTTTTGTTATATTAGAGAAATAGTGGGAAGATTCATTGAGCGTGGGGGGTATTTGCATTCTGTGTATTCTTATAGCTTCGCGCATGCTGCATTTCTTTTCTGTTTTTATTGTTATAATTTGCTTCATTTGCACGAATTTCGGGCATGATTTACTGGAGGCAGCGTGGTTGCCTGAGCAATTTGCGCACAAAGTACGTGGGCATGGTGTTGGCACGTGGGGTGGAAGCGCACATGATTCGCATACTGGAGTTTTGTTACACCGCTTAGTTGTGTGTCCAAGAATTTGACAACTTTTACACCTCATTGGGTTTGGGCAATAAGGCCTGACTTTAGTAGTATACCATGAGACTTCTATCTTTTCTGGCAACTGATACAAGTCGAATGTGAGCAACACAACTCCACTAGCAACAGTTTGACCATCATTCCGTTTTAGAAAGTTGTATGCTGAAACAACACCTTGGTCACTTAAATTCTCAACTATCTCTGCTTCCGGTATGTCGTTTAGACCAGGTGCGTAAATAGTACCCTTGGAATGGTTGAGATTTTGGTGCATTTCGATTTTTACATCGCAAACTCCAATTAATTTAGTTGAAGCGAGAAATTTCTTGGCAATTGCGTCATTTTTGACAAATAGCAGAAGGCTGCCACCTCTGAGGCTTGAGATTTAAATTTTTTCCATAGAAATGTTTTTTAAAGCTTTGTGTACGGCAAAACAGGAGTATCTATTTAGTGGTTTATTGGGATTTATTGCGCTAGAAACAAGGTATTTTGGGTTATCTTTTTTTATTGTGGGAAGAGCAGGGAATATTTCTTTTGTTATAGATTGTGTTTTTTTTCTTTTTGCTTTTGGACTCGTAGATAACAGGGCGAACCTGTTATCTCCAAGAGGGGGTCCCTGATGGGACATGCTAATTTTTTCCTACCACAGACCACAGGGATAATACGCTTTTCTTACCAAATGGAAATCTAATGTAAATAACTCTCAAAAAGGCGTGAGAGAAAAAAGAAAAACACTCACAAATATAACGCGAAAGAAAATCACCGATCACTATTGAGCACAACCGTACGCTTTAAGTGTCAGTCGATGACTCGCTCACAACGTTATTATACGACATTTGTCTATCCGCTACGAAATTATACGCAGCAAACGGTACAGCTATTAAAGTACTTGGGAAAAAACGCATTAAATTAGTCCTAGGACTTCGCCGCGATTTAGTTTGGTAATTCCAGATCGCAGACGTCGCACAACCTATTATTGGTGCGGATTTTATAAAATTTTTTAATAGATTATCGATAAGCGACGAAACAAACTTATCGATAGCTTGACATCTCTCGCTACATCACTAGGATAACCCATAAAGTGCGCTGCAGCATCAGCTAAAACGTATACATCAGGAAATTTATTTGCTGATATCTTAGCAGAATTTCCGTCTATAACCAAATTAGCGCTATACGGATCCAAAGCGCCGTCGACGGTGTTCCATCGCATCGAGACAACGGGCCTTTCGCCCGACAAGTTGGAAGCCGCTAAAGCATAATTTGATTTTTTATTGAAGGCAGGAACATATCGTCGATCTAGAAGCAACTGGTCAAGCCCGATACACATGAGTAGGAAGAGGGATGAAACTTGGAGACCGTGTGGTGACTACAGGGCGCTCAACTCACATACGCTCCCAGATCGATATCCGCTGCCTTATTTGACGGATATTACGACAATTTAGCGAGGTAAGAGATTTTCTTCTAAAATAGTTCTACTCCTTTCGGATTATACGAATTGGAATTTATGACCTTCGGCTTGTGCGGCCTACAGGGCCTAGATTTTGTATTTCCATACATTGACGACATTTGCGTAGCGTCCGATCCAATCAACATCGGCAACATCTGCGTTTAGTATTTCAACGCCTATTCTAAAAGAATCTTTCCATTAACTTTTCAAAATCTAAATTTGGCAAGGCAGAAATAAAATTCTTGAGCCATCTTGTTGATTCACAAGGAGTTAAAACCTTGCCGGAAAAACTTCGTAACTACTATAGTTTCCTAAGCCGACAATGGTTAAAGAGTTGAAACGCTTTATAGCCATGCTTAACTTCTACAGAAGATTCTTGCCACACGCTGTTGATTAGCAAAAAGATCTACAAAAACGTATTACAGGGAACAAGAAGAACGATCTTTGTCTCCGTCCGTTTGCCTGGACACCAGAAGCCGCTTTCAGACGTTGCAAGGAAGAGCTTACCAACGCAACCTTACTTTTTCATTCATCCGCCGATGCCGAATTATCTTTGCACACCGACGAAGAACTCCACCATATTTTACAACAAGGTACAAATTCAAGAAACTCTCTCATTCTTAAATACTTTATGCTTCCAGAGACAGATATGCAGCTGATTTGTGACACAGGTACACCGCGTGTACGCCCCTATGTGCCGAAGAAATTGAAATGGCAAATACTTACAAAAATACACTGTCTGTCACATGAGAAGTACGTTCTCCTAAAGGAAAGATTGTCGCACATAAAAATTGATTTCGTTGGTCCGTTTCCACTATGCGAAGGACACCGATACTGTCTTATGGTAATATACCGTCACAAATGCTTTGACATCGCACTGGATTTCCAGATTCGGCGTACCGAAATGCATAACGTCAGACCAAAGCAGGCTATTTGAGTCATCCGTGTTCAAGGAGCTGGTTTCTACGAATGGGGCTAACCACTTGCGTACCACACCATATCACCCCAAGTCCAACGGGATTATATAGCATTGGCATAGGCCGTTTAAAGCTACCGTCCCCTGCCACAACCCAGAGAAATGGACATACTACCTTCGTTCGATCTTGCTCGGTCTCAGAGTTGCTTTTAAGCGAGATATTGGTGCCTCGCCAGCAGAACTCGTCTATGGAACTACATTAGGATTCCAGTCGCCAGAACCGACTACTGAATCTGTCGAAAAATTTCGCGGATCCATGGAAAAATTACGACCAACTGACACCGCCTATCACTCGCCACCAAAAACATTCGTTTCGCCAAAGCTACTGGTGTCAAAACACGTTTTCGTTTGAAACGACTCCATTCATCTTTCTTTGACATATCTTTACGATGGTCCTTACGCTGTTACACGCAAATTTGCAAAATACTTTACAATCATCATCAAAGGCCGTCCGTTTAACATTGGCCGACTTAAACCGGTTTTTTTTGACAAATATCGACATAGAAACATCAGCTCATCCTGAAGTAAATCAGCCGGTACAAGACGCTTTTGAAAATATCCCGCCGAAATCCACCCGCAAGGCCCGCAGGGTTAACATACCTCAACGATGCAAGTAGCTTTCGTCTGGAGGCAGAGTACTGTGGGGCACCATGTGCAAGCATTTTAACATTCACCATATTTTGACATTCTCTTTTTATATTGTACAAACTCATTTTTGTGACCTAACAGTTATTTTTAGTTAAACGATATTCATTTGATAAATAAAGTTAGAGATCCTTTTGTAATTAGAATAATTAGAATTATCTTTTCATAAATAAAATTAGAGAAACCTTTGTAAAATAGAATTAACATTAAACGACATCTTTTTATCTTGCGATAATACCGTGTATACCATATATATGTAAGTGCTCAATTGTTAAGCACACTACGTTACATAGTAGCAAAATAATTAGCTACACTGGTGACCACCACGTTTACCGACTCACGACACAGCGCTACTGGAGTACCGCTACAAGTCCCGTTATAGGAATCACGCTTTTTCTGGAAGTTTTTCATCATTGGAAAAATACTTACGGACAGCGGTATATATTTACCGCCCACGGATGTTCCACAGCGACACGGCACAAATACAAAAGACATTTTAAATAAATCTCAATAATTAGAACGTATATAGTGAGTTTATACGATAATATTGATAGCTTATATCACAGTATATCTAGTAGTAAAAAGGTGGTGTGCAAAACACTATAGCAGCATATATGAAAAGTGGAACATTTACTTGCTGATAAAATAGAGCCTGATGTTTCGGACCAATTGCTTATGTTATTTAAAATGTTTGAGAAGGTATGATGAACTTGGTTTAGATCTTTTGTTTTTGAAAATACTAAAACATCATCAGCATAAATACAGTGTTCCACAGCAGTATTTGAAGCGATAATTGCGCTAATTTCGTTAAATGCTTTCGTGAACAATGTCACTGGAAGGGGGGAACCTTGCGGTATACCATTAAATAGGCTATGTACCTGTGACTTGCAGTTATTAACTCTAACTAAAAACTTGCGGTTACTTAAGAAAGATTTTACGAATTTGTATATTTTACTTCCAATTTTCCAGCGCTTGAGTTGATTGAGTACGACGTGGATGCCAATCCTATTGAATGCTCTCTCGAAATCTAAACTTAGTACGGAAACGTGATTCCTTGATGCCAATGCCGAATTAACAAAATGTTCGAAATATAGAAGCGACTCGTTAACCCCTAGTCCTTTTTGAAAGCCGAATTGATGAGGACTAAGAAGCCCATTTGCTTTGACAAACCACATAATTCGAACAGAGATAATCTTCTCAAGGATTTTGGACATGCAGGGGAGCAAGGAGATAGGTCTGAAGTTCGTAGTTCGAGTAGGGGTTTTTTTGGGTTTAGGAATAGGGACAATTAAAGCCGTTTTCCATTCTTGGGGGTAAATTCCGACATTGAATATTTCATTGTAAAGCTTAACAAGTCTGATTTTTAGGTTACCGGGTAGGTTTTTCAATATTGTAAAGGATATTTTATCGACGCCCGGTGTCTTTCCTGTCATTTTTGAGATTGTGGAATCGAATTCATATAGCGTTATTTGGGATTCTATGAGGGAAGCTTTGGCTAAAGGGTATGGGTTAAGGAAGTTTTCGGAAATGGTTTGGTTTTTCACAGCATTAAAGACGGAATGAAAGTTGGAGTCGTGGGAGTAAAGCGACCATGATTTGGCAAATTCTTCAGCAATATCTGGTGGGTCGAAGATCGGTCCTTGTTCGTTATAAATAAAAGGTATGCGGAAATGAGTCGAGTTCCCTGTCAGCATTTTTATGTCTGACCATATTTGTTTAGGGTTTGAAGCCGGATTTATATTTGCCGTAATATTTTCCAAGGACTGTCTTTTGGTTGATTTCAGCTCTTTTCTGAACGCAGCGTTCGCCTTTTTATAATTCACGAGGTTTGTATCGGTCATGTTTTGCTTGTATTTGGCCCACAGTTTCTGCTTGTTATTCCTTAAGATGGTGAGTAAGTTAGACCAGTATGGTAATTTGGCGGCAAATTTTTTTGTGTTTGTCTGCGGTTTTGAACAGTGGGCTGCCGAACGGATTATAGTTTTAATATAAGCAGCTTCTTCCCAGTCAGCTTTGTCTGTTAAAAATTTTGATGCTGGCTTGACATCCAACTCCAATTGGGAATGGAAAAGGAAGATATAAGGGGGAAATGGTCACTATTGTGGAGTTCGTCTAATGTTCGGGAGGAAAGACTGGGCGCTATAGAACCGGATGCGAGGATGATATCAGGATGGGTGAAGGTTTGGTGTGTGGAAAAGTGTGTAGGTCGGCCATCATTTAAGACAATAAGGTTTTGACTCAAGATTACATCTTCTATAATCTGCCCTATAATCTTCTATTGGTATGCTCGGATCCCCACAATGGGCTCCAGGCATTGAAGTCGCCTAAGACTATAATTGGCGAGGTAAATTTGTTAATTATATCTGTAAGATCTTTGCATGTAAAGCTTTGGTTAGGAGGAATGAAACAATTGACTAAGGTAATTTTTCTTCCAATATCTATCTGAGTAGCTAGGCAGGAAATATTGGGTGAGATAGGAATTAATGTATGATTTAATGATTTTTTTATAAAGAAGGCGATGCCCTGTTTGCCCATGGTATTTTGAGGGAAATTGTAAAAATAGCTTATATATTTCTTGGGTGCGTACGCTGTTTTATTTAACGGAATATGTGTTTCTTGGAGTGCGACAATGGCTGGGTTGAATTCATTGATTAGTATATTTAAATCTACGTAGTTGTTAAGAAGTCCATTAATATTCCATTGTAATATTTGTATCATTTATTATTCTTTATGCGGTGGGTCGTCTGTAATCACCGGAGTGATAGGGGGAGGGGAGTTGGGAAGAAGTAAGTTGGGAAGAAGTAAGTTGGGATGAAGTAAGTTGTGAGAGAAAGGAGAGAATCGTAGGGTCTGTAGTATAGTGATCGACTGAGTTACTTTGTGCGTAGACGACAGTGTCATAGGTGTTCGCATTATGTTCTCTTTCGTTTATAATTGTGGTGTTAACATTAGCATTGTTGCTATTAGAAAAGGTTTGCTCGGTTTGTGGGTTACTATTGTTCATGTTGCGGGTGGTGACGAGGTGAGTGATATCAGTAAGTTGGTGAAGCTGGCATGAGTGTTGTATTTGTTGTGTTTTTGCTATTTTCTTTTGAGGTATTATTTGTTTTGATGTTATATAAATTGTTTTTGGAAGTTTGTTCTGCTTGGTCGGGTATTGCGTTTGATGTGTTCATATTGTTTTGTTGATTAATATTTGAGTTTTTTGTTATATTAGAGAAATAGTGGGAAGATTCATTGAGCGTGGGGGGTATTTGCATTCTGTGTATTCTTATAGCTTCGCGCATGCTGCATTTCTTTTCTGTTTTTATTGTTATAATTTGCTTCATTTGCACGAATTTCGGGCATGATTTACTGGAGGCAGCGTGGTTGCCTGAGCAATTTGCGCACAAAGTACGTGGGCATGGTGTTGGCACGTGGGGTGGAAGCGCACATGATTCGCATACTGGAGTTTTGTTACACCGCTTAGTTGTGTGTCCAAGAATTTGACAACTTTTACACCTCATTGGGTTTGGGCAATAAGGCCTGACTTTAGTAGTATACCATGAGACTTCTATCTTTTCTGGCAACTGATACAAGTCGAATGTGAGCAACACAACTCCACTAGCAACAGTTTGACCATCATTCCGTTTTAGAAAGTTGTATGCTGAAACAACACCTTGGTCACTTAAATTCTCAACTATCTCTGCTTCCGGTATGTCGTTTAGACCAGGTGCGTAAATAGTACCCTTGGAATGGTTGAGATTTTGGTGCATTTCGATTTTTACATCGCAAACTCCAATTAATTTAGTTGAAGCGAGAAATTTCTTGGCAATTGCGTCATTTTTGACAAATAGCAGAAGGCTGCCACCTCTGAGGCTTGAGATTTAAATTTTTTCCATAGAAATGTTTTTTAAAGCTTTGTGTACGGCAAAACAGGAGTATCTATTTAGTGGTTTATTGGGATTTATTGCGCTAGAAACAAGGTATTTTGGGTTATCTTTTTTATTGTGGGAAGAGCAGGGAATATTTCTTTTGTTATATATTGTGTTTTTTTTCTTTTTGCTTTTGGACTCGTAGATAACAGGGCGAACCTGTTATCTCCAAGAGGGGGTCCCTGATGGGACATGCTAATTTTTTCCTACCACAGACCACAGGGATAATACGCTTTTCTTACCAAATGGAAATCTAATGTAAATAACTCTCAAAAAGGCGTGGGAGAAAAAAGAAAAACACTCACAAATATAACGCGAAAGAAAATCACCGATCACTATTGAGCACAACCGTACGCTTTAAGTGTCAGTCGATGACTCGCTCACAACGTTATTATACGACATTTGTCTATCCGCTACGAAATTATACGCAGCAACGGTACAGCTATTAAAGTACTTGGGAAAAAACGCATTAAATTAGTCCTAGGACTTCGCCGCGATTTAGTTTGGTAATTCCAGATCGCAGACGTCGCACAACCTATTATTGGTGCAGATTTTATAAAATTTTTTAATAGATTATCGATAAGCGACGAAACAAACTTATCGATAGCTTGACATCTCTCGCTACATCACTAGGATAACCCATAAAGTGCGCTGCAGCATCAGCTAAAACGTATACATCAGGAAATTTATTTGCTGATATCTTAGCAGAATTTCCGTCTATAACCAAATTAGCGCTATACGGATCCAAAGCGCCGTCGACGGTGTTCCATCGCATCGAGACAACGGGCCTTTCGCCCGACAAGTTGGAAGCCGCTAAAGCATAATTTGATTTTTTATTGAAGGCAGGAACATATCGTCGATCTAGAAGCAACTGGTCAAGCCCGATACACATGAGTAGGAAGAGGGATGAAACTTGGAGACCGTGTGGTGACTACAGGGCGCTCAACTCACATACGCTCCCAGATCGATATCCACTGCCTTATTTGACGGATATTTCGACAATTTAGCGAGGTAAGAGATTTTCTTCTAAAATAGTTCTACTCCTTTCGGATTATACGAATTCGAATTTATGACCTTCGGCTTGTGCGGCCTACAGGGCCTAGATTTTGTATTTCCATACATTGACGACATTTGCGTAGCGTCCGATCCAATCAACATCGGCAACATCTGCGTTTAGTATTTCAACGCCTATGCGAAAACAATCTTTCCATTAACTTTTCAAAATCTAAATTTGGCAAGGCAGAAATAAAATTCTTGAGCCATCTTGTTGATTCACAAGGAGTTAAAACCTTGCCGCAAAAACTTCGTAACTACTATAGTTTCCTAAGCCGACAATGGTTAAAGAGTTGAAACGCTTTATAGCCATGCTTAACTTCTACAGAAGATTCTTGCCACACGCTGTTGATTAGCAAAAAGATCTACAAAAACGTATTACAGGGAACAAGAAGAACGATCTTTGTCTCCGTCCGTTTGCCTGGACACCAGAAGCCGCTTTCAGACGTTGCAAGGAAGAGCTTACCAACGCAACCTTACTTTTTCATTCATCCGCCGATGCCGAATTATCTTTGCACACCGACGAAGAACTCCACCATATTTTACAACAAGGTACAAATTCAAGAAACTCTCTCATTCTTAAATACTTTATGCTTCCAGCGACAGATATGCAGCTGATTTGTGACACAAGTACATCGCGTGTACGCCCCTATGTGCCGAAGAAATTGAAATGGCAAATACTTACAAAAATACACTGTCTGTCACATGAGAAGTACGTTCTCCTAAAGGAAAGGTTGTCACACATAAAAATTGATTTCGTTGGTCCGTTTCCACTATGCGAAGGACACCGATACTGTCTTATGGTAATATACCGTCACAAATGCTTTGACATCGCACTGGATTTCCAGATTCGGCGTACCGCAACGCATTACATCAGACCAAAGCAGGCAATTTGAGTCATCCGTGTTCAAGGAGCTGGTTTCTACGAATGGGGCTAACCACTTGCGTACCACACCATATCACCCCAAGTCCAACGGGATTATATAGCATTGGCATAGGCCGTTTAAAGCTACCGTCCCCTGCCACAACCCAGAGAAATGGACATACTACCTTCGTTCGATCTTGCTCGGTCTCAGAGTTGCTTTTAAGCGAGATATTGGTGCCTCGCCAGCAGAACTCGTCTATGGAACTACATTAGGATTCCAGTCGCCAGAACCGACTACTGAATCTGTCGAAAAATTTCGCGGATCCATGGAAAAATTACGACCAACTGACACCGCCTATCACTCGCCACCAAAAACATTCGTTTCGCCAAAGCTACTGGTGTCAAAACACGTTTTCGTTTGAAACGACTCCATTCATATTTCTTTGACATATCTTTACGATGGTCCTTACGCTGTTACACGTAAATTTGCAAAATACTTTACAATCATCATCAAAGGCCGTCCGTTTAACATTGGCCGACTTAAACCGTTTTTTTTTGACAAATATCGACATAGAAACATCAGCTCATCCTGAAGTAAATCAGCCGGCACAAGACGCTTTTGAAAATATCCCGCCGAAATCCACCCGCAAGGCCCGCAGGGTTAACATACCTCAACGATTCAAGTAGCTTTCGTCTGGAGGCGGAGTACTGTGGGGCACCATGTGCAAGCATTTTAACATTCACCATATTTTGACATTCTCTTTTTATATTGTACAAACTAATTTTTGTAACCTAACAGTTATTTTAAGTTTAACGATATTCATTTGATAAATAAAGTTAGAGATCCTTTTGTAATTAGAATAATTAGAATTATCTTTTCATAAATAAAATTAGAGAAACCTTTGTAAAATAGAATTAACATTAAACGACATATTTTTATCTTGCGATAATATCGTGTATACCATATATATGTAAGTGCTCAATTGTTAAGCACACTACGTTACATAGTAGCAAAATAATTAGCTACACTGGTGACCACCACGTTTACCGACTCACGACACAGCGCTACTGGAGTACCGCTACGAGTCCCGTTATAGGAATCACGCTTTTTCTGGAAGTTTTTCATCATCGGAAAAATACTTACGGACAGCGGAATATATTTACCGCCCACGGATGTTCCACAGCGACACGGCACAAATACAAAAGACATTTTAAATAAATCTCAATAATTAGAACGTACATAGTGAGTTTATACGATACTATTGATAGCTTATATCACAGTATATCTAGTAGTAGAAAGGTGGTGAGCAAAACACTATAGCAGCAACCGAATTCCAGCTTTCGCTGTCGCTAAAACTACATCGCCAAAAAAACCGACTCGAAACTGTTGCCACAGGAGGAGGCCCTTATTCGCAGCAAAGTTCATTTCCATATGAGATAACTTGCGAAGGAAAAGAAAATGACAAATGCGGTAAAGTTTACATTGGGACAACAAAACGGCCTTAAGGTGTTCGACTAGGCGATCATGAAACTGACATTAGACGACAAAAAACTAGCACAGCATTGTCACAACATATAACAACAAGCGGATTTTGCTGCTAACACAAAAATTATTGATAGAGAAAATAGAGAACCGACTAGATACACACTAGAGAGCCTTAGAATTATGCAAAAAAGGGATAAGACGATAAACAAAAAGGAAGATACAGACAACATTGCCGCGGTATACATTTTATGCTTATAATTTTTAATTTTTTATTTTTAATATTAGTATTGACAAAGCTACCATTAAGGATGGTATGGATGTTATGTGAGTTAGTTTGTAATGTTTTTATATGGAAGTATTGTAATGTTTTCATACGTATGTTTGTACATACACTAATCACGTTGTTTTTATATTGTTAATGTTGTATGTTTTCATATACATATGTGACAGATATAAAATAAACAATTGCCCCTGAAGATGCTAAAAGTAACGTTGGGCTGAAAAGTGGAAAAACTTAGTTTTATTCGCAGCTCAAGACTCAGATGAGACTAGCCGAATTAAATCTCACTATTGTTCCATACGAACGAATCGTGTGTAGGAACAGCGTATCTAGCATCCACAAAACGGTTATTCATTTAATGATCGCAAGGCTGTAATAAACTTACAACATAATTTGTATACCAATGTTACTGTATTAAATTCATAAAAACTTACAACCATTACATTTATGCTAAAAAATCGCTTTCTGTTTAGATAGAGGTTTTTGTTTGTGGTAGGGACATAAATCGCGATTTGGGTTCCATCGATGCAGCCAATTACATTTGGTAGGATCTCTTTTAAAAGAAGGGGAAATGTGGGTTGAGCAAGTCAAAACTGAAATTCATTTCCTATAGCTTGTTGGTAACTGCCATGTGCGAAAAATCTGTGCGCGGCACACAATATTAACATCGGCGTTATGGATGACGACAACCGACAATGAAATTTGTCTTTGATTTTATCCAGGACATACAATATTAACATCGGCGTTATGGATGACGACAACCGACAATGAAATTGTCTTTGATTTTATCCAGGACATACATACATAAATGCCGTTTAGGCGGAAATTCCCGACGAATCTACAAATATATATGCATACGTGTACATGAGAAAAAATTTGTCAAAAACTTTTTATTATTCAGTATATTTGAACTGGATACATACACCGCGGTAGGCAGCTCTGTAGGATTAGAGTTATCTCTAATAAAACGGCGCTGTCGAAGAAGATTAGCTTGCGGTTCCCCATTGTAATTATCCTCAAAATAGAGGTCCGCGTTATAAAACTATTCTTCGAATTTCAGTTGGTATAATAGTAAATAATTGAAAGTTCAAATGACACAAATGTCAAATTCGGATAAACTCGCTACTTTTTTCGTGAATGGCAACGACAAATTGTAGTGAATACATTCATTCGCCATTCACAATGCAAGTTTGAGGTATGTTCGCTAAAGCGTTCGCTTCGCCAATAAAATTCTCTTCGCAAGGAAAATTAGTGAACTGTTTGTGAAGGCTCATGCGATTTTAGCATATACTAATAATAATAATTTGGCGCTTGCACTATATAGCTCAGTGTTTCGCCGAGCTTCTCCTACCATATTTGTGTGCGTCTTTATATTATACCACAAATGGAGGGACCTACAATTTTGTGCCGAATCCGACCGGCAGATGTATTTTATGAGAAGCTTTCTCATGGCAGAAATAACCCCGGAGGTTTGCCATTGCCTACCGAGGGGTGACCGCTATTAGAAACAACTTTTTCTATGATTAAGATTTTACTTGCCTTAGCTAAGAACCGAACCTTGAACTCAGCGGCATATCGAGTTATAGCACGCAAAGGGCAAAGTGGCAAAGGGCCAAAACTATGTGCAGCGACGGTATTTGCAGCATTGAACGTCGCCGTTATTACCCAGTTGGCTCAACTTATCGCGGAAATGCCACAAAACGAGAAATTCGAGTACGTCAAAACTAAAATCATCGTGCATTTCGCAGACAGCGAGGCTATTATCAGAGCTACCAGTCGGTTATGGGAAACTGTCGAAATGAAACGAATTGCAGGTGCTACCTTGGGCAAAGCTGCTCTCAAGGGACTTTAGACTAAATGCCTACCAGAATTCGCGCAACCAGTTATTGCCGCATCCTCGGGCACATCAGCAGAGTTCACAAAGATGGCCGACTCAATCATTGATGCTGTCAGTCCTCGTCATGTGGCACACGTGAGAAAGGAGGAAGCAGAGATAAGACAACTTCGTTTAGCCATAGAAGGCTTGTCTAAACGGTTCGAAAGATTCAACTTGCGTTCTTGCTCTCCCTCTCGCTCACGATCTCCACCAGAAACTACGACCTATGTCCCTGTCGACGGCGACATCGATCAGTTCAAGGAATAACAGACAACAGAATTGTCAAGAAAAGTTCGTTGGAGGATTTATCGAAAATCTTGTCGCAGAACGCTCAGTTTTGCGCCTTCAGGTGAAAGAAAAAATAACGAGTAAAACTTTCCTCATCTGCTCCTGATGTTTCCATTCTCTCGCTCACAACGTTATTATATGACATTCGTCTATCCGCTACGAAATTATACGCAGCAAACGGTACTGCTATTAAAGTACTTGGGAAAAAACGCATTAAATTAGTTGTTAAGTAAACTATATTCATCCCTTCAACTTTCTTAAAATAAGTAACCATTTTAATAGTCAACCGTTGAGTCAAAATAAGTAACCATTTAATAGTCAACCTTTCAGTTCATAAAAGTAACCACATTGTATGTTAAGTTCTAATTGTGACTTTTTGGCTTGTTAATGAAGAAGAATAAAATGAAAAGAGATTTTACTATCGTAATAAAATGTGCGTCTGAATTTCATCACGGATATTGTATCGTAAAATATATTTAACATAGTTAATCGTCTTGGGAATTGAAAAAGCTCAATCCCCCCAAAATCATTGGAGGCCCCGGCGAGATACATATTTTACGACAAACACAGCAATTTCGTCTAAGTTCAATTCGACCACGTGACTGTAAAATGTCTGACTCCGAATCACTTCCTCCATCAAGCAAAAAATACGAGGGTCCTCCTCCAAAGTCTTCGGGGACTAGCAAACAGGATAAGACCATTTCTGCCTTAAAAACTCGTCGCACTATGCACGAGCAGCAGTTGGAGAGGGCACGGGACTTTGTTGAACGAGTGAAGGAGGATCGCGAATTAACCTCAACGTCTGAACTTAGCATACGTCTGGAAGCATTGCATAAGGCATTTGATGGTTTCAGTAATGTCCAGCTAAAAGTCGAGGAGAAAGATCCTGATGAAATAACTCAACAAAATCGACCAACCTACGAGGAACTATATTATCAAACCGCAGTAGCCATTAAGGTTTTAATAACGCAAATGGAGCTTGCAAGCAGCTCCAGCAAGGGGCCGTGCACCAGTGTAGAAAGGTATGAGTCGATCAAATTACCAAAAATTGAGCTACACTCATTTTCAGGTGAGGTGACTGCATGGATGAGTTGGTACGACCAATTCATGTCCCTTGTGCACAACAATCAAAATATCACAACACTAGCTAAGTTCCATCATCTTATCAGCAAATTAGATGGCTCTGCCAAGGCCACCATAGAAGGTTTAAAAATCGTATCGGAAAACTACGAAGTGGCCCTGAATCGGCTGCGCGACAGATTTGAGAACAAGCGGGTTATTGGCAGGAAGCACATTGAGTTGATGTTTCAACACCCCAAAATCTGTAGGTCAAGCTCTGTTGATTTGCGAATACTAATTGACACCATGAATAATCACCTTGTTGGATTGAAAAATTTGGATCGACCGACAGAGCACTGGGATGACCTCATAGTTCATTTAATTACATCCAAATTGGATTCAGATACTGCACTGAAGTGGAATGAGGAAGCCGCTACTGACCGCATGCCAACACTAAGCGCGCTCATGATGTTTCTCAAAAAACGCTGTCAAATAATTGAAGGTAACATGCCTACTCATTCATTAACTAACAACAACTCATCTTATAGTAGTTCTAACAAAACATTAAGAAACAGTCGTGCTCTCACGATAACCAAAAATGCATGCAATTTTTGCGACAAGCAAGGCCATTTCATACATAAATGTATTGCCTTTTTAAACTTACCTGTTTCTGACCGAATGCAAAGTATTCGTAACTTAAAACTATGCGAAAATTGCCTAAAAACTAATGAACATTCTGCACTCAAATGCACATCAAATTTTAAATGTCGCACATGTGGAAAAAGACACCATTCCCTGCTTCACCAAAATGTGGATTTTACCGCTATGGAAATCAATAACAATACTGTTCGAAGAGCTCGCTCCGATAATACGCAATCGCCACAGTCATTCTCTGCCAATGGATCTCATGCCGTCTTGCATAATAAATCAAATTGAAATGATGGAAATATTTTAGGAACTGCTATAGTAAATGTGATTAATAACCGTAACCAGAGCATTCCTTGCAGAGCATTGCTGGACTCTGGCTCCCAACTAAATTTGATTTCTGAACGAACAGTCAGAATAGCAGGAATAACGCGTCAATATTCGCCTACACATTTCCTTTGTGCTAACAACACGCGTATGTCTTCGAAGTATAATTCTGTACTGATGATAAAATCCCGTGTAAACGATTTTTCTATCACACTGGAAGCCACCGTACTAAACCACATAACAGGCCCGTTGCCTGACAAAAAACTGGAAGTTGAGAGTTGGAACATTCCAAAAAACATTAAATTAGCTGACCCTCTCTTCAACGAACCGCAACGTGTCGATCTGCTTATAGGCGTCGACGCATTTTATGAAATTCTGTATGTTGGTCAAGTCAAACTTGGGCGTTGTTTACCAATAGCACAAAATACTCTTTTCGGTTGGGTCGTGGCTGGAAGGCTCTCTTCGAGAAACAACAATTCATACAGCAATATGCTTCAGTGTGCAACCATACACCAAGACTCTTCACTCAATGACTCCATTAAGGCATTCTGGCAATTGGAAAACATTAATTATCCGTTGATTAATTTAACGAAAGAGGAGAGGCAGAGTGAAATCCATTTCATAGAGAACGTTACACGTTTGCCGTGCGGTCGTTATCAAGTTCGACTGCCTTTCAAAAGGAGTGCAAGTGCACTAGGCCAGTCGTATGATTTGGCGCTTAGAAGATTTCGCTCCCTTGAATTAAGGCTTCGAAAAGATACGGCACTTCACTTGCAATATAAGGAGTTTATGAATGAATTTATCCATCTAGCTCATATGGAGCCGATACCAGACGCAGACCTTAGCGTCCCCCATTATTTTATTCCGCACCATCATGTTTTAAAGCCATCAAGCTCAACTACGAAATTACGCGTTGTATTCGACGCCTCGTCTAAAACCAGTTCAGGTGTATCCCTCAATGAATTACTCTTGGTCGGACCTGCAATACAGACCGCCCTACTTTCTACAGTCCTGCGATTTCGATACTATACGTATGTTTTCACAGCCGATATTTCGAAGATGTACCGCCAGATATCATTGCATCCTAACTACAGACGTTTTCACTATATTCTATGGCGCTCTGACGAAAGAGAGTCAATAGCCACTTATCAATTGTGCACTGTTACGTACGGTACCACCTCTGCCTCCTTTCTAGCAACACGCGCGCTAAAGCAATTGTGTATGGATGAGCAACATACATATCCACGAGCATCCGATGCAGCAATTCATGGGTTTTACGTTGATGACATAATAACGGGCGCTAACACATTAAGTGAAGCAACCGATTTGCAATTTCAACTCAAGACTATGCTTTCAAAGGGTGGTTTCGAGTTAAGAAAGTGGTGCGCGAACCACACCGAAATACTTAATGGCATTGCTGTAGAAGATAAAGAGAAATTTTTCCAAATAAAAGGCGACAATGCAATCAAAACACTGGGAGTCATATGGAATCCTTTTATAGACAAATTGTTGTATGAAAAGCCAGAATCAATTGTTAAATCAGCGACTACAAAAATAAGTGTTCTCTCTGGAATAGCGCAGCTATTCGATCCATTAGGCCTAATTAGCCCTGTCGTTGTGCTTGCAAAAATTTTCATGCAACAGCTTTGGCGTTTAAGTATTAGTTGGGACGAATCGCTCCCTCAAGAATATCACTCTCGTTGGGAGAATTTTCGCAATCAACTGCAATATTTAAATAGTTTTGAAATTGCTCGCCAGGCTTTTGCACCGGTTGCAAATTACGAATTGCACGGTTTCTCCGACAGTTCCGAAGACGCATATGGCGCATGCATATACGTTCGAAGTGTATCTCATAATAATGAAATCCTCTGTGTCAAACTATTATGCTCTAAGACCAGAGTAGCACCTCTAAAAAGATGTTGCCTACCTAAACTTGAATTGTGCGCTGCAGTTGTCATGGCGCAGCTCGTAAAGCGAGTAATTGAAATTTACAACTTTATCAGCTTTAAGAAAATAATTTATTGGACAGACTCGACAATAGTACTAAGCTGGCTACGAGAGGAATCATGCAACTGGCAAACGTTTTTCGCCAATCGCGTTGCTCTTATACAAGAATGCAGTACCTTTTCACAATGGCGTCATGTGCCAACCGAACACAATCCTGCAGACTTGCTATCACGCGGAATGCTGCCTGCAACGTTGATTAGCTCCACCCTTTGGTCAAATGGACCGAAATATCTAATGACGGAGGAGGACCTTTGGCCAGTTACAGTAAATCTTAGTCAGCCCAACGATAGCATATTGGAACGAAAACGGATTAAACTTGTTCTCACAACGCAGTATGGAAAACATTTTGTAGAAAGTATAAAATATCACAACAATTACCGAAAGTTAGTAAATGTTGTAGCTTACATTTTACCATTCAAGTACAATTGTGCTAGATGCAATAAGCTAAGTCGTCGCGTTGGAGTACTCACAGCTGATGAACTGCGTTACGCTCTCTCCACGATAATAAAATTAGTTCAGAAAGACGGATTTACGGAAGAAATACATTCACTCCGCAACAACAAAGCAGTTGCTAAGAAGAGCAGTATCCAGCCTCTAGCACCTTTTATTGATCACAACGGTATCATCCATGTTGGCGGTCGGTTACAGCACGCTGCTCTGGATTATGACAATAAACATCCAATAATACTTCCGAAAGCGCACGCCTTCACACGCGCTCTTCTTGTCCATAATCACATAGAGAACCATCACGTAGGGCCACAGGTATTACTGAGTATTGTTCGTCATAGGTTTTGGCCAGTACATGGAAAGATTATAGCACGATCTATCGTTTACAACTGCATCCGTTGCTCGAAGGTACAGCCAATTAAATCAAATCAACTCATGGCTGATCTACCAGAGCTTCGTGTTCAAAGAAATCGACCATTCATTATTATCGGAATTGATTTTTGTGGTCCCTTTTTTATACACTTTCGACGTCGTGGCACGGCTCCTGTAAGGGCGTACGTGTCAATTTTTGTCTGTTTCATTACCAAAGCTGTTCACTTAGAGCTAGTGGAAGACCTCAGCACGAAGGCGTTCTTAAGGCGGTTCATTTCACGACGAGGTCGGTGCGCGGTCATATATAGTGACAACGCTACACATTTTGTTGGAGTACGCAATGAATTGAACGAAGTGCATAATATGTTGCGACAACGAAATTCTCAAGACGAAATTTTAAAGGAATGCGCCGAGAATGGAATTACTTGGAAACATATACCTCCCCGATCTCCCCACTTCGGTGGGTTGTGGGAGGCAGCTGTTAAATCGTTTAAATTTCATCTAAAGCGCGTAGTGAATAACTCTTCGCTAACGTTTTCTGAATTCAATACATTAATTATTCAAATTGAAGCTATACTTAATTCCAGGCCAATAACTCCTATCCCTGAGAATGCGAATGACATGCCGGCATTAACTCCTGGCCATTTTATCATTGCGACTGCTCTTAACGCCTTCCCAGAGCCAGCACTAAGGCAGATAGAAAATGTCAACACCTCCAATGGTATTTCCAACAGTTTTGGGATCGCTGGTACAAAGACTACTTGCAAGGTCTACAATGTCGCACCAAATGGACAAGACAAGGTATCGTTGTAAACGTCGGCGACATTGTCATTCTACAAGAAAAAAACATACCACCTCTACAATGGAAACTCGGACGGATCACGCAGTTGCATCCAGGCAAAGACGGAATAACGAGAGTTGTAACGATCAAAACAAATAATGGCGAAGTTCGGCGAGCCACCGCTAAAATCAGACGGCTTCCAGTTGAGGGAGCACTATCCCCTCAAGGGGGGGGTGTATGTTAAGTAAACTATATTCATCCCTTCAACTTTCTTAAAATAAGTAACCATTTTAATAGTCAACCGTTGAGTCCAAATAAGTAACCATTTAATAGTCAACCTTTCAGTTCATAAAAGTAACCACATTGTATGTTAAGTTCTAATTGTGACTTTTTGGCTTGTTAATGAAGAAGAATAGAATGAAAAGAGATTTTACTATCGTAATAAAATGTGCGTCTGAATTTCATCACGGATATTGTATCGTAAAATATATTTAACATAGTTAATCGTCTTGGGAATTGAAAAGGCTCAATCCCCCCAAAATCATTAGTCCTAGGACTTCGCCGCGATTTAGTTTGGTAATTCCAGGTCGCAGACGTCACACAACCTATTATTGGTGCGGATTTTATAAAATTTTTTAATAAATTATCGATAAGCGACGAAACAAACTTATCGATAGCTTGACATCTCTCGCTACATCACAAGGATAACCCATAAAGTGCGCTGCAGCATCAGCTAAAACGTATATATCAGGAAACTTATTTGCTGATATCTTAGCAGAATTTCCGTCTATAACCAAATTAGCGCCATACGGATCCAAAGCGCCGTCGACGGTGTTCCATCGCATCGAGACAACGGGCCTTTCGCCCGACAAGTTGGAAGCCGCTAAAGCATAATTTGATTTTTAATTGAAGGCAGGAACATGTCGTCGATCTAGAAGCAACTGGTAAAGCCGATACACATGAGTAGGAAGAGGGATGAAACTTGGAGACCGTGTGGTGACTACAGGGCGCTCAACTCACATACGCTCCCAGATCGATATCCGCTGCCTTATTTGACGGACATTACGACAATTTAGCGAGGTAAGAGATTTTCTTCTAAAATAGTTCTGCAAAAAGCATTTCACCAGGTGCCAGTTCACCCCGCTGACGTCGCAAAAACGGCCGTCACTACTCCTTTCGGATTATACGAATTCGAATTTATGACCTTCGGCTTGTGCGGCCTACAGGGCCTAGATTTTGTATTTGCATACATTGACGACACTTGCGTAGCGTCCGATCCAATCAACATTGGCAACATCTACGTTTAGTATTTCAACGCCTATGCGAAAACAAACTTTCCATTAACTTTTCAAAATCTAAATTTGGCAAGGCAGAAATAAAATTCTTGAGCCATCTTGTTGATTCACAAGGAGTTAAAACCTTGCCGGACAAACTTCGGCACTACTAGAGTTTCCTAAGCCGACAATGGTTAAAGAGTTGAAACGATTTATAGCCATGCTTAACTTCTACAGAAGATTCTTGCCCCACGCTGTTGATTAGCAAAAAGATCTACAAAAACGTATTACAGGGAACAAGAAGAACGATCTTTGTCTCCGTCCGTTTGCCTGGACACCAGAAGCCGCTTTCAGACGTTGCAAGGAAGAGCTTACCAACGCAACCTTACTTTTTCATTCATCCGCCGATGCCGAATTATCTTTGCACACCGACGAAGAACTCCACCATATTTTACAACAAGGTACAAATTCAAGAAACTCTCTCATTCTTAAATACTTTATGCTTCCAGAGACAGATATGCAGCTGATTTGTGACACAAGTACATCGCGTGTACGCCCCTATGTGCCGAAGAAATTGAAATGGCAAATACTTACAAAAATACACTGTCTGTCACATGAGAAGTACGTTCTCCTAAAGGAAAGGTTGTCGCACATAAAAATTGATTTCGTTGGTCCGTTTCCACTATGCATAGGACACCGACACTGTCTTATGGTAATATACCGTCACAAATGCTTTGACATCGCTTTCGTGCAAGCATTTTAACATTCACCATATTTTGACATTTGACAATACAAAAATTGTACAAACTCATTTTTGTAACCTAACAGTTATTTTAAGTTTAACGATATTCACTTGATAAATAAAGTTAGAGATCCTTTTGTAATTAGAATAATTAGAATTATCTTTTCATAAATGAAATTAGAGAAACCTTTGTAAAATAGAATTAACATTAAACGACATCCTTTTATCTTGCGATAATATCGTGTATACCATATATATGTAAGTGCTCAATTGTTAAGCACACTACGTTATATATATATAATTTTGGCGCGTACACTATATAGCTCAGTGTTTGGCCGAGCTTCTCCTACCATTTGTGGTGTGCGTCTTTATATTATACCACAAATGGAGGGACCTACAGTTTTGTGCCGACTCCGAACGGCAGATGTATTTAATGAGAAGCTTTTTCATGGCAGAAATACCCTCGGAGGTTTGCCATTGCCTACCGAGGGGTGACCGCTATTAGAAAAAACTTTTTCTATTATTAAGATTTTGCTCGCCCTGACTGAGATTCGAACCTCGAACTCACCGGCATATCAAGTTATAGCACGCACCGCTAACAACTCGACCACAGCGGCCACAGCACACTACGTTACATAGTAGCAAAATAATTAGCTACACTGGTGACCACCACGTTTACCGACTCACGACACAGCGCTACTGGAGTACCGCTACGAGTCCCGTTATAGGAATCACGCTTTTTCTGGAAGTTTTTCATCATCGGAAAAATACTTACGGACAGCGGAATATATTTACCGCCCACGGATGTTCCACAGCGACACGGCACAAATACAAAAGACATTTTAAATAAATCTCAATAATTAGAACGTACATAGTGAGTTTATACGATACTATTGATAGCTTATATCACAGTATATCTAGTAGTAGAAAGGTGGTGTGCAAAACACTATAGCAGCACCCGAATTCCAGCTTTCGCTGTCGCTAAAACTACATCGCCAAAAAAAACCGACTCAAAACTGTTGCCACAGGAGGAGGCCCTTATTCGCAGCAAAGTTCATTTCCATATGAGATAACTTGCGAAGGAAAAGAAAATGACAAATGCGGTAAAGTTTACATTGGGACAACAAAACGGCCTTTAGGTGTTCTACTAGGCGAACATGAAACTGACATTAGACGACAAAAAACTAGCACAGCATTGTCACAACATATAACAACAAGCGGATTTTGCTGCTAACACAAAAATTATTGATAGAGAAAATAGAGAACCGACTAGATACACACTAGAGAGCCTTAGAATTATGCAAAAAAGGGATAAGACGATAAACAAAAAGGAAGATACAGACAACATTGCCGCGGTATACGTTTTATGCTTATAATTTTTCATTTTTTTTTTTTAATATTAGTATTGACAAAGCTACCATTAAGGATGGTATGGATGTTATGTGAGTTAGTTTGTAATGTTTTTATATGTAAGTATTGTAATGTTTTCATACGTATGTTTGTACATACACTAATCACGTTGTTTTTATATTGTTAATGTTGTATGTTTTCATATACATACATATGTGACAGATATAAAATAAACAATTGCCCCTGAAGATGCTAAACGTATTAGCGAAACGTTGGGCTGAAAAGTGGAAAAACTTAGTTTTATTCGCAGCTCAAGACTCAGATGAGACTAGCCGAATTAAATCTCACTATTGTTCCATACGAACGAGTCGTGTGTAGAACCAGCGTATCTAGCATCCACAAAACGGATATTCATTTAATGATCGCAAGGCTGTAATAAACTTACAACATAATTTGTATACTATAGCTTGTTGGTAACTGCCAAGTGCGAAAAATCTGTGCGCGGCACACAATTTTAACATCGGCGTTATGGATGACGACAACCGACAATGAAATTTGTCTTTGATTTTATCCAGGACATACAATATTAACATCGGCGTTATGGATGACGACAACCGACAATGAAATTGTCTTTGATTTTATCCAGGACATACATACATAAATGCCGTTTAGGCGGAAATTCCCGACGAATCTACAAATATATATGCATACGTGTACATGAGAAAAAATTTGTCAAAAACTTTTTATTATTCAGTATATTTGAACTGGATACATACACCGCGGTAGGCAGCTCTGTAGGATTAGAGTTATCTCTAATAAAACGGCGCTGTCGAAGAAGATTAGCTTGCGGTTCCACATTGTAATTATCCTCAAAATAGAGGTCCGCGTTATAAAACTATTCTTCGAATTTCAGTTGGTATAATAGTAAATAATTGAAAGTTCAAATGACACAAATGTCAAATTCGGATAAACTCGCTACTTTTTTCGTGAATGGCAACGACAAATTGTAGTGAATACATTCATTCGCCATTCACAATGCAAGTTTAAGGTATGTTCGCTAAAGCGTTCGCTTCGCCAATAAAATTTTCTTCGCAAGGAAAATTAGTGAACTGTTTTTGAAGGCTCATGCAGCTAAAATGCCGATTTTAGCATATACTAATAATAATAATTTGGCGCTTGCACTATATAGCTCAGTGTTTGGCCGAGCTTCTCCTACCATATTTGTGTGCGTCTTTATATTATACCACCAATGGAGGGACCTACAATTTTGTGCCGAATCCGACCGGCAGATGTATTTTATGAGAAGCTTTCTCATGGCAGAAATAACCCCGGAGGTTTGCCATTGCCTACCGAGGGGTGACCGCTATTAGAAACAACTTTTTCTATGATTAAGATTTTACTTGCCTTAGCTAAGAACCGAACCTTGAACTCAGCGGCATATCGAGTTATAGCACGCTCCGCTTTCCACTCGAGGACAACAGCCACTAGTATATTTTACATAGCTAAAAATATCCATTTTCCCTAAAAGAAGTGTAAAATTAGCGTCGAAGAAAAGTTGATGCTTAAAGGATCAGACAAAAAATAATAAGTAATATATATATTTTATTGTTCGTTTGAAATTATTATATTATATTATGAAGAAAAATGTACATTAATAAGATAAAATGAAAAACTACAACAGTGAAAGAGTGACAAAGGGCCAAAACTATGTGCAGCGACGGTATTTGCAGCATTGAACGTCGCCGTTATTACCCAGTTGGCTCAACTTATCGCGGAAATGCCACAAAACGAGAAATTCGAGTACGTCAAAACTAAAATCATCGTGCATTTCGCAGACAGCGAGGCTATTATCAGAGCTACCAGTCGGTTATGGGAAACTGTCGAAATGAAACGAATTGCAGGTGCTACCTTGGGCAAAGCTGCTCTCAAGGGACTTTAGACTAAATGCCTACCAGAATTCGCGCAACCAGTTATTGCCGCATCCTCGGGCACATCAGCAGAGTTCACAAAGATGGCCGACTCAATCATTGATGCTGTCAGTCCTCGTCATGTGGCACACGTGAGAAAGGAGGAAGCAGAGATAAGACAACTTCGTTTAGCCATAGAAGGCTTGTCTAAACGGTTCGAAAGATTCAACTTGCGTTCTCGCTCTCCCTCTCGCTCACGATCTCCACCAGAAACTACGACCTATGTCCCTGTCGACGGCGACATCGATCAGTTCAAGGAATAACAGACAACAGAATTGTCAAGAAATGTTCGTTGGAGGATTTATCGAAAATCTTGTCGCAGAACGCTCAGTTTTGCGCCTTCAGGTGAAAGACAAAATAACGAGTAAAACTTTCCTCATCTGCTCCAGATGTTTCCATTCTCTCGCTCACAACGTTATTATATGACATTCGTCTATCCTCTACGAAATTATACGCAGCAAACGGTACTGCTATTAAAGTACTTGGGAAAAAACGCATTAAATTAGTCCTAGGACTTCGCCGCGATTTAGTTTGGTAATTCCAGATCGCAGACGTCGCACAACCTATTATTGGTGCAGATTTTATAAAATTTTTTAATAGATTATCGATAAGCGACGAAACAAACTTATCGATAGCTTGACATCTCTCGCTACATCACTATTATAACCCATAAAGTGCGCTGCAGCATCAGCTAAAACGTATACATCAGGAAATTTATTTCCAGATATCTTAGCAGAATTTCCGTCTATAACCAAATTAGCGCCATACGGATCCAAAGCGCCGTCGACGGTGTTCCATCGCATCGAGACAACGGGCCTTTCGCCCGACAAGTTGGAAGCCGCTAAATCATAATTTGATTTTTTATTGAAGGCAGGAACATGTCGTCGATCTAGAAGCAACTGGTCAAGCCCGATACACATGAGTAGGAAGAGGGATGAAACTTGGAGACCGTGTGGTGACTACAAGGCGCTCAACTCACATACGCTCCCAGATCGATATCCGCTGCCTTATTTGACGGACATTACGACAATTTAGCGAGGTAAGAGATTTTCTTCTAAAATAGTTCTGCAAAAAGCATTTCACCAGGTGCCAGTTCACCCCGCTGACGTCGCAAAAACGGCCGTCACTACTCCTTTCGGATTATACGAATTCGAATTTATGACCTTCGGCTTGTGCGAAGTCCTACAGGGCCTAGATTTTGTATTTCCATACATTGACGACACTTGCGTAGCGTCCGATCCAACCAACATCGGCAACATCTGCGTTTAGTATTTCAACGCCTATGCGAAAACAATCTTTTCATTAACTGTTCAAAATCTAAATTTGGAAAGGCAGAAATAAAATTCTTGAGCCGTCTTGTTGATTCACAAGGAGTTAAAACCTTGCCGGAAAAACTTCGTCACTACTAGAGTTTCCTAAGCCGACAATGGTTAAAGAGTTGAAACGCTTTATAGCCATGCTTAACTTCTACAGAAGATTCTTGCCACACGCTGTTGATTTGCAAAAATATCTACAAAAACGTATTACAGGGAACAAGAAGAACGATCTTTGTCTCCGTCCGTTTGCCTGGACACCAGAAGCCGAAATCACTTTCAGACGTTGCAAGGCAGATCGTACCAACGCAACCTTACTTTTTCATTCATCCGCCGATGCCGAATTATCTTTGCACACCGACGAAGAACTCCACCATATTTTACAACAAGGTACAAATTCAAGAAACTCTCTCATTCTTAAATACTTTATGCTTCCAGAGACAGATATGCAGCTGATTTGTGACACAAGTACATCGCGTGTACGCCCCTATGTGCCGAAGAAATTGAAATGGCAAATACTTACAAAAATACACTGTCTGCCACATGAGAAGTACGTTCTCCTAAAGGAAAGGTTATCGCACATAAAAATTGATTTCGTTGGTCCGTTTCCACTATGCGAAGGACACCGATACTGTCTTATGGTAATATACCGTCACAAATGCTTTGACATCGCACTGGATTTCCAGATTCGGCGTACCGCAACGCATTACGTCAGACCAAAGCAGGCAATTTGAGTCATCCGTGTTCAAGGAGCTGGTTTCTACGAATGGGGCTAACCACTTGCGTACCACACCATATCACCCCAAGTCCAACGGGATTATATAGCATTGGCATAGACCGTTTAAAGCTACCGTCCCCTGCCACAACCCAGAGAAATGGACATACTACCTTCGTTCGATCTTGCTCGGTCTCAGAGTTGCTTTTAAACGAGATATTGGTGCCTCGCCAGCAGAACTCGTCTATGGAACTACATTAGGATTCCAGTCGCCAGAACCGACTACTGAATTTGTCGAAAAATTTCGCGGATCCATGGAAAAATTACGACCAACTGACACCGCCTATCACTCGCCACCAAAAACATTCGTTTCGCCAAAGCTACTGGTGTCAAAACACGTTTTCGTTTGAAACGACTCCATTCATATTTCTTTGACATATCTTTACGATGGTCCTTACGCTGTTACACGTAAATTTGCAAAATACTTTACAATCATCATCAAAGGCCGTCCGTTTAACATTGGCCGACTTAAACCGGTTTTTTTTTGGCAAATATCGACATAGAAACATTAGCTCATCCTGAAGTAAATCAGCCGGCACAAGACGCTTTTGAAAATATCCCGCCGAAATCCACCCGCAAGGCCCGCAGGGTTAACATACCTCAACGATTCAAGTAGCTTTCGTCTGGAGGCGGAGTACTGTGGGGCACCATGTGCAAGCATTTTAACATTCACCATATTTTGACATTCTCTTTTTATATTGTACAAACTCATTTTTGTAACCTAACAGTTATTTTAAGTTTAACGATATTCACTTGATAAATAAAGTTAGAGATCCTTTTGTAATTAGAATAATTAGAATTATCTTTTCATAAATGAAATTAGAGAAACCTTTGTAAAATAGAATTAACATTAAACGACATCCTTTTATCTTGCGATAATATCGTGTATACCATATATATGTAAGTGCTCAATTGTTAAGCACACTACGTTATATATATATAATTTTGGCGCGTACACTATATAGCTCAGTGTTTGGCCGAGCTTCTCCTACCATTTGTGGTGTGCGTCTTTATATTATACCACAAATGGAGGGACCTACAGTTTTGTGCCGACTCCGAACGGCAGATGTATTTAATGAGAAGCTTTTTCATGGCAGAAATACCCTCGGAGGTTTGCCATTGCCTACCGAGGGGTGACCGCTATTAGAAAAAACTTTTTCTATTATTAAGATTTTGCTCGCCCTGACTGAGATTCGAACCTCGAACTCACCGGCATATCAAGTTATAGCACGCACCGCTAACAACTCGACCACAGCGGCCACAGCACACTACGTTACATAGTAGCAAAATAATTAGCTACACTGGTGACCACCACGTTTACCGACTCACGACACAGCGCTACTGGAGTACCGCTACGAGTCCCGTTATAGGAATCACGCTTTTTCTGGAAGTTTTTCATCATCGGAAAAATACTTACGGACAGCGGAATATATTTACCGCCCACGGATGTTCCACAGCGACACGGCACAAATACAAAAGACATTTTAAATAAATCTCAATAATTAGAACGTACATAGTGAGTTTATACGATACTATTGATAGCTTATATCACAGTATATCTAGTAGTAGAAAGGTGGTGTGCAAAACACTATAGCAGCACCCGAATTCCAGCTTTCGCTGTCGCTAAAACTACATCGCCAAAAAAAACCGACTCAAAACTGTTGCCACAGGAGGAGGCCCTTATTCGCAGCAAAGTTCATTTCCATATGAGATAACTTGCGAAGGAAAAGAAAATGACAAATGCGGTAAAGTTTACATTGGGACAACAAAACGGCCTTTAGGTGTTCTACTAGGCGAACATGAAACTGACATTAGACGACAAAAAACTAGCACAGCATTGTCACAACATATAACAACAAGCGGATTTTGCTGCTAACACAAAAATTATTGATAGAGAAAATAGAGAACCGACTAGATACACACTAGAGAGCCTTAGAATTATGCAAAAAAGGGATAAGACGATAAACAAAAAGGAAGATACAGACAACATTGCCGCGGTATACATTTTATGCTTATAATTTTTCATATTTTATTTTTAATATTAGTATTGACAAAGCTACCATTAAGGATGATATGGATGTTATGTGAGTTAGTTTGTAATGTTTTTATATGTAGGTATTGTAATGTTTTCATACGTATGTTTGTACATACACTAATCACGTTGTTTTTATATTGTTAATGTTGTATGTTTTCATATACATACATATGTGACAGATATAAAATAAACAATTGCCCCTGAAGATGCTAAACGTATTAGCGAAACGTTGGGCTGAAAAGTGGAAAAACTTAGTTTTATTCGCAGCTCCAGGCTCAGATGAGACTAGCCGAATTAAATCTCACTATTGTTCCATACGAACGAATCGTGTGTAGAACCAGCGTATCTAGCATCCACAAAACGGATATTCATTTAATGATCGCAAGGCTAAAAAATCGCTTTCTGTTTAGATAGAGGTTTTTGTTTGTGGTAGGGACATAAATCGCGATTTGGGTTCCATCGATGCAGCCAATTACATTTGGTATTCCCGTACTTGAATACAATTTTCTCCTTGCCTGTTGCTTTTCTGCTTCACTCATATCTATGTTTATAGAGACACGACAAATTTCACCTTCAAATTAGGTAGGATCTCTTTTAAAAGAAGGGGAAATGTGGGTTGAGCAAGTCAAAACTGAAATTCATTTCCTATAGCTTGTTGGTAACTGCCATGTGCGAAAAATCTGTGCGCGGCACACAATTTTAACATCGGCGTTATGGATGACGACAACCGACAATGAAATTTTTCTTTGATTTTATCCAGGACATACAATATTAACATCGGCGTTATGGATGACGACAACCGACAATAAAATTGTCTTTGATTTTATCCAGGACATACATACATAAATGCGTCCTCGTTTAGGCGGAAATTCCCGACGAATCTACAAATATATATGCATACGTGTACATGAGAAAAAATTTGTCAAAAACTTTTTATTATTCAGTATATTTGAACTGGATACATACACCGCGGTAGGCAGCTCTGTAGGATTAGAGTTATCTCTAATAAAACGGCGCTGTCGAAGAAGATTAGCTTGCGGTTCCACATTGTAATTATCCTCAAAATAGAGGTCCGCGTTATAAAACTATTCTTCGAATTTCAGTTGGTATAATAGTAAATAATTGAAAGTTCAAATGACACAAATGTCAAATTCGGATAAACTCGCTACTTTTTTCGTGAATGGCAACGACAAATTGTAGTGAATACATTCATTCGCCATTCACAATGCAAGTTTAAGGTATGTTCGCTAAAGCGTTCGCTTCGCCAATAAAATTCTCTTCGCAAGGAAAATTAGTGAACTGTTTTTGAAGGCTCATGCAGCTAAAATGCCGATTTTAGCATATACTAATAATAATAATTTGGCGCTTGCACTATATAGCTCAGTGTTTGGCCGAGCTTCTCCTACCATATTTGTGTGCGTCTTTATATTATACCACCAATGGAGGGACCTACAATTTTGTGCCGAATCCGACCGGCAGATGTATTTTATGAGAAGCTTTCTCATGGCAGAAATAACCCCGGAGGTTTGCCATTGCCTACCGAGGGGTGACCGCTATTAGAAACAACTTTTTCTATGATTAAGATTTTACTTGCCTTAGCTAAGAACCGAACCTTGAACTCAGCGGCATATCGAGTTATAGCACGCACCGCTTTCCACTCGAGGACAGCAGCCACTAGTATATTTTACATAGCTAAAAATATCCATTTTCCCTAAAAGAAGTGTAAAATTAGCGTCGAAGAAAAGTTGATGCTTAAAGGATCAGACAAAAAATAATAAGTAATATATATATTTTATTGTTCGTTTGAAATTATTATATTATATTATGAAGAAAAATGTACATTAATAAGATAAAATGAAAAACTACAACAGTAAAAGAGTGACAAAGGGCCAAAACTATGTGCAGCGACGGTATTTGCAGCATTGAACGTCGCCGTTATTACCCAGTTGGCTCAACTTATCGCGGAAATGCCACAAAACGAGAAATTCGAGTACGTCAAAACTAAAATCATCGTGCATTTCGCAGACAGCGAGGCTATTATCAGAGCTACCAGTCGGTTATGGGAAACTGTCGAAATGAAACGAATTGCAGGTGCTACCTTGGGCAAAGCTGCTCTCAAGGGACTTTAGACTAAATGCCTACCAGAATTCGCGCAACCAGTTATTGCCGCATCATTGATGCTGTCAGTCCTCGTCATGTGGCACACGTGAGAAAGGAGGAAGCAGAGATAAGACAACTTCGTTTAGCCATAGGAGGCTTCTCTAAACGGTTCGAAAGATTCAACTTGCGTTCTCGCTCTCCCTCTCGCTCACGATCTCCACCAGTAACTACGACCTATGTCCCTGTCGACGGCGTCATCGATCAGTTCAAGGAATAAAAGACAACAGAATTGTCAAGAAAAGTTCGTTGGAGGATTTATCGAAAATCTTGTCGCAGAACGCTCAGTTTTGCGCCTTCAGGTGAAAGACAAAATAACGAGTAAAACTTTCCTCATCTGCTCCAGATGTTTCCATTCTCTCGCTCACAACGTTATTATATGACATTCGTCTATCCGCTACGAAATTATACGCAGCAAACGGTACTGCTATTAAAGTACTTGGGAAAAAACGCATTAAATTAGTCCTAGGACTTCGCCGCGATTTAGTTTGGTAATTCCAGATCGCAGACGTCGCACAACCTATTATTGGTGCAGATTTTATAAAATTTTTTAATAGATTATCGATAAGCGACGAAACAAACTTATCGATAGCTTGACATCTCTCGCTACATCACTAGGATAACCCATAAAGTACGCTGCAGCATCAGCTAAAACGTATACATCAGGAAATTTATTTGCTGATATCTTAGCAGAATTTCCGTCTATAACCAAATTAGCGCCATACGGATCCAAAGCGCCGTCGACGTTGTTCCATCGCATCGAGACAACGGGCCTTTCGCCCGACAAGTTGGAAGCCGCTAAATCATAATTTGATTTTTTATTGAAGGCAGGAACATATCGTCGATCTAGAAGCAACTGGTCAAGCCCGATACACATGAGTAGGAAGAGGGATGAAACTTGGAGACCGTGTGGTGACTACAGGGCGCTCAACTCACATACGCTCCCAGATCGATATCCACTGCCTTATTTGACGGATATTACGACAATTTAGCGAGGTAAGAGATTTTCTTCTAAAATAGTTCTACTCCTTTCGGATTATACGAATTCGAATTTATGACCTTCGGCTTGTGCGAAGTCCTACAGGGCCTAGATTTTGTATTTCCATACATTGACGACACTTGCGTAGCGTCCGATCCAACCAACATCGGCAACATCTGCGTTTAGTATTTCAACGCCTATGCGAAAACAATCTTTTCATTAACTTTTCAAAATCTAAATTTGGCAAGGCAGAAATAAAATTCTTGAGCCATCTTGTTGATTCACAAGGAGTTAAAACCTTGCCGGAAAAACTTGTCACTACTAGAGTTTCCTAAGCCGACAATGGTTAAAGAGTTGAAACGCTTTATAGCCATGCTTAACTTCTACAGAAGATTCTTGCCCCACGCTGTTGATTAGCAAAAAGATCTACAAAAACGTATTACAGGGAACAAGAAGAACGATCTTTGTCTCCGTCCGTTTGCCTGGACACCAGAAGCCGCTTTCAGACGTTGCAAGGAAGAGCTTACCAGCGCAACCTTACTTTTTCATTCATCCGCCGATGCCGAATTATCTTTGCACACCGACGAAGAACTCCACCATATTTTACAACAAGGTACAAATTCAAGAAAAGCTCTCATTCTTAAATACTTTATGCTTCCAGAGACAGATATGCAGCTGATTTGTGACACAAGTACATCGCGTGTACGCCCCTATGTGCCGAAGAAATTGAAATGGCAAATACTTACAAAAATACACTGTCTGTCACATGAGAAGTACGTTCTCCTAAAGGAAAGGTTGTCGCACATAAAAATTGATTTCGTTGGTCCGTTTCCACTATGCATAGGACACCGACACTGTCTTATGGTAATATACCGTCACAAATGCTTTGACATCGCACTGGATTTCCAGATTCGGCGTACCGCAACGCATTACGTCAGACCAAAGCAGGCAATTTGAGTCATCCGTGTTCAAGGAGCTGGTTTCTACGAATGGGGCTAACCACTTGCGTACCACACCATATCACCCCAAGTCCAACGGGATTATATAGCATTGGCATAGACCGTTTAAAGCTACCGTCCCCTGCCACAACCCAGAGAAATGGACATACTACCTTCGTTCGATCTTGCTCGGTCTCAGAATTGCTTTTAAGCGAGATATTGGTGCCTCGCCAGCAGAACTCGTCTATGGAACTACATTAGGATTCCAGTCGCCAGAACCGACTACTGAATCTGTCGAAAAATTTCGCGGATCCATGGAAAAATTACGACCAACTGACACCGCCTATCACTCGCCACCAAAAACATTCGTTTCGCCAAAGCTACTGGTGTCAAAACACGTTTTCGTTTGAAACGACTCCATTCATATTTCTTTGACATATCTTTACGATGGTCCTTACGCTGTTACACGTAAATTTGCAAAATACTTTACAATCATCATCAAAGGCCGTCCGTTTAACATTGGCCGACTTAAACCGGTTTTTTTTTGACAAATATCGACATAGAAACATCAGCTCATTCTTAAGTAAATCAGCCGGCACAAGACGCTTTTGAAAATATCCCGCCGAAATCCACCCGCAAGGCCCGCAGGGTTAACATACCTCAACGATTCAAGTAGCTTTCGTGCAAGCATTTTAACATTCACCATATTTTGACATTTGACAATACAAAAATTGTACAAACTCATTTTTGTAACCTAACAGTTATTTTAAGTTAAACGATATTTATTTGATAAATAAAGTTAGAGATCCTTTTGTAATTAGAATAATTAGAATTATCTTTTCATAAATAAAATTAGAGAAACCTTTGTAAAATAGAATTAACATTAAACGACATCTTTTATCTTGCGATAATATCGTGTATACCATATATATGTAAGTGCTCAATTGTTAAGCACAGTACGTTACATAGTAGCAAAATAATTAGCTACACTGGTGACCACCACATTTACCGACTCACGACACAGCGCTACTGGAGTACCGCTACGAGTCCCGTTATAGGAATCACGCTTTTTTTTTTTTCATCATCGGAAAAATACTTACGGACAGCGGTAGATATTTACCGCCCACGGATGTTCCACAGCGACACGGCACAAATACAAAAGACATTTTAAATAAATCTCAATAATTAGAACGTACATAGTGAGTTTATACGATACTATTGATAGCTTATATCACAGTATATCTAGTAGTAGAAAGGTGGTGTGCAAAACACTATAGCAGCACCCGAATTCCAGCTTTCGCTGTCACTAAAACTACATCGCCAAAAAAACCGACTCGAAACTGTTGCCACAGGAGGAGGCCCTTATTCGCAGCAAAGTTCATTTCCATATGAGATAACTTGCGAAGGAAAAGAAAATTACAAATGCGGTAAAGTTTACATTGGGACAACAAAACGGCCTTAAGGTGTTCGACTAGGCGAACATGAAACAGACATTAGACGACAAAAAACTAGCACAGCATTGTCACAACATATAACAACAAGCGGATTTTGCTGCTAACACAAAAATTATTGATAGAGAAAATAGAGAACCGACTAGATACACACTAGAGAGCCTTAGAATTATGCAAAAATGGGATAAGACGATAAACAAAAAGGAATATACAGACAACATTGTCGCGGTATACATTTTATGCTTATAATTTTAAATTTTTTATTTTTAATATTAGTATTGACAAAGCTACCATTAAGGATGGTATGGATGTTATATGAGTTAGTTTGTAATGTTTTTATATGTAAGTATTGTAATGTTTTCATACGTATGTTTGTACATACACTAATCACGTTGTTTTTATATTGTTAATGTTGTATGTTTTCATATACATACATATGTGACAGATATAAAATAAACGATTGCCCCTGAAGATGCTAAACGTATTAGCGAAACGTTGGGCTGAAAAGTGGAAAAACTTAGTTTTATTCGCAGCTCAAGACTCAGATAAGACTAGCCGAATTAAATCTCACTATTGTACCATACGAACGAATCGTGTGTAGAACCAGCGTATCTAGCATCAACAAAACGGATATTCATTTAATGATCGCAAGGCTGTAATAAACTTACAACATAATTTGTATACCAATGTTACTGTATTAAATTCATAAAAACTTACAACCATTACATTTATGCTAAAAAATCGCTTTCTGTTTAGATTAAGGTTTTTGTTTGTGGTAGGGACATAAATCGCGATTTGGGTTCCATCGATGCAGCCAATTACATTTGGTATTCCCGTACTTGAATACAATTTTCTCCTTGCCTGTTGCTTTTCTGCTTCACTCATATCTATGTTTATGAGACACAACAAATTTCAGCTTCAAATTAGGTAGGATCTCTTTTAAAATAAGGGGAAATGTGGGTTGAGCAAGTCAAAACTGAAATTCATTTCCTATAGCTTGTTGGTAACTGCCATGTGCGAAAAATCTGAGCGCGGCACACAATATTAACATCGGCGTTATGGATGACGACAACCGACAATGAAATTTGTCTTTGATTTTATCCAGGACATACAATATTAACATCGGCGTTATGGATGACGACAACCGACAATGAAATTGTCTTTGATTTTATCCAGGACATACATACATAAATGCGTCCTCGTTTAGGCGGAAATTCCCGACGAATCTACAAATATATATGCATACGTGTACATGAGAAAAAATTTGTCAAAAACTTTTTATTATTCAGTATATTTGAACTGGATACATACACCGCGGTAGGCAGCTCTGTAGGATTAGAGTTATCTCTAATATAACGGCGCTGTCGAAGAAGATTAGCTCGCGGTTCCACATTGTAATTATCCTCAAAATAGAGGTCCGCGTTATAAAACATTTCTTCGAATTTCAGTTGGTATAATAGTAAATAATTGAAAGTAAAAATGACACATATATCAAATTCGGATAAACTCGCTACTTTTTTCGTGAATGGCGACGACAAATTGTAGTGAATACATTCATTCGCCATTTACAATGTTAGTTTAAGGTATATTCGCCGAAGCGTTCGCTTCGCCAATAAAATTCTCTTCGCAAGGAAAATTATTGAACTGTTTTTGACGGCTCATGCAGCTAAAATGCCAATTTTAGCATATACTAATAATAATAATTTGGCGCTTACACTATATAGCTCAGTGTTTGGCCGAGCTTCTCCTACCATATTTGTGTGCGTCTTTATATTATACCACAAATGGAGGGACCTACAATTTTGTGCCGAATCCGACCGGCAGATGTATTTTATGAGAAGCTTTTTCATGGCAGAAATAACCTCGGAGGTTTGCCATTGCCTGCCGAGGGGTGACAGCTATTAGAAAAAACTTTTTCTATGATTAAGATTTTACTTGCCTTAGCTAAGAACCGAACCTTGAACTCAGCGGCATACCGAGTTATAGAACGCACCGCTTTCCAATCGACGACAGCAGCCACTAGCATATTTTACATAGCTAAAAATATCCATTTGCCCTAAAAGAAGTGTAAAATTAGCGTCAAAGAAAAGTTGCTGCTAAAAGGATCAGACAAAAAATAATAAGTAATATTTATATTATTGTTCCTTTGAAATTATTACATTATATTATGAAAAAAAATTTACATTAATAAGATAAAATGAAAAACTACAACAGTAAAAGGGTGACAAAGGGCCAAAAATATTTGCAGCGATGGTATTTGCAGCATTGAACGTTGCCGTTATTACCCAGTTGGCTCAACTTATCGCGGAAATGCCACAAAACGAGAAATTCGAGTACGTCAAAACCAAAATCATCGTGCATTTCGCAGACAGCGGGCAGATACATCTAAATAGGCTATTATCAGAGCTACCAGTCGGTTATGGGAAACTCTCGAAATAAAATGAATTGCAGGTGCTACCTTGGGCAAAGCTCAACTCACATACGCTCCCAGATCGGTATCCGCTACCTCATTTGACGGACATTACGAATATTTAGCGAGGTAAGAGATTTTTTTTCTAAAATAGGTCTGCAAAAAGCATTTCACCAGGTGCCAGTTCACCCCGCTGACGTCTACAGGGACGTATTTCCATACATTGACGACACTTGCGTAGCGTCCGATCCAACCAACATCGGCAACATCTGCGTTTAGTATTTCAACGCCTATGCAAAAGCAATCTTTCCATTAACTTTTCAAAATATAAATTTGGCAATGCAGAAATAAAATTCTTGAGTCATCTTGTTGATTCACGAAGAATTAAAACCTTGTCGGAGAAACTTCGTCACTACTAGAATTTCCTAAGCCGACAATGGTTAAAGAGTTGAAACGCTTTATAGCCATGCTTAACTTCTACAGAAGATTCTTGCCACACGCTGTTGATTTGCAAAAAGATCTACAAAAACGTATAACAGGGAACAAGAAGAACGATCTTTGTCTCCGTCCGTTTGCCTGGACACCAGAAGCCGAAATCGCTTTCAGACGTTGCAAGGAAGAGCTTACCAACGCAACCTTACTTTTTCATCCATCCGCCGTTGCCGAATTATCTTTGCACACCGACGAAAACTGCACCATATTTTAAAACGAGGTACAAATTTAAGAAACTATCTCATTCTTAAATACTTTATGCTTCCAAAGACAGATATGCAGCTGATTTGTGACACAAGTACATCGCGTGTACGCCCCTATGTGCCGAAGAAATTGAAATGGCAAATACTTACAAAAATACACTGTCTGTCACATGAGAAGTACGTTCTCCCAAAGGAAAGATTGTCGCACATAAAAATTGAATGGGGCTAACCTCTTCCGTACCGCACCATGTCACCCGAAGTCCAACGGGATTATAGAGCGTTGGCCTAGAACGTTTAAAGCTGCCATCCTCTGCCACAACCCAGAGAAATGGATATACTACCTTCCTTCGATCTTGCTCGATCTCAATATTGCTTTTAAGCGAGATATTGGTGTCGCCAAACCGACTAGCGAATCTGTCGAAAGATTCCAAAAAGTATTAACGAAACGTTGGGCTGAAAAGTGGAATAACTTAGTTTTATTTGCACCTCAAGACTCAGATCAGATTAGCCGAAATAAATCTCACTACTTTTTTTAAATTAATTATTACAAGTGATGGAATTGAATCTGTGATTTTTTAAATTTAATTTAAAAGCATAGTGTTTATTTTATTTTTATTTATTTATTAAATCTGTATATAATATTGAATTCGAAAGTATGCAATAAAATAAAAGAAGCCGATATATCATTCACTAAGGTCGTTATAGTTTCATTTGCAGCAAAGCATCAGCTCCTGCGGCGCTCTCCTGGTGAACCATTTCCATTTTCATTTTCATTGGATCGTAGCTCATTTCTCTATCACTAAGAATACATCTGAAACGCCTTTCAAAACTCCAATCGTGTGTTCAACAACATTTCTACCTTCCGCGTGCTTATTAAAAATTGACTCCCTAGTTCCAGATTCTGCATGACGAAAGGGTGTTAATAAATAAGGACTCAGCGGGTGTCCTGAGTCACCAGCAAATAAGTTATTGTTTTTAATATATATATGTTAAGGTTATATTTGTGCAGAAGTAAAAAATTTTGGGCACTTAAATAAATAGAGTTCTGATCTCCGTTTTGATGCGCGGTCTCCAAACATGTCTTTAAAGAACTATTGTTCCCTACGAACGAATCGTGTGTAGAACCAGCATATCTAGCATCCACAAAACGGATATTAATATCATGATCGCAAGCCTGTAATAAACATACAACATAATTTTTATACCAATGTTACTGTATTAAATTCATAGGAACTAACAATCATTGCATTTATGATAAACATTCCTTTTCTGTTTAGATAGAGGTTTTTGTTTGTGGTAGGGGCATAAATCGCGATTTGGGTTCCATCGATGCAGCCAATTACATTTGGTATTCCCGTACTTGAATATAATTTTCTCCTTGCCTGTTGCTTTTCTTCTTCACTCATATCTATGCTTATAGAGACACGACAAATTTCACTTTCAAATTAGGTAGGATCTCCTTTAAAATAATTGAAACTGTGCGTTGAGAAAGTCACAACTAAAACTCATTTCCTATAGCTTGTTGGTAACTGACACGTGCGAAAAATCTAAGCGCGGCACACAATTTTAACATCGGCCTTATGGATGACGACAACCGACAATGAAATTTGTCTTTGATTTTATCCAGGACATACATAAATGCGTCCTGGTTTAAGCGGAAATTCGCGACGAATCTACAAATCTATATGCATACGTGTACATGGAAAAATTTGTGAAAAACTTCTTATTATTCATTATAATTGAACTGGATACATACACCGCGGTAGGCAGCTCTGTAGGATTAGAGTTATATCTAATATAACGGCGCTGTCGAAGAAGATTAGCTCGCGGTTCCACACTGTAATTATCCTCAAAATAGAGGTCCGCGTTATAAAACATTTCTTCGAACTTCAGTTGGTATTATAGTTGGTATAAATGACACAAATGTCAAATTCGACGACAAATTGTAGTGAATACGTTCATTCGCCATTCACAATGCAAGTTTGAGGTATGTCCGCCAAAGCTTCCCCAATAAAATTCTCTTCGCAAGGACCCTACTCGCCTTTAGCGATGAACAAAATTACCGGATAAAATGAGTGAACTGTTTTTGACGGCTCATGCAACTACAATTCCGATTTTAGCATATTATAATAATAATAATAATTTGGCGCTTACACCATATAGCTCAGTGCTTGGCAGAGCTGCTCCTACCATTTTGGTGTGCGTCTTTATATGGAGTTATAGCACGCACCGCTACCCACTCGACCACAGCGGCCACTAGCATATTTTATATCGACAAAAATATCCATTTTCGCTAAAAAAAGTGTAAAGTTAGCGTCGAAGAAAAGTTGATGCTAAAAGGATCAGACAAAAAATAATAAGTAATATTTATTTTATTGTTCGTTTGAAATTATTATATTATATTATAAAGCAAAATTTACGTTAATAGGATAAAATGAAAAACTACAATAGTAAAAGATTGACAAAGGGCAAAAAATATGTGCAGCTAGGGTATTTGTAGCGTTGCACCCCGCTGTTATTACCCAGTTGGGTAAACTTATCGCGGAAATGCCACAAACGAGAAATTCGAGTACGTCAAAACCAAAATCATCGTGCATTTCGCAAACAGCGGGCAGAGACATCCAAAGAGGCTATTATCAGAGCTGCAAGTCGGTTATGGGAAACTCTCGAAATGAAACGAGTTGCAGGTGCTACCTTGGCCTACCAGAATTCGCGCAACCAGTCATGTCAAAGTAAGTCAATCTAATTCTTTGTATAAAAGCTTAGCGGATTTCTCATATAGAATTCGGAAAATCCCGATATTTCCATATAAATTAAAAGAGCGGTATCGAGACATATACCTCAAAATTCGCTAAGCTAACACTGATTTTATACTTACATATATTTAGCGGTACAAAAAGACGGCAAATGAAAATCCTCTAATTTTATTTACCGTATATTCCAGCGCTTATATATATATTATCACATATATAAAAATTCCCGCACTTTTCCTCCTCAAATAGTTAATACCCATAAAATTAACTCACCGCTAAGTATTCGTACATACAAACCACGTATATAACTCATATAGATACATACATAAATACACACATGTATATAACCCGCCCAAAATTTGGTCGAATCCTAAAAAGACCAACGCGCGTGATACTATAATAATAATATATAATTTTGGCGCGTACACTATATAGCTCAGTGTTTGGCCGAGCTTCTTCTACCATTTGTGGTGTGCGTCTTTATATTCTACCGCAAATGGAGCGACCTACAGTTTTTGTGCCGACTCCGAACGGCAGATGTATTTAATGAGAAGCTTTTTCAATGCAGAAATACCCTCGGAGGTTTGCCATTGTCTGCCGAGGGGTGACCCGCATACGTATGTATATACCTACATAAGTGCAGTTGCATATCCCAATTGCCTACACAGGTATATACAAACACACATCCATAACTCAAAAATAAAAACTGTATTGGACTCAGATGTGAGACTTACAAAAAGGAAATACACATTTTAAATTTAAAACTGACTCTAATAATTAATAATAAATTAATTATTATTAATACACTCACACACTCACAAGATGGAAGACAAAGCAGAGAAACAGCTTACCATCCCAGTGAAAGCTGGATCACGAATTAGGGGAAAGTCTCAAGACGAGGAGGAAAAAGTGAGCCTCAACAACAACACTGTGCTAAATTCAAAGAGCTCTCAATCACAGATCGCAATAAATTTGTTAGAGAAAACAAATAATAAACACAACAGCCAACTCGGCTAGCGTAGCACAATAGGTAGCGTATTGGCTTTGCAACTCCGAGCTCCCGGGTTCAAAGCCTGAGAGCAGTGGTTGTGAAAAATTAAATTAAAAATTAATTAAATTTAATAATCAAGAAGAAGTCTGATGAGGAAATGTGGTGATTTCCGAAATAGTACTATAACTTCAACTATTAAAAACTGTTGTTGTTTTTTCACAAAAAAAATATTCCATAAACTGGCTTTGAGCTCAATAAAATTGTAAAATATTAACATTTACTAGGCCAACAGAAAAATGAAGAAACATTTGTTAGAGAAAACAGATATTGCAAAAATTGTTTGGCATATTAGCATACTGAGTCTGATTGTCAGAGCAAGTTTACCTGTGTATACTGCCAAAAACGGCACCACTCACTTCTCCACTACCAAGCGAAACCTCAAGTGCCAAACAATACACAACCCACAGCAAATATACCCTTACTCCACAAGGGTGAAATTACTCAAGTCCGTGCTCTAATAGATCAAGGATCCCAAAAAACTTTTGTAACTTCACGTGTACAAAAGTTACTTGGTCTACCGACAACTAAGTCCCACTTCCAAATTCTCGGGATGGGCGGACGTACGGTACAAAACTCAAATAAAATATGCTCTTTGACAATTTGTTCAACAGATCTAAAGGTAAAATTCGAAACTCATGCGATAATATTACCGCAACTCACTCAGTTCCTGCCTCATTCAAAGTGACGTATATCGATCTCAAGGAATATGCGTCACTAACACTAGCAGATCCCAACTGCTTCACACCCGCAAGAATAGACATGGTGATTGGTAGTGATATACTACCACAAATACTCGTACCTGGTCTAAAAAGCAATGTTGGCGGTAGCTTAATAGCACAAAACTCCATCTTTGGGTGGATATTAAGCGGCCTAGTGACGGAACAAATTTCGAACTTTAACACTCAAGTGTTCGAAATCCCAGCCGATTCTCTAGGCGATTTACAAAAAAAATTCTGGGAACAAGAAGAAGTTCCAACAACACAAACTCAATCCGAAGATGATGCTTATTGCGAAGAGTTATACAAAAATACCACATACCGAAGAGACGATGGCCGTTATGTGGTAAAACTCCCATTTAAATGCTAATTCCCCAACTCAATCGCATTGGGACACTCCAGGCTCTCAGCGCAGCAGCAATATCTCAGCATCGAATGGAACTTCGAGAAAAAACACGAACTCAAAAATACATACTCAAATGTTCCAGAGGAATATCTCACTCTGAACCACATGGAGGCCACAAATTCTCAGGAAATCATACGTGATGGTAAATATCACTCATTTCACCTCCCATATCACGCTGTGATAAAACCGGGTAGCAAAACTACAAAAGTCCGAGTAGTGTTCATTGCATCCAAAATCTCTCACTCTGGTATATCACTCAATGACGTACTCCACCCAGGTCCAATTCTCCAAATTGACATACAGCTAGTCATCCTCAAATGGCGGCTATATAAGTACGTCTTAAATGGCGACATTGAAAAAATGTAGACCCAAACTCAAATACTGCCACGAAAAGACATTATCAGCTGTCGCAAAACTTTTCGACCCGGCAGGATGGTTATCGCCCATAATGATAGCAGCGAAAACTCTCCTCCAACAACTCTGGTTGTAAGGAACAGACTGGGATGAATCTGTCAAACCCACTTCTCTTCATAAGTGGAACATGTTTCGAAAGAGCCTCACCACGATCACTGAGATCAAGATCCCTCGCTGGGTACAAATCAGCCCTAATAACTTCATACAAGTTCATGGATTTTCTGATGCTTCAGAAAAGCATTCTGTGCTTGTGTGTACTTAAGAGTACAGCAGAGTAAAACGACAGCAACAGCTCATCTTCTCGTGGCGAAGAGTAGAGTTGCGCCCCTACAAACCGTTTCACTTCCAAGGCTAGAACTCTGCGGGGCATTACTTCTCTCAAAACTCGTGAAACAGGTGCGATCTCAATTAAATTTGCCACCCTACGAGCTAAATTTATGGACCGACTCCGCCATCGTGTTAGCCTGGCTGGAAAAACCCCCAAAGACGTCTCAGATACTTCAAAATGCTAGCAAAGCTACGTGGCGACATGTCGCCAGCGCCCATAATCCAGCCGACTTAGGCACGCGAGGAGCAAAACCCCTGGATCTTGTTCACTGTCCCTATGGTGGACAGGACCAGAATGGCTTCCAAAACAACCCGAGTTTTGGCCAAAAAATACTAACTTAAATATTCACTCAGAACCTCCAGAACAACCGCAAATAGAAGCATTCCACTCAGCTGAAAACACTAATATATTAGATCGCTTCTCATCCTACTGAAAAGCTCTTAGAGTAGTAGCGTTCATGCTCAGGTTCATAAAAAGAACCAAAAAACACCCAATTCCTCAAACACTCTTACTCACTCAAGAGGAAATAAACGAGGCAAAGTTGCGTCTCATAAGCAACGGCCAACACAAATATCACAGGCAAACAATCTCAAGTCTCAAAGAGAAAAATCCCATTAATAAAAGGGACCCATTACTCACTCTCAGTCCATTCCTGGATAGATCAGGACTGCTAAGCGTGAATGGACGACTCACTTATGCTGCCTTTAGCTATAATGAGCGTCACCCAATAATCATTCCAACTAACTCAAGACTTTGCTCCACTCTACTCCACGCCGAAAAGCAGCTGATGATCCGAATGGTTCAGCAGGAATATTACATTCCACGACTCAAATTAAAAATAAAAAGCTGCATTTTCAATTGTAAGACCAGCACCATCTATAAGCAAAAGATGAGTCTTTGTCTGCTTCTCCACAAAGGCCATACATCTCGAAGTATGCTCAGACCTAACCACAGAAGCCTTTAAGGCAGCTTTCGCACGTTTCGTTGGACGCCGCGCATACCCCACAAAATCATGTCGGACAACGGAAAAACGTTCATCGGAGCGCAGCGAAGCCTCCAACGGGAAATCTCCACCTTTCTCCAGGAAGCCTCGGAAGACATCGGCGGAAAAAACTCACTCCACGGGCTCACATGGCAATTCATCCCTCCATATGCCCCTCACACGGGAGGACTCTGGGAAGCTGCAGTCAAAAGCTTCAAAACTCACCTCAAAAAAGTCGCTGGGAATCACAAATTCTCATTCGAAGAATTCAATACGTTACTCATTCGTATTGAAGCTGTACTTAACTCGAGACCGCTATCTCCAATGTCTCAAGACCCAGACGACCTCCAGGCTCTCACTCCAGGGCATTTCCTACATGGTGCTCCTCTCCTCTCAATACCCCAGCCAAACGTTGAGAATGAAACTCTCATAAACAAATGGCAAAAATTAAGGGTACTTCACCACCAATTCTGTAGAAGGTGGAAGGCTGAATATCTCCAAGAGCTCCACAAACGCTACAAATGGAGAACTCAACAGCCTAACCTTAAAGAAGGAGACCTAGTCGTGGTCAAGGACGAACTCTTGCCCCCCAATGAATGGCGCCTAGGTCGCATCACCTGCCTTTACCCCGCTCCAGACCAAAATGTTCGCGTAGTGGACATCCGCACTCAAAGCGGCATTGTTACTCGCAACATAACAAAACTCTGCATTCTGCCACCCGCGTAGTCACAAAGCAAATATGCAGATGTAATCCACACACACTCATATACATACTCCAATGTGACCTACAACACTTGCTCTTGTATTCACAGGAGATAGTTGCACTTGTGGTTAGTTCTGCAAAATAAATAGCTAATTTTAGTGGAAATAGCAGGTGGAAAGTGGGGATTCGCCACACGACATACCCAGGAGGTGCCGTGTAACCCGTTTTTAAACTCCAGAGTGAAAGTGATATTGATTTTCGACGGGAAAATCAATAAACTCGCGGTCTATAAAACTTTTTCACTTTTTTTTTTTTACTTTTTCTAAATACGCGCGAAAGAGGGGGAAAAAAACTGTGTAAGGAAATATAAGCGAGACAGGTAAGAGCCAAACACAATCTGACTAATTGTCAAATACAGCTGATCCTGTCTCACAAAGCAGGGACGGTGTAAGCAGCTGTTAGTCAAGTTTCAAACCTACAGTTGCAAAGGCAGTGTAGTATTCTAGTATAAGATCATTAGGGTAGCTCGTAAATATATAAAAAATAAAATTATTACCAATAAATATATTAAATTGAATAAAAGCATAAAATAAAATAAAATAACAATATTAATAAAAATAATTTAAATAAAAATAATTAAAAAAAAAAAAAAAAAAAAAAAAAAAAAAAAATAATAATAATAATAATAATAATAATAATAATACTAAAAGTTAATAATAATAATTACAATAAACATAATTATACATCCTAATAACTTTTAATAATAAACAGAAATAAACAATAAATAAGGCAAAATAAACAATGAGTGTCACTAGGTCGCCCCCCCAAGGGCGAAAGATTTCAGAGGATGTAGGTCCTTCTCAGCCGAGGATTAGAGCAGTTGACGGTGGCCTGATAAATCCACTTGCGAAGCGTCCCAGACTTGCGTACTCTCCGCCGAAGTCACGGTCATGCTCACCAGTGCCCGAACAACCGCCCACTGATCCGAAAAACCCCGCGTGGGTCAAGCTAGGGGCGAAAATACGTGTGCTACACGACATGATGGACGATGGTAAGAGAAGGTCAGTAAACCAGCAGATGCGAGATTTAATCTCCGAGCTGTCGATACTCTACGAAAAGGCAAAGACCCATACCCCTCGAAAAACAGTAAGCGCATCTTCTCAGACTTCTCCGAAAGCTACCATGAGCAAGGCGCAGTACAAGGGAGAAAAGGAAGTCCAGCAAAGTAGAGCAGTGCCAACCGAAAAAGAGAAAAAAACAAATAGCCCACTTGAAGTACCTAAAATGAGGGAAGAGCCACAGTGGACGACAATACAGCCCAAAAGAAAACATAAAAAGCCAGTACGCCCCGATGCATTAATTATTAAAAGTAACTGCGGGGGATCGTATGCAGACGTACTAAAAATAGTAAAAAGTGATCCCCAGCTGAAACATGTTGGCAGCATGATAACAAAAGTCCGAAAGACTGCTAGTGGAGATCTTATTCTACAATTAGAAAAATCCACGGATACGCACACTAAAGAGCTACAAAGTGCGGTTAAGTCCGCGCTAGGCGAAAAGGCCTCGGTACAAACGCTAACAGCTGAAACGGCGATTGAAATAAGGGACTTGGATGAAATAACAAGTAAAAAAGAGCTGTGTACCGCTTTGGAGCAAGAGTTTGACGGAATACAGTTTGCCGAAACTAGCGTAAAGTCAATAAGAGGTGCCTACTGCGGCACTAAAACAGCCACACTATTGCTTCCAGTCCCAGTAGCAAACAAACTACTAGCAGTCGGTAAAGTGCGAGTTGGTTGGGTAATTGCCCGTATACGCGTGAAAACACAGCCAATAAAATGCTTCAAATGCCTAGAGTTTGGCCACTTATCGAGAAACTGCAAAAGTTCGGTTGATGTAAAAAATACATGTTTTAATTGTGGAGACCCAAACCACAAAGCTGCCGAGTGTAAAAAAGAATTAAAATGCGCAATATGTTCAAGAAGAAATGCGCCACAAGTGAAGCACAGAACCGGAGGCAGGGAATGTCCTTTTTATTTAGAGGCGGTTAAAAAAGCACGAGCACAATGAAATTTCTGCAATTAAACCTCAATCATTGCAAGGCTGCACAAGAGCTTCTGGAGCAGTCGGTACTAGAAAAAAATATCGACATAGCAATACTTAGTGAACCGTATAAGATCGGAAAAACCCCACTGTGGGCTAGTGACACTAACGGGAAATCAGCGGTATGGAGCTGTGCCAAAACGCCGATTGCGATTGAGCAACTGAAAGCGAAACCATGCTACGTTGGCGTAAGAATATCGAAGTTATTTTTGTATAGTTGTTATATACCGCCTAGTTATAGCCTTACTGAATTCGAAACCGCCTTAGACGGTCTGGTAAGCGACGCGAGAGCCACATCACCAGTGATAATTGCAGGTGACTTTAATGCATGGGCCCGAGAATGGGGCAGCAGACGAACAAACGCCAAAGGAAGGGCCTTGCTTACATCATTATCAATGTTAGAAGTTACACTTGTTAACACAGGCGATAAGCTTACCTTCCAAAGAGATGGAAGAGGGTCCATTATCGATCTTACCTTCGTTAGCAATACAATATTTAGACGAACGTCGTGGCATGTAAGCGAAGACTATACGCATAGCGACCACCAAGCTATAATATTTTCGATAAAAAACGATGTAGGGGTACAAAATATCTCGAGTGTTAAACCAGCTGGCTGGAAGCTGCATACACTAGATGAAGAAGGTCTTAAGGTGATGGTAACTCATATAACCCTCCCAGAAGGAGCGATAAACTTGGCACACCAACTAATAAATGGTATTAAACTAGCATGCGACGCCTCGATGAGGAGAAAATCTGCATCTTCCCGACGCCCACCAGTGTATTGGTGGAACGAAGAGATTGCGGACTTACGTCGTCAATGTAACAGCGCAAGGCGAAACTACCAGAGAGCCAGAAATCGAAGCGCAAACTTTGCGGTGCAGCAAAGAGAATACAAAGAAAAGCGCACGTCGTTGAAACGGGCTATAAAAGCCAGCAAAAAGAAATGTTTTCGAAGTCTATGTGACAGCGCAGATAAAGATCCCTGGGGTTCAGCATTCAAAGTCGTAACCAAAAAGATACAAAAGTCATTACATCCGAAGTTTTCATGCCCTAGAGAGTTGGCAAAAATAGTAAGCGCACTTTTTCCAGCCCAACCACCCTTTGACCGGGAAACATTCCCCCCTACAGAAAATGAAACGCCTCCGGTTACGGCAGAAGAAGTTTTAGTAGCCGTTAAAAGCCTAAAAGAAAAAAAGGCACCAGGTCCTGATTTTATTCCTAACCACATATTGAAAATAACTGCAACCACCAACACCGAAGCGTTTGTACGCACGTATAATGAATGTCTCAAAGAAGGCATATTTCCGCCAATATGGAAGCGCCAACGACTGGTACTTCTACCAAAACCAGGGAAACCCCCAGGTGACCCGTCAGCATACCGCCCAATATGCATGCTTGACACAGCCGGAAAACTGTTCGAACGAATTTTAAGCAATAGGCTGACTACAGAAATAGAAGCAGGGGCAAACCTCTCAGAAACGCAGTTCGGCTTTAGAAAAAAGCGATCAACAGTAGGCGCGGCGATGCTTGTTAAGAAGCTGGCAGAAGAAGCGATAAGTGGAGTAAGATGGAAAGGCGGATCTAAAAAATATTGCCTGGTCATGACACTTGACGTTAAAAATGCGTTTAATTCCGCTAACTGGAAGAAAATTGTCGAATCTCTCCGTGGTTTTCAAGTATCAAGATATTTGCGAAAAATAATAAGTAACTACTTGGAAGATAGAGTCCTAGTATATGATACAGACGAAGGCAGCAAAGAGTATAATATATCCGGAGGAGTTCCTCAAGGATCCGTCCTTGGACCATTACTCTGGAACATTATGTACGACGGCATTCTGCGCTTACAAGTACCTACAGGTCAAAAATTGTTGGTTTTGCGGACGATATTGCGGTGGTTATTGTTGCCAAGCATATACAAGACGTTGAGCGAGAGGCGAACTTAATAACTACGCGAATACAGAAATGGCTTGAAGAGAATGGCCTGCAGTTAGCCGAGCAGAAAACTGAGGCAGTGTTAATTAGCAGCAGAAAAATACTAGAGTTTGTTAAAATTAAAGTTGGAGGACATGAAATTGTTTCGAAACCTGCTCTGAAATATCTAGGCATTATGTTTGACGCTAGATTGGTATTTAAGACCCACCTAGAATACGCAGTCGAGAAAGCAGAGAAAGTTGCAGCAGCGCTATCGAGGCTAATGGTAAATATAGGAGGACCTAAGCAACAAAGTAGGCAACTGTATGCAAGCTTAATACGGTCTGTACTTCTATATGGGGCTTCAATCTGGTCGGCGGCGATTGAGAAAGTTTCGTACGCACGAGAGATCAGATCACTGTATCGCCTTTGCGCTATCCGGGTGTGCAGTGCGTTCAGAACAACGTCAGAAGATGCCGCCCTAGTAGTGGCTGGGCTCTTCCCAATTGAGATCCTGGTAAAAGAGGCTACGATAACCCCATCGAGCATTACAGAACGTGAGGCGGTGAGGCGAAACTGTTTGCAGCTGTGGCAGAGGCAGTGGAGCGCTGCGAGTAAGGGACGCTGGACACGTAGACTTATTCCTTCGTTAGAGAAATGGTTAGAGAGGCAACACGGTGAAGTGGATTACCAGCTTACCCAAATATTGACAGGGCATGGCTGTTTTAAGTCCTATCTATATAAGTTTAAACATGATGATGACCCTTACTGCACCTTCTGTGCAAATCAGGTTGTTGAAGACGCAGAACACTGTTTTTTTGTCTGTCCGCGCTTTGCGATTGAAAGGGATGACTCGAGCACGAAGTTGGGGAAATTGCTTTCGGTTAAAAACCTGGTAGATACTATGCTCGAGTCTAAAGAAAATTGGTCCGTTGTCTGCAATATGGCGAACAAAATCCTAACTAAACTGCGTCAAGCGGAGCAACTCCGCAGAAATTCATAGATTCATAGAAAGGCAATAGGCCGCTCCCCCTCCGCGAAGTAATACCTAACGGTAGTTCCACGGAGCGAGGGAAACGGAGCGGGGGTGGGTTTTTAGTGCGGTGAGTCGAAAGGCAAGTCCCACACTTCGGCTTTCAATGCTTTGTGCCACCTCTACAAAAAAAAAAAAAAAAAAAAAAAAAAAAAAAAAAAATACTCCAATGTACCCACTCATATTTACACACTCACATACACTCTCATATGTTCACTTATACAATAACATTCTTCTCGTTGCAGATCCCAGGACTTCGGGAAAGTGTGAAAGTTGAAGTGAAATGTAAAATTGAAAATTGTTTAAATAAAAAGAAAGTTAAAGTAAATGAATAAACGCGCATAAAATTTAAATATTAACAAAAGTGCGTTTGACTTCGAAGATTGACACAATTTTTCCATTAACTTTTCAAAATGTGAATTTGGCAAGGCAGAAATAAAATTCTTGAGTCATCTTGTTGATTCACAAGGAGTTAGAACCTTGCCGAAAAAAACTTCGTGAGTACTAGAATTTCCTAAGCCGACAGTGGTTACAGAGTTGAAACGCTTTATAGCCATGCTTAACTTCTACAGAAGATTTTTGCAACACGCAGTTGATTACCAAAAATATCTACAAAATCATATTACAGGGAACAAGAAGAACGATCTTTATTTCCGTCCGTTTGCTTGGACAACAGAAACCGAAATCGCTTTCAGACGCTGCAAGGAAGAGCTTACCAACGCAACCTTACTGTTTCATCCATCCGCCGATGCTGAATTATCTTTGCACACCGACGAAGACCTCCAACGTATTTTACAACAAGTTCAAATTCAAGAAACTCTCTCATTCTTAAATACTTTATGCTTCCAGAGACAGATATGCAGCTGATTCGTGACACAAGTACATCGTGTGTACGCCCCTATGTGCCGAAAAAATTTAGATCGCAAATACTTACAAAAATACACTGTCTGTCACATCCCGGCGCTCGTGCTACATTCAAATTAATAACTACACCATTCGTTTGGAAGAGCATTAAAAAGGATATAACGAACTTCGTACGCAGTTGCGAGGCATGTCAATGGTCGAAAGTTCAGCGACATACGAAATTACAGCTTGAGAACGTATCCCAGAGGAAAGATTTTCGCACATAACATTGACTTCGTTGGTCCGTTTCCACTATGCGAAAGACAGCGATACTGTCTTACGGTAATATACCGCTTCATAAGATGGCCGGAAGCTCTGCCAATTCCGGACATCGCTGCAGAAACCGTCACAAAGGCTTGACAACGCACTGGATTTCCAGACTCGGCGTACCGCAAGGCATTACGTCAGAAAAATTATAGAGCGTTGGCATATAACATTTAAAGCTGCCATACTCCACAACCATGAGAAATGGACATACTACCTTCCTTTGAGCTTGCTCGGTCTCAGAGTTGCCTTTTAACGAGATATTGGGGCCTCGCCAGCATAACTCGTCTTCTTCTTTTTTCTTTCATTGGCTCGATAACCGCCTATGCGATTTTGGCCGAGCTTAGCACAGCACGCCAGTTATTTCTCTCTTTCGCTAACTGGCGCCAGTTGGAAATACCAAGCGTTTCTAACTATATTGAATTATATATTTTAAACAGGTTTAATTATGAAAAAATGTTGTATTAATTAAAACCTTCTCAAGTAAAAGAGAAAGCATTTGAGTATATGCGAATAGTAGTAAATTTTCTAACATATAAGTGACAACACAGTCCACTACATACTTCTTCTTCTTCCATTGGCTCGATAACCGCCTATGCGATTTTGGCCGAGCTTAGCACAGCACGCCAGTTATTTCTCTCTTTCGCTAACTGGCGCCAGTTGGAAATACCAAGCGTACCCAAGTCCTTTCCCGCCTGGTCTTTCCAACGCAGAGGAGGCCTCCCTTTTCCTCTGCTACCACCGGCGGGTACCGCGTCAAATACTTTCAGAGCTGGGGCACTTTCATCATTCGAACGACATGACCAAGCCAGCGAAGCCGCTGGATCTGAATTCGCTGCACTATATCTATGTCGTTATAAAGCTCGTACAGGTCATCGTTCCATCTTCTACGGTATTCACCATCGCAAAGGCGTAAAGGCCCATAAATCTTTCGGAGAATCTTTCTCTCGAACACTCCCAGAGCCTTCTCATCAGATATCTTCATGTTCTGGGCCATACATCAGGACGGGCATAATGAGAGACTTATACAGCGTGATTTTTGTCCGTCGAGAGAGGACTTTACTGCTCAGTTGCCTACTCACTCCGAAGTAGCACTTGTTGGCAAGAGTGATCCTCCTTTGGATTTCGAGGCTGACATTATTATTGATGTTAATGCTGGTTCCTAAGTAAACGAAGTCTTCTACTTTTTCAAAGTTATAACTGTCAACAGTGATGTTTGATCCCAGTCGTGAATGTGCCGACTGTTTATTTGATGACAGAAGATACTTCGTCTTGCCCTCGTTCACCTCCAGACCCATTCGCTTTGCTTCTCTATCCAGTTTGGAGAAGGCAGAACTAACTGCGCGGTTGTTAAGGCCGATGATGTCAATGTCATCGGCGTGCGCCAGCAGCTGCACACTCTTATAAAAGATATTGCCTGACCGATTTAGTTCTGCGGCTCGAATTATCTTCTCCAGCATAAGGTTAAAAAAGTTACACGGCAAAGAGTCACCCTGTCTGAAACCTCGTTTGGTATCAAACGGCTCGGAGAGGTCGTTCCCAATCCTGAAGGAGCTAGTGGTGTTGCTCAATGTCATTTTACATAGCCGTATACGTTTTGCGGGGATACCAAATTCAGACACTGCGGCATAAAGGCAACTTCTTTTTGTATTGTCGAAAGCAGCTTTGAAGTCGACAAAAAGGTGGTGCGTGTCGATTCTTCTTTCTCGGGTCTTTTCCAAGATCTGGCGTATTGTGAATATCTCGTCGGTGGTGGATTTACCAGGTCTAAAGCCACACTGATAAGGTCCAATCAGTTCGTTGACGGTGGGCTTAAGTCTTTTGCACAATACACTTGACAGAACCTTATACGCGATGTTAAGAAGGCTAATCCCGCGATAATTGGCACAGACTGCAGGATCACCCTTTTTGTGGATTCGGCAGAGCACACTTAAGTTCCAATCAGTAGGCATGCGTTCTTCCGACCATATTCTAGAGATGAGCTCATGCATGCCCTTAACCAGCTCCTCTCCGCCGTACTTAAATAACTCAGCTGGTAACCCGTCAGCCCCGGGGGCTTTGTTGTTCTTCAGCGGTGCTATCGCTTTCCGAATTTCGTCATGGTCGGGTGATGGTACATCACGTCCATCATCATTGATTGAGGATTCAGGTTCAACATCTTCTCCAACGCTGTTGCAGCTGCTTCCATTAAGCAGTGTGAAGAAGTGCTCATTCCATAATTTAAGTATGTTGTGGACATCAGTCACCAGGTCGCCGTTGTCATTCTTACAGGAATACGCCCCGGTCTTGAAACCTTCTGTTAGCCGCTTTACTTTCTGAAAAAATTTACATGCGCTTTTTCTGTCGGCCAGCATCTCAAGCTCCTCGCACTCACGCATTTCGGCCTCTCTCTTTTACCCACGAAAAATGCTTCTTGCTTCCTTCTTCAGCTCGCGTTGCGCCCCATCGCAGTGTGGCCCTGTAGGCAGCGTCTTTACGTTCCGTGGCGGCGCGGCATTCCTCGTCATACCAGTTGTTCTTTCGGACTCGCTGAAATCCGATGGATTCTTCAGCGGCGGTACGCAGACAACGAGAAATATGGTTCCACTGCTCGGAAATATCGTTCTGTTGATTATTGCTCTCAGAGAGCAGGAGTGCAAGTCGAGTGGCGAAGTGGGTGGCTGTCTGTTGCGATTGCAACTTTCCGACGTCGAGCTTTCCTTGTGTCCGTTTGCGTGCGCTTTTTGCTGCACAGAGGCGCGTGCGGATCTTAGCTGCCACAAGAAAATGATCCGAGTCGATGTTGGCTCCTCGGATCGTGCGCACATTTAGGACACTGGAAGCATACCTTCCGTCTATCACAACGGCCAAGGAGATCGTAGAAGCGATCTTTGGTCCCATCGTCCTTCTCTTCCGTCGGGGCGTGGGCGCAAATCAGGGAGATGTTGAAGAATCTCCACTTGATGCGGATTGTGGTGAGACGTTCGTCCACCGGAGTGAACGACCGTACTTTATGGCGCAGTCTCTCTCCCACCACAAATCCGACACCAAATTTGCGCTCCTTTACATGGCAGCTGTAGTAGATGTCGCAAGGGCCTATCGATTTTTCCCTTGCCCCGTCCATCGCATATCTTGGATGGCGGTGATGTCAGCCTTCGCTCTGCTGAGGACATCAACCAGCCGGGCAGAGGCACCTTCCCAATTAAGGGTCCGGACATTCCAGCTGCATGCCCTCAAATCGATGTCCTTAATACGTTTGCCGTGTTCGTAATCAAAAAAGGGGGGTCTCATCCGAGGTTTTTTTACCTTTTCAATGGAAGTTGTTTTTTACGTGGCGGGTTCCAAGCCCTGCGCACAACCCACAACTGTTTTATTCCGCACAATATAAACAATCAAATTGACAGCTACATATATGGAATATGCGAGTACCGAGTTTATTTTGTAAGTAACGATTCGGTACTTCGAGTCAGGCGTTGTACTCGTTACTCGGTAACGAATACATATGGTTTGCTACATCTCTAGTTTCGAAGAAGGACGGAAGAAACCGGTTGTGCTGCGGTTATCGGCGCTATAACGTCAAGATAGTTCGCGATCATTGATGATGTTAGCGAGAAGCTTCAGGGTGCTGATGTGTTCATAACACTGGACCTTGCAAACGGAATTTTCCACGTGCCAGTGGAAACAAAGTCTAGCTACAATTGCGTGACGAATAAATGGCAGCATTCGAATAGTTAAAGGCTGCATTGACGAATGCACCAGTCCTCATGTTATACAACCCGAAGGAAGTATATACGGACGTTTGTATGGCTGGGTATGGCGCAGTTCCTTTACAAAACAACGCGGACGACCAATCATTCCACCCAGTGCAATACGTGAGCCGCAAAACTAAACGCTCAAGGGAAACTAAGACTCCTACGACCTTGAAGTGCTCGCTATCATAGAAGCTCTCAAAAAGTCGAGGGTGTATCTCTGGGGATCAGCTTCAAAATCGTAACCGATTGCAACGCGTTCGCAATGACGATGCGAAAACGAGATATTCCATTAAGAGCATCTCGTTGGGCAATGTTCCTGTAAGATTTTGACTATCAAATAGAACACCGAAGTGGAACAAAATGCGATACGTTGACGCATTAAGCAGAGTATCTTGCCTTATTTAAAAATATTCGTTGATTCATCAGGCTGAAGCAGGCCAGCAACAAGACGACTGGGTACGAGCATTCCTACAGGTGTTGGAAAATAGTTAGTTCGGAGACTTCTACATTAAGCAAGGTGTGCTGTATAAGGAGAAGGCATTTTTCCATCAAGAAAACGCAAAAGACCGTGCAGAAATCGTGCCGTTTTTCCGGATCTGAGAGCGGAAACTGCAAAGATTGTAGGGAGTTGTATCGAGTGCATCATCAACCACACCAAGTCCTCTGGGAATTCTCTATATACCATATCTCTTAAAGTAAGTTGCTACCAATGATTCTAACAACAGGTATCATTGGTGTTTATTTTCAATAGTCACTTTGTGAGCTGAGAATGCATAATCTCATAAATATATTGCACGAAAATATTATTTAATTAACAAGTAAGTCTGAAAGCATGCATGCGGAACTGCTATTCTGCAGCGTAACATTCGCGAAAAGACGATGGGGTAAAAGCACTAACAGCAGAGGTCAATTACTTACACGCTACTGTTCAATTCTAAAAAAACTGCGCAACGAAATAAGTGCAGAGGCTGCTGTTAGGTATATAGGTATGTGTGGCTGTCACTGATGATTCAGCGACACTTAGGCCATAATTAGCGGCCTGTTCTCGCTAGCGTTGGGCAATTGCAGAGAAGATGCAGAACCGTTTTCTCCTCTTCATAATTTTTACAGCTTCGGCAGCATCTGTGGAAGGGTATTTTGAGACGCCCGGCGTGGTTGCCTATGAGGCAGTGCCCTGTAGAAGCTCCAATAACTTGTGATATATCATCTTGTTTTAAGGTGTACTGACTACGCGACCGTTTACGGTGCCATCTGGGCCAATTCTGCCCAGAGATCCTACAAGAGTTAGTTTGTACCCAGCTGTCATTCGCGCGAGCATAAACAAATTCTTTTAAAAGCAGCTTGCAAGTACCTAAGGGCATACCAATGCGTTCCTTACCAAGAAAAATCCGCTTGGTTGTACCTTCACTCGCAAGTTCATCCGCCAAACAGTTACTCTCGATGTCCCTGTCGCCTGGAACCCAAATGAGGTTTAGTCTCTTTTGCTTAGCCAGCTTTAATATTCGTTTGGCTATGACTAAATATAAAGATGTCTTTGTCTTTTAAAAGGGTTTGCAATACTTCAATAGCTTCCTTAATGGCTAAAATTTTAGCTTGAAAAACGCTACAGTTATCCGGCAACCGAAAACAACAGCGCAGAGATAGATCCCGCGTGAAGACCCCTCCTCCTACTCGGCCATTCATCTTCATCTTCGAGCCATCTGTAAAAATCGTAAGACTTTCAGGTGGAGTATAGAAGTTCTTTGACCATTCCTTCCAACTTGGAATCAGATAGATTGAGGTTAGCAGCTCTGCTTAAAGCAGGTCACCATACGATAACTCCATAGAGAAGAATCGGTATAATCACCGCTGTTTAGATCCAGCGGCATACGCTTGGATTTAGACCCAATTTCTTTCCAAAGTCTCGTTTTAAAGAGTATAGGGCTACAGAAACGTTCTGATGTCGCTGGGCAATAATTCTCCTCCAGCTAAGTCTCGTGTCCAGTGTGACACCAAGGAACTTGTCTTCCTTCTTTAGATTTAAACGGATACCATTAAGATCCGGCGGAATTAACTTCGCAATCTTATATTTTCTAGTGAAGAGTACCAGCTCCACTTTTTCCGAGTTATTGCTGAGACCACATCGCGTGGACCAATTCCCTACAGCGCGGAGTGTTCCTTGCATCAAATTACACAAGGTATGCGGGAAATTGCCCATGTATGCAATTTCGATCTCATCTGCATATAGGACAACCCTGGCAGCACCCCATTCTGTCTCCCGTAAGGGAGAATTTACAGTCAGATTCCAGAGTAAGGGTGAAAGTACACCACCTTGCGGTGTTCCTCGGAACACTTGCCTCGAAACACAAATTGCACCTATTTCTGCTGAAATCTTTCTTTTCAAGAGCATTTGCTCTATGAATTCAACCTGGGAGCCTTCTACACCAAGTTATCTTAAGGCCTGGGTTATGGCCCCTGGACTTATGTTGTTAAAAGCTCCCTCTATGTCAAGAAAAGCTACAAGACAAGATTCCTTGTAACTAAAAGATCTCTCAATAAAGCTGACTAGGGAATGTAGCGCAGTGTCCGTGGACCTTGCCTTTAGGTAAGCATGTTGGTTATTTGACAAAAGTCTTTTGTCGAATGTGAAGGAGAGGTGGTTATTAGTCAGCCTCTCTAAAGTTTTGAGAACAAAGGATGTAAGGCTTATTGTTCTGAGATCCTTCGGATTCGCATGTGATACTTTTCGGCTTCGGGAATGAAGACCACGGAATTAGATCTCCATGCTGTTGGTACGTAGTTTATTTTAAAGCAGGCTCTAAACATGCTTAGTATCGAATTTGCAGAAGTCTCGATTGTTGCAGCCAGCTTCGCAGGTATAATGCCATCCGGCCCAGCTGTTTTATAAAATTTAAAGCTCTTTATCACAGAAATAATACTTTCTCTTGATATAGGGAGATTAACGATTGTACACCAAGGGGGGCACTCCACTTCCCTTGATTGTGAGTTTCCAAGAAAGTGTCGACCTGTCGCCGTCTAGGAGCCATCATGTCTCTGTAAGGACCCAATCGGGTTTTTAAGTTGGTACTTAAGAGGTAATTAAAAAGAGACTTACCTAGACTGTTGATGTTGGTGCTTTCGCACTGCACATGGAGGGGGTTAGCATCGCAACCGATGGGAACCCTCTGCGTGGTCGTTCACTAGCTCGCGAAGTATACTTTGAGCCTCGTACGCCATGTATGTGGAGGCCAGCAGCAGGGACTTGTCTCCGATCTCCAGCAACGTTGTCGTCATGTCCCCATCTCTTTAACAGAGTAAAAGAAAAATGTATAGACATACTTTGCCATTACACAGGTTCTTATTTTAACTTTACCACGCTCAACAAGCAGCATATAGCTCACCGCTGGGTTTGGAGTTTTTCCTGTTCGTCTTCTGCCATTGTAATTGGGGTTGAGTTAAGAGAGTAAATTTTTTGACATATTTGAGTATTGTGGGAAAAATTGTATAGCCCGAATTAATTGTATTATATTTTATTTAATTTACTAGATTAGATTTTTACTTTAATTTATTTGTTATTTTATTTATTAATTTCGTAGTGTGGAGAAACTAAGAATATTCTGAACGTCAGTCACCAGGTCGCCGTTGTCATTCTTACAGGAATGACACCGGTCTTAAAACCATCTGTTAGCCGTCGTACTTTCTGAAAGAATTTTCGGGCGCTTTTCCTGTCGGCCACCATTTCAAGCTCTTCGCATTCACGCATTTCGGCCTTTCTCTTCTTCTCTCGAAAAATGCGTCTCGCTTCCTTCTTCAACTCACGATATCTCTCCCGCAAGGATCGCAACGTGGCCCTGTAGGCAGCATCATTCCGTTCCGTGGCAACGCGACATTCCTCATCGTACCAGTCATTTTTCCGGGCTCGCTGAAAACCAATAGATTCTTCAGCGGCGGTACGTAAAGAGCAAGAGATGTGGTTCTATTGCTCTGAAATATCGCTGTGTTGAATGGAGCTCTCAGAGAGAAGGAGTGCGAGTCGAGTAGCGAAGTGCGTGGCTGTCTGTTGTGATTGCAACTTTCCGACGTCGAGCTTTCCTTGTGTGCCTTTCCGCACGCTTTTTGACGCACAGAGGCGCGTGTGTATCTTGGCTGCGACAAGATAATGGTCCGAGTCGATGTTGGCTCCTCGGATCGTGCGCACATCTAGGACACTGGAAGCGTGCCTTCTGTCTATCACAACATGGTCGATTTGGTTTCGTGTCTTACCATCTGGAGACAGCCACGTAGCCTGATGTATGCTCCTATGCTGGAACCTGGTACTACAGACTACCATGTTTCGGGCCCCGGCGAAGTCGATCAGTCTCAATCCGTTATCAGACGTTTCCTCGTGGAGACTGAACTTTCCGACTGTGGAACCAAAGATGCCCTCCTTGCCCACCTTGGCATTAAAATCGCCTAGCACGATTTTTATATCGTGTTGGGGGCAGCGTTCGAATGTGCGCTCCAGGAGTTCGTAGAAGCAATCTTTGGTCCCATCGTCCTTCTCTTCCGTCGGGGCATGAGCATAACTCGTCTATGAAACTACATTAGGATTCCAGTCGCCAGAACCGACTAGCAAATCTGTCGAAGAATTTCGCGAATCCATGGAGAAATTACGACCAACATTCGTTTCGCCTAAGCGACTCCATTCATCTTTCTTTGACATATCCTTACGCTTTACCATATCCTTACGCTGTTACACGCAAAATACTTTACAATCGCCATCAAAGGACGCCCGTTTAACATTAACACCGGCCGACTTAAATCTGTTTTTTTTTTCAAATACCGACCTAGAAACATCAGCTCGAATTGAAGTAAATCAGCCGGCACATCACATATTTGAAAATATCAACGATTCAAGTAGCATCCGTCTGGAGGCGGAGTACTTTTTATCTTGCGATAACATCGTGTATACCATATATAAGTGCTCAATTGTTAAGAACACTATGTTACATACTAGCAAAACAGTCAGCTACATAAACTAACATTGATGTATACATATTTCACGTTTTCTTAATTTGAATTGGGTTCAAATCCGAATATTTGTAATTTCAATCGCTCACTTTTGTAGAATATACTACTTTTTTCTTGTCATTGCCCCTGATAGGCTTAATTACAATATTTACTGATATCAAAGGAAAAATTAAACAATAACATAAATTAATATGAAGTTATTTGGTGTTTCAACTGCGCAAATACCAAAGACATTTTAAAGAAATCTCAATAATTGGAACGTACATAGTGAATTTATACGATACTATTGATAGTTTATATCACAGTATATCTAGTAGTAGTAGAAAGGTGGTGTGCAAAACACTATAGCAGCACCCGGATTCCAGCTTTCGCTATCGCTAAAACTACATCGCCATAAAAACCGACGTATGTTTATACACACACTGATCACGTTGTTTTTATATTGTTAATGTTGTATGGCCGCTGTGATCGAGTTGGTTGCGATGCGTGCTATAACTCGATATGCCGGTGAGTTCGAGGTTCGAATCTTAGTCAGGGCAAGCAAAATCTTAATCATAGAAAAAGTTTTTTCTAATAGCGGTCACCCTCGGCAGGCAATGGCAAACCTCCGAGGGTATTTCTGCCATGAAAAAGCTTCTCATTAAATACATCTGCCGTTCGGAGTCGGCACAAAACTGTAGGTCCCTCCATTTGTGGTATAAGACGCACACCACAAATTGTAGGAGAAGCTCGGCGAAAAATTGAGCTATATAGTGTAAGCGCCAAAATCATATTATATATATATAATGTTGTATATTTTCATATATGTGACAGATATAAAATAAAAAATTGCCCCTGAAGATTCTAAAAAGTATTAACGAAACGTTGGGCTGAAAAGTGGAATAACTTAGTTTTGTTCGCACCTCAAGTCTTAGATCAGACTTGCCGAATTAAATCTCACTACTTTATTTTTAATTTATTATTATAAGTGATGGAAATGAATCTGTAATTTTTAAAATTTAACTTAAAAGCATAGAGTTTAGTTTATTTTTATTTATTTATTAAATCTGTATATATTATTGAATTGGAAAGTATGCAATGAAATAAAAGAAGCCGATATATCATTCACCAAGGTCGTTATAGTTTCATTTGCAGCAAAGCATCAGCTCCTGCGGCGCTCTTCTGGTGAACCATTGCCATTTTCATTTTCATTGGATCGTAGCTCATTTTTCTATCACTCAGAAAACATCTGAAACGCCTTTCAAAACTCCAATCGTGTGTTCAATAACATTTCTAGCTTTCGCGTGCTTATTAAAAATTGACTCCCTAGTTCCAGATTCTGCATGACGAAAGGGAGTTAATAAATAAGGACTCAGCGGGTGTCCTGAGTCACCAGCAAATGAGTTATTGTTTTCAATATATATATGTTAAGGTTATACTTGCGCAGAAGTAAACAATTTTGGGCACCTAAATAAATAGAGTTCTGATCTCCGTTTTGATGCGCGGTCTCCAAACATGTCTTTAAAGAACTAATTCCATAGGAACGAATCGTGTGTAGAACCAGCATATCTAGCATCCACAAAACGGATATTAATATCATGATCGCAAGCCTGTAATAAACATACAACATAATTTTTATACCAATGTTACTGTATTAAATTCATAGAAACTAACAATCATTGCATTTATGCTAAACATTCATTTTCTGTTTAGGTAGAGGTTTTTGTTTGTGGTAGGGGCATAAATCGCGATTTGGGTTCCATCGATGCAGCCAATTACATTTGGTATTCCCGTACTTGAATATAATTTTCTCCTTGCCTGTTGCTTTTCTTCTTCACTCATATCTATGCTTATAGAGACACGACAAATTTCACTTTCAAATTAGGTAGGATCTCCTTTAAAATAATTGAAACTGTGCGTTGAGCAAGTCACAACTAAAACTCATTTCCTATAGCTTGTTGGTAACTGACATGTGCGAAAAATCTAAGCGCGGCACACAATTTTAACATCGGCGTTATGGATGACGACAACCGACAATGAAATTTGTCTTTGATTTTATCCAGGACATACATAAATGCGTCCTGATTTAACCGGAAATTCGCGACGAATCTACAAATCTATCTGCATACGTGTACATGGAAAAATTTGTGAAAAACTTCTTATTATTCATTATAATTGAACTGGATACATACGCCGCGGTAGGCAGCTCTGTAGGATTAGAGTTATATCTAATATAACGGCGCTGTCGAAGAAGATTAGCTCGCGGTTCCACATTGTAATTATCCTCAAAATAGAGGTCCGCGTTATAAAACACTTCTTCGAATTTCAGTTGGTATAATAGTAAATAATTGAAAGTACAAATGACACAAATGTCAAATTCGGATGAACTCGCTACTTTTTTCGTGAATGGCGACGACAAATTGTAGTGAATACTTTCATTCGCCATTCACAATGCAAGTTTGAGGTATGTTCGCCAAAGCGTTCGCTTCGTCAATAAGATTCTCTTCGAAAGAACCCTACTCGACTTAAGCGATGAACAAAATGGCCGGATAAAATGGGTGAACTGTTTTTGACGGCTCATGCATATTATAATGATAACAATAATTTGGCGCTTACACTATATAGCTCAGTGTTTGGCAGAGCTTCTCCTACCATTTTGGTGTGCGTGTTTATATTATACCACAAATGGAAGGACCTACAGTTTTGTGCCGACTCCGAACTGCAGATGTATTTAATGAGAAGCTTTTTCATGGCAGGAATACCCTCGGAGGTTTGCCACTGACTACCGAGGGCTGGCCGCTATTAAAAACAACTTTTTCTATGATTAAGATTTTACTTGCCCTAGCTAAGAAACGAACCTCGAACTCAGCGGCATATCGAGTAATAGCACGCACCGCTACCCTCTCGACCACAGCGGCCACTAGCATATTTTAAATCACTAAAAATATCCATTTTCATTCAAACAAGTGTAAAATTTGCGACGAAGAAAAGTTGATGCTTAAAGGATCAGAAAAAAAATAATAAGTATTATTTATATTATTGTTCGTTTGGAATTATTATATTATATTATAAAGAAAAATTTATATTAATAGGATAAAATGAAAAACTACAATAGTAAAAGCGTGACAAAGGGCCAAAAATATGTGCAGCGACAGTATTTGCAGCACTGAACGAAGCCGTTATTACCCAGTTGGCTCAGCTTATCGCGGAAAATCATCGAGCATTTCGCAGACTGCGAGCAGAGACATCCAAATAGGCTATTATCAGAGCTGCCAGTCGGTTATGGGAAAATCTCGAAATAAAGCGAGTTGCAGGTGCTACCTTGGGCGAAGCTGCTCTCAAGAGACTTTAGACTAAACGCCTACCAGAATTCGCGCAACCAGTTATTGCCGCATCCTCGGGCACAACAGCAGGGTTCACAAAGATAGCCGACTCAATCATTGATGCTGTCAGTCCTCATCATGTGGCACACGTGAGAAAGGAGGAAGCAGAGATGAGCCAACTTCGTTTAGCCATAGAAGGCTTGTCTAAACGGTTCGAAAGCTTCAACTTGTGTTCTCGCTCTCCCTCTCGCTCACGATCTCCACCAGAAACTACGACCTATGCCCCTGTCGACGAATTTCCGGGAAACATTTTGTTAAAAACTTCTTATTATTCATTATATTTGAACTGGATACATACACCGCGGTAGGCAGCTCTGTAGGATTAGAGTTATCTCTAATAAAACGGCGCTGTCGAAGAAGATTAGCTCGCGGTTCCACATTGTAATTATCCTCAAAATAGAGGTCAGCGTTATAAAATATTTCTTCGAATTTCAGTTGGTATAATAGTTAATAATTGAAAGTACAATGACACAAATGTCAAATTCGGATAAACTCGCTACTTTTTTCGTGAATGGCGACGACAAATTGTAGAAAATACGTTCACTCGCCATTCACAGTGCAATTTTAAGGTATTTTCGCCAAAGCGTTCGCTTCGCCAATAAAATTTATATTATATCACAAACGGAAGGACCTAAACTTTTGTGCCGCCTCCGAACGGCAGATGTATTTAATGAGGACCGACGTAACACTATTGAGCGGCGTTAGTTAGTCCTCAGCCACTTCAAAAATAGTCACTCGCGTCGCAAAATTGCGGAAATGGTTAATTTAAGTGACTCTACAGTGCAGTGCATTATATCACGCTTTGTACATGAAAATAGAGTCCATGATAAAGGCAGAAGCGCGCCAAACAATATTTTCAATAATACGGATGAGCGCTATATTTTGCGTAAAATAAGGGAATACCCAAATCTAAAGGACCCCAAACTGGAAAATCAGATAACCAGCGAGTTGGAAATATCAAGCAGAACAGAAACGGTTCGGAGAGTGCTGCGCAAATACAGGTTTAATGGCAGGATAGCACGAAAAAAGCCCTTCATTAGTAAAAAAATTCAACAAAGTCGTCTTCGATTTGCAAAAAATCATATTTATAAGGACTGCAGCTTCTGGAAGCAAGTGGTATTTGCTGACGAGTCAAAATTTAATATTTTTGGGTCCGACGGACCGTCTCATGCATGGCGCAAGCCAAATACCCATCTGCAGAGTAAAAACTTGAAGGCGACAGTGAAACACGGAGGTGGACACGTCATTGTTTGGGCCTGTATGTCGGCAGCGGGCGATGGCAACATAACGTTTATTGAAGATACGGTGGACAAAACATTGTATCTTAATATTTTGAAAGCGAATCTGCTTCAAAGTGCGAAAAATCTTGGCATTCGTTCACATTTTCTTTATTATCAAGAAAATGACCCGAAACATAAGTCGGGCATTTCTTAGTCGTGGCTTATATGGAACTGCCCCCACTTAATGACTCCGCCGGTTCAAAAACCTGATTTGAATGTGATCGAAAATTGATTGGCAATATTAGACCAAAATATTCACAAACACAAATTACGTGCAAAAACGATCTGAAAAACGCTGTAGTGTAGGAATGGGGAAACATTAGTCCCGAAACAACTCGGAAGTTAGTGAAAACGATGCCAAAAAGGTTGAAATCGGTCATAGAGATGAAAGGAGGACATACAAACTACTGAACCAACCAAAACTTAATCGAACCTTATCTAAGTTTTCATATTTTTTTAGCTGGTTGAAATAAGCTGTAACATTGTAATTTGCACTATTTTTAAGTTTTATATTAAAAAGTTATCGAAAACAAGCATATGAAAATAAATTCACTTAGTTTAGAATAGTAGACATATTAGTCTATCAATTTGCATTTAAAGTTTTCCCATGTAAGGCCTAGGTTAAAAGTTATAATCAAATACAATTTTAAACGCATGCTGGTTGAAATAAGCTGTGAACCACTGTATTTAATGAGAAGCTTTTTCATGCGACTGCCGAGGGGTGGCCGCGATTAAAAACAATTTTTTCTATGATTAAGATTTTACTTGCCATAGCTAATAAACGAACCTCGAACTCAATGGCATATCGAGTTATAGCACGCACTGCCACCCACTCGACCACAGCGGCCACTAGCATATTTTACATCGCCAAAAATATCCATTAACGACGAAGAAAAGTTGATGCTAAAAGAATCAGCCAAAAAATAATAAGTAATATTTATATTATTGTTCGTTTGAAATGATTATATTATATTATAAAGCAAAATTTTCATTAATAGGATAAAATGAAAAGCTACAAAAAGAGTGACAAAGGGCCAAAAATATGTGCTCGTACATGCTACAAGAGACCTTAAAATTTTCGAAAATCGAAAACTTAATATCTGTTGCAGCAAAAAATGTGCATATGTCTTTGGGAAGTCAATAATTTTCAGTTGACCGATCTATGCAAATATCTCCGCAAAATATACTGGAGTGCCATATATTTAAACAAAATCTAACATTTCTCTTCAACTACACCAGCGACGCCTGAGGTGGATAAAAGTATTATAATGTTTCTTGGAGATTTTTAGCGATGAAAAAGCCGGAATCGAATTTAGAAAAAATAGCTAAAAGTTATGATAATTTTTACCGAGTTTAAGCTCAGAAGACTTGTACCTTGCCAATGGTCAATAGTCGTGCACGCGTATTCGCATCAACCATACCGCGGTGTCCGATCGACAGTGGGCCGTGGGAATAGCAACTCAGCAAATGCACCAATCAACGCACATGCAGGTACAATATGACTGATGGCCAAAAGCAGGTTCAATTTGGAGTTAAGGAAATAATTTTATTCACTTTTAATATAACTTAACTGGCGCCCGAACAGGAACCAGTTCAAGTTCGGGTTCGGTTTATTATAAGAAGTGACTTCCGAAATACGTAGCGATTGCATTAAAACTTAGTAATTTCCTTAATAAGTAGTGAACAAAAACCCAACGTGGAAACCGGAAGGAGAACATCAGCGCAACACTGATCCAGGACAAGAACGACTAACAGCGTTTGATTCCGATAGGAAAAGAACGCATATTTTCATTCGTCCGCACCGTGGGTACCCTAGTAAGCCGTGAAAAGAATAATGCCCCGTCGTCAGGAGCTAATATATAGTAAGAAAATAAAGAGTAGAAACAAAAAAAAACAATAAATTCAAAGAAATAGAAAGTGCAAACAAAAGTAGGTATCTAAAAAAACGATTTAGTTCAAAGAAATAAAAGAGTAAACATAAGTATCTATAAAAATCGAATTAACTAACATTAGCAGAATAAGTGATATTTTGTTTTCTGTTTCCCAATTACTTTAATAACGCCAGACTTGTACAGCCAATAACAAAATAAAATCCAAAGCTGCGATTCACCACCCAAGGGACCGTCCAGAGAATTATAAATTAAACAAAATAATAACAAGCAAGGCTTTAACAGTCTTTAACATGAAAAGGAAGAGAGCCGAGATTCACCTCCTAACGGGGACCCTCCGGTTCTTATAATATAGAGAAATTAAAAATAAAATAAATGTATCCTTCCGACCCCCATTGCTTAACGCACCTCCTGCAGGCAATCCCCAGCCAGCTCCTCAGAACGAAATAAACCTTGACCAATTGACGAACATCATAATGAAGGTAGTGAACAATATCTTTAATCAAGAAGAACGAAATTTAGTACAGAACGACCTTAAATACAATGCGATGCAATTTCGCAAACATATCGGACGTGACCATAGATTCCAACTTGGCGAATAGCATTACAGAATTGGATAAAATCCCAGAAGTAGTGCGGTGCCTACGTGAATTCTCTGGTAGTCCAGGAGAGTTCACTTGGTGGAAGAAAAGCGTAGACCGCATATTGCAAATCTACGAACCACGAAAAGGAACGCCGAAATATGACGGCATCCATAATGTTGTGCAAAACAAAATCGTGGGCAACGCCGACATTGCCCTGGAATCGTACAACACGAAATTAGACTGGAAGGCAGTACCAGATGACTTCATTTGAGCAGGGCACCTCATTATACAAGAATTTTACAAGCAGGTTTATTTACATTTATCTCTAATCCTGTATAAAATTGAATGCATGGAAGTCGGTGCAGAATCCTTACATTTACTTACACGTACTTATTGTTATAAAGCCCTCTACACCTTTATTCGAGAACTAAAGGGTGATGTGCCAAAACTTCTTGGCATCCGGGAACCAGCAGACCTCTCTCTAGCTCTCCACTTATGCTTAAAGGTAAGAAGGCTCAAGATTTTCGGACACCCCTTCCACCTAGACCAATGACCAACGAATATTATCCACAAGTAGCTTATATCCCCAGACCACACGCACCTCCACAAAATATCTTACCCCGACAGCACCCACAACTGTTACCCAATTTTCACAATACCCCAAACTATAGGCAAATGACACAACCTACGGCTAAGCCACAACAGCCAAGACAAGAGCCAATGGAAGTTTTTCTCTCAACAAGTGCCTTTGAAACAACAAAGAAATTTCCACATAGAAGGCGGAAATCATGAGAACCAACGACTGACGAATATGAAGCAGCAATAGCTTGAGAAGAAGGTGGACAATCAGTTCAATAATATGCTGACATAAACCAAGACTTGTGATAATAGATAACGAAATATCCCTTAACTCTGCTAGCATATCATCCGTACTCATAGAACAAATGTCAATCAATGTTTATACCAAAGCACCATATAGTAGCGCAAGCAATGTACACGATGAAAGATTACATAGTACACTTTCCGAAATAATGAGATGCCTGAAAGCAAATTGCATAGGAATATAATTCATCAATCCACTCAACAACCAAGAAAAAACCCACAGATACATTTGTTGGAAATATAATTCTTAATTATCCTCAACAGCTAGAACAGCTAGAACAGCAAAGACAAGAAAATATTTCCCTACTTAAAAAAACAGGAACTAGACCTTTCTTATCACAATAGGAAAAAATCAGAAATTAAGGATTATGCACCAGGGGATGTAATTTATGAAAAAATAAGTATATGACTTGTTTTAAAATTAACTCCGAAATACAAAAAAGAAATAGCATCCGAAAATAGTAGGACAACAGTAAAAACTGTTTCCGGACGAATTCAGCATAAATCTGTAATAAAAACTTGAAATGTCTTTTCAGGAAAATGGGCTACTCTATACTTCTAATTATTTTTACCACAATCACGACATCATTACCGGACGTAAAAATTCTGGCTAATAAAGCGCAATTGGTGACAATAGGTAATGGGCAAGCGAAAATACAAAACGGCACATTTCGACTTATTCATCTTATTGACCTAGAAAAATATGAACTCTTTTTGACAGAGACATATGGGGAGATAACTATCCAAATCCCTCAGAATCACTTCCTTTACCCTATCCTAAAACACGATACTTCACACACCTTTGAAATCCGAAATACCTTAACACCCTATAACAATAACAAGATGAAAAGATCAATTGACATATTGGGAACGGCATGGAAATACCTAGCTTCTACTAGGTTCTCCTGATCATGAAGATTTTAATATAATAACTAATAATTTAAATAACCTGAATGAAAATAACAATAACCAAGTAGTAATTAACAAATTATTTGAGAAACGCATAAATAACATAACTAACACAATAGAAGGCCCGGCGAACTGCGTCCCGCCCAAAATTTTTTAGTAGTAAATCAAACGCTTTTTGAACTCTGTTGTCCTATATCTTAAAAAAGGCCTCCGTGAGGACTTTCTGCAGGAATAAACGAATAAATGTGCAAATTTTAACGTCTTGCTGTGGTGTGGTTTGGACGCTCTGCGCGGACATAACATTCATTTTTATATATAGAGATGAAATATTTACAGCCTTCGAATATTGGAAAGATTCTTAGCCATTTTGGAGTCCTTACGTTACATACATACACTCATACTGTTTTATATATATAGAATATTAGCTTATATCCCCAGACCACACGCACCTCCACAAAATGTCTTACCGGAACAGTTTTTCTCTCAACAAGTGCCGTTGAGCAACAAAATTTCCACATAGAAGCAGAAAATCATGAGAACCAATATCAATCATATAATGAATAGGACCAATACTATACTCAGGACCAACAAGATTGGGCTCCAACGACTGACGAACATGAAGCAGTAATAGCCAAAGAAGAAGGTGGACAATCAGTTCCAGAATATGCTGTCATAAACCAAAACTCGTGATAATAGATAACGAAATATTCGTTAACGGATGATACACTCATAGACCAAATGTCAATCAATGTTTATACCAAACCACCATATATTAGCTTTCCGAAATAATGAGATGTCTGAAAGCAAATTGCATAGGAATAACATTCGAATAATTATTATTCTAATCAGTGCAGGAATATAATTCATCAATCCATTCAACAACCAAGAAAAAACCCATAGACACATTTGTTGGAAATATAATTCTTAATGATCCTCAACAGCTAGAACAGCAAAGACAATAAAATATTTCCTTACTTAAAAGAAAACAGGAACTAGACCTTTCTTATCACAACAGGAAAAGATCGGAAATTAAGGATTATTCCACAGGGGATGTAATTTATGAAAAAATAAATAAAAGACTTGGTTCAAAATTAACTCCGAAATACAAAAAAGAAATAGTATCCGAAAATAAAAAAACATCAGTTAAAACTGTTTCCGGACGAATTCATTATAAATCTGTAATAAAAAATCCCTAAGGATCACTTTGGTTAAGTCACTACTCAGACTCCTGTAAGTTGCACCAACATGATAGAAAAACAAAACCACACCACCACTTGGCAACCCTAATTCAGCGCTTGTCAGCAGACTAACTATGAGCGAGCGAAATACCCTCATCAGTCAAAAACGTAGCGAGTACGTTTTTTATTATACTTTTTTTATATACTTTTTTGACCCACCGCGTGCGATCGAAACTTTTTCTTCTTTTTTTTCTGCATCGCTGTGCCAAAGTAAAATCGCCTTATCATAGAATTTATTACCACTTGTATCATTGAAGTATCGTTTGAATTGTGAATTTATATTCAGTGTACAAAGTAAATAAAGCCACTGTGAAATCGAGTGCTGGCAGTCTAACTAAAATTGTTTCGGTCTTTTTATCTCGGTATGTTGTCGGGAATTTTTCTTAGGAGCGGCCATTTACTGTGCGCAGCCGTGTTGTCATCATTAGAATCAGCGTGTTAAATTTCAACCGCATCGAATTCCCAGCGCTCTTACCCTTCATAGCCGCCGCCACCTGAGCCCCGACTTATCGCAAGGAGAGGCCGCCCGACGCAGCCGTGTTGGCCACCGACCACAGCGCCCATTTCGCCAGTGCAGCCAGCACCGCCCTAAGCCTGAAAAACGTGCAATAGTCTCGAAAGGAGGGTAACCGCCACATTCATTGGTCCTTCGACGCCATTAAAGAGCCACACAAAACTTGTTAAAAAAGGAATAAGTAAAAAAAAAAAAATCCATTAAAACCGTGAGTGCACATACATATATATGTGTTTAATACTAACCCAACGGTACACTCGAAAAGTATATATACAAGTATATATATGTATGTAAATTTTATCCATATTTTCCCGCGAAAAAAGTTTAACAGTTCAATATTCATTTCTCGCTCAAATAACAAAGCCAAAAAATTTAACATTGGAAACATAATTGCCCTACATACATACATATACTAACTCAATTGTCTCACACACATATATTTAATAGTGAAAATATTTATTACTACATTTTAAGTGCGGTACAGTGACGAGAATTAAAATTGCATTCCCTTACAAAATTAACAGTGACACACAAAGCGGTCACAGTGGCACATAAAATCAAGAATTAAAAAAAAAAAAAATTTTCTTGGAAAAAAGGGTTGCTTAATAATTAACGCTCTCTAAACTATAAAATTAACTAAGCTATATAGTGGAAGCGCCAAAATTATAGTATAAACTAGAAAATATAAAAAGTATACTTGGTTTCTCTCTCGTGTAGTTTTAGACAACAATGCCCCAATTTGCAAAAAAAAAAATTGTTTTTTCGCAAATTTTTAAAATACGTCTTTATTCTTCAGCCTAGATCTTACCGGAAACGTATTTAACTCCCATTGAACTCAACACAACGAATAACAATCGTTTGTGATATTTCCCAAATTAAAAGTCGCGTTAAATACCTAAAGCCGGTTGAAATACTCAAAAAACCATATCGGTTCATCCGCATTCCTGAAATCAATTAATCTTCTTCGTATTCAACTCTTCCCATAACGAAATAATTAAATCACAAAAATGAGTGAGGAAGAAACTCAGCGCATCACACGCGCAAGTGCAAGGGCCATCAAAAAGGGTACAAAATCTGTCGAGACTATTAAGTTCATTGCGGAAACTGATAACTTTTTGGATTATTGTACGAGATTTAGCTCGGGCCCATTACTTAACTATTCTGAATCAGCACTGAGAATAAAAGACTTTATTACTGATAGCTTTTGGAAGCGAATCCAAGGCGGATACGACACGGTACTAGAAACCGATGAAGATGACCTACCCGAAGATTTCAAAGCATCGGCTTTCAATAAATATAGGTCATGTCTCATAGCATATGAAGACACAAAAGCCCAAATCGGCGACCTGCTTCTTTTAGTGAGCACTCCCACAACACCCGCCAATACATCGCATCCTCAAGAGAATTCAGGCATCAGCTTAAAAGTCCCACCTTGCGACACTGAGACCTTTTATGGGGGCTATGAGCAATGGCCGTCCTTCCGTGATATGTTCACAGCGGTCTACATAATCCACCCAAAACTCTCAAAGGCTCAGAAATTATATCACCTGAGGTATAAAACGCAGGGAAAAGCTGGTCAAATAGTCAAACAGTTCCCACTAAGCGATGACAATTTCGGACTGGCGTGGGAATCCCTACGGTCCCGTTATGAAAACAAAATGGTATTAGTTGATAACCAAATTCGTACCCTCATGAATTTGAAAGTACTTCAACATGAGAATAGCGAGGAAATACAGAAACTGCAATCTACTGTAAACAACTGCCTCCAGATACTCGCTACACAGCAAGTCTCAACTCAAAATTGGGATCCAATTCTCATGTACTTGGTGACGTCAAAACTTCCTGAGAACACTGTGACCTTGTGGGAACAATCTCTCAATACCAGGAAAGACCTGCCCGAATTCAATTGTCTCTCACAATCACATAGATTGAACGATTGCCCGAGTACTCATACCTGTAACCGATGCTACGAAAGGCATAATTCAGTGCTCAATGATAGCACGACGCCTACCCCACAGAGGCAGCCGTCTAGGGTACAGAAAACTTCGTCTCAAGTAGCAATCGCTGCACCAATAGATTCGCAAACTCTGGATTCAACCGAGGAGCTGGACGATCAACCCTCTTGCTCATCCAAGGCACACGTGCAGTCATTCTACTTAGAAAACAAAAGTCAAGTGCTCCTCCCAACAACAATCTTGCCAATAGAACATAGAGGTGAAATCTTTAAACTCAGAGCGCTTATTGATCAGGGATCGGAACGTAGCTTCATATCCTCTAAAGTGCAAAAAAAAAGAAGGAGGCTGTGTCAGAGACACGACCATTAAGTTTAACGTAGAATACGCCATCCGATAAGACAGAAAACATATGTATAATGATAATTTATAATGATAAATAATGCAAGCAAATGAATTTCTTTATTTGATAGTTACTTTTGATGATAACTTTGATAATAGGAAAATAGGATAAAAATGTTTTTAAATTATCAATTAAATTTCTCGCAAAAACGAAGTCAATGGTAGTTATCAATAGTAAAGATAAATGATAAATAACAGACCCAAATCTATTTGATTATTTGAAAGTTACTTTTGAGAATATAGGCTTATGATGGGAAAAATAGGATAAATATGTTTTTAAATTAACATTTAAATTTCTCGCAAAAACTGAGTCAATGGTTGTGTTATCAATAGTTGTGGGAGCATCATTTCGAATATAATCCAAATTAAACGTATCGCTCATAAATTTCGCCAATCTAGTATTTGAAGTGATTTCTGTGTTAAAATCACCACCAATAAGCAGTAGTTGGCAGCGCTTTCTCTGCCTTTACTCTACTTTAACTTGCCCGCCTAAAATTATGCAATACAAAGAAAGGGCTGCACGAGTACATTTAAATCGCCCAACAGCAAACACTTAACCAAACACCACACACATATTTGTGTGCATGTGTTTATACAATTTTCATTTGAGAAATTTTAATATTAGGAAGATATTAACCAACATGAAATGTATGTCAAACGAAAGCTAACATCTTCATTTGACTACAAAAAATTTAAAAAAAAAAGTTACCGTGCCGTTTCCTTATAATTAAAGAAATAGAGATTACAACAATAAAAACCTGACATGGGTGCCCATACCGTAAGGTAAGACGTATTCTACGCCAAACTAGATCTTCCATGTCAACCCTCGAAGTTTGAAATCTCAGGCATGGGGGGAAGAATTGTGCAAACTTCGAACAAACTCTGTGCTATAACCCTAGTTTCCACTGACTGGACCACGAAAATTAAAGCGCATGCAATTATATTACCCCAGCTAACGAATTTACTGCCAAAGTTCCAACCCACCCACGAACAACGTGAAAATGGAGCCATCTCAAGCTAGCAGATCCAAATTGCCATTCCCAATCTCAAATAGATTTAGTAGTTGGCAGTGATCCTATCCCCCAAATAATGCTGGAAGGCATAGTGAAACTCTCAAAAAATCTGCTAGCGCAAAATTCTATATTCGGCTGGATTATAAGTGGTCAAATTCCCGAAAAGGTGGACCCATTTTCGACTTACGTAGAGAGGTCTCCAAGTGAGTCATTAGAGTCCCAATTAAGAAAGTTTTGGGAATTAGAAGAGGTCCCAAAACCAAGTTCTTAATCTCCGAGGATGAAATGTGCGAAGATTTTTATCAATCTACCACCACTCGCACTCCGGATGGCCGTTACGAAGTTCGACTCCCCTTCAAGAAGAGCTTTCCGGCCGATACTGCTTTGGGTCCATCCCGGTTGTCTGCTCATCAGCAATTCCTAGAAAGGAGAGAAAACTCAAGAAGAAATGCGACTTAAAACCGCTGTACGACAGCGTCTTAGAGGAAAATCTCACCCTCAATCATATGGAGGAAACAAGCTCCTCTGAAACATCATATAAAGGGAAATACACTTCGTTCTACCTACCTCATCACGCGGTTATAAAACCCGAAAAAATCACGACAAAGGTACGCGTCGTCTTTAATGCCTCAAAAAAATCAGGTTCTGGGTACTCCCTTAATGATATTCTCTACACTGGACCGACTCTCCAACCAGACTTGATGCTATTAATTCTCAAATTACCTACATACCAGTTTGTGTTCAATGGCGATATAGAAAAAATGTATCGCCAGATACTCCTACACAAAGACGACCAAGATTACCAAAGAATTGTATTTCGATCCGACCCAGACACCCCAATAAGGGACTGTTTAGGAATCTACTAAACACTCAGCAAATAAATCCAATCTGGTTCTCGATCAAAAGTTTTATTAATTCATTCTACAACTTCCGACCCGCTTAAATAAGAAAAACGTATAAAGGCAAAATATAGAAAGCATTGTTGTTCCTGTAAACGGTGTAATGGCATGAGCCAGTCAACGGCACAGTGGCGTGATATCTGCTGAATTCAGAGAGCCACTGAACAATGGTGATGCCAGATTAGTGGGCGATAATCCATGAACTAAATCTCTAACATTCCTCCCCGGCTGAACCTCCTCGGTTCAGAGACTCTGCTGGTGGTTCAACGAGGCGACAGACCTTCTGTACGGGGCGTTGACGTCTATGCTTTACGAAAAGGCCTTCCGCAGTTTTTTTCTGGCTGTTATACTCAATAGTAACAACCCGAACTAAACCATCACTCCCTGGATGAGTCTCTATGATGCGGCCTATACGCCAATGGGTGGGGGGCAAATTCTCATTTTTAATTACCACTACATCGCCCACCTGAAGATTCTGGCCGCGTCGCTGCCATTTGTGCCGCGTTTGCAACGTGGATAAATATTCACGCTGCCAACGGTTCCAAAAGTGCTCAAACATTTTCTGCAGTTGTTGTGAATACAAAAGCCGGCTTTCTGGAATGTCGGCAATAGGTCCCTCTGGTCGAGCGCTCAGAGGTCGTCCAATGAGGAAATCACCGGGTGTAAGAGCAATACTGCCATCGGGGTCATCGTGCAGAGGAACTAGTGGCCTGGAATTCAAGCATGCTTCAATTCTAACAAGAAGAGTGCTAAGTTGATTGAATCGGAGTAATTGCTGGCCGACGGTGCGATACAAGTGCTTCTTAGCTGAGCGAACTGCGGCCTCCCAAAGGCCCCCGTGATGCGGCGCGGCTGGAGTAATGAATCTCCACTGCGTACCAATTGCAGCGACATGTTGCTGGGAGTACGCATTCTGCCAATCTTGAACATCTTGATACATACGGCGGCTTGCTCCAATAAACTGTGTTCCGTTGTCACTATAGAGGATCGAACATATGCCTCGACGGCTTACGAAGCGATCAAATACATCGATGAATGACTGGGTGGATAAACTCTCAGCAAGCTCAATATGTACGGCTTTCGTGGCCATACAAATGAATATAACACCGTAGGTTTTTATTATGGTTGCCGTTCGCTTCACTCCAGAACGAATATTAAATGGCCCGCAGTAGTCCAGCCCTGTGTGAGTGAAAGGAGAAGATATTATCACCCGGGATCTCGGAAGCGATGCCATTTGCTGCTGTTGTGTTGCTCGTGTGTGCCGACGGCATATTGCACACTGATGAATGCAGGTCTTTACAAGTCGACGGGCGTGGATAATCCAAAATCGAACGCGTAAGTACTGTAACATTTCTTGTATGCCGCCATGCATACACTGCTTATGAGCGTCGGATACTAGTAACCTTGCCAAAGCGCAGTTCTGTGTGATAATTACTGGATGCTTCTGATCGAATGGTAGCTCCGAATTCATTAACCGGCCGCCTACCCGAAGTATACCCCCTTCATCCAAAATTGGATTCAGTGGGAGCAACCTACTCGATGCCGCAACGCTAGAATTATATTTTAGAGCGTTAATTTCAGATTGATAAGCATACGCTTGACTTTGCCGTATATGCAGCAAAAGTGCCCACTCCTTCTCCTGAGCAGTGACGACATCATTTGAACGTTGTCTCCGTAGTGATGGAATGATACGTCGAACGCGTGCAGTCGTATTGAGCAGCACTCCCAGGCGGCTGAATTTTTCAACCAAAGGTATTCGTTGTGTCCCACAGGACGTCATTAGTAATCGTGACTCAACACCCACTCCCAGGTGAATTTTAAGCAGTCGATCTTCGCTACCTAAATCACTTTCTTGCTCATCGGTCAGGCGTGGTATGCGAGATTTCTCTACGTCAACCTGCATTATATCGGGTCCACTCCACCAGAGTTTAAAATTTTCGATTGACCCAGGGGAGATCCCTCGACTCGCACAATCAGCAGGGTTACACTCCGATCGAATGTGTCGCCAAGCGTTGACATCTGACTTCGCCTGTATGTATGCTACCCGATTAGCGACATACTGCTTCAGCGATGAAGGCTGACGACGAATCCAGTGAAGGACAATGGTGGAATCGCTCCACAATGTGTAAGCGCAATTCTCTAACTGCAACGCACGGCGAACGCTGTTCATCGTTGTTACTAGAAGCTGAGCTGCAGAAAGTTCTAGACGTGGGATGGTCGTTTCTCTTAGAGGCGTGACCTTGGTTTTTGCCGCTACTATCGCTGTTCGAGATTCTCCCTTAGTACTAATGTTTCTTACGTAAACTACTGCAGCATAAGCCTTGGAACTAGCGTCGCAAAACCCATATAGTGATGTGGTTGAATTATGCGTGATGCCAAGCCAACGTGGAACTCTGACGTTCTCAAGAACCGTGAGACCCTTCCGGAACTTCAGCCAATCTTCAGATAGTTCAGTTGGTAAAGGAGTGTCCCAGCTCAGTTTTGCCAACCAAAGCCTTTGTACTAGCATCTTCGCTGTCACGACGACCGGAGCCAACATACCCATGGGGTCATATAGCCTTGCTATATCACTTAAAATCGTTCGTTTAGTAGGAATTATATCAACTCTACATACCTTGACCTTAAAAAATAAAGTGTCTGTGATAGGATTCCAATGCAGGCCTAGTACCGTTGTGTCGGAATCGCTAAAGTCCATCTCCGTTGTGGATGTCTTCGAGCCGCTGATTTCTGCCAGAGCCACGGCGCAGTTGGAGTTCCATTTATCAAGCTCAAATTTGCCTCTTTGGAGAATGGCATCTACATCACGCGCGCGATTAATTGCCATTTCTGGTGTGTGAACACTTTCTAAATAGTCGTCCACGTAAAAACTGTTAAGTATGCTGTCTCGTGCTGCGGCCGCCCGGCTGACGTCAGCGATGACTTCCCAGTTGTCGTATGCACACTGATTTAAGGCGCGAATAGCGTTATACGGGCCGCTTGTCATACCATAGGTCACCGTTTTAAGCTGATAGGTTCGCAAGGTGTCGGTGGGTGATTCTCTCCAAAGAATTTGTTGCCACTGTCGATGTCTTGGGTCGACTAAGACTTGCCGAAACATTTTTTTTTATATCCGCGGTGAGTGCGACTGGAAACCGGCGGAAGCGATGCAGGATGTCAACCAAGCTATCTTGAAGCGGTGGCCCCGCAAGTTGGGTATCGTTAAGTGACACACCGTTGGTTGTTTTTGATGATGCGTTGAACACCACGCGAAATTTAGTCATCACTGCGTGATGAGGTATGTAGTAACATTGCTCTCGACCGACTGCAGTAGATTTGACAGCTTCCATGTGCCCTAAATTCACGTATTCCCGCATGAACTGGATATACTTGTCTCTCAATGTCGCATCATTTGCTAGTTTCCTCTCAAGTTGAAAGAACTGTCGAAGCGCAGCGGGATGCGAATTACCAAGTCCAGGTGCATCAGGCCGAAAGGGAATCTGAACACAGTACCGACCATCCGGACAACGTGTAAATGTATTCAAAAAAATCTCTTCACAGGCGTCAGCCTCTGCGACATTCTTATTAGAAGGCTCTTCAGATTCCCAAAATTTCAGCAAGAGCCGATCGATTGCCGCATTGTCGTTGCCGACCTCAGCAAGCATTGAGTGCGCCTTAAATTCACAAGTGTTCCACATGGCTGGGCCAAGAACTATCCAACCCAGACGTGTATTGAGTGCACATGGTTCGGTCTTTGACCCTACTATAACATCATTTAACACTAGCAATGGCCAAATGTCCGCTCCGATAAGTAGATCGACTGGACCTGGAGTCCCGAACGCGGGGTCGGCCAGATGAAGACCTTGCAGATGCTTGTTGGCTCGTACATCTACCGTAGTAGCAGGAGTCGTTGCCGTGATCGTATCAATAATGTATGCACAAAAATTGATTTTAAACTCGTGGTCCATATGAGATCGCATGCAAATGTCAACTATGCCCTTTGTGTGTGCTGAAAGGTTCTGGCCAATACCTTCGATCTGAAGTTCGCAGGGGCTTCTGGGGAGATTTAACACAGATATTAATGATTCCCTGACAAAGCTCACCTGTGATCCCATATCGCATAGAGCGCGGCACTCCTGCATGGTGCCATTACCATCGGCAATAAGCACCATTGCCGTTGCTAAGAGAATGGTCCGGTCATTCTGCAGGAGGAATGACTGGACTGTTCTGTTACGTCATTGGTGTCGTGGAAGCACCCCGGGTTCCATTGTGTTTGATGGAAGCGTGGTATTCGTCGGGGAAGTATTTGAATAAGCTGCTTGCTGCGAACTTCTGCATAAGAGGGTGTTATGCTTCTGCTGACAGGACATACAAACGCCCGATGGGCAATCTCGGCTGCTGTGACCAGACTTAAGGCAATTGAAACACAGGGAAGCTTGTTTTACCAACTCCCATCGTCTATCGACCGACAGATTTCGGAACTTGTGGCACTTTGTAATGCGATGAACATCTGAACAAGATGGACACTTTATGAATTTACCTTGCCCCGCCGGCAAATTAGAAGTCCGTGCAGAGGCTGTGGAAAGATGCGCCCTTGCGGTACGTGGTATACTTCGAGTGGCCGCCGATGACGTATTCACAGACACAGATTGCGGCAAGTTCCATGCTCGGCGTTCGACAAAAGCCATCAGATCGTCTATCTTTGGAATATCGTTAGATTTCAAGCTCATGCCCCACTCCGTACGGGTTACAACTGGTAGCTTGGGTAAAAGTAACGGCACTGCTATGGCATCCTAATGCTTAACGGGCACATTCATCACTTCAAGTGCTCGAAAAGAATTACGAACACAGTCTACAATGTTGGTTAACTCGGCACGCGACTCCAGCGGCTGATTTGGCAATTCCAGTAAACGGCGAACATGCGTCTCCGAAAGTGTTCGGGGATTGTCGTAACGTCGCTTTAATTCAGCCCAGAGTTCCTCATAACCCCCAGTATACAGGCCGCCAATCAGAGGAACATTTTCCGCTTTCACATACTGCCGCAATTTTCCCAGTTTATAGGTTGGATCCAAGTCACGCCTATTGTGAACTAACGTCTCAAACATGTCCTTAAACATTAACCAATTTTCGTGTTGACCGTCAAAACTAGGGATTGAAACTGGATCCAACCGCATATCTGGTGCATGACTATACGAATGGGTTGAGCTGCCGGCCAGCGGTAACATCTTGCGCTTCAATTTGATGCAGATTTTGTTAAACACCTCCTCTGTTGAAGCGAGCAACTCGTCGTGATTTACAATTTCGTCATCTTGTGCGGCAGAAACCAAGGCAAGGTGGTTGTCCATGAACCGAGCAAAGTGTTGGCGGGCATTTGACAAGAGCTGCTCACCTTCAACGCCATCAGGCTCGTAGTGGTCTGCTTGAATTTGGGACCAAACGCGAAAAATAGAGGTGCGCGCTGATGTTCGCAGATTTAACGCAGACATCGCAAATTCGGTTTATACAGTCGCGAAAGTTAAAAAAATACAAACAATTTCATTCCTCACAGGAGGCACCAAAAAATGTTTAGGAATCTACTAAACACTCAGCAAATAAATCCAATCTGGTTCTCGATCAAAAGTTTTATTAATTCATTCTACAACTTCCGACCCGCTTAAATAAGAAAAACGTATAAAGGCAAAATATAGAAAGCATTGTTGTTCCTGTAAACGGTGTAATGGCATGAGCCAGTCAACGGCACAGTGGCGTGATATCTGCTGAATTCAGAGAGCCACTGAACAATGGTGATGCCAGATTAGTGGGCGATAATCCATGAACTTAATCTCTAACAGGGACTATAAACTGAAAACCGTCATTTTCGGCTTAAACTGTGCGCCTTATCTCGCTATACGCACACTATACCAACTCGTAAAAGAAGTAAAACAGAAATACCCCTTAGCGTCTCCCATCTTAGAGAATGAGACTTATGTTGATGGCGTGCTTTCTGGCGGTCATGACATACGCTCAGCCGAACAGGCCCTCTCACAAGTCATACTAGCGCTCTGAAATACTCAAAAAAATTAGTAAAGAAGACTTGCTTGATACAAACTTTCTCTAATTCGAAAAAGCAAGCACAACAAAAACTCTCGGGATTAAATGGAACGCAATGACGGATTCCTTCTCTTATACCGCTGAGTCCATACCAGTATCCTCCGCTAGCACAAAGCGACAGATTTTATCCTCTGTCGCGAAACTTTTTGACCCCGCAGGATGGCTTACGCCGACTGGGATGAGCAAGTCAAGCCCCTTCGCCTTACAAAATGGAGACAGTTTGCAAATAACTTACAAACAATCCCAACAATCCAAATACCCCGATGGGTAAACTACGCACCGGACCAACATGTCGAGCTACATGCCTTCTGTGACGCCTCTGAAAAGGCATACTGCGCGAACATATATATGCGAAACACACAAGGGCCTCGCATAACTTCTCACCTGTTGGTGCTCCACTTAGAACGACGAGCTTACCACGTCTCGAACTTTGCGGAGCTCTCCTCTTAGCAAAATTGGCCGCAGTCGTCCAATCTCATCTCGAGCTCTCCACAACCAGATTGACGCTCTGGTCTGATTCAGAGATTGTTTTAGCATGGCTAGAAAAACCGCCTCATACTTGGAAGACCTTCGTCTCCAATCGAACCGCTCAGATAATCGACCTAATTGGTAATGCCACCTGGAAGCACGTGCGTAGCAAAGACAATCCCGCAGATATGGGTACTCGGGGATGCACGCCCCTCGACCTGGCAACCTCCTCATTGTGGTGGAATGGCCCAGAATGGCTCTCCGCTTAATGCTTAATTCTCGACCCATATCCCCACTCTCAGGAGATCCTGCGGATTTCACGGCGCTTACGCCCGGTCATTTTCTCAGGGGAGCGCCCCTCCCATCTATTCCCGAAGTCAACGATGACCACCTGCCTCTCCTGAATAGATGGGAAAAAGTTAAAGTTTTGCATCATCAGTTTAATGAACGATAGAAAGAGGACTATTTGAAGGATTTACAGAAGCGTTACCGGTGGAAGGACACCCGAAAGGAGCCAAAGATCGGCGAGTGTGTGCTCATCAACGTCAACACACTACCGCCAACGGAATGGCGTCTAGGACGTATTGAGAAGGCCCACCCCGGCCCAAACGGGCATATCCGTGTTGTCGATGTTCGCAACCAGTCCGGCATTCTTACCCGACCACTGGTCAAATTATGCTTCTTGCCATCACAAGATATGAATCCCAGTCCTAGTGAGATTAATTAGCCTTACCCCACATTCGAGCCACCCCGTTTCTGCTATCTCCAGTACCCCCGCTTAAGCCCTGTCAATATTCGTCACTTTACTTGTAATCGCACATTAATCCGACCAATACGTTTTTATCTCATAAAAATAAAAAAAATAGATTACCTCTTGTGAAAATACAATAATAACTAAAGTATGCCCTCAATACCTCCTTTGCAGATTGAAACCAATCACGCTCCGCAACCAGCACCACGAACGTCATTAAGGTCCATCGTTGTGAATGCCGCCTCCAACTCCCAAGCGATCACCGAACGGGCAGAGGACTACCAACGATGTCGCCTGTGCACCCGTCATCATTCGTTGCGCAAGTGCCTGGTTTTCCGCAAAATGAAACCGCCGCTTAGATATCTCCTGGCACGAGCGCATCAGTTCTGTACGAACTGCCTCGCGCTGTCCCATTGCACCCGAGAGTGCCCTCCGCTGAAGCTTGCAGATTTTGCAAGCAACTCCACCACAGCTTGCTACATCGCCATTCACCGCCCCCAAACATGAAGCAGCGGCCAGCACGCCGCGCTCAATCAAGCAGCAATGGTCAACGCGCAAAAGACAGCACGCAGTCCCTCATCAGCAGTTTGTCCGCCATCCATCGGAGGGCGCCAGAGCAGGATACGCCCGCGGGCAGAATTTCCGCTACCACAGCAAACTTGTCACCATCCACGATTCGCTCATGTCCAGGAGCGTAACATTGCAGGCCATCTAGCTGCAGCAGCTTTACCGCATTACACCCGCTTTCAGCAAGGCGACCAACGCACAGTCCGCTGTACCGCTCAGGGCCTACATACGACATTTGCTCGCAGTAAAGTTTCAAAGCAACTGGTTAAAGAAGCCATACGCACTTTGCGGGAGCTAAAGGAATCACTAGACGCTTAACGCGTCTAGGGCGGCCAGAATGGTTAAGTCACTACGCAGACTCCTGTAAGTTGCACCAACATGATAGAAAAACAAAACCACACCACCACTTGGCAACCCTAATTCAGCGCTTGTCAGCAGACTAACTATGAGGGAGCGAAATAAGTTTTTTATTATACTTTTTTTATATACTTTTTTGACCCACCGCGTGCGATCGAAACTTTTTCTTCCTTTTTTCTGCATCGCTGCTCCAAAGTAAAATCGCCTTATCATAGAATTTATTACCACTTGTATCATTGAAGTATCGTTTGAATTGTGAATTTATATTCCGTGTACAAAGTAAATAAAGCCACTGTGAAATCGAGTGCTGGCAGTCTAACTAAAATTGTAAATCAGCGTGTTCAATTTCCACCGCATCGAATTCCCAGCGCTTTTACCCTTCATAGCCGCCGCCACCTGAGCCCCGACTTATCGCAAGGAGAGGCCGCCCGACGCAGCCGTGTTGGCCAACGACCACAGCGCCCATTTCGCCAGTGCAGCCAGCACCTAAGCCTGAACAACGTGCAATAGTCTCGAAAGGAGGCTAACCGCCACGTTCACACATCCTATACCCTATCCTAAAACACGAAACTTCACAAAGCTTTGAAATCCGAAATACCTTAAGACCCTATAACAATAACAATATGAAAAGATCAATTGACATATTGGGAACGGCATGGAAATACCTAGCTTCTACTAGGTTCTCCTGATTATGAAGATTTTAATATAATACCTAATAATTTAAATAACCTGAATAAAAATAACAATGACCAAGTAGTAATTAACAAATTATTTGAAAACGCTTAAATAACATAACTAGTATAGTAAACAAAATGTTAAACACAATAAGAAAGGACTACGCTACCCTAACAGATATACTAATAAATTTGCAAAATAGAATCAGACTAATTAAATAAAAACTAATTAATAATGGGCAAAAAATAATATAAATTCAGCAATGTTAAACAAAGAAGAAATAGAATTGTCAATCAGTAAATTAAGAGAAGAAAAGTAATATTTAAAAATGCCGAAGCAGCATTAGAATTATCAAAAGTAAATGTATTAAGCAAAGATATAAAAATTCTATATATGGTTAAAATACATCTAACATTAAAAGAAACATTTAATTATTATACGACCGATAAAGAGAATAAACAATATTGTAATAAAAACCGAATATAATGAAATACTGAAAGGAAAAGATTCATTCTTTGGAATACAAAATTTATGTGTAGCTAGGATAATTAATAGCTTAAACTCAACATGTTCGACAACCAATGGCCATCACGTCCCTAAGCTAGAAGAAATTAAACCAGGAGTCATATTGCTAAACCAATTCGACGGCAAATTAGAAGTCAATGCGACACCCCAAGAAATAAGTGGAACACATGTCATCATATTATACAATTCAACAATTGAAATCAAGAGCCAAACATTTAGTTATATTCAAGCAAAACCAACTGAAACAATCCCTGCAATACTACAGCCAATCCCACTAGAAAAGGACAACATTGAACTACTTTCCTTAGAGGCTTTGAAAGATCTGCATATCAACCACACATTCTCCGTCGGAAGCTTAACAACGGCAGAATTTTTAATACTTCTCTTCTTAAGGAAGCGATCCCTGAAAATCCAATATGTGGAAAAATAAAAAACAAAGTCCTGCACAAGCCCGGCAAACGAAACCAATAACATTCCAACATGTGTAAATTTCAATAATTTACCATATCATACTTACAGGGGGAGGAGTTAACGCAACAGCTTACAACAGCTCAGAAGAATTGTACGATGCCAACGGCCAATAACTGTGCACGCGTATTCGCGTAACTGCTAACCCCGCATCAACCAATTCGCGTTGTCCGATCAACACTGGGCCGTGGGAATCTCGTTTCCTAAAAAAAATTGAATGCATGGAAGTCGGTTTGGTGCAATGAGGTACAGAGGGTGTAATTGGGTATAGTGGTGCTTCTGGGTATGCGGTTACAGTTGCACGGCTGTACTCAATCCCTACTCTTACGTCCACGTTCGCGCACCCTGGGCAACGAGAGCAACCCATGTGCGAGATACGGTAACCAACCCGTGTGGAGCCATGGCTCACGGCTAATGGAGAGGGAGCTTTAGTGGAGCCACTCCGACATATTCGGTTTAAGGGTTCACTAAAGTCCGCAGCGTCTGTTTACCAGGAGGTGCGACTGCAAGCGGGCGTATGTCTTGGAGCAAGCGGCTCGCTATATAAACGAACTTAAAATTTTCACGCCCTGCAACGGGTTGTGTGCAGGGCTTGGAACCCGTCACGTAAAAAACCACTTCCAAAGAAAATGAAGACAAAGCCTCTGATGAGACACCCCTTTTTTGATGACGACCACTGCAAACGTATTAAGGACAATGATTTGAGGGCATGCACCTGGAATGTCCGGGCTCTTAATTGGGAAGGTGCCTCTGCCCGGTTAGTTGATAACCTCAGCAGAGCACAGGCCGTCATCACCGCCATCCAAGAGATGCGATGGACGGAGCAAGGGAAAAATCTAGACCCAAATTTGGTGTCGGATTTGTGGTGGGAGAGAGACCGCGCCGTAAAGTACAGTCGTTCACTCCGGTGGATGAACGTCTCGCCACAATCCGCATCAAGGGAGACTCTTCAAAATCTTCAAAATCGTGATTGGTGATTTCAATGCGAAGGAGGGCAAGGAGGGCACCTTTGGTTCCACTGTCGGAAAATTCAGTCTCCACGACGAAACGTCTGAAACAGGTTGCGACTGATCGACTTCGCCGAGGCCCGAAACATGGTAGTCTGTAGTACCAGGTTACAGCATAGGATAATACATCAGGCTACGTGGCTGTCTCCAGATGGTAAGACACGAAACCAAATCCACCACGTTGTGTATAGACGGAAGGCACGCTTCCAGTGACCTAGATGTGCACACGATCCGAGAAGCCAACATCGACTCGGATCATGTTCTTGTGGCAGCTAAGATCCGCACGCGCCTCTGTGTAGCAAAAAGCGCACGCAAATGGACACAAGGAAAGCTCGACGTCGGAAAGCTGCAATCGCAACAGACAGCCACCCGCTTCGCCACTCGACTTGCACTCCTGCTCTCTTAGAGCAATAATCAACAGAACGATATTGCCGAGCAGTGGAACCATATTTCTCGCTGTCTACATACCACCGCTGAAGAATCCATCGGATTTCAGCGAGTCCGAAAGAACAACTGGTATGACGTGGAATGTCAGGCCGCTGCAGAACGTAAAGACGCGAGCTGTGCGGGAGCGGTATCGTGAGTTGAAAAAGGAAGCAAGACGCATTTTTCGTGAGAAAAAGAGAATGGCCGAAATGCGTGAGTGCGAAGAGTTTCAGATGCTGGCCGACAGGAATAGCGCCCAAAAATTTTTTCAGAAAGTATGGCGGCTAACAGAAGGTTTCAAGGCCGCATTCCTGTAAGAATGAAAACGGCGACTTGGTGACTGATGTCCACAGCATACTTAAATTATGGAGGGAGCACTTCTTCACACTGCTTAATGGAAGCAGCTGCAACAACGATGGAGAAGATGCTGAACCCGAATCCCCAATCAATGATGATGGACGTGATGTACCATCTCCCGACCATGACGAAATTCGTAAAGCGATAGCACGGCTGAAGAACAACAAAGCCCCCGGGGCTGACGGGTTACCAGCTGAGTTATTTAAGTACGGCGGAGAGGAGCTGGTTAAGTGCATGCACGAGCTCATCTCTAGAATATGGTCGGAAGAACGCATGCCTGCTGATGGAAACTTAAGCGTGCTCTGCCCAATCCACAAAAAGGGTGATCCTGAAGTCTGTGCCAATTATAGCGGGATTAGTTTTCTTAACATCGCCTATAAGGTTCTGTTAAGTGTATTGTGTAAAAGTCTTAAGCCAACCGCCAATGAACTGATTGGACCTTATCAGTGTGGCTTTAGACCTGGTAAATCTACCACCGACCAGATATTCACAATACGCCAGATCTTGAAAAAGACCCGAGAAAGAAGAATCGACACACACCATCTTTTTGTCGACTTCAAGGCCGCCTTCGACAGCACGAAAAGAAGTTGCCTTTATGCCGCAATATCCGAATTTGGTATCCCGGCAAAACTTATACGGCTATGTAAAATGACGTTGAGCAACACCACCAGCTCCATCAGGATTGGGAAGGACCTCTCCGAGCCGTTTGATACCAAACAAGGTTTCAGACAGGGTGACTCTTTGTCGTGTGACTTTTTTAACCTTATGCTGGAGAAAATAATTCGAGCCGCAGAACTAAATCGGTCAGGTACCATCTTTTATAAGAGTGTGCAACTGCTGGCGTACGCCGATGACATTGACATCATCGGCCTTAACAACCGCGCAGTTAGTTCTGCCTTCTCCAAACTGGATAGAGAAGCGAAGCGAATGGGTCTGGAGGTGAACAAGGGCAAGACGAAGTATCTCCTTCCATCAAATAGACAGTCGGCACATTCACGACTGGGATCACAAATCACTGTTGACAGTTATAACTTTGAAAAAGTTGAGAACTTCGTTTACTTAACCAGCATTCGTTAAGGAACCAGCATTAACACCAATAACAGCGTCAGCCTTGAAATCCAACGGACAATCTCTCTTGCCAACAAGTGCTACTTCGGACTGAGTAGGAAATTGTCGACGGACAAAAACCATACTCTATAAGTCTCTCATCATGCCCGTCCTATTGTATGGTGCAGAAGCATGGACGATGACAACATCAGATGAGAGGGCTCTTGGAGTGTTCGAGAGAAAGATTCTCCGAAAGATTTATGGACCTTTGCGTCTTTGCGAAGGCGAATACCGCGTTCGATGCAACGATGAGCTGTACGAGCTGTACAATGACGTAGATATAGTGCAGCGTAGTGGATGAAATAGCTCCAGCCCTGAAGGTTTTTGACGCGGTACCCGCAGGTGGTAGCAGAGGAAAAGGAAGACCTCCTCTGCGTTGGAAAGACCAAGTGGAAAAATACTTGGCTATACTTGGGATTTCCAATTGGCGCCAGTAAGCACGAGATAGGGACAGCTGGCGTGCTTTGTTGACCTCGACCAAAATCGTTTAGGCGGTTAATGCGGCAATTTAGTTAGTAAGTAAGCATGGAAGTCAGTGCAGAATCCTTGCATTTAATTACTCGTACTTATCGTTATAAACTCCTCGACACCTTTATTCGAGGACTAAAGAGTGACCTCCCTCTATCCGTCCACTTATGCTTAAAGTTGGAGAACCACAATTTTCGATCACACTACGCGCTGAATAATAATGTCCAAGCTAGGAATGCAGGCTCAAGATTTTCGGACATCCCTTCCACCCAGACCAATGAACAACGAATTTTATCCACATTTAGTTTATATCCCCAGACCACACGCACCTCCACAAAATGTCTTACCCCAACTCCACCCACAACTTTTTCCCAATTTTCACAATATCCCAATCTATACGCAAATGACAACATGTGGCTAAGCAAACTGACACAACCAGAGCCAAAGGAAGTTTTTCCCTCAACAAGTGCCTTTTAAGCAACAAAGAAATTTCTACATAGAAGCTGGAAATCATGAGAACCAATATCACCCATACAATGAACAGGACCAATACTATACTTAGGACCAACAATAATGTGCTTCAACGACTGACGAATATGAAGCAGCAATAGCATGAGAAGAAGGTGGACAATCAGTTCAATAATATGCTGACATAAACCAAGACTTGTGATAAAAGATAACGAAATATCCCTTAACTCTGCTAGCATATCATCCGTACTCATAGAACAAATGTCAATCAATGTTTATACCAAAGCACCATATAGTAGCGCAAGCAATGTACACGTTGAAAGATTACATAGTACACTTTCCGAAATAATGAATTATTATTCTAGTCAGTGCAGGAATATAATTCATCAATCCACTCAACAACCAAGAAAAAACCCACAGACAAATTTGTTGAAAATATAATTCTTAATGATCCTCAACAGCTAGAACAGCAAAGACAAGAAAATATTTCAAAACTTAAAAGGAAACAGGAACTAGACCTTTCTTATCACAATAGGAAAATATCAGAAATTAAGGATTATGCACCAGGGGATGTAATTTATGAAAAAATAAATAAAAGACTTATTTCAAAATTAACTCCGAAATAGACAAAAGAAATAGCATCCGAAAATAATAGAACAACAATAAAAACTGTTTCCGGTCGAATTCCGCATAAATCTGTAATAAAAACTTGAATTGTCTTTTCAGGAAAATGGGCTACTTTATACTTCTAATTATTTTTACCACAATCACGACATCATTAACGGACGTAAAAATCCTGGCTTATAGTAAAACGCAATTGGTGACAATAGGCAATGGGCAAACGAAAATACAAAACGGCACATTTCGACTTATTCATCTTATTGACCTAGAAAAATATGAACTCTTTTTGACAGAGACGTATGGGGAGATAACTAACTAAATCCCTCAGAATCACTTCCTATACCCTATCCTAAAACACGATACTTCACACACCTTTGAAATCCGAAATACCTTAAAACCCTATAACAATAACAAGATGAAAAGATCAATTGACATATTGGGAACGGCATGGAAATACGTAGCTTCTCCTAGGTTCTCCTGATCATGAAGATTTTAATATAATAACTAATAATTTAAATAACCTGAATAAAAATAACAATGACCAAGTAGTAATTAACAAATTATTTGAGAAACGCATAATTAACCTAACTAGTATAGTTAACAAAATGTTAAACACAATAAGAAAGGACGTCGGTATCCTCACAGAAATAGTAATAAATTTGCAAAATAGAATCAGACTAATTAAATAAAAACTAATTAATATAACATATGCCGTTTAATGCGCAAAAAATAATATAAAAAATTCAGTAATGTTAAACAAAGAAGAAATAGAATTGTCAATCAGTAAATTAAGAGAAGAAAAAGTAATATTTAAAAATGCCGAAGCAGCATTAGAATTATCACAAGTAAATGTATTAACCAAAGATGTAAAAATTCTATGTATGGGTTAAATACCTCTAACATTAAAAGAAACATTTAATTATTATACGACCGGTAAAGAGAATAAACAATAGTGCAATAAAAACCGATTATAATGAACAACAATAGAAATCAACAGCCAAACATTTAGTTATATTCAAGGAAAACCGATTGAAACAATCACTGCAATACTAAAGCCAATCCTTTTAGAAAAGGACAACATTGAACGACTTTTCTTAGAGGCTTTGAAATATCTGCATATCCTCTACACATTCTCCTTCGGAAGCTTAAGAACGGCAGCATTTTTAGAAATCTAAATACCTCTCTTCTTAAGGAAGCGATCCGTGAAAATCCAATAGGTGGAAAACAAAAAAACAAAGTCCAGCACGAGGCAGGTAGTTCACCTGCCAAACGAAACCAATAACATTCCAACATACATATGTACATTTTAATAATTTACTATTTTACTAAAGATCGTGGGAGATGAGTTAACGCAACAGTTTACAACAGCTCAGAAGAATTGTATGGTGCCCACGGTCAATAACTCGCGTATTCGCATAACTGCTAACCCCGCATCAACCAATTCGCGGTGTCCGATCGACAGTGGGCAGTGGGAATAGCAACTCAGCAAATTCACCAATCAACGCACATGCAGGTGCAATATGACTGATGGCCAAAAGCAGGTTTAATTTGGAGTTGAGGAGATAAATTTATTCACATTTAAGTTTGAAGGCAATCAATAAACGAGTCCACCGCCTTTTTGAAAATGACTTTATTTTTAAAATAACTTAACTGGCGCCCGAACAGGGACCAGTTCAAGTTCATGTTCGGTTTATTATAAGTAGTGTCTTCCGAAATACGTAGCGATTGCATTTAAACTTAGTAATTTCCTTAATAAATAGTGAACAAAAACCCAACGTGGAAACCGGAAGGAGAAAACCAGCGCAACACTGATCCAGGACAATAACCACTAACAGCGTTTGATTCCGATAGGAAAAGAACGCATATTTTCATTCGTCCGCACCGTGGGTACCATAGTAAGCCGTGAAAAGAATAATGCCCGGTCGTCAGGAGCTGATAGTATAGTAAGACTTAAATTAAGAATTATAATAACAGAAAGTGAAAATAAAGAGTATAAAAAAAAAAAAAAATTAATTCATAGAAATAGAAAGTGCAAACAAAAGTAGGTATCTAAAAAAAAACGATTTAGTTCAAAGAAATAAAAGAGTAAACATAAGTATCTAAAAAAATCGAATTAACTAACATTAGCAGAATAAGTGATATTTTGTTTTCTGTTTCAAAATTACTTTAATATCGCCAGACTTGTACAGCCAATAACTAAATAAAATCCAAAGCTGCGATTCACCACCCAAGGGACCCTCCAGAGAATTATAAATTAAACAAAATAATAACAAGCAAGGCTTTAACAGTCTTTAACATGAAAAGGAAGAGAGCCGAGATTCACCTCCTAACGGGGGACCCTCCGGTTCTTATATTATAGAGAGATTAAAAATAAAATAAATTTATCCGTCCGACCCCCAGTGCTTAACGCACCTCCTGCAGGCAATCCCCAGCCAGCTCCTCAGAACGAAATAAACCTTGACTAATTGACGAACATCATAACGAACGTAGTGAACTATATATTTAATCAAGAAGAACGAAATTTAGTACAGAACGACCCTAACCACAATGCGATGGAATTTCGCACACATATCGGACGTGACCATAGATTCCAACTTGGCGAATAGCATTACAGAGTTGGATAAAATCCCAGAAGTAGTGCGGTGCCTACGTGAATTCTCTGGTAGTCCAGGAGAGTTCACTTGGTGGAAGAAAAGCGTAGACCGCATATTGCAAATCTACGAACCACGAAAAGGAACGCCGAAATATGACGGCATCCATAATGTTGTGCAAAACAAAATCGTGGGCAACGCCGACATTGCCCTGGAATCGTACAACACGCCATTAGACTGGAAGGCAGTACCAGATGACTTCATTTGAGCAGGGCACCTCATTATACAAGAATTTTACAACCAGGTTTATTTACATTTATCTCTAATCCTGTATAAAATTGAATGCATGGAAGTCGGTGCAGAATCCTTACATTTACTTACACGTACTTATCGATATAAAGCCCTCTGCACCTTTATTCGAGAACTAAAGGGTGATCTGCCAAGACTTCTTCGCATGAGGGAACCAGCAGACCTCCCTCTAGCTCTCCACTTATGCTTAAAGATAGGAAGGCTCAAGATTTTCGGACACCCCTTCCACCTAGACCAATGAACAACGAATTTTATCCACAAGTAACTTATATACCAACAGCGCCCACAACTTTTACCCAATTTTCACAATACCCCAAACTATAGGCAAATGACACAACCTGCGGCTAAGCCACAACTGCCACGACCAGAGCCAATGGAAGTTTTTCTCTCAACAAGTGCCTTTTAAGCAACAAAAAAAATTTCCGCACAGGAGCAAAAAATCATGAGAACCAATATCACCCATACAATGAACCGGACCAATACTATACTCAGGACCAACAAGATTGGGCTCCAACGACTGACGAATTTGAAGCAGCAATTACTAAAGAAGAAGGTGGACAATCAGTTTCAGAATATGCTGACATAAACCAAAACTCGTGATAATAGATAACGAAAAATCCCTTAACTTTGCTAGCATATCATCAGTACTCATAGACCAAATGTCAATCAATGTTTATACCAAACCACCATACAGTAGCTTTAGCAATGGAAACGTTGAAAGATTCCATAGTACACTTTCCGAAATAATGAAATGTCTGAAAGCAAATTGCATAGGAATAGCATTCGAAGAATTATTATTCTAGTCAATGCAGGAATATAATTCATCAATCCACTCAACAACCAAGAAAAAACCCACAGACACATTTGTTGGAAATATAATTCTTAATGATCCTTAACAGATAGAACAGCAAACACAAGAAAATGTTTCCCTACTTAAAAGAAAACAGGAACTAGACCTTTCTTATTACAATAGGAAAAGATCGGAAATTAAGGATTGTTCCACAGGGGATGTAATTTATGCAAAAATAAATAAAAGACTTGGTTCAAAATTAACTCCGAAATACACAAAAGAAATAGCATCCGAAAATAATAGAACAACAGTCAAAACTGTATCCGGACGAATTCATCATAAATTTTTAATAAAAACTTGAAATATCTTTTTCAGGAAAATGGGCTACTTTATACTTCTAATTATTTTAATAACATACGTAAAAATTCTGGACTATAGTAAAGCGCAATTGGAGACAATAGACAATGGGCAAGCGAATGAAGATTTTAATATAATAACTAATAATTTAAATAACCTGAATAAAAATAACAATGGCCAAGTAGTAATTCACAAATTATTTGAGAAACGCATAAGTAACATAACTAGTATAGTAAACAAAATGTTAAACACAATAAGAAAGGACGACGGTATTCTAACAGATATACTAATAAATTTGGAAAATATAATCAGACTAATTAAATAAAAACTAATTAATATAAGATATGCCGTTTAATGGGCAAAAAATAATATAGTAAATTCAGTAATGTTAAACAAAGAAGAAATATAATTGCCAATCAGTAAATTAAGAGAAGAAAAAGTAATATTTAAAAATGCCGAAGAAGCATTAAAATTATCAAAAGTAAATGTATTAAGCAAATATATAAAAATTCTATATATGGTTAAAATACATCTAACATTAAAAGAAACATTTAATTATTATACGACCGGTAAAGATAATAGACAATATTGTAATAAAACCGATAATAATGAAATACTGAAAGGAAAATATTCATTCTTTGGAATAAAAAATGAATGCGAATCTGATAACGATTTAACAATTTGCAAAATAATGAACTTGGTGGATTTAAGTAAAGATTTATGTGTAGCTAGGATAATTAATTGCTTAAACGCAACATGTTCGACAACCAATGGCCATCACGTCCCTAAGCTAGAAGAAATAAAACCAGGAGTCATATTGCTAAACCAATTCGACGGCAAATTAGAAGTCGATGCGACACCCCAAGAAATGAGTGGAACACATGTCATCATATTATACAATTTAACAATTGAAATCAAGAGCCAAACATTTAGTTATATTCAAGCAAAACCAACTGAAACAATCCCTGCAATACTACAGCCAATCCCATTAGAAAAGGACAACATTGAACTACTTTCCTTAGAGGCTTTGAAAGATCTGCATATCAACAACACATTCTCCGTCGGAAGCTTAACAACGGCAGCATTTTTAGTAATCTTAATGCAATGGGGTACAGTGGTGCTTCTGGGTATGCCGTTACAGTTGCGCGGCTGTTCTCAATCCCTACTCTTACGTCCACATTCGTGCACCGTGGGCAACGTGAGCAACCCATGTGCGAGATACGGTAACCAACCCGTGTGGAGCCATGGCTCACGGCTAAAAGAGAGGGAGCTTTAGTGGAGCCACTCCGACATATTCGGTTTAAGGGTCCACTAAAGTCCGCAGCGTCTGTTAACCAGGAGGTGCGGCTGCAAGCGGGCGTCTGTCTTGGAGCAAGCGGCTCGCTTTATAAACGAATTTAAAATTTCAACCCCCAGCAATGGGTTGTGCACAGGGCTTGGAACCCGCCACGTAAAAAACCACTTCCAATGAAAAGCTAAGCAAAGCCTCGGACAGGACCCTCTTTTTAGATGACGGCCACGGCAAACGTTTTATGGACCATGATTTGAGGGTATGCACCTGGGATGTCCGAACCCTTAATTTGGAAGGTGCCTCTCCCGGCTGGTTGATGTCCTCGGAAGGGCGAAGGCTGACATCACTGCCATCCAAGGAATGCGATGGACGGGGCAAGGGAGGAAAACGGTAGGCCCTTGCGACGTATACTACAGCTGCCATGTAAAGGAATTCAATTACGGTGAACGATTTGTGGTGGCGGAGGGAATTCGCCGTAAAGTACTGTCGATCACTCCGGTGGACGAACGTCTCACCACAATCCGCATAAAGGCGAGATTCTTCAACATCTCCCTGATTTGCGCCCATGTCCCGACGGAAGAGAAGCACGATGGGACCAAAGATTGCTTCTCCTGGAACGCACGTTCGAACGCTGCCCCCAACACGATATAAAAATCGTGATAGGCGATTTTAATGCCAAGGTGGGCAAGGAGGGCATCTTTGGTTCCACAGTCGGAAAATTCAGTCTCCACGAGGAAACGTCCGATAACGGATTGAGACTGATCGACTTCGCCGGGGCCCGAAACATGGTAGTCTGTAGTACCAGGTTTCAGCATAGGAGCATACATCAGGCTACGTGGCTGTCTCTAGATGGCAAGACACGAAACCAAATCGACCATGTTGTGATAGACGGAAAGTACGCTTCCAGTGTCCTAGATGTGCGCACGATCCGAGGAGCCAACATTGACTCGGACCATTATCTTGTCGCAGCCGAGATACGCACGCGTCTCTGTGCGTCAAAAAGCGTGCGGAAAGGCACACAAGGAAAGCCCGACGTCGGAAAGTTGCAATCACAACAGACAGCCACGCACTTCGCTACTCGACTCGCACTCCTGCTCTCTGAGAGCTCTAATCAACACAGCGATATTTTAGAGCAATGGAACCACATCTCTTGCTCTTTACGTACCGCCGCTGAACAATCTATTGGTTTTCAGCGAGCCCGGAAAAATGACTGGTACGATGAGGAATGTCGCGTTGCCACGGATCGGAAAGATGCTGCCTACAGGGCCACGTTGCGATCGGGCGCAACACGAGCCTTGCGGGAGAGTTGTCGTGAGTTGAAGAAGGAAGCGAGACGCATTTTTCGAGAGAAGAAGATAAAGGCCGAAATGCGTGAGTGCGAAGAGCTTGAAATGCTGGCCGACAGGAAAAGCGCCCGAAAATTCTTTCAGAAAATACGACGACTAACAGAAGGTTTTAAAACCGGGGCGAATTCCTGTAAGAACGACAACGGCGACCTGGTAACTGACGTTCAGAATATACTTGGTTTATGGAGAGAGCACTTCTCCACACAACTTAGTGGTAGTGACAGAGACCACCTTGGAGAAGATGATGATCCCGAAACCCCAATCTATGACGACGGAATTCATGTTCCGTTACCCGACTGCGATGAAATCCGTATATCAATAGCACGGCTAAAGAACAACAAAGCGTCCGGAGTTGACGGGCTGTCAGCTGAGTTATTTAAATACGGTGGAGAAAAGTTGGTAAAGCGCATGCACCAGCTAATCTATAGAGTATGGTCGGACGAATGCATACCTACTGATTGGAATCTAAGTGTACTTTGCCCAATCCATAAGAAGGGTGATACTGCAATTCGCGCCAACTATCGTGGTATAAGCCTTCTTAACATTGGATATAAGGTTCTGTCGAGCGTATTGTGTGAGACACTAAAGCCCACCGTCAATGAACTGATTGGACCTTATCAGTGTGGCTTTAGACCTGGTAAATCTACTATCGACCAGATATTCACAGTGCGCCAGATCTTGGAAAAGACCCAAGAAAGAAGAACCGACACGCACCACCTTTTTGTCGACTTCAAAGCTGCTTTCGACAGCACAAAAAGAAGTTGCCTTTATGCCGCAATATCCGAATTTGGTATCCCGGCAAAACTTATACGGCTATGTAAAATGACGTTGAGCAACACAACCAGCTCCATCAGGATTGGGAAGGACCTCTCCGAGCCGTTTGATACCAAACGAGGTTTCAGACAGGGTGACTCTTTGTCGTGTGACTTTTTTAACCTTATGCTGGAGAAGATAATTCGAGCCGGAGAACAAAATTGGTCAGGTACCATCTTTTATAAGAGTGTGCAACTGCTGGCGTACGCCAATGACATTGACATCATCGGCCTTAACAACCGCGCAGTTAGTTCTGCCTTCTCCAAGCTGGATCGAAAAGCGAAGCGAATGGGTCTGGAGGTGAACGAGGGCAAGACGAAGTACCTCCTGCCATCAAATAGACAGTCGGCGTATTCACGACTGGGATCTAACATCACTATTGACAGCTATAACTTTGAAAAAGTACAGGACTTCGTTTATTTAGGAACCAGCATTAACATCAATAACAGTGTCAGCCTTGAAATCCAACGCAGAATCTCTCTTGCCAACAAGTGCTACTTCGGACTGAGTAGGCAACTGAGCAGTAAAGTCCTCTCTCGACGGACAAAAATCACGCTGTATAAGTCTCTCATTATGCCCGTCCTGATGTATGGCGCAGAACATGAAGATATCTGATGAGAAGGCTCTGGGAGTGTTCGAGAGAAAGATTCTCCGAAAGATTTATGGGCCTTTACGCCTTTGCGATGGTAAATACCGTAGAAGATGGAACGATGACCTGTACGAGCTTTATAACGACATAGATATAGTGCAGCGAATTAAGATCCAGCGGCTTCGCTGGCTTGGTCATGTCGTTCGAATGGATGAAAGTGCCCCAGCTCTGAAAGTATTCGACGCGGTACCCGCGGGTGGTAACAGAGAAAAAGGGAAGCCTCCTCTGCGTTGGAAAGACCAGGCGGTAAAGGACTTGGGTACGCTTGGTATTACCAACTGGCGCCAGTTAGCGAAAGAGAGAAATAACTGGCGTGCTGTGCTAAGCTCGGCCAAAATCGCATAGGCAGGTTATCGAGCCAATGAAAGAAAGAAAAGAAAGAAGAAAAATAATACTTCTCTTCTTAAGGTAGCGATCCGTGAAAATCCAATATGTGGAAAAAGAAAAAAACAAAGTCCTGCACAAGCCCGGCAAACGAAACCAATAACATTCCAACATATGCAAATTTCAATAATTTACCATTTTACTAATGATGCAGGACGATCATACTCAAAGGGGGAGGAGTTAACGGAACAGCTTACAGAATTGTACGGTGCCAACGGTTAATAACTGTGCACGTGTATTCGCATAACTGCTAACCCCGCATCAACCAACTCGCAGTGTCCGATCGACAGTGGGCCGTGGCAGCCTCGTATCCTGAATGAAATTGAATGCATGGAAGTAGGTGCATAATCCTAACATTTAATTACACGTTCTTATCGTTATAAAGCCCTATATACCTTTATTCGAGGACTAAAGAGTGATCTGCCAAGACTTCTTGGCATGAGGGAACCAGCAGACCTCCATCTAGCTCTCCACTTATGCTTAAAGTTGTAGGGCCGAAATTTTCCATCACACTACGACAACCCTTCAACCCAGACCAATGAACAACGAATTTTTTCTACAATTATATCCCCAGACCACACACAAAATGTCTTACGCTAACAGCGCCCACATCTTTTTCCCAATTTTCACAACACCCCACACTATAGGCAAATGACACAACCTGCGACTAAGCCACAACTGCCACGACCAGAGCTAAGGGAAGTTTTTCTTTCAACAAGTGCCTTTGAAGCAACAAAGAAATTTCCACATAGGAGCAGAAAATCATGGGAACCATTATCACCCATACAATGAACAGGACCAATAGTATACTCAGGACCAACAAGATTGGGCTCCAACGACTGTCGAATATGAAGCAGCAATAACTAAAGAAGAAGGTGGACAATCAGTTTCAGAACATGCTGACATAAACCAAAACTCGTGATAATAGATAACGAAAAATCCCTTAACTTTGCTAGCATATCATCAGTACTCATAGACCAAATGTCAATCAATGTTTATACCAAACCACCATATACATAGTAGCGCAAGCAATGGACACGTTGAAAGATTCCATTCGAAGAATTATTATTCTAGTCAGTGCAGGAATATAATTCATCAATCCACTCAACAACCATGAAAAACCCCATAGACACATTTGTTGGAAATATAATTCTTAATGGTCCTCAACAGCTAGAAAAGCAAAGACAAGAAAATGTTTCCCTACTTAAAAGAAAACAGGAACTAGACCTTTCTTATCACGATAGGATAATATCGGAAATTAAGGATTATTCCACAGGGTATGTAATTTATGCAAAAATAAACAAAAGACTTAGTTCAAAATTATTTCCGAAATACAAAAAAGAAATAGTATCCGAAAATAATAGAACAACAGTAGAAACTGTATCCGGACGAATGCATCATAAATCTGTAATAAAAACTTGAAATATCTTTTTCAGAAAAATGGGCTACTTTATACTTCTAATTATTTTTACCACAATCACGACCTCATTACCGGTCGTAAAAATTCTGGACTATAGTAAAGCGCAAATGCAGACAATAGACTATGGGCAAGCGAAAATACAAAACGGCACCTTTCGACTTATTCATCTTATTGACCTAAAAAAATGTGAACTCTTTTTGACAGAGACATAAGGGGAGATAACCAACCAAATCCCTCAGAATCACTTCCTACACCCTTTCCTAAAACAAAGACTAATAATCGCTTTCGTTGAGTGCAGACGAGTTTTGGTTTGCCCGCGCTCACTAATTATCATTTTTTTAATAAAGTTTTTATTTAACAATTATGGACGACTTTTGTGGAAAGTGCTCTAAATCGTTTGACTGTGCCATGGCTTTTGTAAGAAACAATTTCATCGTGGTTGCTGTTAGATTACTTAAAACAAATCGCCATTTCAGCTACTTTTGTGTTGACTATGTTAATTTTCCCGGAAAGCTCTGTAAAGCGTATGTTTCGTTGATGGTGGCACAAAAAATAGGCATGGAGTCCGTTCTGAGTGTTTTCGATTAAAAATTCAAACAACTTGCCTTGCAAATTGATGTAATCAAACAAAATATTGATATTATTAACACACAAACTCATAACAATAATGCTGAGTGCATTGAGCAGCTTACTGCCGAAGTTAATGCGCTTAAAAGTGTTATCTCATCGAATGCCATGAGTAAAAGTAAAAACGTAACTCACTATTCCAATCTGCTGGCTAATGAAGAAGCTCAATTAGCCGAAATCAACTCTAATAATAGTTCTGTCGTCTCTTCGAAAGTAAGTAGCAACTGTAATATTATGTGCCTATCCTCTCCTGCTGATAATTTTAATAAACCAAGTGTGCAGTAGCAAATTGTAGTAACGACAACATTAAACTATTTCATTTGCACTATATTTTGAAATTAAAGTGCTTAAACAAAAGGATATTATAATTTAGTGTTCCTTATCCACCTTTTGAAAATTGTACAAATACATACTAAACTTAGTTAACAACACCGGAGTATCAAATTTCAGATATTTTGATGTACCAATTGCTACATATTCGCTAAATTACCGCTTATTTCAAAAATTGCTTTTTAAGTTGTTGGCATGCATAGAACCAAAACTTGTATAAATGCTTCACAATTGCACACTGGTATGAGCATGTTTGTTTACGATTTCGCCGCCATGTTGGTATATTCGATTCGCTTCATACCCATATTCCGTACGATATGACGTAGAAATGTCGCTATCTTCTAATTTATTATTCTTGGGTTTAAAGCAAGTGTCACAGAAAACCAAACATACAAACAGACTTCTTATTGGTACTCAGTCTCCATGTTTGTCCGCTGCTATTTTGTCACCCACGAGTGGTGACGTTGCTCAATCAATCTCTAAACATGCTAACATACTGCCGAACGCTGCTGCTCTTTTGTTGTACACTCTCCGCGTTTGTCTACTGCCATTAATACTCCAACCAGAGAACTTTTAAGAAATGAGAAGGTGCAAAATGACTTCGGCTTTTATTGTGAATCAAATTTGCTTTTCTACTCGGGGGAACATACCTCAGCTCGGAGGTACACACCATGAGCAGACTCGCAGCCACCCCAAGTCGGGGGTACACACCACTAAAACTTGCACAGCGGCTGCAAAGAATATTTCCACCATAGCTTGAGGGCACATCCCATAGCGAAAATAAGAAAAATATAAATTTCGCAAATGTGCAGCGGGCTGCTTGCGGAAGCAGCCGGCTGCATATTACCGACGAAGACGAAAACAAAACAATAATTGAAGTTAGCCGCAAAACGAACGGTAAATGCTGCAACGAATAAGAAAAATGCAGGGAATAAAAGAAAATAATTCTTTCGCCAATTCGGCACTTATTTCAAAGATTAATTGATACGAAACTTCTCTCTTTTGCTTGCTGCGAGAGCCCATTATCTCACATTTTGGGCTGGCAACAATGCCCAATCATGGGCTGCTGCACATCTGAAACGCAAAATAGTGGGCTGCCAGAGGCAAATTCGTGGAAATAGCTATTATTTTTATTTGGATTAAAAACGCGAGTAAATGTTATTTTTTTTATAAAATGTGTCTTGAAATCTCTAAATTAAGAGTTAAATTTAATATATAAGTTTTGGCGAACTAGAAGGTTTTGATTTACATACTAATATTGTATTTTATTTTAAGAATATATTCCAAAACTTTTATTTCAAAGCGAACTGGTTATATATTGCATTTAAATATACATAAATAAACATGTATGTTTACGCTATATCTTAAATTTATGTTTAATGCATATATAAAAGCAGTTTTTGCAAAATATGAATTTCTGCGATATTTTAAATATTTTCATTGTTTTGATTTTATATGTATATATGAACTTCTGGCATTAAGGTAAATAACATCTCTTATTTACTCTTATTTTTATTGCATTTTCATTTATTCTGTTAGCAAACCTTAACGGTGGCGAAGAAACTGCAAAATCTCCATAAAATGGAATAAAAACTCCTAGATACCATTTCAACAGAGTGGCTCTTTTGAAAAATGTTATAAAAAATGCGCCTTTTGACAGCGCTCTCACGAAACAAAGAGTTTCGTATCATATTATCTTACACATATTTTATGAAGAATGTTCATACGCATGCTTTTATTTTTCAGCTTATAATTCAACTATTTAAATTAATATGTAACTAGAATTTGCATTTGCATATTTTTGATATTGAATTGCCGTCGGCATTTTGCATTTCGAAAATAAATTCAATATCATACATTATGTACATTGTATATGTATGTACATATGGACATATGTATGTACTATGTATAAGATAGTCGATCAAACTAATAAATTCCTAAAATTAATCTTATGTGCAAGCTAAAATACAAACAATATTTATGTACGTGAACACAACATCAACATGCGTACACTTCTTTCCTTACTTCCCGCTAAGACACAGAAACCGACAGGCATGCCGGCGCCATTAATCCTAAACTATTTCATTCAAAAACTGCGCGTGCCTGAAACTCGCCATTCATTCAGAAATTTCAGCACAACTTGAAATCTGCCAGCCAAGCACATTTTTCGCGATCTTGCAAAAATTTATAAATTTCAACATTTTCGTCTTCAGCTTTGCAAATTTTGCGTTCGCATTTTTTGGCCCAGTCCGACAAATAAGTAGTTGAAAAATTATTTAAAATATGTATATTAGGCATTCCTCACTTAATACGAGATTCCTTTACTAAATTCATATGTAATACATCAATATTTAATCATTACGAACCATTATTTACTAAGAAACTATTCAAAATATATCAATTCATTTGGAATAATTTCGCAAAAGCGACCTTACCAAGATAATGGCACATTTCATCACCTCCATACGCGCTGTGTTAATTTGTATGAGCACATATATCTGGGGGCCGTGTAGGTTAAGCCTCCGTAGATCTCGTAGATTGTATTTACCTGTTAAATACGTAGGGCTATGTTTCCGATGTAAAAACCAACTACGGTAAAACCAATGTAGGTTAAACTAATATAATTTTATTTTAATGGAAGTTAAACAATTTGGTTAGCACGCGCGTGTGTACCAGTTGGGTGTCAAAGACAGAATAAAAAATAATTCAGTATAAAGTAACAAGTCAATATTCGTAGTTGACTAACGAATAGTAAAACTTAAGTAAAATGAAAATAATGGAATAATGCAGGGTGCCACAGTACTCCCCCGCTAGATGAAACTATCGATACCGGAGCGGTATGATGACATGCCTGCCACTTCTAGTAGGTTTCGACGTACTGTGTGTTTGTTGATGTTGGTCGTGCAGCTTTTCTTTCGACATCAGGTGTGGCGGCTGCTGCTGTTCTTGCTGTGTCGGCTCTACAGTTGGCGGAGCCACGGTGGTATCTTCAGGGTCGACATTTGTTAAGAATGCTGGCTTCAACCGATCAATACTGATGTTTATGTCACGCCCTCGCATTTGAATTTTGTAGAATTTTGGCGATCGTTTCATAACGGGATATGGTCCATCGTACGGACGTGTCAATGATGGAGGTATCGAATCGTTGCGCACAAATACGTGCGTTGCTGTTTGTAGGGCTGGTGATACAAAGACTTTGCTAGTCGTGTGATGCGATGTCTGAGTCGGTCGTAACTTCTGCATTGCTGACCTGAATTGCGATACGGTATCTTCGGTAGGCTCCGTTTGTTTCGTACCTTGCAAATATTCGCCTGGGATTCGCAGTGTTGACCCATAAACGAATAATGCAGGAGATGCCTTAATGTCAGGCTTAAATGCGACGCGTAAGCCAAGTAAAATTGTTGGTAAATGGGTCGTGACATAGAATGGCTGATTTGAAACACCTGTGCCACCTCTCGATTATACCATTAGACTGCGGGTGGTATGGAGTTGTTCGCAGTGGGTTGCTCCAATGGTTGCAACTAGCTCGGTAAAAACGGCGGAGTCAAATTGCCTTCCCTGGTCTGATGTGATTCGCTCTGGAACACCAAACCGCGCAATCCAGTGTGACAGAAATGCTTTACCGACAGATTCGGCGGACATGTCTGGAATTGGTGCCGCCTCTGGCCATCGAGTATAGCGATCGATCATCGTTAGACAATAGCGTTGACCAACGATATCTCTGTTGATGTGTGAAAAACGTGCCTTAGGTGGTTCGTATCTTGCTGGTAAAGACTTTGTGTGACGATGAATATTTGAGCTTTGGCATGCTTCGCAGTGGCGGACGAAAGTAGTTGTATCTCGTCTAGTGTTCGGCCAAACAAATTTGTCTGTCATTAGCTTAACCATTGCACGTACACCTGGGTGCGAAAGACCATGCACCTTTTTGAGCAGAGTATCTCGAAACTGTTTCGAAATAGATGGTCGGACGCTTGAAGTCGATGTATCACAAACCAATGGAGAGGTGCTGTTGGGAATTGGAAAATTCTTGAGAATTAGTGAGCTATTTAGAGTACCTGACCTGTTCAGTAGTGCTTGCAGCTGCTTATCGGCTTTTTGTGCTTCTGCCACTTTCGTATAGTCGACTTTTGCTTCGATCGACTGCATGCGCGAGAGTAGGTCTGCTGTCACGTTGTCCTTACCAGATGTATAGCGAATGTCGGTTGAGAATTGACTGATAAAGTCAAGTTGGCGAATGCGGCGAGGCAAAGCCTTCTCTGGTTTTTGGCGACATGCGTGAATTAATGGGCGATGGTCGGTAACGGTGAAACATTTGCGCCCTTCTATCATGTAGCGGAAGTGGCACACACCTTGGTACACGGCCGTCAGTTCACGGTTGTATGTGCTGTAGTTGCGTTGCGCGCTGCTGAGTTTTTTTGAATAAAAACCCAGCGGCTGCAGCTCACCATTGATGATTTGATGAAGTGCCGCGCCTACAGAAGTGTCTGAAGCGTCGACGTATAGCGCTGGCTCTGCATCGGGAGTAGGATGAGCTAGCAGCGCTGCGTTTGCTAATTCCCTTTTGCAGTGTTCAAAAGCAGCCTCAGCATCAGCGTTCCATGCGATGGGGGTGCAGTCATTTTTACGATTTCCAGTGATGAGTTGGTGAAGGTGCGACTGATATGACATGGCGTTCGGCAAAAACTTTCGGTAAAAATTCACCATAGCCAAAAAACTCTTCAAGCCCTTAGCGATGGTAGGCTTGGGAAAGTCTGTATTCGCAGCAACTTTTTCAGGCAAAGGGTGAATTCCTTGCGCGTCGATAAGATGTCCTAGGAACTTCAGCTCGCTTTTTCCAAACTCACATTTCGATGGATTGATGGCTAGATGATTTTCGCGAAGGCGTTGAAATACTGCTCTCAAATCCTGGCGATGCTGTTCGATAGACGTAGATGCAACACAAATGTCGTCAATGTATGGGAAGACGTAATCCAACCCACGCAATGCATCGTTATTCACCCTCTGAAACGTCTGCGCAGCGTTGCACAACCCGAACGTCATGCACTTAAATTCGTATGAGCCAAATGGTGTCGTGATTACGTTCTTCGCAATGTGGATAGGTACTTGATGAAATGCGCGTTGAAGGTCGATTTTAGAAAATATAGTCTTACCTCGCAAGTTGGCTTGAAAGTCCGTTAAGTATGGAAGCGGATATCGATCGGGAAGTGTTTGCTCATTTAACGCACGGTAATTGCCGAATGGTCTCCAGGTCCCGTCGCTTTTTTTGACTAAGTGCAGCGGGCTGGACCAATTGCTGCTTGACGGGCGGCAAATGCCTGTCTTCGTTAAGAATTCAAATTCTTTCCTTGCTGCTGGCAACTTGTCGGGAGGAAGGCGCCTTGGCCTGGCAAACGCCGGCTGGCCAGTGGTTTTGATTTGATGCGTGCTCATACACTTCGTCGTTGATCCCTGCGGAGCTAGCTTCGTGACGTCGGAGAACTCGGCCAATAAGAAAGAAAATGGGTCGGTTGAATCAAACGTTTTGATTCCGAGCGTTTGAGACGTCGCTGGAGCAGTTAGGGGTGAACGAAGTTGAGTTACGTTGTCGATTATTCGATTGCGGCGTAAATCGATCAGCAAATCGTAAAATCGTATAAAATCCGCGCCAATTATCGGAGTCGTGACATCAGCAATAACGAAGGACCATTGGAAGTTACGGCGGAGTCCAAGATCTAAGGTGATTCTTTTTTCTCCAATAACTTTGATTGGCGATCCGTTTGCAGCATATAACGTCGTTGTTGTAGGTCGGACGTCGTAGCTTTTGGCAATGAGTGGAAGCACGGAAACATCAGCTCCGGTGTCGATGAGGAATGTTTTCCGGGAGTGTTTGTCGTGTACTTGCAGGCGTAGTACTTTGCGCTTAGTGCCCGAGTCTTCGCTACGACTCGTCGTGGGCTCCAGGAGTCATGCCGAAGTTGAGTGGGCAACAGATGCAACTGTCGAGAGACTCTTGCGATGGCATGGACTTCTACATTTGCGGGCATCTCGCCCGTACCTCCTATGGTACCAACATTCTTCAAGTGCACTGGTCGATGTGTCAGCGGCTTGTGAATGTTTACGGCTACAAGAGTGAGACCGGAAGTTGCTTTTCCTGCGATTTGGAGAAAGTGAGCGAGATATTATTGATTTTCTCCCAGTTATATGTGTCTGAGTGATAAAAGCGTACCTTTTTGTACTACTATTAGTTTTCCTCGGGCCTATTACGAAATAAAAAATATTTTCACCCAACTCTTTTTTATAGTGGTGGTTTATTGCTTTCGTCACGCAGCAGAATTGTTGGAAGTCCGAGAAGAGGCCAACAGTTTGAGAAGAGGGATTGTTGCGGGCATGTAAACAAGTGTGCATTTGTATTTTAATATGTATGTATTTATGTACGCACATATTTGTGTTCACATAAACATGCGTTTGGCTTTAGCTTGCACTCAAGATAAATTTTAGGAATTCATTAGTTTGATCGACTATCTTATACATGGTACAAACATACATACTTACATATGTACATAATGTATGATATTGAATTTATTTTCGAAATGCAAAATGCCGACGGCAATTCAATATCAAAAATATGGAAATGCAAATTCTAGTAACATATTAATTCTCATATTAGTTTAAATAATTGAATTATTAGCTGAAAAATAAAAGAATGCATATGAACATTCATCACGAAATAAGTATGTGCCGAATTGGCGAAAAATTATTTTCTTATATTCCCAGCATTTTTCTTATTCGTAGCTGCATTTACCGTTCGTTTTGCAGCTAACTTTTATTGTTGTTTTGTTTTCGTCTTCGTCGATCATATGCGAGCGTAATTTATATATTTCTAATTTTCGCTATGGTATGTACCCTCAAGTTTTAGTGGTGTGTACCCCCGACTTGGGATGGCTGAGATTCTGCTCATGGTGTGTACCTCCGAGCTGCGGTATGTTCCCCCGAGTAGAATAGCAAATTTTATTTACAATAAAAGCCGAAGTCATTTTGCTCCTTCTTATTTCTTATAATGTTACCGCTATTGATGACGCTGTTAGCACCAATACACATACACACGCGGCTACAACTATTCCCAGTAAACCACAAACCTATGCTGCTATTGCTGGTATTACGCCAATGTGCATAAGCCTTTTAATTCATTGCCAAGAGTCGTACGAGCCTCATGTAAATCTTTTAATCTTGTGGGTAGTAATAGAAATGTAGAGCTCTCTGTTGCCCGTCGATTTAAATGGCTTCATCTATCTTCATTCCAACCATCAGTAGGGCCTGATGATATTATTGACTATGTTGTAAAAAACGCAGCTATTGACAGAAATGAATTAGTATGCTACAATCTTATTAAAAGAGATGTACCGGCAAATTCATTTCGAAAGGTGAATTTTATACTCGGAGTCTCAATGTATGATAAGCTTCTCTCCTCTGGTCTCTGGCCGGTTGGCGTAATTGTTCGCCCATTTCGTTTTTTCCAAAAGAGGAAAATAGTGAATCCGTTTCGCCTAAGTATGCTGGAAAGTGACTCAAACCCGGATAAGACGTGTAACCAATTGCGAATTTATTTTCAAAATATCTCACTGCTAAGAACCAAATCTGATGCTGTTATATCATTGAGCTCCCAACTGGACTATAACATTTTTTATTATTATTGAAACATGGCTAACATCAAATTTCTATGATGCCCCATATTTTGACCCCAAGCTCTTTGTTGTCTTTCGAAAAGATAGAGATGCCAGCAAAACTGGCAAGTCGAGAGGCGGAGGAGTCCTGATTGCAGTAAGTCGCAAATTCCGTGCATTGTTAATTGATTTAAATAATCCGGATTCTCTACTGGACCAGATATGTGTTGTTGTTAACAGTTCATCTCTGTCTGGAACACTGTTTCATTTTGCTTCTTGCGTTCCACCGAACAGTGTGGATAGCCTATATCGAGCACATACTGATAACATTGTAAATTTTTTACACAATACGTTGCGGGACGATTACATCTGTGTATTCGGTGACTTTAACATCTAATAATATTTCCTTGTTGAACGAATCTAATCTTATTGATAACTTACATAGTTTGAATTTATTGCAAATTAATAATTTTGTTAACGGCTTGATATGATTTTAGATTTAATTTTTATCGGTGATGATTTAAAATAAAACCTTTCCAAATGCCTTGATCCGATTTATCCCACAGGGCATCATGTTGCACTTGTTCTTGAGGTTGAACCATACAGTTATGCAACGGTCGTTACAAATAATAATAATACTTCCTACAATTATGCTCGTTGTGACTTTGCCAGTATTAACAGACTATTTCTAGACCTGGACTGGCCCACTTTGCTTACTGACTTCGATGTTTCTAGCTGTTTTAACACGTGTAAGTCAATTATGTATGACATTTGCTCAGGTAATATCCGTATAAACAATAGTAGGCCATATAAATTGCCCTGGTATAATTATCGACTTATATAAATATATATAATTTTGGCGCTTACACTATATACCTCAGTGTTTGGCCGATCTTCTCCTACTCCTTTAATCAGAAGCTTTTTTCATGGCAGAAATACCGTCGGAGGTTTGCCATTGCCTGCTGAGGGGTGACCCCTATTATAAAAAACTTTTCTATAAGTCAAATCCAAAAGCTTTTTGGAATTTCGTTAAGTGAAAGAAATCTTCTTCTTCAATACCATCTACAGTCTCCCTCAAGAATAAACCAGCCGATTCTCCCACCGATGTTGCTAATTTGTTCGCGGAGTTCTTTAAATCATACTTTGATCATGATAACCATGAATGATATTGAGAAGGGTATTGTAGACCTAAAGCCCTCTTCACGAACTGACAGTGACGGGATTTCTGCGCTGTTATTAAAGAACTGCCCAGCTCTGATTTTTCCATTGACGATTATATTTAATAAGTCACCATCCGCTGGAGTTTTCATAGATGCATGAAAATTGGCTTATATTTCTCCTTTTTTCAAAAGTGGAAACAAAAACAATATCTGCAACTATAGACCAATCTCTAAACTGTCTACCGTTTCCAAACTCTTCGAAGGCATCAATAAGAATAAAATGTATTTTTCGGTCAAGAATCTAATTTGCCCAAACCAACATGGTTTTATACCTGGACGCTCCACTGTCTCTAACCTGGCAGTCTTAAGTGAGTACTGTATATCGGCTTTTTCTATTGGATCCCAAGTAAACTGTGTATACTCTGACTTTTCAAGAGCTTTTGATAAAGTGTCACATACAATTTTAAAATATTTAAAAAATATAGTCTTACCTCGCAAGTTGGCTTGAAAGTCCGTTAAGTATGGAAGCGGATATCGATCGGGAAGTGTTTGCTCATTTAACGCACGGTAATTGCCGAATGGTCTCCAGGTCCCGTCGCTTTTTTTGACTAAGTGCAGCGGGCTGGACCAATTGCTGCTTGACGGGCGGCAAATGCCTGTCTTCGTTAAGAATTCAAATTCTTTCCTTGCTGCTGGCAACTTGTCGGGAGGAAGGCGCCTTGGCCTGGCAAACGCCGGCTGGCCAGTGGTTTTGATTTGATGCGTGCTCATACACTTCGTCGTTGATCCATGCGGAGCTAGCTTCGTGACGTCGGAGAACTCGGCCAATAAGAAAGAAAATGGGTCGGTTGAATCAAACGTTTTGATTCCGAGCGTTTGAGACGTCGCTGGAGCAGTTAGGGGTGAACGAAGTTGAGTTACGTTGTCGATTATTCGATTGCGGCGTAAATCGATCAGCAAATCGTAAAATCGTATAAAATCCGCGCCAATTATCGGAGTCGTGACATCAGCAATAACGAAGGACCATTGGAAGTTACGGCGGAGTCCAAGATCTAAGGTGATTCTTTTTTCTCCAATAACTTTGATTGGCGATCCGTTTGCAGCATATAACGTCGTTGTTGTAGGTCGGACGTCGTAGCTTTTGGCAATGAGTGGAAGCACGGAAACATCAGCTCCGGTGTCGATGAGGAATGTTTTCCGGGAGTGTTTGTCGTGTACTTGCAGGCGTAGTACTTTGCGCTTAGTGCCCGAGTCTTCGCTACGACTCGTCGTGGGCTCCAGGAGTCATGCCGAAGTTGAGTGGGCAACAGATGCAACTGTCGAGAGACTCTTGCGATGGCATGGACTTCTACATTTGCGGGCATCTCGCCCGTACCTCCTATGGTACCAACATTCTTCAAGTGCACTGGTCGATGTGTCAGCGGCTTGTGAATGTTTACGGCTACAAGAGTGAGACCGGAAGTTGCTTTTCCTGCGATTTGGAGAACGTGAGCGAGATATTATTGATTTTCTCCCAGTTATATGTGACTGAGTGATAAAAGCGTACCTTTTTGTACTACTATTAGTTTTCCTCGGGCCTATTACGAAATAAAAAATATTTTCACCCAACTCTTTTTTATAGTGGTGGTTTATTGCTTTCGTCACGCAGCAGAATTGTTGGAAGTCCGAGAAGAGGCCAACAGTTTGAGAAGAGGGATTGTTGCGGGCATGTAAACAAGTGTGCATTTGTATTTTAATATGTATGTATTTATGTACGCACATATTTGTGTTCACATAAACATGCGTTTGGCTTTAGCTTGCACTCAAGATAAATTTTAGGAATTCATTAGTTTGATCGACTATCTTATACATGGTACAAACATACATACTTACATATGTACATAATGTATGATATTGAATTTATTTTCGAAATGCAAAATGCCGACGGCAATTCAATATCAAAAATATGGAAATGCAAATTCTAGTAACATATTAATTCTCATATTAGTTTAAATAATTGAATTATTAGCTGAAAAATAAAAGAATGCATATGAACATTCATCACGAAATAAGTATGTGCCGAATTGGCGAAAAATTATTTTCTTATATTCCCAGCATTTTTCTTATTCGTAGCTGCATTTACCGTTCGTTTTGCAGCTAACTTTTATTGTTGTTTTGTTTTCGTCTTCGTCGATCATATGCGATCATTTGCGTAATTTATATATTTCTAATTTTCGCTATGGTATGTACCCTCAAGTTTTAGTGGTGTGTACCCCCGACTTGAGATGGCTGAGATTCTGCTCATGGTGTGTACCTCCGAGCTGCGGTATGTTCCCCCGAGTAGAATAGCAAATTTTATTTACAATAAAAGCCGAAGTCATTTTGCTCCTTCTTATTTCTTATAATGTTACCGCTATTGATGACGCTGTTAGCACCAATACACATACACACGCGGCTACAACTATTCCCAGTAAACCACAAACCTATGCTGCTATTGCTGGTATTACGCCAATGTGCATAAGCCTTTTAATTCATTGCCAAGAGTCGTACGAGCCTCATGTAAATCTTTTAATCTTGTGGGTAGTAATAGAAATGTAGAGCTCTCTGTTGCCCGTCGATTTAAATGGCTTCATCTATCTTCATTCCAACCATCAGTAGGGCCTGATGATATTATTGACTATGTTGTAAAAAACGCAGCTATTGACAGAAATGAATTAGTATGCTACAATCTTATTAAAAGAGATGTACCGGCAAATTCATTTCGAAAGGTGAATTTTATACTCGGAGTCTCAATGTATGATAAGCTTCTCTCCTCTGGTCTCTGGCCGGTTGGCGTAATTGTTCGCCCATTTCGTTTTTTCCAAAAGAGGAAAATAGTGAATCCGTTTCGCCTAAGTATGCTGGAAAGTGACTCAAACCCGGATAAGACGTGTAACCAATTGCGAATTTATTTTCAAAATATCTCACTGCTAAGAACCAAATCTGATGCTGTTATATCATTGAGCTCCCAACTGGACTATAACATTTTTTATTATTATTGAAACATGGCTAATATCAAATTTCTATGATGCCCCATATTTTTACCCCAAGCTCTTTGTTGTCTTTCGAAAAGATAGAGATGCCAGCAAAACTGGCAAGTCGAGAGGCGGAGGAGTCCTGATTGCAGTAAGTCGCAAATTCCGTGCATTGTTAATTGATTTAAATAATCCGGATTCTCTACTGGACCAGATATGTGTTGTTGTTAACAGTTCATCTCTGTCTGGAACACTGTTTCATTTTGCTTCTTGCGTTCCACCGAACAGTGTGGATAGCCTATATCGAGCACATACTGATAACATTGTAAATTTTTTACACAATACGTTGCGGGACGATTACATCTGTGTATTCGGTGACTTTAACATCTAATAATATTTCCTTGTTGAACGAATCTAATCTTATTGATAACTTACATAGTTTGAATTTATTGCAAATTAATAATTTTGTTAACGGCTTGATATGATTTTAGATTTAATTTTTATCGGTGATGATTTAAAATAAAACCTTTCCAAATGCCTTGATCCGATTTATCCCACAGGGCATCATGTTGCACTTGTTCTTGAGGTTGAACCATACAGTTATGCAACGGTCGTTACAAATAATAATAATACTTCCTACAATTATGCTCGTTGTGACTTTGCCAGTATTAACAGACTATTTCTAGACCTGGACTGGCCCACTTTGCTTACTGACTTCGATGTTTCTAGCTGTTTTAACACGTGTAAGTCAATTATGTATGACATTTGCTCAGGTAATATCCGTATAAACAATAGTAGGCCATATAAATTGCCCTGGTATAATTATCGACTTATATAAATATATATAATTTTGGCGCTTACACTATATACCTCAGTGTTTGGCCGATCTTCTCCTACTCCTTTAATCAGAAGCTTTTTTCATGGCAGAAATACCGTCGGAGGTTTGCCATTGCCTGCTGAGGGGTGACCCCTATTATAAAAAACTTTTCTATAAGTCAAATCCAAAAGCTTTTTGGAATTTCGTTAAGTGAAAGAAATCTTCTTCTTCAATACCATCTACAGTCTCCCTCAAGAATAAATCAGCCGATTCTCCCACCGATGTTGCTAATTTGTTCGCGGAGTTCTTTAAATCATACTTTGATCATGATAACCATGAATGATATTGAGAAGGGTATTGTAGACCTAAAGCCCTCTTCACGAACTGACAGTGACGGGATTTCTGCGCTGTTATTAAAGAACTGCCCAGCTCTGATTTTTCCATTGACGATTATATTTAATAAGTCACCATCCGCTGGAGTTTTCATAGATGCATGAAAATTGGCTTATATTTCTCCTTTTTTCAAAAGTGGAAACAAAAACAATATCTGCAACTATAGACCAATCTCTAAACTGTCTACCGTTTCCAAACTCTTCGAAGGCATCAATAAGAATAAAATGTATTTTTCGGTCAAGAATCTAATTTGCCCAAACCAACATGGTTTTATACCTGGACGCTCCACTGTCTCTAACCTGGCAGTCTTAAGTGAGTACTGTATATCGGCTTTTTCTATTGGATCCCAAGTAAACTGTGTATACTCTGAATTTTTAAGAGCTTTTGATAAAGTGTCACATACAATTTTAAGTGCTAAACTTGAGCATCTTGGATTCCATCCTGTCTTTCTAAATTGTCTTAGATCTTATTTGCATCGCAGGTGTTGTGTTGTTACTCTTGATAATTTCTTGTCGGACTCTTTCTTTGCTACCTCGGGTGTTAATTTCTGAATCATATGCCATGCTTGGCTTCGTAAGAAGAAATAGTTCAGAGTTTACAAATCCCTATACTTTAAAACTGCTCTACACCTCGTTTGTGCGCTCTCCTTTGGAGTATGCTGCATTTATATGGCGTCCGTATGATCAGTTCCAGATTGATAGAATTGAACGTGTTCAAAAAAGTTTCCTTAAATATGGGCTACGTTCTCTATGTTTCACAGATCCGATTCCTTCCTATACTGCTCGCTCTGATAGGTCTTAAGTCACTTGAAAAGAGAAGATCGGTTCTTTCCCTAACTTTCGCAGTGGGTATTATTCAAAGAACCGTATCCTGGGCCTGACCTCTTAGAGCGCATATAGTTTAATATTCCGCAAAAACCCTTCGATTTTCACCTACATTCTATAGCAAGAATTCTAAAAGTAATTATGCACGCAATGCTCCCCTTGTTCGTGCTTTAAGCGAGTTCAATTTAATCTCTAATTCTATCAAGCTCAATTTTTCTCTTCCAAGGTCATCTTTTGTGATCATTTTAAACACAATTTTGTAATGTTTAATCGTTAATTAATATTATTATTTAGCAAATCTAATTTACTTTGCCATAGTCTGTAAGAATTTAAGGTTCATAGACTAAAATAAATAAATAAATAAATAAAAAAAAACACAAAACCTCACAAACCTTTGAAATCCGAAATACCTTAAAACCCTATAACAATCACAAGATGAAAAGATCAATTGACATCTTGGGAACGGCATGGAAATACCTAGCTTCTCCTAGGTTCTCCTGATCATGAAGATTTTAATATAATAACTAAAAATTTAAATAACCTGAATGAAAATAACAATAACCAAGTAGTAATTTACAAATTATTTGAGAAACGCATAAATAACATAACTAGTATGGTAAACAAAATGTTAAACACAATAAGAAAGGACTACGCTACCCTAACAGATATACTAATAAATTTGCAAAATAGAATCAGACTAATTATATAAGAACGAATTAATATAACATATGCCGTTCAATGGTCAAAAAATAATATAGCTAACTCAGTAATATTAAACAAAGAGGAAATAGAAGTGTCAATCAGTAAGCTATGAGAAGAAAAAGTAATATTTAAAAATGCCGAAGCAGCATTAGGATTATCAAAAGTAAATGTATTAAGCAAAGATATAAAAATTCTGTATATGTTAATATTTTATAATTTTATTGAGCTAAGGCCAGTTTATGGAAGATTTGTTAGTGAAAAAACAACAACAGTTTTTAATGGTTGAAGTTATAGTACTATTTCGGAAATCACCACATTTCCTCATCAGACTTCTTTTTGATTATTAAATTAAATTATTTTTAATTTAATTTTCATAACCACTTCTCTCAGGCTTTGAACCCGGGAGCTCGGAGTTGCAGAGCCAATACGCTACCTATTGTGCTACGCTAGCCGAGTTGGCTGTTGTGTTTATTTCATCTTCCTTAAACAAACCAACTACAAACAAGAGCAACTGATCTGCCGCTATTTAACTTGTTTGTGTGGTGTTTGTTTGTGTTTTTATTTTGCAAATTCTGTTTTTATTTTACATTATATGCATTTCTAAGGCGTGCTCATCCTTATCTATAAATGTTTGTTCATTTTTCTGTTGGCCTAGTAAATGTTAATATTTTATAATTTTATTGAGCTCAAGGCCAGTTTATGGAAGATTTGTTAGTGAAAAAACAACAACAGTTTTTAATGGTTGAAGTTATAGTACTATTTCGGAAATCACCACATTTCCTCATCAGACTTCTTTTTGATTATTAAATTAAATTATTTTTAATTTAATTTTCATAACCACTTCTCTCAGGCTTTGAACCCGGGAGCTCGGAGTTGCAGAGCCAATACGCTACCTATTGTGCTACGCTAGCCGAGTTGGCTGTTGTGTTTATTTCATCTTCCTTGTGTTTATTACATCTTCCTTATAAATTATAACATATTTACATTTACTAGGCCAACAGAAAAATGAATTCTGTATATGGTTAAAATACCTCTAACAGTAAAAGAAAGATGAAATAAACACAACAGCCAACTCGGCTAGCGTAGCACAATAGGTAGCGTATTGGCTCTGCAACTCCGAGCTCCCGGGTTCAAAGCCTGAGAGAAGTGGTTGTGAAAATTAAATTAAAAATTAATTTAATTTAATAATCAAAAAGAAGTCTGATGAGGAAATGTGGTGATTTCCGAAATAGTACTATAACTTCAACCATTAAAAACTGTTGTTGTTTTTTCACAAAAAAAATCTTCCATAAACTGGCCTTGAGCTCAATTAAATTGTAAAATATTAAAAGAAACATTTAATTATTATACGACCGGTAAAGAGAATAAACAATATTGCAATAAACTGATTATAATGAAATACTGAAAGAAAAAGATTCATTCTTTGGAATAAAAAATGAATGCGAATCTGATTTGCAAAATAATGAACTTGATAGATTTAAGTAAAGATTTATGTCTAGCTAGGATAATGAATAGCTTAAACTCAACATGTTCGACAACCAATGGCCATCATGTCCCTAAGCTAGAAGAAATAAAACCAGGAGTCATATTGCTAAACCAATTCGACGGCAAATTAGAAGTCGATGCGATACCCCAAGAAATAAATGGAACACATGTCATCATACTTTGCAATACAACAATTGAAATCAACAGCCAAACATTTAGTTATATTCAAGCAAAACCGATTGCAACAATCCCTGCAATACTACAGCCAATCCCATTAGAAAAGGACAACATTGAACTACTTTCCTTAGAGGCTTTGAAAGATCTGCATATCAACAACACATTCTCCGTCGGAAACTTAACAACGGCAGCATTTTTAATTATCTTAATACTTCTCTTCTTAAGGAAGCGATCCGTGAAAATCCAATATGTGGGAAAAGAAAAAAAAAGTCCAGCACAAGCCAAATAGTTCACCTGCCAAACGAAGCCAATAACATTCCAACATATGTAATTTTCAATATTTTGCCATTTTACTAATGATCGAGGACGATCATACTTAAAGGGGGGGCGTTAACGCAACAGCGTACAACTGCTTAGAAGAATTGTACCGTTCCAACGGTCAATAACTGTGCACGCGTATTCGCATAACTGCTAACCCCGCATGTGGGACACTACGCGCTGAATAATAATGGCCAAGCTAGGAAGGCTGACATAAGACAAAAATCGAGATAATAGATAACGAAAAATCCCTTAACTCTGCTAGCATATCATCCGTACTCATAGACCAAATGTCAATCAGTGTTTATACCAAACCATTTAGTAGCGCAAGCAATGGACACGTTAAAAGATTCCATAGTACACTTTCCGAAATAATGAGATGTCTGAAAGCAAATTGCATAGGAATAACATTCGAATAATTATTATTCTAGCCAGTGCAGGAATATAATTCATCAACCCGCACAACAACCAAGAAAAAACCCATAGACACATTTGTTGGAAATATAATTCTTAATGATCCTCAACAGCTAGAAACGCAAAGACAAGAAAATATTTCAATACTTAAAAGAAAACTGTTATGAGCCCGGTTGACTAATTAATGGCGAACTACATTAGTCGCCGCAAGGAGCTGTTCTTTTGTGGCCTGGTCCGGTGATCACGGTGTGTGCACTGGTTTTTTCTTTGACCCGGAGCTTCAGACTAGTCGTGGTTCCCTAAAACGCAATTACCGGAAAAACAGGTCTCCCGCTTAGTCAGCAGGCCTAACAAGAATTATATTTGGCACACAAGAGAAAAAAAAAGCACTACATAAAAATAACATCTCCTTACACCAATCATTCATACCTCTCCTTATGCCAGACAGCTTCTTCTATTGAGTTTGTGAGCTGCCTCTATACCCACCCTACCTATGGCCTCTTTGCTGTTATTAAAGGCCCCATGAGATATCGCCCCCCACCAACGAAATTAAACCAAAATTCTTTTTCTTACAAATTCATTATTGTTTAATATATATTTATATAAAGCTCATTCCATATTTAAAATTACCTCAAATATTATTAATTGATTCAAACAACTCAATTTAAAACCGGTAAAGGTAAAATATAAGTTTTACAAAAATTTTAAGTTTACAAATTTAAGAACTAATATTTTTTTTCAGTGTACTTGAAATCTTAAGCGCTGACCTACCTCAACATGGTAGTTTATGTGGTCATTGAACCGTGTATATATTTTTACTTATTTACCCCCACAAATGTATGTATACGCGTGTGTTTTAGATAGTAAAGAAAACACCAATATAACTATTGCATATGCATATACACATGTATGCATATACATATATATCGTGTACGTGCATACATAAATGCGCGAATTACTCAGGAGAGTGCGCAAATAATAATAACCAAAAAAAGGGGATCTCCACATATGCATATATATACATACATAACGAGATCACTGATTATATGTAATGTAGCAATGAGCGTATGTAAGCCCGCAGTGCAGGAGAAAGAAGGCAAACTTACAAGGTAAACGACTTTCTACTACTTGCAGGCATACATACGAACATATTAATATACTTTACAGTAGCGTACAGAAAAACAAACATAATATTCACTTACTTGATTTTTGTTCTGTTCATCGGAGCGGAGTCCCACGAAGCGAAGAAGGCCTTCCTGCTTTGTTGTTGCCGCCTCAAAGATGATCTACGTTTCTTTGAAGTAAAATGCTCGCATTGTATGCGACAAATATATAAAAAAAAATATGTTTGTTTCCTTAGCTTTGCATTTAAGCGTAAAATATTTGGTAATTTAAAGTCGACCCGGTACTGTACCGCATACATACATTGCATAAGGTGTAAGCGGGAATATGAAAGAAGCTTAGAAAAACAATAAAGCTTTCTCTCCGAAATTTAAAAGTATTAAGAACTTATGTTTATCTCCATATGAAGGAGAAAGAAGATGCAAGGAGAAATAAACTAGAAAAACATATGAACCCTTTGTTGAATTAGGTCAGTTCGCGGACCACGCGGATTCACCACATGGCAATATTGAAATTTAACCTAATTTTTTTACATGTGTACTATATGTTATGCAAATGTACATTTGTGTATACATACGTTATTGCAGCTATGTATATATGTAGTCTGTTAACTACGTAGATATGTATGTATGATCGTTAATATGCAAGCGAATCAAATGATTTAATTAAGTTTGATCAAGTAAATAAAATATATATGAAATTGATTTATAGACATACATATCAATAGAAAAGGAATCACATTATATCTTCTTTTCTTTCTGAATTCTGTTAAAACTATATTAAAGAATACCGCTTCATTTTCGTTCGGGATTAATTTTCATTAGTTCATGTTACAAGTATATGTGCTATGTATGCTTAGTTATAAAAACAGAAAGGTATTTCACGGTTTATAAATCTAGTCCATGGCTTAGAAATATGTTGGAGGAAAAAACAAAATGTATTTAATTTCGTTAACGGTTCTTGTTGTTAAATCCCTTAACTGGTAGGTAAACACGTCCTTTTCTTAGGTGATGCCTCCAGTAAAAACGCCGATGTAAAGTTGTATTAAAGTTGCTGCCCAACGAAAAGTTTGTATTGCCAGTCCAAAGAAAAACAAAAGGCGCTGCGTATTGTATAGCCAGTTGAAAAAAAGTACCTCCTCGATTGACTTTGAGGAATCGTTTCCAATATTATTTCACAACAATTGAGACTAACACTTTTTTTTCTTACTCTACATAAATTGAATTTAGGTTTAAATAAACTTTTCTTTTTTCTTAGTTATTTCGCTGCTTCTCCTTCAAGGTTCCGATTCCAAAAGAAAGCTTCAGCCGAGCGGAAATTCGTTGTAAGCCAAAAAAAAAATAATATCAAGTAATCGATTTTTTTGATATCGCTCTACATCTGATCGAGGAGGCGTTTAGAAGGGAAGTTTACTGTAGCTACTTTATAGGCACCACAGGGTGGTTGAGTTTCCGTTAGAAAAAAAATAATAAAACATCAAAAAAATTTATAAATAGATATTCAAATGATAAGTCATGTACTAACAGTACACACCCCACCGCCTAAAGTGTTGGTGCGGTGTGCATATGTCAGTTGCTTTCAACGATATCTTTCCGGTGGTAGGTCCCTCTCCTTCCAGTGTTTATATCCTCTAGTAGGTACATGCAATTTCCCTTTAAAGATATTACTTTAGCCTTTATAAATTTAGGAGCTAACTTTGCGGAGAACTTCTTCGAAGCATCACTTAATATAAAGTTGCGTCTAAAAACAATATCACCAATATTAAAACGTTTTTCTGTACTACGAAGATTGTATCTTTTTGATGAACTTTCGAATGCTCGAGTAATGTTTTCAGTAATTGATTTACGTACTAGTTTCAGTCGATCGGATTTATCGAGTACTTGTTCATCCAGCGATGTTAGTTTTCTCAAAAGCTGATATTCATCTGCATGAGACAACATCTGTTGGCCAAACAACGCAAAATACGGCGAACAACCAATCGTTTGGTGGTGGGCGCTTCTAAGAGCTTCAGCGATATCAGAAATATGTCGATCCCAGTGTGTCTGGTCGTTTTTGAGATAAGCTCGTATCCCGGCGATTATAGACCTATTTACACGTTCACTGGCATTGGCTTGCGGGCTATATACAGCAGTGTATACATGTCTTATACCGCGTGCCGACAACAAGGTGTTAAATTGCAAAGATTTGAATTGTTTTCCATTATCACTCATTATTATCTCAGGCGTCCCGAAAATATTAAAGACATTGTTTAGAAGAAATTCACAGATAGTAGCAGCGTCAAACTTTTTGACTGTTTTCAAAAGAGGAAACTTTGTTAAATGATCAAGGGCTATGAAAATTCCTATGTTGCCTTGTTTGGTTCTTGGGTAAGGGCCCAAAAGTCAACATATAATTTCTGAAATGGACGTTGTATCGTATACTGAGAGGACATTGGCGGCCTTAAAATTGCGTTGGTCGCTTTACTTTGTCGACATATCTTACATTGTGCAATATAGGTCTTAACGTCGACAGTCATATTTGGCCAAAAGAAATTATTTCGCAATCGCTGCAATGTCTTTGCAATACCTCCGTGGCATTTGTTCGGAGGGCAATGCGCATTCTCTATGATACTTGGGACTAAAGATTTAGGAATCCATAACTTCCAATTGAAGGATTCCCTTTCCGGATCGCCATCTGGGTGTTCTCTTCTTTTGTAAACATGGTTATCGATTATCTGAACATCAGGCAATCGACTTTGATTTGCGCGGACATGTTTAATCAGGTTTTGGTAGTCTTCGGACAAGAAATCGGGAGAATCCAAATTTACTAACGGACTGGTTTCGATGTTTTGAAGCTCGGCTACTTGGTCAAAGTCTTGCCTAGACAAACTGTCAGGCACCACATTGAGAGAACCTTTCCTATGTTCTATTTTAAACCGAAATCCTTGCAATTTGAGAGACCAACGAGCTAGTCGACTGGATAAATCTGTCTGCCGCATTATCCATTGCAAGCTGGCGTGGTCTGTAACTATTGTAAAATCTTGTCCCTCCACGTATGCTCTAAACTTTTTTAAACTAGGGATAGCGGCAAGACATTCGAGTTCGGTTACGCTGTACTTACTTTGTGCGTTGTTGAGTTTTTGTGAAAAATAAGCTATAGGTACCTCAATGTTGTCGGTATTTTTCTGTACTAACACCGCGCCAACGCCTAATTTGCTAGCATCACATTGGATTACAAAGGGCTTCTTGTAGTCAGGACTTGCAAGTACAGGAGCTGAGCACAATTTTTCTTTCAACAAATCGAATGCTTTTTGTGCATCATCATTCCAATGAAAGCCTTTCCCTTTTCTCAACAGGTTAGTGAGTGGTGTTGTCAGTGCGGCATAATTATCGACAAATCGCCGATACCAGCCTGCCATTCCTAAAAATCTTCTAACCTGCTTAACATTTGCTGGGCTTGGATACTGCGTAACAGCCGATACCTTATCTGGATCAGGTCGCAATGTTCCGTTTCCAACAACGTATCCCAGATATTTCAACTCTTTAATGCAAAACTTACTTTTACTAACATTAATTGTTAAGCCAGCTTTTCTTAACTGAAAAGCAACTTCATCAAGGACGGACATATGCGTATCGAAATCTTCCGATACGATTAAAAGATCATCTAAATAGACGAATACTTGGTTCTTAAGTTTGGGTGGGATTACGCGACCCATCAAGCGGCAAAGTGCTTGTGGGGCATTACATAGCCCGGCATGACACGATATTGATATAGCGGACGATTAGGGACCGTGAAACAAGTGTAATCTCTTGATTGTTTAGAGAGTGGAATTTGCCAAAAGGCACGAAGCAAATCTAGTGAACTAATAAATGCTGCCTTAGGTATTCTGCTAAGAATCCCATCGATGTGCGGAAGAGGATATGCGTCTTTGATGGTAACGCTGTTAACTTTCCTTGAGTCTAAGCACAAACGAACTTTATTTGGCTTTTTCACTAAAACGACCGGACTGGACCACGGACTATTTGAAGCTTCTTCGATTACTCCAAGTTTTAGCATTTCATCGATTTCAGCATGTACGAGTTTCTCTACAGCCGGCGAAATGGGAAAATAACGCTGCTTGATCGGACGGACATTTGGTTCTAACTGTATTTCGTATTCTATTAAAGATGTTTTCCCCAAGCCTTCTTTCTCAAAGCTGGGAAATCTCTGTTTAATTAAATGCAATCGTTGTTGTTGTTCAAAATTAAGAGGAATAAGATTTTCAGTTACACTATCTGACTCAACTTGGGAAATTTCCGAGATTATACTCGGCGCAATTTGAAACTTAATCCAAAAATCAATGCCTAGAATTACATCTTGGGACAAATCGGGTATAGCAAAAAAATTGTATGGTCTCCGTCTTGCCTTGATATTCGACCTCCAACTCAATAGTGCCAAACACTATCTGGTTTTTACCATCAGCAGTACAAATCGTAGTGGAATGTTGTCTCAGTTGGTTTTGTTCGCTAATTGTCTTTGCTAAGGATCCATCTAAGCACGAAACTTGTGCCCCGCTATCAAGTAGGCCGAGTCGTTTACTACCCAACAAGTTAACTTTTGCATATGGTCTTAAATCATTTTTCTTACCTTGCAATGAATAGATAAAGTTAGCTATGTTCTTTCGGGTGGTTTTAACCTTTTTCCAATAACTTTTTATACGGATCGATGACCGTTTATGGCGTAGTGGTTTTATATCATTTGTGTTAAAAATCCTATTTCTAATTTCCCTATATTTCTTTAAACGATCTTCATAGGGAATAATGTTCTTAATAAACGGATTTTGGAATTCAGAGTTATCAAACTGTTTGCTGACTTGATCTTTGGATAGCAACCGCGGTTTATCTTGAAATTCATTTAGGGCTTGCTGTCGTTGCGAAGGTTCTGCCTTAACTCTTCGCTCGTTTTGGAGTTTCCCTGGTTACAAGCAGAACATTTTGGCCGATAAACATTTGCCAAGCCGCAGCCATAGCAGAACACTGTGCGTGCTTCAAGGCAGTCAAAGTATCGATGCCCTTCTTTACTGCAATTCCAGCATTTTAACTTCAACTAGGAGGTATGTCTGGTTATCGCATCCACTTCCAAAAATTCCTTTTCAGCTGTTAGGTCAAGGTTTAAGTCTAACTCGCTATGAAGTTCGTTAACCTGGCGTCTAGGAGGTTGACGAGGGTTGTTTATTGGTACGACATAATGGGATTTTGCGATCTCATTCGTAAGGCTTTCTCCGCGAAGACAAAGTCTTCGAAGTTCAGCAAGTGAATTTACTGGTACAAACAAAAGTTGCTGTCTAATTCGTGGTCTTAAATTATTCTGCAGGATCTCTACCAATTCGCTTTCGGATAGGGGTGTTTGCAGAGACTCTGCAATTTTCAATATCGCGCTGCGGAAATCGTCAAAGCACTCATTTTGCCCTTGTTTTCTTGCACGTATCGATTCTTTTATTTCGAACTGGCTTTTGTGTTGCTGAAAGTTTGTCCTTAAGGATTCACATAATGATGGCCAGGTAACGCGAGGAACTGTTCTCCTATACCGCCAATACCAATCTTTGGCCTCATTTATAAACAAACTTTGAGCGTTTTCACAAAGTAAATTGAAGTTGCCACCTAACACGGCGATCACCTGAAGCTCTATACGCGACAAAAAATTGTCTACTGACAAACGTGACGTTCCGTCGAATTTCACGTTCCAACTATTGATTAGCTGCGCTACTTTACCAGTATTCGGGACACTGGATAAGTTACTAAAACGTAACTGATCCATCTGATTATTAAAATTTAAATTACTCTGATTTTGTAATGTAGGAATATCCCTTGGCCACATTGGTGTTGAACCGTTTAGAGGAGGGTTAGCTGCCTCTAGCCTTTGCTCTATTATTTGAGTAACACGATTTTCGAGATTATCAAAAGCAGATGCCTGCCTGGCAGTTATAATTGCCGAAACTACATTTCTAATCCTGTCTTCTTCGTCGATTCCAGTGGTAGGGTCACCTCTATACCCGGTATCCATATTTGGGGTTGGCATACTCGTAGCCCCTTCCACCTGTGGTGGTTGTGACACATTGTCTCCTGTGGTCGGTTGGTTTTTACAACCAGCAGATACATTTTCCTGAAAAGCCATACGCGCTCTAGTGCGTGCCCCAGTACTCTGTTGAAAATCCTTACTAGAACATGCAGTTCTGGATTGAGGGCATGATGAATTTCTTTTCAGCCATGATAACAAACAACTCCGATGGAAACGATGAGAGCACGCTGTAACTAACACATCGTCACGATCTGAGAAGTTTTCTCGACATACTGTGCACAAAGTCTGCACTGGCAATTTTTCGCCGCTGTGCCGTAACGACATATTTAAAGTAAAGTTTTGAAATAAGAAAAACAGCTCACTTAAAAAAATGAAAAGTATGAAAGAGTAGTAATACGTAAGTAAAAACTAATAGTACTAACTTTTTTGTTTAGAATGTGTTGTTGATTACTGTATGCATCTACATGAAAGCATAACTCAAAAAAAATATAGTTGGATCTAAAGCGCTAATTTTCAACAAAGGAAACAACTGATTTATATCAAAGTTGCTGTACGCGTAAGAGTTCGTTGCCTAAGTCTTTTGTTCGTTGGCGAGATCGCGATCGTAGCGTAACCAATCCGTGAATAATAAAAAAATTATTCAATTTATTACTTCAATTTTATAAATTTATTAAATTCTTCTTCTCTTTTTCTTACATTCACCGGAATCCGTAAAAGCAAAAAGTAATAAATCTCCAAACTCATCAAAACTACTTGTAATTAATACTAACACTCCGTATTAATAATTATAATTATTATAAAAACTTTTAATTAAATTGGTTTAATCTCATCGGGACTTGGGGATCTCATTTAATGGCATAAGGAGGTAATTTTATATATATGGAGTGACAATCATATAAATGCTTCTGAAATATTCTATTAGGTCAGTTATAGTTCATATTATATGCAACCTTAATTTTCCGACCTATTCCAAAATTTACGAAAAATAATAAAAAAATATTTTAAAGGAAATGTATCTCGAAATGAAAGTGAGACGATCGATTTCTTTTCTTTGTAGTATGTGATCACCATTGGGTAGTCAACTGGCATTAAGCCTGAAAGCATCTACATTCCAAAACAATGAACTACATAAAAAAAAATGTATGTCTTTTGTCTAAATACATAATCTATAGCAGATAAGTACACTCGCGGTACGCTCTAGGCATATAACCGATAGGACCGTCAATTCCAGCGGGCGTTTATCGTACTAAGATAATGACCCAAACTCGACAAAAAAATAAAATAAACTAATTAAAATCGATAATATGGCCGGAGTCAAGCACACTTGCTTAATCTATCCAAAATTCCAAAACTATCTGCAAAACGGACAAACGCAATGATTCCAAGAGGGAAACTTATATTGGAGCCACAAGCTGATAAAGTATAGTAAGTACTTTCTAATCTGTGGGCCCCACGTTGGGCGCCATTTTCTGTTATGAGCCCGGTTGACTAATTAATGGCGAACTACATTAGTCGCCGCAAGGAGCTGTTCTTTTGTGGCCTGGTCCGGTGATCACGGTGTGTGCACTGGTTTTTTCTTTGACCCGGAGCTTCAGACTAGTCGTGGTTCCCTAAAACGCAATTACCGGAAAAACAGGTCTCCCGCTTAGTCAGCAGGCCTAACAAGAATTATATTTGGCACACAAGAGAAAAAAAAAAGCACTACATAAAAATAACATCTCCTTACACCAATCATTCATACCTCTCCTTATGCCAGACAGCTTCTTCTATTGAGTTTGTGAGCTGCCTCTATACCCACCCTACCTATGGCCTCTTTGCTGTTATTAAAGGCCCCATGAGATATCGCCCCCCACCAACGAAATTAAACCAAAATTCTTTTTCTTACAAATTCATTATTGTTTAATATATATTTATATAAAGCTCATTCCATATTTAAAATTACCTCAAATATTATTAATTGATTCAAACAACTCAATTAAAAACCGGTAAAGGTAAAATATAAGTTTTACAAAAATTTTAAGTTTACAAATTCAAGAACTAATATTTTTTTTCAGTGTACTTGAAATCTTAAGCGCTGACCTACCTCAACATGGTAGTTTATGTGGTCATTGAACCGTGTATATATTTTTACTTATTTACCCCCACAAATGTATGTATACGCGTGTGTTTTAGATAGTAAAGAAAAAACCAATATAACTATTGCATATGCATATACACATGTATGCATATACATATATATCGTGTACGTGCATACATAAATGCGCGAATTACTCAGGAGAGTGCGCAAATAATAATAACCAAAAAAAGGGGATCTCCACATATCCATATATATACATAACGAGATCACTGATTATATGTAATGTAGCAATGAGCGTATGTAAGCCCGCAGTGCAGGAGAAAGAAGGCAAACTTACAAGGTAAACGACTCTCTACTACTTGCAGGCATACATACGAACATATTAATATACTTTACAGTAGCGTACAGAAAAACAAACATAATATTCACTTACTTGATTTTTGTTCTGTTCATCGGAGCGGAGTCCCACGAAGCGAAGAAGGCCTTCCTGCTTTGTTGTTGCCGCCTCAAAGATGATCTACGTTTCTTTGAAGTAAAATGCTCGCATTGTATGCAACAAATATATAAAAATAAATATGTTTGTTTCCTTAGCTTTGCATTTAAGCGTAAAATATTTGGTAATTTAAAGTCGACCCGGTACTGTACCGCATACATACATTGCATAAGGTGTAAGCGGGAATATGAAAGAAGCTTAGAAAAACAATTAAGCTTTCTCTCCGAAATTTAAAAGTATTGAGAACTTATGTTTATCTCCATATGAAGGAGAAAGAATATGTAAGGAGAAATAAACTAGAAAAACATATGAACCCTTTGTTGAATTAGGTCAGTTCGCGGACCACGCGGATTCACCACATGGCAATATTGAAATTTAACCTAATTTTTTTACATGTGTACTATATGTTATGCAAATGTACATTTGTGTATACATACGTTATTGCAGCTATGTATATATGTAGTCTGTTAACTACGTAGATATGTATGTATGATCGTTAATATGCAAGCGAATCAAATGATTTAATTAAGTTTGATCAAGTAAATAAAATATATATGAAATTGATTTATAGACATACATATCAATAGAAAAGGAATCACATTATATCTTCTTTTCTTTCTGAATTCTGTTAAAACTATATTAAAGAATACCGCTTCATTTTCGTTCGGGATTAATAAAGTTAGTTCATGTTACAAGTATATGTGCTATGTATGCTTAGTTATAAAAACAGAAAGGTATTTCACGGTTTATAAATCTAGTCCATGGCTTAGAAATATGTTGAGGGAAAAACAAAATGTATTTAATTTCGTTAACGGTTCTTGTTGTTAAATCCCTTAACTGGTAGGTAAACACGTCCTTTTCTTAGGTGATGCCGCCAGTAAAAACGCCGATGTAAAGTTGTATTAAAGTTGCTGCCCAACGAAAAGTTGATCTTGCCAGTCCAAAGAAAAACAAAAGGCTCTGCGTATGGTATAGCCAGTTGAAAAAAAGTACCTCCTCGATTGACTTTGAGGAATCGTTTCCAATATTATTTCACAACAATTGAGACTAACACTTTTTTTTCTTACTTTACATAAATTGAATTTAGGTTTAAATAAACTTTTCTTTTTTCTTAGTTATTTCGCTGCTTCTCCTTCAAGGTTCCGATTCCAAAAGAAAGCTTCAGCCGAGCGGAAATTCGTTGTAAGCCAAAAAAAAATAATATCAAGTAATCGATTTTTTTGATATCGCTCTACATCTGATCGAGGAGGCGTTTAGAAGGGAAGTTTACTGTAGCTACTTTATAGGCACCACAGGGTGGTTGAGTTTCCGTTAGAAAAAAAATAATAAAACATCAAAAAAATTTATAAATAGATATTCAAATGATAAGTCATGTACTAACAGTACAAAACAGGAACTAGACCTTTCTTATTACAATAGGAAAATATCGGAAATTAAGGATTGTTCCACAGGGGATGTAATTTATGCAAAAATAAATAAAAGACTAGGTTCAAAATTAACTCCGAAATACACAAAAGAAATAGCATCCGAAAATAATAGAACAACAGTCAAAACTGTATCCGGATGAATTCATCATAAATTTGTAATAAAAACTTGAAATATCTTTTTCAGGAAAATGGGCTACTTTATACTTCTAATTATTTTAATAACATACGTAAAAATTCTGGACTATAGTAAAGCGCAATTGGAGACAATAGACAATGGGCAAGCGAATGAAGATTTTAATATAATAACTAATAATTTAAATAACCTGAATAAAAATAACAATGGCCAAGTAGTAATTAACCAATTATTTGAGAAACGCATAAGTAACATAACTAGTATAGTAAACAAAATGTTAAACACAATAAGAAAGGACGACGGTATTCTAACAGATATACTAATAAATTTGGAAAATATAGTCAGACTAATTTAATAAAAACTAATTAATATAAGATATGCCGTTTAATGGGCAAAAAATAATATAGTAAATTCAGTAATGTTAAACAAAGAAGAAATATAATTGCCAATCAGTAAATTAAGAGAAGAAAAAGTAATATTTAAAAATGCCGAAGAAGCATTAAAATTATCAAAAGTAAATGTATTAAGCAAATATATAAAAATTCTATATATGGTTAAAATACGTCTAACATTAAAAGAAACATTTAATTATTATACGACCGGTAAAGATAATAGACAATATTGTAATAAAACCGATAATAATAAAATACTGAAAGGAAAATATTCATTCTTTGTAATAAAAAATGAATGCGAATCTGATAACGATTTAACAATTTGCAAAATAATGAACTTGGTGGATTTAAGTAAAGATTTATGTGTAGCTAGGATAATTAATTGCTTAAACGCAACATGTTCGACAACCAATGGCCATCACGTCCCTAAGCTAGAAGAAATAAAACCAGGAGTCATATTGCTAAACCAATTCGACGGCAAATTAGAAGTCGATGCGACACCCCAAGAAATAAGTGGAACACATGTCATCATATTATACAATTCAACAATTGAAATCAAGAGCCAAACATTTAGTTATATTCAAGCAAAACCAACTGAAACAATCCCTGCAATACTACAGCCAATCCCATTAGAAAAGGACAACATTGAACTTCTTTCCTTAGAGGCTTTGAAAGATCTGCATATCAACAACACATTCTCCGTCGGAAACTTAACAACGGCAGCATTTTTAATTATCTTAATACTTCTCTTCTTAAGGAAGCGATCCGTGAAAATCCAATATGTGGAAAAAGAAAAAAAAAGTCCAGCACATGCCAAATAGTTCACGTGCCAAACGAAGCCAATAACATTCCAACATATGTAATTTTCAATATTTTACTTAAAGGGGGGCGTTAACGCAACAGCGTACAACTGCTTAGAAGAATTGTACGGTGCCAACGGTCAATAACTGTGCACGCGTATTCGCATAACTGCTAACCCCGCATGTGGGACACTACGCGCTGAATAATAATGGCCAAGCTAGGAAGGCTGACATAAGACAAAAATCTAGATAATAGATAACGAAAAATCCCTTAACTCTGCTAGCATATCATCCGTACTCATAGACCAAATGTCAATCAATGTTTATACCAAACCACCATATAGTAGCGCAAGCAATGGACACGTTAAAAGATTCCATAGTACACTTTCCGAAATAATGAAATGTCTGAAAGCAAATTGCATAGGAATAACATTCGAATAATTATTATTCTAGCCAGTGCAGGAATATAATTCATCAATCCGCTCAACAACCAAGAAAAAACCCATAGACACATTTGTTGGAAATATAATTCTTAATGATCCTCAACAGCTAGAAAAGCAAAGACAAGAAAATATTTCAATACTTAAAAGAAAACAGGAACTAGACCTTTCTTATTACAATAGGAAAAAATCGGAAATTAAGGATTGTTCCACAGGGGATGTAATTTATGCAAAAATAAATAAAAGACTTGGTTCAAAATTAACTCCGAAATAGACAAAAGAAATAGCATCCGAAAATAATAGAACAACTGTCAAAACTGTATCCGGACGAATTCATCATAAATTTGTAATAAAAACTTGAAATATCTTTTTCAGGAAAATGGGCTACTTTATACTTCTAATTATTTTAATAACATACGTAAAAATTCTGGACTATAGTAAAGCGCAATTGGAGACAATAGACAATGGGCAAGCGAATGAAGATTTTAATATAATAACTAATAATTTAAATAACCTGAATAAAAATAACAATGGCCAAGTAGTAATTAACAAATTATTTGAGAAACGCATAAGTAACATAACTAGTATAGTAAACAAAATGTTAAACACAATAAGAAAGGACGACGGTATTCTAACAGATATACTAATAAATTTGGAAAATATAATCAGACTAATTAAATAAAAACTAATTAATATAAGATATGCCGTTTAATTGCCAATAAGTAAATTAAGAGAAGAAAAAGTAATATTTAAAAATGCCGAAGAAGCATTAAAATTATCAAAAGTAAATGTATTAAGCAAATATATAAAAATTCTATATATGGTTAAAATACATCTAACATTAAAAGAAACATTTTATTATTATACGACCGGTAAAGATAATAGACAATATTGTAATAAAACCGAAAATAATGAAATACTGAAAGGAAAATATTCATTCTTTGTAATAAAAAATGAATGCGAATCTGATAACGATTTAACAATTTGCAAAATAATGAACTTGGTGGATTTAAGTAAAGATTTATGTGTAGCTAGGATAATTAATTGCTTAAACGCAACATGTTCGACAACCAATGGCCATCACGTCCCTAAGCTAGAAGAAATAAAACCAGGAGTCATATTGCTAAACCAATTCGACGGCAAATTAGAAGTCGATGCGACACCCCAAGAAATAAGTGGAACACATGTCATCATATTATACAATTCAACAATTGAAATCAAGAGCCAAACATTTAGTTATATTCAAGCAAAACCAACTGAAACAATCCCTGCAATACTACAGCCAATCCCATTAGAAAAGGACAACATTGAACTTCTTTCCTTAGAGGCTTTGAAAGATCTGCATATCAACAACACATTCTCCGTCGGAAACTTAACAACGGCAGCATTTTTAATTATCTTAATACTTCTCTTCTTAAGGAAGCGATCCGTGAAAATCCAATATGTGGAAAAAGAAAAAAAAAGTCCAGCACATGCCAAATAGTTCACCTGCCAAACGAAGCCAATAACATTCCAACATATGTAATTTTCAATATTTTACTTAAAGGGGGGCGTTAACGCAACAGCGTACAACTGCTTAGAAGAATTGTACGGTGCCAACGGTCAATAACTGTGCACGCGTATTCGCATAACTGCTAACCCCGCATGTGGGACACTACGCGCTGAATAATAATGGCCAAGCTAGGAAGGCTGACATAAGACAAAAATCTAGATAATAGATAACGAAAAATCCCTTAACTCTGCTAGCATATCATCCGTACTCATAGACCAAATGTCAATCAATGTTTATACCAAACCACCATATAGTAGCGCAAGCAATGGACACGTTAAAAGATTCCATAGTACACTTTCCGAAATAATGAAATGTCTGAAAGCAAATTGCATAGGAATAACATTCGAATAATTATTATTCTAGCCAGTGCAGGAATATAATTCATCAATCCGCTCAACAACCAAGAAAAAACCCATAGACACATTTGTTGGAAATACAATTCTTAATGATCCTCAACAGCTAGAAAAGCAAAGAGAAGAAAATATTTCAATACTTAAAAGAAAACAGGAACTAGACCTTTCTTATTACAATAGGAAAAAATCGGAAATTAAGGATTGTTCCACAGGGGATGTAATTTATGCAAAAATAAATAAAAGACTTGGTTCAAAATTAACTCCGAAATAGACAAAAGAAATAGCATCCGAAAATAATAGAACAACTGTCAAAACTGTATCCGGACGAATTCATCATAAATTTGTAATAAAAACTTGAAATATCTTTTTCAGGAAAATGGGCTACTTTATACTTCTAATTATTTTAATAACATACGTAAAAATTCTAGACTATAGTAAAGCGCAATTGGAGACAATAGAAAATGGGCAAGCGAATGAAGATTTTAATATAATAACTAATAATTTAAATAACCTGAATAAAAATAACAATGGCCAAGTAGTAATTCACAAATTATTTGAGAAACGCATAAGTAACATAACTAGTATAGTAAACAAAATGTTAAACACAATAAGAAAGGACGACGGTATTCTAACAGATATACTAATAAATTTGGAAAATATAATCAGACTAATTAAATAAAAACTAATTAATATAAGATATGCCGTTTAATTGCCAATAAGTAAATTAAGAGAAGAAAAAGTAATATTTAAAAATGCCGAAGAAGCATTAAAATTATCAAAAGTAAATGTATTAAGCAAATATATAAAAATTCTATATATGGTTAAAATACATCTAACATTAAATAAAACATTTAAACCAATTCGACGGCAAATTAGAAAACGATGCGACACCCCAACAAATAAGTGGAACACATGTCATCATATTATACAATTCAACAATTGAAATCAAGAGCCAAACATTTAGTTATATTCAAGCAAAACCAACTGAAACAATCCCTGCAATACTACAGCCAATCCCATTAGAAAAGGACAACATTGAACTACTTTCCTTAGAGGCTTTGAAAGATCTGCATATCAACAACACATTCTCCGTCGGAAGCTTAACAACGGAAGCATTTTTAGTAATCTTAATGCAATGGGGTACAGTGGTGCTTCTGGGTATGCCGTTACAGTTGCGCGGCTGTTCTCAATCCCTACTCTTACGTCCACATTCGTGCACCGTGGGCAACGTGAGCAACCCATGTGCGGGATACGGTAACCAACCCGTGTGGAGCCATGGCTCACGGCTAATAGAGAGGGAGCTTTAGTGGAGCCACTCCGACATATTCGGTTTAAGGGTCCACTAAAGTCCGTAGCGTCTGTTAACCAGGAGGTGCGGCTGCAAGCGGGCGTCTGTCTTGGAGCAAGCGGCTCGCTTTATAAACGAATTTAAAATTTCAACCCCCAGCAATGGGTTGTGCGCAGGGCTTGGAACCCGCCACGTAAAAAACCACTTCCAATGAAAAGCTAAGCAAAGCCTCGGACAGGACCCTCTTTTTAGATGACGGCCACGGCAAACGTTTTATGGACCATGATTTGAGGGTATGCACCTGGGATGTCCGAACCCTTAATTTGGAAGGTGCCTCTCCCGGCTGGTTGATGTCCTCGGAAGGGCGAAGGCTGACATCACTGCCATCCAAGGAATGCGATGGACGGGGCAAGGGAGGAAAACGGTAGGCCCTTGCGACGTATACTACAGCTGCCATGTAAAGGAATTCAATTACGGTGAATGATTTGTGGTGGCGGAGGGAATTCGCCGTAAAGTACTGTCGATCACTCCGGTGGACGAACGTCTCGCCACAATCCGCATAAAGGCGAGATTCTTCAACATCTCCCTGATTTGCGCCCATGTCCCGACGGAAGAGAAGCACGATGGGACCAAAGATTGCTTCTACGAACTCCTGGAGCGCACGTTCGAACGCTGCCCCCAACACGATATAAAAATCGTGATAGGCGATTTTAATGCCAAGGTGGGCAAGGAGGGCATCTTTGGTTCCACAGTCGGAAAATTCAGTCTCCACGAGGAAACGTCCGATAACGGATTGAGACTGATCGACTTCGCCGGGGCCCGAAACATGGTAGTCTGTAGTACCAGGTTTCAGCATAGGAGCATACATCAGGCTACGTGGCTGTCTCTAGATGGCAAGACACGAAACCAAATCGACCATGTTGTGATAGACGGAAAGTACGCTTCCAGTGTCCTAGATGTGCGCACGATCCGAGGAGCCAACATCGACTCGGACCATTATCTTGTCGCAGCCAAGATACGCACGCGTCTCTGTGCGTCAAAAAGCGTGCGAAAAGGCACACAAGGAAAGCTCGACGTCGGAAAGTTGCAATCACAACAGACAGCCACGCACTTCGCTACTCGACTCGCACTCCTGCTCTCTGAGAGCTCTAATCAACACAGCGATATTTTAGAGCAATGGAACCACATCTCTTGCTCTTTACGTACCGCCGCTGAACAATCTATTGGTTTTCAGCGAGCCCGGAAAAATGATTGGTACGATGAGGAATGTCGCGTTGCCACGGATCGTAAAGATGCTGCCTACAGGGCCACGTTGCGATCGGGCGCAACACGAGCCTTGCGGGAGAGTTGTCGTGAGTTGAAGAAGGAAGCGAGACGCATTTTTCGAGAGAAGAAGATAAAGGCCGAAATGCGTGAGTGCGAAGAGCTTGAAATGCTGGCCGACAGGAAAAGCGCCCGAAAATTCTTTCAGAAAATACGACGACTAACAGAAGGTTTTAAAACCGGGGCGAATTCCTGTAAGAACGACAACGGCGACCTGGTAACTGACGTTCAGAATATACTTGGTTTATGGAGAGAGCACTTCTCCACACAACTTAGTGGTAGTGACAGAGACCACCTAGGAGAAGATGATGATCCCGAAACCCCAATCTATGACGACGGAATTCATGTTCCGTTACCCGACTGCGATGAAATCCGTATATCAATAGCACGGCTAAAGAACAACAAAGCGTCCGGAGTTGACGGAGTTGACGGGCTGTCAGCTGAGTTATTTAAATACGGTGGAGAAAAGTTGGTAAAGCGCATGCACCAGCTAATCTATAGAGTATGGTCGGACGAATGCATGCCTACTGATTGGAATCTAAGTGTACTTTGCCCAATCCATAAGAAGGGTGATACTGCAATTCGCGCCAACTATCGTGGTATAAGCCTTCTTAACATTGGATATAAGGTTCTGTCGAGCGTATTGTGTGAGAGACTAAAGCCCACCGTCAATGAACTGATTGGACCTTATCAGTGTGGCTTTAGACCTGGTAAATCTACTATCGACCAGATATTCACAGTGCGCCAGATCTTGGAAAAGACCCAAGAAAGAAGAACCGACACGCACCACCTTTTTGTCGACTTCAAAGCTGCTTTCGACAGCACAAAAAGAAGTTGCCTTTATGCCGCAATATCCGAATTTGGTATCCCGGCAAAACTTATACGGCTATGTAAAATGACGTTGAGCAACACAACCAGCTCCATCAGGATTGGGAAGGACCTCTCCGAGCCGTTTGATACCAAACGAGGTTTCAGACAGGGTGACTCTTTGTCGTGTGACTTTTTTAACCTTATGCTGGAGAAGATAATTCGAGCCGGAGAACAAAATTGGTCAGGTACCATCTTTTATAAGAGTGTGCAACTGCTGGCGTACGCCAATGACATTGACATCATCGGCCTTAACAACCGCGCAGTTAGTTCTGCCTTCTCCAAGCTGGATCGAAAAGCGAAGCGAATGGGTCTGGAGGTGAACGAGGGCAAGACGAAGTACCTCCTGTCATCAAATAGACAGTCGGCGTATTCACGACTGGGATCTAACATCACTATTGACAGCTATAACTTTGAAAAAGTACAGGACTTCGTTTATTTAGGAACCAGCATTAACATCAATAACAGTGTCAGCCTTGAAATCCAACGCAGAATCTCTCTTGCCAACAAGTGCTACTTCGGACTGAGTAGGCAACTGAGCAGTAAAGTCCTCTCTCGACGGACAAAACTCACGCTGTATAAGTCTCTCATTATGCCCGTCCTGATGTATGGCGCAGAACATGAAGATATCTGATGAGAAGGCTCTGGGAGTGTTCGAGAGAAAGATTCTCCGAAAGATTTATGGGCCTTTACGCCTTTGCGATGGTAAATACCGTAGAAGATGGAACGATGACCTGTACGAGCTTTATAACGACATAGATATAGTGCAGCGAATTAAGATCCAGCGGCTTCGCTGGCTTGGTCATGTCGTTCGAATGGATGAAAGTGCCCCAGCTCTGAAAGTATTCGACGCGGTACCCGCGGGTGGTAGCAGAGAAAAAGGGAAGCCTCCTCTGCGTTGGAAAGACCAGGCGGTAAAGGACTTGGGTACGCTTGGTATTACCAACTGGCGCCAGTTAGCGAAAGAGAGAAATAACTGGCGTGCTGTGCTAAGCTCGGCCAAAATCGCATAGGCAGGTTATCGAGCCAATGAAAGAAAGAAAAGAAAGAAGAAAAATAATACTTCTCTTCTTAAGGTAGCGATCCGTGAAAATCCAATATGTGGAAAAAGAAAAAAACAAAGTCCTGCACAAGCCCGGCAAACGAAACCAATAACATTCCAACATATGTAAATTTCAATAATTTACCATTTTACTAATGATGCAGGACGATCATACTCAAAGGGGGAGGAGTTAACGGAACAGCTTACAGAATTGTACGGTGCCAACGGTTAATAACTGTGCACGTGTATTCGCATAACTGCTAACCCCGCATCAACCAACTCGCAGTGTCCGATCGACAGTGGGCCGTGGCAGCCTCGTATCCTGAATGAAATTGAATGCATGGAAGTAGGTGCAGAATCCTAACATTTAATTACACGTTCTTATCGTTATAAAGCCCTATATACCTTTATTCGAGGACTAAAGAGTGATCTGCCAAGACTTCTTGGCATGAGGGAACCAGCAGACCTCCATCTAGCTCTCCACTTATGCTTAAAGTTGTAGGGCCGAAATTTTCCATCACACTACGACAACCCTTCAACCCAGACCAATGAACAACGAATTTTTTCTACAATTATATCCCCAGACCACACACAAAATGTCTTACGCTAACAGCGCCCACATCTTTTTCCCAATTTTCACAACACCCCACACTATAGGCAAATGACACAACCTGCGACTAAGCCACAACTGCCACGACCAGAGCTAAGGGAAGTTTTTCTTTCAACAAGTGCCTTTGAAGCAACAAAGAAATTTCCACATAGGAGCAGAAAATCATGGGAACCATTATCACCCATACAATGAACAGGACCAATAGTATACTCAGGACCAACAAGATTGGGCTCCAACGACTGTCGAATATGAAGCAGCAATAACTAAAGAAGAAGGTGGACAATCAGTTTCAGAACATGCTGACATAAACCAAAACTCGTGATAATAGATAACGAAAAATCCCTTAACTTTGCTAGCATATCATCAGTACTCATAGACCAAATGTCAATCAATGTTTATACCAAACCACCATATACATAGTAGCGCAAGCAATGGACACGTTGAAAGATTCCATTCGAAGAATTATTATTCTAGTCAGTGCAGGAATATAATTCATCAATCCACTCAACAACCATGAAAAACCCCATAGACACATTTGTTGGAAATATAATTCTTAATGGTCCTCAACAGCTAGAAAAGCAAAGACAAGAAAATGTTTCCCTACTTAAAAGAAAACAGGAACTAGACCTTTCTTATCACGATAGGATAATATCGGAAATTAAGGATTATTCCACAGGGTATGTAATTTATGCAAAAATAAACAAAAGACTTAGTTCAAAATTATTTCCGAAATACAAAAAAGAAATAGTATCTGAAAATAATAGAACAACAGTAGAAACTGTATCCGGACGAATGCATCATAAATCTGTAATAAAAACTTGAAATATCTTTTTCAGAAAAATGGGCTACTTTATACTTCTAATTATTTTTACCACAATCACGACCTCATTACCGGTCGTAAAAATTCTGGACTATAGTAAAGCGCAAATGCAGACAATAGACTATGGGCAAGCGAAAATACAAAACGGCACCTTTCGACTTATTCATCTTATTGACCTAAAAAAATGTGAACTCTTTTTGACAGAGACATAAGGGGAGATAACTAACCAAATCCCTCAGAATCACTTCCTACACCCTTTCCTAAAACAAAGACTAATAATCGCTTTCGTTGAGTGCAGACGAGTTTTGGTTTGCCCGCGCTCACTAATTATCATTTTTTTAATAAAGTTTTTATTTAACAATTATGGACGACTTTTGTGGAAAGTGCTCTAAATCGTTTGACTGTGCCATGGCTTTTGTAAGAAACAATTTCATCGTGGTTGCTGTTAGATTACTTAAAACAAATCGCCATTTCAGCTACTTTTGTGTTGACTATGTTAATTTTCCCGGAAAGCTCTGTAAAGCGTATGTTTCGTTGATGGTGGCACAAAAAATAGGCATGGAGTCCGTTCTGAGTGTTTTCGATTAAAAATTCAAACAACTTGCCTTGCAAATTGATGTAATCAAACAAAATATTGATATTATTAACACACAAACTCATAACAATAATGCTGAGTGCATTGAGCAGCTTACTGCCGAAGTTAATGCGCTTAAAAGTGTTATCTCATCGAATGCCATGAGTAAAAGTAAAAACGTAACTCACTATTCCAATCTGCTGGCTAATGAAGAAGCTCAATTAGCCGAAATCAACTCTAATAATAGTTCTGTCGTCTCTTCGAAAGTAAGTAGCAACTGTAATATTATGTGCCTATCCTCTCCTGCTGATAATGCTGTGGATAATGTTGTTGCAGCCAGATCTAAGAACTTTAATGCTGGTTTAAAGCAAGAATGATAAATTAGAAGAATGCGACACTTTCGTCCCGTTATCTTTTTTGTTTCGGCCTGACAGCTGTGGGACGTCATAGCATACCAGAACATCGAGTCAAAAGAAAAAAGAAACAGAAAATTCACATTCGCGTGCTAAACAATGAAACTGAGTAGGCAATTGCACAGTAAAGTCCTCTCTCGACGGACAAAAACCATACTCTATAAGTCTCTCATCATGCCCGTCCTATTGAATGGTGCAGAAGCATGGACGATGACAACATCAGATGAGAGGGCTCTTGGAGTGTTCGAGAGAAAGATTCTTCGAAAGATTTATGGACCTTTGCGTCTTTGCGACGGCGAATACCGCGTTCGAAGGAACGATGAGCTGTACGAGCTGTACAATGACGTAGATATAGTGCAGCGGATTAAGAATCAGCGGCTCCGCTGGCTAGGTCACGTCGTTCGAATGGATGAAATAGCTCCAGCCCTGAAGGTTTTTGACGCGGTACCCGCGGGTGGTAGCAGAGAAAAAGGAAGACCTCCTCTGCGTTGGAAAGACCAAGTGGAAAAAGACTTGGCTATACTTGGGACTTCCAATTGGCGCCAGTTAGTACGAGATAGGGACAGCTGGCGTGCTTTGTTGACCTCGGCCAAAATCGCTTAGGCGGTTAATGCGCCAATTAAGTAAGTAAGTATTGGACTCAGTCTCCATGTTTGTCCGCTGCTATTTTGTCACCCACGAGTGGTGACGTTGCTAAATCAATCTCTAAACATGCTAACATTCTGCCGAACGCTGCTGCTCTTTCTGTTGTACACTCTCCGCGTTTGTCTACTGCCATTAATACTCCAACCAGAGAACTTATAAGAAATGAGAAGGAGCAAAATGACTTCGGCTTTTATTGTGAATAAAATTTGCTTTTCTACTCGGGGGAACATACCTCAGCTCGGAGGTACACACCACGAGTAGACTCGCAGCCACCTCAAGTCGGGGGTACACACCACTTCAATTATTGTTTTGTTTTCGTCTTCGTCGATCATATGCAGCCGGTGAATTTTATACTCGGAGTCTCAACTCTGCCGTATGATAATCTTCTCTCCTTTGATCTCTGGCCGGTTGGCGTAGTTGTTCGCCCATTTCGTTTTTTTCCAAAAGAGAAAAATAGTGAATCCGTTTCGCTTAAGTATGCTGGACAGTGACTCAAACTCGGATAAGACGTGTAACCAATTGCGAATTTATTTTCAAAATATCTCAGTGCTAAGAACCAAATCTGATGCTGCTATGTCATTGAGCTCCCAACTGGACTATGACATCTTTATTATTATTGAAACATGGCTCACATCCGATTTATTTGATGCAGAATTTTTTGACCCCAAGCTCTTTGTTGTCTTCCGAAAAGATAAAGACGCCAGCAAATCTGGCAAGTCGAGAGGCGGGGGAGTCCTGATTGCAGATGCTTCTTACGTTCCACCGAACAGTGTGGATAGCCTATATCGAGCACATACTGATAACATTGTAAATTTTGTACACAATACGTTGCGGAAAGATTACATCTGTGTATTAGGTGACTTTAACAGCTAATAATATTTCTTCGTTGAACGAATATTTTCTTATTGATAACTTACATAGTTTGAATTTATTGCAAATTAATAATTTTGTTAACGAGCTTGATATGATTTTAGATTTAATTTTTATCGGTGATGATTTAAAATACAACCTTTCCAAATGCCTTGATCCGATTTATCCCACAGGATTGCATTATGTTGCACTTGTTCTTGAGGTTGAACCTTACAGTTTTGCAACGGTCGTTACAAATAATAATAACGCTTCCTACAATTATGCTCGTTGAGGCTTTGCCAGTATTAACTGGCTATTTCTAGACCTAGACTGGCCCACTTTGCTTACTGACTTCGATTTTTCGAGCTGTTTTAACACATTTAAGTCAATTATGTATGACATTTGATCAGGTAATATCCGTATAAACAATAGTAGGCCATATAAGTTGCCCTGGTATAATTATCGACTTGTATATATATATAATTTTGGCGCTTACACTATATAGCTCAGTGTTTGGCCGATCTTCTCCTACCATTTGTGGTGTACGTCTTTATATTATACCACAAATGGTTGGACCTACAGTTTTTGTGCCGACTTTGACCGGCAGATGTATTTAATGAGAAGCTTTTTTCATGGCAAAAATACCCTCGGAGGTTTGCCATTGCCTGCCGAGGGTTGACCGCTATTCGAAAAACTTTTTCTATGATTAAGATATTTTCTTGCCCTGACTGAGATTCGAACCTCGAACTCACCGGCATTTCGAGTTATAGCACGCACCGCTACCAACTCGACCACAGCGGCCATAATTATCGACTTAAGATACTAAAAAACCAGCGAAATAAATTCTACAATAAATATAAATCACCAAATCGTTTTAGCCACTTCTTAATGTATAAGCGGTTTTTAAAAGAGTTCAAATGTCTTGACAAGTTTTTGCATAAAAATTATATTCTTAACTTCGAACTGAATATCAAGTCAAATCCGAAAGCTTTTTGGAATTTCGTTAAATGAAAGAAATATTCTTCTTCAATACCATCTATAGTCTCCTTTAATAAAAAATCGGCTGATTCTCCCACCGGTGTTGCTAATTTGTTCGGGGAGTTCTTTAAATCAAACTTTGAACATGATAACCATGAATTACATCCTGATCTTGAGTTTCAACCGTTTCACGTACCATGTCCGGTTTTGGTTCTCTCAACCTTGCAGACTGTGCTATTGAAAAGGCTATTGTAGACCTAAAGCCCTCTTCATGAACTAACAGTGACGGGATTTCTGCGCTGTTATTAAAGAACTGCCTAGCTCCGATTTTTCCATTGAAGATTATATTTAATAAGCCACTATCCGCTGGAGTTTTCATAGATGCATGGAAATTGGCTTATATTTCTCCTTTTTTCAAAAGTGGAAACAAAAACAATATCTGCAACTATAGACCAATCTCTAAACTGTCTACCGTTTCCAAACTCTTCGAAGGCATCATTAAGAATAAAATGTATTTTCCGGTCAAGAATCTAATTTGCCCAAACCAACATGATTTTATACCTGGACGCTCCTCTGTCTCTCACCTGGCAGTCTTTAATGAGTACTGTATATCGGCTTTTTCTATTGGATCCCAAGTAAACTGTATATACACTGACTTTTCAAAAGCTTTTGACAAAGTGTCACATACAATTTTAATTGCTAAACTTGAGCATCTTGGATTTCATTCTGTCTTTCTACATTGCTTTAGAGATCTTATTTGCATCGGGTGTTCCACAAGGCAGTATTCTTGGGCCGTTGCTCTTCGTTTTGTATATAAACGATATTAAATCATATTTTTCTTTCTCTAACTTTTTGCTGTATGCTGATGATTTAAAAGTTTACTCAACTGTAAAGAATAGTGCTGACGTGTACAAATTACAATTGGAACTTGACAACTTAGATTCCTGGTGTCGTAAGTCTCGCCTGTGGCTTAATGTCAGTAAGTGTTTTCATGTGACCTTCACTAAGTCAAACAGACTGGCGCATATATTTTAATATTCCGCAAAAAACCCTTCGATTTTCCATTACATTCTATAGCAAGAATTTTAAAAGTAATTATGCACGCAATGCTCCCCTTGTTTGTGCTTTAAATGAGTTCAATTTAATCTCTAATTCTATCGAGCTCGATTTTTCTCTACCAAGGTCATCTTTTGTGATCATTTTAAACACAATTTTGTAATGTTTAATCGTTAATTAATATTATTATTTAGCAAATCTAATTTGCTTACCCATAGTCCGTAAGAATTTATGGTTCATAGACTAAAATAAACAAAAAAACACGAAACTCAAAAACCTTTGAAATCTGAAATACCTTAAAACCCTATAACAATAACAAGATGAAAAGATCAATTGACATATTGGAAACGGTATGGAAATACCTAGCTCTCCTAGGTTCTCCTGATCATGAAGATTTTAATATAATGACTAATAATTTAAATAACCTGAATGAAAATAACAATAACCAAGTAGTAATTAACAAATTATTTGAGAAACGCATAAATAACATAACTAGTATAGTAAACAAAATGTTAAACACAATAGGAAAGGACGACGGTATCCTCACCGAAATACTAATAAATTTGCAAAATAGAATCAGACTAATGAAATAAAAACTAATTAATATAAGATATGCCGTTCAATGGGCAAAAAATAATATAGTAAATTCAGTAATGTTAAACAAAGAAGAAATAGAATTGCCAATCAGTAAATTAGGAGAAGAAAAAGGAATATTTAAAAATGCCGAAGAAGCATTACAATTATCAAAAGTAAATTTATTAAGCAAAGATATACAAATTATATATATGGTTAAAATACCTCTAACATTAAAAGAAACATTTAAATATTATACGTCCGGTAAAGAGAATAAACAATATTGCAATAAAAACCGATTATAATGAACAACAATAGAAATCAACAGCCAAACATTTAGTTATATTCAAGGAAAACCGATTGAAACAATCTCTGCAATACTACAGCTAATCCCTTTAGAAAAGGACAACATTGAACTACTTTCCTTAGAGGCTTTGAAAGATCTGCATAACAACACATTCTCCGTCGGAAGCTTAACAACGGCAGCATTTTTAATAATCTTAATACTTCTCTTCTTAAGGAAGCTATCCGTGAAAATCCAATATGTGGAAAAAAAAAACAAAGTCCAGCTCAAGCCAAATAGTTCACCTGCCAAACGAAACCAATAACATTCCACCATATGTAAATTTTAATAATTTACTATTTTACTAATGATCGAGGGTGATCATACTTAAAGGGGAAGGAGTTAATGCAACAGTTTACAACAGCTCAGAAGAATTGTATGTTGCCCACAGTCAATAACTGTGCACGCGTTTTCGCGTAACTGCTAACCCCGCATCAATCAATTCGCGGTGTCCGATCGACAGTAGGCCGTGGGAATAGCTACTTAGCAAATTCACCAATCAACGCACGTTCAGGTGCAACGTGACTGATGAGGTTTAATTTAGAGTTAAGGTAATAATTGTATTCACTTTTAAGTTCGAAGTCAATCAATAAACGAGTCCAGCGCCTTTTTAAAAATTAGTTTTAAAATGACTTAACTTGTATGCTCTACAAAGGCTGTTTGTGAGGATAAAGCAGTAAACAAAGAGGAATATTGCGAAGCCACTGTAGCGGACTGTCAAACTACCGATAGTGGCGCGCAGATTGGCTTGCTCAGTGTATGGTACCTAATACGGTACACAATAATTCAGAATAAATTAATATTAAATAAGCATTAAAGTAATAGATGCAATAATAAATAACCATAATAAAACCTGCAAGAATAATATAACTGATTGGAGTAAGTGGTGAAGGGAAAAGCAGATAAAATAACAACAGCTCACACAGCGTTAGCTTAGCTGAATGCGTTTAGTTGCCGGCTTAATTATTGCGCATGTTGTTTCGAGTTCGAATCCCGCAGAAGCCAAGAAGGCAGAAGTCTGATGAGTAGATTGATAGAGGAGAGGTATGCACTGCGACCAGTGGGTCTATTGTGCCTTCGAAGCTTCTCACAACAAGTCAACCAACCCCCGGACGTCCAGAAATCTGAGGATAGTTGCCGGGGTTAGGGATTGTATGTATTGATCTCCCGGCCATGGCCGACCCAGGGTTGTCCCCCGTCTGCGTGCCACAGCCTCTCACTCCATAAGCAGGTGGTGTGGGGTCTCTCCTGCCGAGTCATAGAAGCGACATAAGTCGCTCGACCAGATCCCCAGTTTGTGTAGGTGACCAATAAGTCTGCCTACTTTGAGCCAAAAAAGGCACGGATCGTATTGACCACAACACCGGAGGCATCAAAAGCCCAATTTATCAAGAAGCCATCCGAAAAATTAAAAAGCTAAGAGACTTTTGCAGCTTAATTTAAATTATTGTCAGTCTGCCCAAGACCCGCTAGCATGAACTGTGAAGGATCACAACATAGTTATTGCATCAATCAGCTGGCCTAACATACAATAGAATTTGGCCACATGGCTTCAAAGCGCTGACGGCAAGGCTGCAATATGGATGTGTGGTAACGAACCGAAACATATGCAAAGGGTCTCAATAGGTGTATGCTTCGTGTGCGAAAAAGTTGAAAACCTATATATTTATAGCTGCTACATTCCACGTAGCATGCCAACTGCTGCGTTTGAAAACTTCGTGTTCTTCGTGCCTTAGTAGGGATGCCAGCGATAGAAGTGAAGTTGTTGTTGTTGTTGTAGCGGCTAGCTACACCCGGCAGCGTTGATGAGCTTCCGCAATCATTATCGTCATTCTCAACCAGCAAGAGATCCAGAAAACGAGCCGTTTCAACAGGGTCGGACCATAGAGAGAGGGGTGTTAGTTGAGTGGGTTTGGCCGGGTATATGAATAGGTGGTTGGTGTCGTGCGGAGACTCTCAACATGCCGGGCAAGTGTTGGAGGTGTCGGGGTTGATCCTAGATAGGTAGGAGTTTAGCCTGCTACAAGATCCTGATCGGAGTTCAGCCAGAGTGACACGGGTCTCACGAGGCAGCTGTAGCTCCTCAGCTGCTACAGGTGGTGGATGGACTCCCAGGACAGCATTCACAAGGCGGGTGTCGATAAATGTGGAAACGGACTCCCTGTGAATGTCACCTAGTTATTGTTGGTACGTCCTTCGGTCCAGTGGTAGGCGTACGTTAGTCTGGACCTCGTCCATCAGTTTTGAGAGGTGTCCCCTTATGTGCCTGGGTGTCAGCTCCAGTGCAAGCAAGTCTCTGTTAGGATGCCCAGACGGTGGCCAGCAACGTTTTCAGAAGGAGACCAACTGTCAAGGGTAACCCCCAGGATTCTTCGGTGGTTAACCGTCGGAATGGGGATCCCCCCGATGTGGATGTCAAGAGTAAGCCCGACGTCCTTCGTCCAAGATGTGAAAAGGGTCGCCATGGACGTAGCAGGGGATAGTGTCAAATTCCGTCCTGTAAAGTAGTGAACAAGTTCTGGGAGGTAGCTGTTCACCCTGGAGCACGAGTCATATATTCCATTGCCGGTAGCCATTATCGTGCAATCGTCAGCATACGAGACCTGTGTGACTCCCTATGGCGGAGAGGAAAGTCGCGAGATATAAAAGTTAAACGGTAAGGGGGATGGGACGCCACCCTGTGGTACCCCCTCCTTAACTCTTCTCGCTTTTGACACTGCGTCACGGAAGCACACCGACGCCTGACGACCAGACAGGTAATTCGCGGTCCATCGCCTCAACGTCCATCAACAGGGTGGAGTGGCTGACTGTGTCGAAGGCCTTCAACAAGTCCAGGGCCACAAGGACGGTCCTCTCACAGGGGCCTTTGCCGTTGAGACCACGGTTAACCTGCGTGTTTATGGCGTTAAGTGCCATTGTAGTGCTATGCACGTTCCGGTAGCCGTGTTGATGCTTCGCCGGGCTGAGATAGTTGCTGAAATATGGGAGCAGCAGAGCCTCAAGTGTCTTGACCACTGGAGAAAGCATGAAGATCGGCCGCTGGCTAGTGACAGGTCGAGGACCCTTGTGAGGTATGCTACTCCCGCAGTGCCCAATTTTTCAGCATCAACATGCTTAACCCCTCTGGGCCAATAAATTTGGAGGCTTTCGCCTTACTAATGTTGCTTGCGCAGCCTTCTGGTCACTGACCGTTTGGATCTGTCGGCCGATGGATGCAATGTAAATTATCGGCTAAAAAATCTCGCGCATCGCTCGGGTCTGACGAGGCGTGGTCTCCAAAGGAGACTTCTTTTGGTTGGACAGGGATCTCACGGTCTACCATAGTTTGCCCACTCCAGCCCCGAGGTTGCAGGACTTCAGGGGCTCCTCCTACCACTGAGCACCACATTAAGCTCCGCCCAAGTTGGGAAGAACCTTAGACAAGGTTTCGTACAACTTCTTCGATATAATGCTGGAAAGTGCAAAATAAGCTGCCAATCTGAACCGCATTGGCTTGTTGGTTGGTTGAAGCGTTGCCTAGGCCTGGAGTGACAAGGGCCCAATTAACGCTGGAAGCACCATTTTGTTACGCTATTTTCGTGGAAAATCTGGAATGTCCTGGGTCTGTAATTTTCAAACCACTTTGATTTGTGGATGAAGCTACTTAAGCAGTTTATATTACACCTAGAGATCTCCCTTAATTCTTTTGGAAGAAACCCCACTGTTTCTTGTCTGAGGCGTGCCACAGCTGGGCACTCATACAGATAGTGAAAGATGGTTTCTCTGCTGTCTACATGTTTATATCTCCTGCAGTGGTTGTTGAATGGAAGGCCAGTTTTGTGGCCCGTAATTGTAGCTGTTAGGAATATTTCTTTCCTAGATCTGTTGAGGAGTTCTACCGTTTTTGGTCGATCATAAGTAGGCCAAATTTCTTTCGCGATTTTGCACGTCGTTAACCTGCTCCATTTCAATCCTGCTGTTCGCACAAACTTCAAATGTAGTTCCTTCTTGATGACTCCTAGCGGGCAGCGTATTGATTCCGCCTCGGATTCCTCAAGAGAGGCGCTGGCTTGGGCCAGCCCGTCAGTCCTCTCATTGCTTTATATGGCCGGGAACCCAAACGAGAGAAATGTCAACCGACTCACACTTGCAGGCATGGACTATCTTGGAGTTTGCTTTCGGTGATGGCAGCGCCAGGAGAGCTGCTTGACTATCTGCGAAGATGTATGCTCATTGTACCCTTTCGCTTCTATCTTTCAGTACCTGACAGGTCCTCACAATTCCCATTAATTCTGCCTGAAAAATGCTGGCAAAGTTAGGTAGACGGAACGAGGGTGACGCATCTAGCTTCTCTGAGAACACCCAAGCACCCGCCCCGCAATTCATTTTTGACCCCTCGGTGTAGAAAGAGGTGGTGTTCTCGTCCGCTAGTCTGCCCCTGCTTAAGTCCCGTCTAGATGGAAATTCTACCTGGAAGTTTTTCCTGAAGTCCAGCGAAGGAGGTAGATAATCTGATTGCTTGTTTGCTCCCAAGAGCCCATCGAGAACTCTACTGTGACCGTATTGCTTCGGCCTCCAGCAGCCTGACTATGGTAGTCTGATTGCAGAGTTTTGCCACAGCTTCTTTTATTTATAGCTCTATTGGCAGTTGATGTAGGATCACATTAAGTGCGTCCTTGGGACATGACCTAATGGCCCCTGTTACACTCACGCAAGCTGCGCGTTGTATGCTGCTGAGCTTTTTGATATTATATTGCCTGTCTAGTGCTGGCCACAACACCAGTACTCCGTAGGTAAGTATCGGCCTTATGATGGCCGTGTACAACAACAGGACAAGCTTTGGTTTTAATCCCAAGTTTTACTAATAATTCGTTTGCTCGAATAATAGGCTATATATGTGGCTGATGTGGCTAAGTAGCTTATTCAAAGCCCTGCGCTCAACCATTTCTTGGGACAATCGAATACATGTTTTAGAGGGCCGGTTGGTCCAAGACAGACACCCGCTCGCAGCCGCACCTACTGGTGTACAGACGCAGCAGACCCTGGTGAACGCTTAAGCCCCTATATGTCGAAGTGGCCTCACCAGGTTCGCCTTCTCACTTTAGCTCACTCCCAAATGGATGTACGGGAGCTACCCAGAGAACACTTGGATATAATCACCCAGGGGTCGTGAGCTGCTTGATCTGCATGCAAAAGAATCGCGCCACAAGTGAATGGCAGTCAGAAACTTCCATTATTGCATTTAGTTCGGCCTGGAAAACACTACAGTGGTCCGGTAAACGAAGACTGAGGTTTAGATCGAGTTCACCAGAGTAAATCCCGCTGCCTACTCTTTCGTTTAACTTGGAACCATCTGTATATACAGCCGTCGATCATGGATCTAGGTCCACGGTACCCATCCATTCGCTCCTTTTTGGGATTCTTGTGGAGAATCTATTTCCAGAGAATGGAGGGTGTAGAAAGTTATCCAACCTCATCGGGTTGTCGGGCAGAGTTTCCAGGACCTTTGCGTGCCCGGAGTTGAGATTTCTCCACGAAAGGATCGCATTTAGCCTAGCAGCACTGCAGGCCGCCAGAAATTTGCCACGGAGATCCACCGGTGGAAGATTTAACATTATTTCCAGAGATTTGGTGGGTGTAGAGGGCAGTGCTCCCGTGATGAGCATTGAGATGATGAAATCTCTAGATTCCACCACTGCGGTTTCTTTTTATCCTTTGGTAGGGTCTTAGGGCAGGAGATTCTGAAAGCAGAGTTACAAGCGTTTGTTACAAGGTCTACTGCTTCATCTATTTTTGACGGTGAGTCCAGCTCATCGAGAGAAACGACCTTCGTGCTTAAGGGACTCGCTTCATCAGGTGTTTGTGATAGGCCTGGCCTATCGTGATAAATGTGTCTGGACAAAGAGGCTGAGAGAGCGTTCTTATATTTCTGCCAATCCGTCCGCCTCTTTTTCCTATACGCTGTTAGAGTAGAGGGAGTGAGATTGATCTTAAAAGTTATGTAGAGGTGTTCGTAGAAGGAGTGCTCTTTGGACACTTGCCAGTTGCTTATCAGGTCTGACATGATGCCTGATGCACTGGTGATGTCGAGCACTTCTCTTCTGACAGAGGTCATGAAGGTGGGATCGTTCCCCCGATTGCATATATATAGATTATTTGCTAATATAAAATCAAGTAAACACTCACCCTGAGGGTTGGTATCGCTTGAGCCCCATATCTCGTGATGTGCGTCCGAGTCAGCTCCAATTATGACCGGGAGTCTTTGCTTGTCAGCCCCTATGATGGCTTCCTTTAGTCTTTTTGGAGGGAGAGAATGGGTGTCGTGGGCCATGTAGCTGGTCAGGAACCAGACGACGCTCTCTTTCAGCTGGACGCTTATGCTTACTGTGTCTTCGTCGCTGTATTGAGAGAGGAGAATATAGGGAGAATGATGTCCTCAGCTCTTTCGTTGAGTCGCAAAAGGAGGGCAGCCGAAGCTGCCTTGGAGTGGTGCTGATTAATTTCAATAAGAATACATGACCTGATCCTACCTGCTACTGGGGCTGTTACCGTTTGGTAGGCATCAGAGTTCAGTCCGCAAACCCTGTTTCTGACGATCCACGGCTCTTGGGTGAGAATGATGTCCTCAGCTCTTTCGTTGAGTCGCAAAAGGAGGGCAGCCGAAGCTGCCTTAGAGTGGTGCTGATTAATTTGTGGAATCTGCATCATCTCTAGACTCACCGACGTACATTGCTTCTGGTTCTTCTCTTTGGGTGACGGCCCTGACTGTGATGTCAGGGTCCGCCTCCTCAGATACCGAAGCCAGAAGCTGGTCCTCATCATCGGGCGCTACCCATCGGCTGTATATCGACCCAACGTAAGCAGATGCTGAGCCCGTTTCTCTCTCAACATCCGTCGCGACGTCCGATACCCCCGATGGGACGTCCGCGGTTGCGCTCAGGGCGCTCGGTTCTGGCTCTGGCTCCTGGGCCTTAGGGACGCTCGAGGTGTCTCCCGGTTTGTTGGCCCCCTCGCCAGTAAGAGTGGTAACGGAATCGGGTGCACTCGAGGCGTTGCCCGTCTGGTCCGTCTGTTTGGCTCCCTCCGCCCTCTTGTGGACCTTAATGGTGATGAAGCCGCAACTTATTACCCCACCACAGTCCACGAGCGCTGGGATAGAAGCATCTCCTTGGTCTCGCCAACTCGGACTATCCTCCAATCATTGGTGGGTAGATCTCCGTTGCCAAGGCGGATGAGTTCGAGTTTTAGAGTTGCTGTTTACCGAATCTAGTGCTTTCAGTGCAGATTTACTGTCGAAAAATATGAAGACTTCTTCGCATCTTATCTCTCTTGATCTTAAATACTCTTCCGCCTCCTTATTGCAGCGACCTCAGCCTGAAAAACGCTGCATTGATCAGGAAGGCGGATAGATATTTCCAATCCTATTTCGGTTGAGAACACCCTTGCTCCCTCTCTATTCTGGAGTTTGAGCCATCAGCCTAGAAGTGAAGTGACCCCTCTGCCGCAGTGATTCCATCGGAGTACCAGTCTCTGCGTGGATCAAGATATTAAACTTTTTTGTGCAGCTTATGGTTGGCTCACAATAGGCCGTATCTTGCGAACCTAGTTTGTTTGTGATTGTTGCATGCCCTTCCTTGCTAGCCTTCCAGTCTGGCATCGTCTTAGAACGGCGCATGCTGCAATTTGATCCCCCATAATATCAATTGGAAGGATGTTTTATAGTGAGTCTAATGCCTCCGAGGGAGTCGTAGCTAAGGCCCCGCTAATGCATATCAGCGCCGATATTTGTACCCTTTGGAGTACTAGTGATGTTGTTTTTTTGTCGAAGCATTGCCACTACACCAAAACCCCATATTACAAGATTGACCTAACCACCGCTGTGTATATCCAGTATGTAACTTTTGAAGACAATCCCCATTTCCTACCAATATCTATAGAGAGCTACCGTTGCTTTCCTTATGCGCTCTTGGACGTTCTGTGCCCATGTAAGCTTGTTGTCTAGTATCACACCGAGATACATGGCACATCCCCCAAGGGTTAGCGCTCCATTCCCTAGCACGCGGAGTCTTGGTAGTGGGGTCTTATATCTCCTTGTGAAGAGAACAAGTTCGGTTTTACTAGAGTTCACACCCAAACATTTTTCTTTGGTCCATTTTTCGACTTTGTTTAGATTTTCCAACATGATGTCACATAGCGTTTGTGGGAATTTATCCCTTACTTCCCACGCAAGATTGTCGGCATAAGCTATGACCTAAGATCCTCCCTCCTCCTCCAGGTTCCGCAGTAGATCAGTGATGGGCACCACCCAGAGGAGGGGTAAATGACCCCGCCCTGCGGAGTTCTTCTGCTGGTGCACCGTTACAATGTTACTTCCGCCAGCTGCCACCTCACAACCCTGTTAATTAACAACTTTTGCACAAAGGAAACCAACTGAAGATCAACGCCTAGGTTCACCAGAGCTCTTGTGATAGCCAGAGTTTATATATTGTCCAAGGCACACTCGATGTCTAGAAATGATATCAAGGTATGCTCCTTAACTTGCAAGGATTGCTCGACATACGACGGTATTTGATGACGCGCTGTTTCAATAGACTTCCCTTTTAGGTAAGCGTGTTGAGAAGGTATGAGTTTGTCCGCAATTGATTCCCTGATATGGCAATCGATTACTCTCTTATAGTCTTAAGTTGGAAGAAGTAAAGGCTTATAGGCCTAAAATCTTTGAGGTTAACATGGGATATCTTCCCCGTTATAGTGAAAAAGACTACCCGTGATTCTTTCGAAATTTTCGGAACATGATTGAGGCTTAGCTTCCCTACATATATGGCGTACAGCCAGTTTGCGCTTAATTGCAGTGACTGTTGTAGCGGCGCAGGTAAAACTTTATCCAGACCGGGGGATTTATAGGGTTTAAAAGACTCTATAGCCCAGGTTATTTTCTCCGAAGTGAGGAAGTCGGCATTCACCTAACAATTTTTCTCTGTAGTTGGACTTATCGACGACATGTCTGTAGCGTGGGGAAAGTATGTTTCCAGAGGAAGGCCCAGGGTGTCCGTCAGACCGTAACAAGCATCTGGGGGCTACACGAGGTGAAAAGGAGAGAACCTCTCTGAGTCTTGATCCCTCAGACACGGCTTCCAGGGAGCCACAGAACCCCCTGCATGAAGACCTCTTCGAGTGTCTTACTAATTTTTTATATTGTCTTAAGTGCGACCTACTATATAAATTCCCCACAGTGTGTCACTTTGGTTTCTTTTGGCGCAGTTGAAGCTTTTTCGGCAAAGCTTACGAGCCTTGTGGACGTCAGTATTCCACCATGGTGGTTTCTTCGTGCCTCTCGGCTTCTTTATGGGGCAGGCCAGCTCGAATGCATTCTTAAATGCTGTGGTAAACTTCCCCACCATACAACCGGTACTCTTACTTGTATGCCAGAGAGACGTTTTTCTAATTCCAACCTATATCTGGACCAATCGGCATTTTTGAAGATTCTTAATGGTTCACTCGTAGACGGAGCCCCCTCTAAGTCAAACTGATATAGCGGTGGTCCGAAAAGGAGTGCTCGTCGAGCACTTCCCAGTTTAAGATCACAGCCTCTGCTTTTTCCGAGACAAGGGTTACGTCCAAAATTTCCCTTCTACTACTAGGCACAAATGTGGGTTCGGATCACCTACTACTTACATGTAGGTTAGCTTTTAATATAAATTCCAGTAGTAACTCACCTCTTTCATTGGCTTCGCAGGTATTCCATAGGAAGTGGTGGGCATTCTCGTTACCTGCAATTATGAGGGTAGCTTTTCGACCATGAGTTACTTTTTGGACAATTGGTGTGGGAATTGGCTTGTCATGAGCCATATAAAAAGAGGTGAGCCGGATCACCTGACCATTGACCTCCATGCTCACAGTTGTTGTGCCCTTCTCGCTAAATTGGGAAAGAAACAGAAATTTTAATTTTGTGTTAACCAGAATGCAGGCCCGAGGTTAACACGTAGATGCTCCACTTACAAGTGTGTACTCAGCAGCCTTTAGTCCACAAATTCTATGCCCAATAATCCAAGGCTCCGGGATTAGGGTAATGTCTGCTGTCCCCTTGCTCGCTAACTGAAGCAGTGCAGACGCGACTTTACAATGGTGCAGGATTATCTGAATGACGGGGACCATCTGGATCGCATCCCCCATCCCTCTTCACCACTGTTGTGTTGACGTCATCGCCGTCATCGCTCGACATGAGATCATCCTCCGTATATTTGCGGAAGGTGAAACCAACGCCCAGTGACGACGTTTAGGACGCATAACCTCCGGACAGATCATCCAACGCTGTTTTGGTCCACCTCCACTTCAATGCTACGCGCCGCAATAATATCGTCCGAGTAGACTCTAACTCCAGCGGTTTCGAAGCTATACTTTCCGATGCCCTCTGTCTTCTCCAGGAACGTCAAGGACTCACTGTTTAGCATCAGTACCACAGGACGTGCACTTTTGTTGTGTGCTCGACCTTTCCGACTCAGCGGGTTTCGCTGGCAGCCATACCCTCGCCCTAGGCCTGAATTGAATGTCCTTAAAGCCCATTGCCCGGCGCCTCGCTCCCGGATAGACTTCCCCTAAGCTGGCTACTGCCTTATTGTCGTCGTCACAAGCAACGATCTTTACATTACCCCGAAACCACCCCAAATCTTGAGGTGGCCCAGGATTCGCTGGAAGTACGCTCACTGCTATGCTAGATAGCTCGGACCTCACCCACTTCGCTTCCAACTTTTTACGAGTGCCGGTCGCTTTGTTGTTATTTAATGATTTGCTCTCCATTGCGGAGAAGGGGTTAGTCTGCCCCGGGAAGATATCCGCTTTGCCCGTGGTAAAGCCTAAATACAACCGAGCGTGGCCTGGTTCCCTGAGAGCCCGGTTGTCATTGGGCTATTTGGGGGCCCCACGCCAGGCTGATCATCAGCACGGTACGTTTGACACCTTTATCCAGCGCCTTCCTGAAGACCACGTTCAAGAACCATTTCCATGTGACAGAGTTATCAGGAAGCATAAGCACATATCACTGATTCCTGAGCTTAGGTGAGTACATTCGAGAACCAATATACATATTTGTATAATAATTTCAGAAAAGTATTGTTTATTACGCATCCAACTATTTAATGGTAAGGTCCAAATCTTATGTAAGAATAACGGCTTGAAATGTAACTGAAACACATTTACCGATTAATTGTTTATATTGGCGTAAAATGCCATTTAATGCAACAACATACTCCAAAAACCTACTACAAGGATACCATTTTTAATAAAGAACACCTGCCTTTTATTATTTCTCGATAAATTTACAATGAATATTGAAAACTAAAAGAAATAAATTAATATAAATATATTTAATTCTGAACTTAGGCTGTAGGCGAGTAAGTTCAAACTGCTATCAAAGGGCTGGTTTTTAAATTTCTCGTTAAAATTACAGGTGTTAGTTCGAGCTATCAAATATTTTTAAGGATTGATTTTTATTATAACTATGTGGCCGCTGTGGTTGAGTTGGTAGCCGTGCGCGGTATAACTTGATAAGCCGGTGAGTTCTAGGTTCGAATCTCACAAATTATATTATGACAACAGAATCACTAACATGCATACCGCATTCAGCAGCGTTTTAAGGTCATTTACAAGAAGACAAATTTAAAATTTAGAATATAGAAAATAAATAAGAATATTTGTTTAACAACTACTAATTAACTCAACCCGCATACACAACGCATTTTGTTAAGATATTAGTTAAAACTTAGAGCTGCCAGCTCGATATCTTGGTAAAATTTTGTTTCTTACAGTTGTACTTTCACAAGAACAAAATTTCGACAGAAGTTTGTGGAATACAACATTAACAAGTATATTGTCATATCATCCGCTTTACTCCTTGTCGCCATGAAGCTGTATAGCTGAATAGCTCTAGTCAAGAACTACGTAAATGCATAATCTGCTTTCGCAACAAACTAGTAATAGCCACAGAGTTAATGGGAGATTTGCCATTTCGCCGCGTTAATCCACCACAATGTCCCTTTATAGCCACCGGCATTGATTATACTTATAGAAACCCCGCGGAAACTTGTCAAAGATATCAATAAAGAAGTCGTTGCTCATATCACCAGCCACGGCATACAATGGCATTTAAACCCCCCTCATTCTCCCAATTTTTGCAGTAAGTGGGATGGCAGCGTTAAATACATCAAGTACCACTTAGAGCGTGTTCTGAATGGTACACGCATTTAATCTCTAAGCAATGTATATTTCCGATACCCACTTAAACTTAAAACAAGTCCTCTTTACTTAAGAAATACAAATACTGCACTTTGCACACTCACTTCCTCAGTCCGGCATAATGCGAAAAACAAAAGTAGAGCTATGCTTGTCCAGCATGGGGCTGTGTAAATTCCATTGTCTCTGTCGTCGCTGTTATAATGTGTGGCTCTGTCGCTGGTATACCAAAGATCCGAGCAAGAAAAATCGACACTCACCCACTCGAGTTCAAAAACGCTTTCGACAGTACAATGTCTGAATTTGGTAACTCCGCTAAACTAATACGGCTACGTAAAATGACGTTGAGCACAACCACCAGCTTCGACAGAATTCGGAGGGACCTTTCAGAGAAGTTTAATTCCAAACTAGGTTTCAAAAAGGATGACCATTAGTCGTGCAACTTCCTTAACCTGATGCTGGAGAAGATATTGCGAGACGCAGTATTATATCAATCTGGCACCACCTTTTATAAGAGTCAGCAACTGCTGGCCAACGCCGAAGACATTGACATAATCGGCCTTGACAACCGCGCAGTAAGTTCTGTCTTCTCTAAACTGCAGAGAGAAGAGAAGCGAATGGGTCTGATGGCGAACGAGGGAAAGTCGAAGTATCTCCTATCATCAAAAAGACAATCAGCCCATTCACGCATAGACACTCGCATCACTGCAGACAGCAGCAAATTTGAAAAACTAGAGAACTTTGTGCACCTAGGAGCCATCATTAACACCAATAAAAACGTCAGACTTGAATTCCAACGACGCAGTAAAGTCCTTTCTTGACGGACAAGGACTATATAAGTCACTTATTATGCCCGTCCTATCGTGTGGCGCAGAAGCATGAATGATATCAATGCCAGATGAGGGGGCTCTTAGAGTGTTCGACAGAGACTTAGTGCAGCAGAATAAAAACCAGCGGCTCCAATGGCTAGGCCTTGTAGTTCGAATGGATGAAATAGCTCCAGCCCTGCAGGTTTTCGAGGCGATATCCGCTGGTGGTGGCAGAGGAAAGGGAAGACCTCCACTGCGTTGGAAAGTCCAAGTAGAGACAGACTTGGCTATACTTGGAATTTCCAATTGGCGCCAGTAAGCAAGAGACTTGCGCGTTATGTTGAGCTCGGCCAAAACCGCTTTGGCAGTTCATGTGTAAATTAAGTAAATAAGTAAGTTTTATAATTATATATATTTTATTATATGTCCAAGATATTCTACTGAATCTTGGAAAAATGCGATTTTTTGTTTGTTACATGTAACATGTAAATGTTACAATTTTATTAGCTTTGACCAAAGGAATGAATTCTCTTAGTTTGCAGTTAGCTTAAATATGTATGAACTCTGTCTGTTTACGGATGGCGGCACGCCAATCCGCTTATCCTCTTCAAAAAAATACTTCCTGTTTCGTAGTTGTCGTCAGTGTGTTGGACGAGTGATTATTAATCTTCATCACTGGTCTGATTTACTCGTCATACTTTGTTTGGGTTTGATGCTTAAGGGATTCCTTCGCGCTTTGCTATTTGTCGGCGCGGCTTAGCGTTTTTAGTTTAAAGATTTTATTTTTTTGTTGTAAACCATATCTAAATTTGTACTGATTTGTAATAATGTGGCAACCTTCAGCAAAATATGTGAATGGCATGGCAGCCAAATAAAACATCACCCTCCTCGTTACTAACGTCACTGCCATATCGTAAAAGGATTTTGGTTGTTTTATTTTCAACCCGCAGCCACGAATTAATTCATTTTATGTCTTTTATTGTACCTTTGTTTCAACAAAGTGATATTTTGCGGCCATCGACTTTTTTTTTTTAATAAAACCTGCTGTATATTAGGAGCACCAGCGATATGCGAGCAATGTTTGCGCATGGAGGCAGGAATATATGGATCGGCCTTTTTTTGCAAGCAGATTACCGTTTGCGGGGCGGGTTTTCGTTGAATAGAAGCCAGTGTCGATAGTTTCAAGCAACGGCTGCGCGTACATAAGTAAGAAAAGAAGATTTCTAAGTTCCGGAGACGCATTACTAGCTTCATTAGTCCTGCTCGATAAATGGGCTTCGCGAGTTATTTGAGGAATCAGGTGAGGGCCTTTGATTATAAAACGGGGCGTGGTGCTAGTTTGCTTCAAAAAAACATAGCGGTTGTTGAAAAATAACGGATTACTAACAGAAACCGTTAACTTTAAGGCTTGTGGTTATGTGTATAAAGTTCAAAAGGTTGCTACTAGAGAAAAAAATATTTTTGCAAAAACAGTAAAATCGGCTCAATTCATAAAGGTGATTGGCATTCGAATTAAAAACTTTTTTTACTGCATTTTTTACGATTTTTATGAGAGAGAAAAATATTACCAGCGTATTTCGATGAATGATAAAGGTGGATTAAGGGTTAATACACAATAAAAAGCAACTAAAATAAAATCAGGAACCACGCATCAGCTCTGTAAATTGTTCGCGATAATAAAATTAAGTGGCCGCTGTTTTCGATGGTTGGTCTGCAGCCTTTTAATAAGGGGCTTCGATTTTTTAACATTTACTGCGGATGTCAGAGTACAATATTTAGCTTCAACTGTCCAGGTAAAATTTAAGACTGTGCTCATAGATGGCGTTTACTCCGGCATAAAAGATAATGTTTCAATTGTTTGAAAAGCGATCACAGGAGAAACAATTTGATCGAACAACACAAATGCAATGAAGAGCGTTGTAAACAGAAGTAACACGAGCTACTTCTGTCTTGTTTGCAAGAGGCAATAGGAGGGCGGCATCAAACGGAACCTGGAACGCAACGATAAGTTCTGACTAGTTCCATAATAATGCCCAATACGAAATCAAGATATATATATATAATTTTGGCGCGTACACTATGTAGCTCAGTGTTTGGCCGAGCTTCTCCTACCAATTGTGGTGTGCGTCTTTATATTATACCACAAATGGAGGGACCTACAGTTTTGTGCCGACTCCGAACGGCAAATGTATTTAATAAGAAGCTTTTTCATGGCAGAAATACCCTCGGAGGGTTGCCATTGCCTGCCGAGGGGTGACCGCTATTGGAAAAAACTTTTTCTATTATTAAGGTTTTGCTTGCCCTGACTAAGATTCGAACCTCGAACTCACCGGCATATCAAGTTATAGCACGCACCGCTACCAACTCGACCACAGCGGCCACAAGATTTATTCTACAAAATATTGGCAGTGTGGTTACACGACAAGGGTCGGGTAGTTAACAGCTTTGCTCTCTTCGATGATGGTTCGGCAATATCAGTGATGAATAGCGACTTGGCTACGTGGCTTGCCGCCTTGGTCTTAAAGGGAGAAAGAGAAACTAACGCTTCAATGGTTTGGTAACACCACTGTAACGGAGCAGTCTAGCCGAGTTTCCGGAATGGGCAAGGGCAAGAAATGGTTTATATTGCAGAACGTCAGAACGGTTAGAAACCTTCAACTGCCTAGACAGCCATTCGAAATGTCAAATTTGCTGATCAAGAGATACGCTGGAGCAGTTCCTGAATTAATAATACACTTTGCCAATGTGAACTATGGTCATGAGAGACTGGAACGTGTTTTAAACGCTTATTTAATCAATGAAAATCTTTGGGCACGCGAATGGCAGAAAGTCGCCAAATGACAGAAAACAGATTTATGGCTCTTGAAAATAAGTTCAAACGCAATAATAGCCTTAAAATAGAGTGTAATGAAAGAATACGAAGGTAAAGGGTATTAAAAAAGCTAAGTGAGGACGAAATAGCGACCGGCAATAAATACACTTGGTTCATACCTCACTTCGTTGTTTGTACTAAAATTTACGAAGCTGGGTCCAGTAGTCATTTCTGGAAACTGAAGCCGACAAAGCAAGAAGTACTAAATGTCGCAATGTCGGTATTTGACCCATTTGGAATTTCTGCGGAGTATACTCTGGAAACAAAGCTTACTGTGCAATATACCATGTCTCAACAAAAACATATACATCATAATCCGATTGCTTATTGAATGATTGCACGATATCAGTCTTTGTTCGCATTCCTGATATGTGTTAGAAGTACCTTTTGGTATTAACAAAATGGCTTGATTTGTTTACATTTTGAACGGCTGTTGTTGTTCCCTTGGAAAAAACGAAAAGGTCTGACAGTGACAATAGTGGGCCCAATGTCGGAGCACAGCAATTTAGCAAAAATGTGTTCAGGAATTCCAAACTTAAAGTTTATTCGTATTAGATCGGAGGATCACGCATCTTTTTCTATTAGCTTATAGCACTTTAATATTTGAATGTTTAACCTAGCCTTATTGGCGATCTATGTTTTGATATTTTCCTCCGATACAGGAAGCGAAAGCGATGCTAAGTGTAGCCTTTATATCGAACAGCAAATTCCCAGACTTTGCACGCATTAGTATTAACAGCCCGTACTTGTTTTTTGCTTTGGTTTTGACAACAGTCGACCATTGTCTTTATTGATCTCTGCAGCTGGTAAAAACCGCGGAGCAACCAAAGAGATAATAGTATCATAACGTTAGAGCAGCATCATGCTCTGTTTTGGTTGTAGATTTGTGATAGCCGGGATTGCATTTCAATAAAGCCGGGGTTTTCAGAAACTCAAAGCCGTTTTTCCGTTGGGCTTACGTAAACAAAAACGGTTCATCTTTTACTTCACTTTAAATTATTATTTTGTTGAATTTCTTACTTAGAGTTTCTTATGTTGAGTATCGTATGGATAGTCTTCATTTAACATCATCCAGATTCGTTGCGCGTTATGTCATATTTATATTGACATAAGTTATAATGCAATTTATTTGCAAACAGTCTTAAAAAAAGTAAAAAAAAACTCAGGCACTAATGATGCCTTCTTCCAGAGGTGCAATGAGCACATAGATTGAAAATAAAAAACGAAAAGAAAGCAAATGATTTTATTAGAATTATATACATAAATTCATTTTATGCAAATTACATGGTAAAGCAATGGTTAGAATTTATTTTCTTAAAGTCTTTATTTGTACTTTGTACTATTTGTTATATGTAGTTAAATATCAATTTGTGCTTCTTTAATAAGCATACACAATTCCTTTAGTGTTGCTTCATCATTTCTTTTAAATATTGAATTAAACTCTTTATTATTTTTAACTGCATAATACTTATATCTTGTGCTGATATATTTTTGATAACTTAAGATCGCGTACAGGTAGTTATTAATGGCCTGAAAATTTTTACACATGTTGGAGTTTACTACTGGAGTTTACGTACTGGAACAAAGGCGCATAAAGTTGCAAAACTTCAGGAATTGCTCGAAACGGATGAAATCGACGCAACAGAGTTAGAGGATAGCACAAATTCTGGTGTAAGCGAATTGCAAATGCAAATTGAGGGACTGAAGCAAGTAATGGCAAGTTTGACATCAGCTATCAGCGCAATGAACACAAGGGAGCAAGCCAACAACAATGAACATACAAATGTGAGTAACGAAAATGAAATACAACTAACGTCTCCTGTTGTAATTCAAGATTCAGCGAGTATGTTTAATGCACAACGGCAAGCGACAATGACGAGTCAAGACATGGTTGGAATTTTACCAGATTTCGACCCAGTGAAAGGTACTACAACGTCACAGCTGTTTATAACAAAGATTGAACAGCTTAAGCTGAATTATAAATGGCCGGAGGTAATGCTTTTAGTGGCGATACAACATAAGTTAAAAGGCATGGCAAAGTTATGGTTAGATGCGCAGCCGGTTTATAGTAGCTGGTCGGCATTTGTGCAAGCGTTTTATACAGATTTTCCGATTGAGTTTAATGCAGCCGAAACTCATAAAATGATGACTAAACGTAAACGTAAATATTCAGAAGACTATATCGAGTACTATTACGCTATGTTGTCTATTGGGCGACAAGGAAGTTTAGATGATTCGTCGATCATCACGCATGTAATAAGCGGCATCAACGATAGCAATCTATCAAAGACATTAGCAGCAGTAAGGCTTAAAACGTGCACCGATTTATTAACAGCATTGAAAAATTTGAAAGCGATCAACAACCCAGCAGTGATAAGTAGTGTCACAACACCAGTGCAGCAATCAACGAAACCTGAGTACAAAAGCAACGTTAAGGTGGCAGGTCAAGTAAAGTGCTATAACTGCAACGATTATGGGCATATAGCAGCCAAATGTACACAACCACAACGCAAACCACGGTGTACATTATGTTCAAAAATTGGTCACAACGCGAAGGATTGTAACACGAAGTCAGCGGTCATGGAAATTGTTGATGAGCATGAGAATCCTGATTCACCAGTTACAAAAGCAGTTGAAATAGAGGGAAAGCAATTCATGGCATTTATCGATACGGGCAGCGTATGTTCACTCATAAGGAGAGCGGCAGCGAAATGTATGCAGAAACAAAGCGCAAATAAACGTCTTATTGGTTTTGGCGGATGCGAGGTTCAAGTATCCGAAAAAATCGAAGGTCAAGCAATGATGGACAGCGTACAATGACGGGTAATATTGTACATTGTTGAAGATAAGATGATACCTTATGACGTATTATTGGGTCGCGACATACTACGAGAATACGGCTATCGTATAGCAATTGATGATGGAGTATACCAACTCAAAGAAAACAATAACAACTTCAATATATCAAATCAGCTATGCAGTGATGATAGAGGTAAGGTCATGGAACTCCTACTAAATTTTCAGTCATGTTTTACAGAAGATTTTAGCAACATTGGGTTATGCAAGAACACTGCAATGACTATCGAAGTGACGACGGGTAAGCCGATTCTAGAGAAACGATACCAGGTACCTTTTGCGCAAAGGCCAATATTATCGAGCATACTTCGAAAGCTCCTTGACAGCGGTATCATAAGGCCAAGCAACTCACCGCATGCTGCGTCAGTTTTGTTGGTGAAGAAGAGCAACGGTGAAAGTCGTATGTGCATAGACTTTCGCACACTAAACGAAGTGACGGTAAAGAAAAATTGCATCATGCCAGTGGTTGAAGAGCAACTCTCACGTTTGGCAGGCAACAAGTATTACACTACCTTGGATGTGACATCGGGCTATTACCAAATACCGATGAATGAAGACTCAAAAAATATACAGCGTTTTTGACACATGAGGGACTTTTCGAGCACAATGTAATGCCGTTCGGTTTGGTAAATGCACCTATGGTTTTCCAAGAGGTCATTTTTAACGTTATTAAAACAATGAAACATCGTGATAAAGTCATTAACTACGTTGACGAAGTTATAATAGCAACGAAGACAATTGATGAAGGCATCGAAGTTCTACACTATTTTCTGCAAGTTATTCAACGAGAGGGTCTAACGCTAAGACCTTCTAAAAGCACGTTTTTAGTTGAAGAAGTTCAATTTCTCGGACACGTTATTGACAGCAACGGTATAAGACCTGGCGAAAACAAAACAAAGGTCATCGAAGAATTCCCGATACCAACCACTATAACAGCAATACGACAGTTTTTGGGTATCACGGGGTACTTTCGCAAGTTTGTACAGAACTACGGGATTATTGCACGTCCACTAACGTTATTGCTACGCAAAGATACTAATTTTGAATGGCAAGATTCACAGAAGAATGCTTTTGAGGCATTAAAGACGGCTATCACTACGAAACCAGTTTTAGCAATGTATGATGCAACAAAGCTGCATGAAGTGCATACCGATGCCAGCGCTATGGGTTTAAGTGGTGTACTTATGCAGTACGAAGACGACAAGTGGAGACCTGTGTTTTATTTTAGTAGGCAATGTAACGACGCCGAACGCAACTATGCCAGTTATGAATTAGAGGTCCTGGCCATAGTGGAAACTTTGCAACGGTACCGAATGTATTTGATGGGGCAACATTTCAAAGTTTTAACGGATTGCAACGCAGTGGCGTCTACGAAGGCAACAACTCCGTTATTCCCGCGTATAGCCAGATGGTGGCTTAAGCTGCAGGAATTCGATTTCGAGTGTGTACATCGATCGGCAGCGCAGAACGCATTAGCAGATGGATTAAGCAGATGTCCAACTCTTCCGTCAACCGAAACAGCAACAGTCGCTGAAAACGTGTATTCAGTGGTAAAGATTTCTGATGATTGGGTAGCAGCTATGCAACGGCAGGACGGCAAGCTTAAGGAAATTATGGAAATAATCAACGGCAAAGACGGCGTAAACGCAAAGCAGTATAGAGACGACTATGTGGTTCAAGGTCATCGGCTTTATCGAAAAGTAGACAGCGTTAAAAGGTTAGTGGTTCCACAAGGCGTTAAATGGCGAATAGTGCGAACATGTCACGACGAAGCAGGTCATTTCGGCGTAGAAAAGACGTTGGAACGAATTGCAAAACATTTCTGGTTTGCACGTATGCGACCATATGTGAAATCGTACATCGATTCTTGTCCAGAATGTTGTCTAAACAAAGTACGAGGTGGAAAACGAGAGGCACAACTACATGTTAGAGAGGTGGTTCCTATTCCCTTCAGCAGTGTGCATATTGATCATCTGGGACCATTTGTGCGAAGCAAGCATGGAAATTGCTACATATTGGTTATTGTATGTGCATTTTCGAAGTACGTAGTATTGAAGGCTTTACGAAATACAAAAACGGCACCTGTAGTGACGACCTTACGTAATTATATGACGGTATATGGGCGGCCACAACGTATTGTTACCGATAGAGGAACGGCTTTTACATCGAGGTAATTCGAGAAGTTTATGGCGGACTACGAGATTCAGCATGTAAAGACAGCGGTGCGCAGTCCAGGAAGCAATGGTCAAGCGGAACGCATAAACCGAACGGTTTTGGTGTCACTCAAGTGCAGTACGACGAACAGTAAATATTGGGACGAAGTTCTTCCACAGCTTCAATGGTGTTTGAATTCACAGAATAATTCGACGACTAAGCAAAGCCCGAACAATCTGGTGTTCAATTATAAATTGAACGATGTAACAACGAATCGGCTCATACAAGCAATACAAGACGATGATAACGACATGGTTAACAATAACGACTTCCGAACTCAAGCAGCTGGTGAACGTATTCGAGAAGAGCAACGAAAATGGAAACAGCGGTTCGATTCCAAGCATCGAGCACCAAAGCCGTATCACAAGGGTGATTTAGTTGTAATTGATCATGTACCTTCTCCTACAGGCACATCACACAAGTTAGAGCCAGCAATCAAAGGACCATATGTGGTTACAAAAGTATTTCCGCATGATCGATATCTAGTTGAAGATCTACCTGATATGCAAAATACCCGATAGCGATATTCCGGGGTATTTACCAACGATAATATGAAACCTTGGTGTTCTATAGGACCAAGCAATAATACTGAAGATGATTCAAGTTACGATGAATATGAAGACAACTACTACAGCGAAGCTAATGACAATCTAAAATCGTCCAGGAGAGATGATTCGCCAGGAACGGCCGAGCTGTAAAGTTCACTTGGCATCCTCGTTATGGCGACATGAAATAGTTCGTGTGGCAAGGTTCGAGGAGTTGATTCGTAACCGGCGATTGAAGCGCACGCATCGCGCAACAATATTATTTTATATCTTTCATTATATTAAATTAACTTAAATATATTTAATAAACTACAACTGAATTAATAATACAAAAGTGATCGTTTTTTATTAAAAAGGTTCATCCTGGCACTAATAATAATAATAATCCCAACGGTGTTATCCCTTAATATCCGCCCGACCTACGCCATTTTTTTTTTCATATATGCTGTGCCGAGTAATGAAAAGCAGAAGTTTGTCAAGGGTCGAGATCTACAACTGTTCAGTTACAGAACAAATGCTCATCAGCTGATCGAATAGTAATATATATGTATGTATCAATTATTGAGAGTATTGATTATAGTTTTCTTTACGTAAAAATGTGAGTATGAAATAACAAAAAACCGAAATGAGTGTTAAAATCGTGACACAAACTAGGGAGTGGTTGATTTAACTCAAAATTACTTTTAAATGGATTCAGAAAAAGAGGCCGGAAATGTCTTGAAATTCGGGACGGAACGATTAGTTTAATTTCGCCAAAAAGAGATGGTCTAGAGGTCAAGACTATCAGTAGATTGACCAAAAATACAATGCCTAGCATTTCTCTGCGACTAGCAAGTGTGGGAAGATTAATGAGTTTTAAACGACTTATATATGGCGGCAGGTTGTACTGAGAATCCCAACGAAAGTTTCTTAAAGCAAAAATCAGAAATTGTTTTTGAATTGACTCTATCCGGTCGGAATGAACTTGATAGCGCGGGTTCAAAACAACAGATCCATATTCCAGTATTGGCCTCAGTATCATTGTGAACAGAACCTACGTAATGCAAGGGTCATTGAAATCCTTTGACCATCGTTTTACAAATGCAAAAACACATTTATGTGAATATTAAAATTAAATTTCGGGTCCATTGTAATTCCAAGATCAACAAAGTTAAACACTTGTTCGAGGTTATGGTTACATATGTCATAAGAAGGTGGTTGAACTGCGAGAAAAGCACATTACTTTACATTTTTTAAGGTTTAGTGGCATGTAATTAATTTCACACCAGTTAGCCATGCTATTTAAATATGCTTCCCTCAAAAGATAACAACATGTATAGTTAAATACATAAATAAACGAAAATTAATACCGCATAAGCGAAAGCTAAAAATCTAATACATATGTACATACGTTTCTAAATATATGTATACAAACATACTCTTATAAATATAAACAAAAATAAATTTGTTGTTGCTTACTTAGCTAAAACATAGCGGTCGATCGCTAAGTAAAAATGAGAGAGTGCGGGAGATGTCGAAAGATATAAAACTCTTATATACAGATGTATAATTGAGCCGCACTTTATATATTGTCCAACGATCTTCTTCATAGCTAGCGACACACAAAAGCGTTACGATACACCTGTACAGGAGATGTTAGAAGCTTTGAATTGGCTGAGCGTGAAACAGCAAATATTCTTTCACGCCATGAAATTCGTAGTAGACAGGGTAGTCTGCCGGATTATTTAAGTTATAGTCTTCGATACATAAATGAAACGCACTCATACTTACTCAGGGAAAATAATAGTTTCAGGCTACCACTACACAACACAGAAGTTGATAAGAAAAATATATTTTACAAAGGATTGAAATGTTTTAATGAGACACCAAGTTTAAAAAGAAATTGTAATAACATTACTACCTTTAATAGGGTACTAGCTGATCACTGCAGGACATTACCTATTAGATAAAAAGGATCGGCATGGAAACTTGTCCTTTCCATCCGTTCCACCAGAGCAATTCTGGAACTAAATCATACAGATCACCTATACCAAAGAAATCCAATCAAAGGTTGGCTTGGAAACTAGTCCTTTCCAACCGACCTGTTCAAACACGTAAGTTGCTTGGAATCTCGTCCATTCCAACAGCTTAAATAAGATATTACTCATTAAAAAGCCTATTATAAACCAAAGATGCAATGCTGCTCGGAATCTCGTCCATTCCGACAGCTTGTATAGGGTGTTGGTAATCAAAAAGCCTGATACATAAAACGCCTGTCGAGCATAGAGCGGGGAAGATGCGATGTTGCATGGAATCTCGTCCATTCCGACAGCAGACACATTAAGTGCACCACCTGTCGCCGCCATAGGGCAGATACGATGATGCTCGGAATCTCGTCTATTCCGACATCGTCAATAATAATAAACTCATCCACCGAAATTTCAAATTATATTCCTATAAAATAAAATATTTTTAAATGTATAAATGTGTACTATCTTAATGAAATTGTGGTTTTAAAAATACGCTTCCATCTTATAATACGTTTTAGTTTTTAAAGTAAATATTGTACGTAATAAGTTTATTTTTGAATATATATGTGTCTGTGTGTTATACATGTATATTTGTGCAATTTTAGGTCAGCAGACTGTAATAAAAAATTAAATTATAAATTATAATGTTTGAGGAACCATTTTTAAAAAGAACTCATTGTATTCTGTCAATGAGGTAAGAAGATATCCAACGAAGGCGATTGGGTTGAAAACCAAGAAGATGAAGTTTATGGATCAGTAAAGATTGACTTACTATGAAAGCTATTTACACTGATTTTCGGTTTCCCCTCGTTGTGTTCTGTCAAGTGGAGAAACTCAAGGATCAGAGAACAGAGCTTTGAGTTGCCTGGAATGATAATTGGATGACACTCATTATAGCTAAGAGCAGCATAAGTGAGACGTTCATTGACGCGTAGCAGACCTGACTTGTCCACAAAGGGATAATGTTTTGATCGTTTGACCGTAATGTTTTTGTTGAGCGTTCCGTATGAGATGCTCCGTTGCTCGGTTTATTTCTTCCTGCGTTAGTATTGTGGTTGGCGGAATAGACCATTTTTTAGCCTTATGTATAAATCTGAGCATGAAGGCAACTACTCTGAGAGCTCTTGAGCAAGAGGAGAAGCGGTCTAAGAGATACATATTTTTTACTAAGTGAAATGCTTAAAATTGTCTTTGCTCTGGCGGAGATGGGCAGTTTGGCGATTCTTTCGGCCAGAGTGCGGCAGGCTTAGCAAGCCATTCTGGACCGTTCCAGCAAAGTAAACAGTCTACGAGGTCTTGCGGTTTCGCTTCTTGTGTGCCTAGATCTGCTGTTGTTGGCGCTGGAGACATGTCTCCATGTGGCATTGCTAACGTTTTGAGGCATCTGGGAAGTCCGGTTTGCTACGTATGTTTTCACATCTATGTCGGTTTTTCCAACCAGGCTAGCACGATTGAAGAGTCTGTCCACAAAATTAGTTCATGGGATGCAAATCCATTTGCGGACAGATCTATTTCACTAATTTAGAGAGGAGAACTGCACCGGAACGTTACAGTCTAGGGAGAGAGACCGTGTGTAAGGGTGCGACCTTACTTTTTGCTGCTAGTAAGTGAGAGGTCGCAGCTTCGCCATGTTGAACTGAACCCAATGAGGAATCGTAATTTTTTGGATTGCTGTGAGATTTTTCCAGAATGTGTTCCATTTGGGAAGTGAGGTGGGCTTGATAGCTTCATCACACTCTGTTCCTTCCAGCCAGAGCTCTTGGAGAAGAGTTTTCTCTGCTTTAGTTACGGGGGATATGGCCGGGTCAAAAAGTTTCGCGACAGATGACAAAATCTGTCGTTTCGTAGCAATATTTGCGTCTGGGAGCGGTTCGGACTGGGGTGTTTCTTTCAGCAGAGACTTGTGATTTGCAGTAATCTTTTTTTGGGGAAATCCTGCTGATTTTAGGATATCAATAGTTTGTGATTTCGATTCGCTAGCTGAGTCTAAGTCATGTCCGCCTGAGAGAATATCGTCAACATATGTATGTTTCGTTGACTAAAATTTCTGAGCTACGTGGGAATATTGTTGGGAGTTTTGGCCAATTGGTGGAGGGATCTTATGGCCGGGTACGGAGCACAGTTGATGCCAAATGCAACTGTTTTTAGTTTAAAGCCTTCTATCGGAATTTAGTGGGATCTGCGGAAGAGGATACGTTTTAAATCCTGATCTTCCTTGTGGACATATATCGGGCGATAAATTTTTTTGATGTCGCCATTAATGACGTACTTATATAGATGCCACTTGAGGATTATGAGCATTAGGTTATTTTGGAGGGTAGGACTTGTATGAAGTAAGTCGTTGAGAGAGAGGCCGGAATGGGTTAATTTGGAGGCATTGAAAACTCATACCTGTTAAATTTCAAGTACAAGTACTACTCAGTACAAATACTATATAAAATACTTATAATGAATACGTAATTGTTTTCTAGCTGAAATTAAATTAGTACTCGAGTAAAAGTACTAGGAGTTGAAAAGTATTTGGAAATACCATGAAGTACTGAAAGTACTCGAAAGTACTCGAAATACTCGCTAAAAGATTTGGAATATTTTTCCGAGTACTTTCAAATACTTTGAAGTACTTTTTAATTTTTTTTATATTTTTCGAAGATTTTTCAAATTTATAACTTTTATTCATATAAATGAGCACTATTTATTTACTTATTACACTAAATTATCAACATAAAGTACTCTTTTAAGTAATTTTATACATGCGTACATATATACATACATAATTAACATAAATGAAAAAATTGTTTTTAAAGATCATCTGTAAATATAAAATAAATACAAATCAATAATCATTTTTTATTCAAAGTTATTATTTTTACTTACAATATTGAGCGTTAGCCTTCATAATAACTAGTTTCTAAAATGAGAAGTCAGTCATTGACTGCCGCCTGGGGCTGTTAATAATGCCCGCAAAAGAAAAAAGCCGTTCAACTGGCGCTGATGATGGCAAGGGGGTATTGAATTTAATGTAAGCCTCCCTCAGCGAGCTATACTTGTCCAGGCAATCTAGGGCTACAGAGTCATCATTTAAGTAGCTGTAAAATTGGTTGACTACTGCAGCAGCCAGATCTGCCGTTTCTTCTGGTCGTGCTGAGGGAGTATCATTATCTTCGTCTGTGAACAAACATACAATACATTTAGAAAAATTACTTTGAATTTTTTAATTCTACTTATATACCGTTGCTACTGAAGTCAAAAAACTCATCGAAATGGCTTCGTCTTAATTTGCTCTCAAAATTAAGGGAAAGATTTTCCTTGTTCAGAGACTCCGTAACGGCCTGAATAACAATGCCGCAAACCCGCTCCACTGTCATCTCCCGATTTTTCCTCTGCAGCACTTTGATCCATTTTGTTTTAATACCTGGAGTCAAAACTGCAGCAGCTACTGCAATTTTCGCCTCAGGAGCTAAAAGAAAATATGGCTGAAACCTTTCCCTCAATTTGTTTTCCAAACTTATGGCGATAGAGCTCAAATGAACGAATTCATTACTTTCGCTAAACTTAATTAACTTGTTGCTCAACGTCATGAGAGTCGGTATAAGGAAGCCATATTTAACTTCTCTCTGCCCCTAAAGAAAGTCAAGCGCTGTAGCTATAGGCTCCATCATTGTATATGGGTCACATATGTACATATAAAACTTTGTGTTCGACGAATGCAGTGGTTGACAATCAGTTAGCCAACAGTGCCTGCAATTATTGTTACCAACTACTTAATGGGTCTATCACACTAATGATGGTACAAATGCTTAACTTCACTTAAATAATAAATTTTGCTAAGTAATTAATTAAAAGAGTACTTTATGTTGATAATTTAGTGTAATAAGTAAATAAATAGTGTTCATTTCATAAATAAAAGTTATAAATTTGAAAAATCTTCGAAAAATATAAAAAAAATTGAAAAGTACTTCAAAGTATTTGAAAGTACTCAGAAAAATATTCCAAATCTTTTAGCGAGTATTTTCGAGTACTTCCGAGTACTTTCAGTACTTGATGGTATTTCCAAATATTTTCCACATACAAGTACTTGTACTCGAGTAGTAATTGATACAAATGTAATGTACTTGAAAAAAAAATGAGTACTTCTCAGAAAAGCCAAAGTCCTTAAATTGCTACTCAGTACGAGTAGTACTCATGACTTAACAGGTATGATTTAAACGAACTTTTTTTATATTTTTAATTCTAAATACATAAACAGTATTGTGCATACATTTGCAACACAATTCAAATTGCATTTGTTGCCACTTGTTGTTTTTTTTATTTTTTAACTTTTAAAAATTTTAATTAAGCACATACATATGTATGTACTTACATACGTAGTGCGATCTTCAACAGAAACCATGTAAATAAAAATTAAAAAAATTCACAAAATTTTCTTCACAATTTGAAACACTTTAGTCAGGGGTTATAGAAATTTTCTCTCGTTAACAATGTTTAAAAGGCCATTTAATTTTATTTAAAAAAAGTAAAATAAGAAAAATATGAGAGAGTAAAATAATGCACAATAAAATCGCAAACTAACATTTTCTAATAACTATTTTCCTATTTCCTGTTTCTAAGTACAAAATGTTATTTATTTTTTTATTTAACTTAAATTTATATTTATTTATTTTATTTTATCTACATGAATTTAAAATATAAGACAGAATAGATTTAGTAGAACAAAATAATGCTTTGAAAACAAAAAACAAAAAAATACAAATTCATTTGGCTTCAACATAAAATACCTTTGCGTATTCATATAAAGATTAGCTGCTTCAACTACCTAAGCGTATTAATATATAAAAAAAATAGAAAAATAAAGAGATTTCGAAGAAAAAATTAAAATGTTCCGGTCGCGAGTTCGATGCTCGCAGTCAAGCGTCTAACCATTCGGCCACAGTCACTTTTTACGGAATTGGAGAATATAATATACTTTAGCTTCTTCAACTTCAACTTCAACTTTCGTTCAATAGAACGCGCACATACACACAGCTGAACAGAGCGAAAGAACATTTTTTATGTTGTTGTTGTTTTTTTATATAACGCTTTTTACCTGCCTTAACTTCATTGTATCGAAATGAAATATATATTCTGCAAATATGTGAACGATTACCTCTCGTTTGATATACGTTTCACGATACGATGACGTTAAGGCATTCATTTTGGTACCACAAAAAATACCTTTTTGTATTAATATATGTGCAGTATATGCAGTACTGGATTCAGACGTTCTGAGACAGTACAGTGCGGAGAAAAAATATAACAGCAAAACTAAATACAGTGCGTAGCACGAATATAGCACAGACTCCGAATAAAGTGTGTTAATTTAAAATTCGCACGTAATTAATAAATAAAAAAACAAATTAAATCTGTACGCGTAAATAATAACTGGTAAATTAAATAAAATATAATATAAATATAATACAATTAATTCGGGCTATACAATTTTTCCCACAATACTCAAATATATCAAAAAATGTACTCTCTTAACTCAACCCCAATCACAATGGCAGAAGACGAACAGGAAAAACTCCAAACCCAGCAAGGCCCTAGAACGAGATCGAAGTCTCAGGCCGATGAAGAGGAATTTTCATACATCCACAAAAAATTCCTGTACGAAATTTCAAGGCTGGACAAATATTGCGAGAAGCTGGACTCAAAACTTATCTGAAGCAACTCAACCAACACATGTCCTTCACCGATGCTGGTAACGAAGCGTTGCAGATGAGTAACACAGATTAGAGGACTCGGAAAACTTGTAACACCACGTGCGAAATCTCAAGTAACAATGGACTAAACACAAGGTTGAGGATAAACGAACTTCTCAGCCAACTCCAGCAAAAGTCATCCCTTTCTCAAAACAACACATAATGGTGGCCCAAACTCAACTCGACTCACATAATTATTTAAAAGTACCTGCTTGTGATACTGAAGTCTTCTATGGGGAATACGAAGACTGGCTAGCGTTTAGAGACAAGTTCACAGCAGTGTACATAAATCACCCCAAATTATCTAAGGCTCAATAACTATACCAGCCGTCCTCATTAAAAATTACACACTCAATGATCTCAATTTTAATCTCGCTTGAGTCGCACTCAAATCCCGGTACGAAAATCGTAGAATTAATCACTCCATGATGAGTTGCGTAAAATTCAAAGAACTTTCTGTCCCTGATCGGAATAAGTTCGCAAAAGAAGACAATTATTGTAAAAACTGTTTGGCGTACTCTCATTCAGAAAGAGATTGTAAAAGCAATTTTTATATTGCCAGAAACGACATTACTCTTTTTTGCATTTCCCAGCAAAACCCGAACCGCCAAATAAAATAAACCCTACAAAAAACTTCGTCAAATTTTTCGCGACTGTTGACTATAAAAGGCCATGTACCTCAAGTCAAGCTGCCGCCGAAAATCGTCTCCAAACAATGAAAAGGTGCTCTCACATTTCTCAATTAGTAGAGAAAAAACTTTACTCCCTATCGCAAATATTTCAATCTTTATTCAAGGAGAAACAATTCAAGTTCGGGCTCTCATTGACCAAGGATCTCAAAAGACTTTTGTAACCTCACGCATACAAAATCTTCTTTGTCTAACCACCACAAAAACCAGTTATGAAATTCTGGGAATGGATGAACCAACTGCTTCACATCCGCCCAAATAGGCATGAGGATTGGCAGCGATATAATCCCAAAAATACTCATTCCAGGTCTCAGAAGCAACGTTGGCGGAAGCTTAATAGCCCAAAACTCCATCTTTGGGTGGATATTAAGCGGACAAATACCGGATCAAATTTTGACATTCTCTACCCAGGTGATCGAAAACTCACGAGATTCCCTTGGATAATTACTCAAAAGATTCTGGGAACAATGGGAGGAGCCAACAGCTCCCACTCAGATGGTAGATGATAAGGTTTGCGAAAAACTTTATAACGGCACGACCTTTCGGAGAGAAAATGGTCGATATATCGTGAAACTCCCATTTATGTCCTTATTTCCCCATTCAAGCGCATTAGGCCACTCTAGACTCGCGGCTCAGCAGCAACTCCTCAGAATTGAACAAATTATTGACAGGAAGGCAGAACTTAAAACCACTTAATCAAAAGTGCTGGATTAATATATAACCCTAGGCCACATGGAGCCCTCTAATTCCCGCTAAATCATAAGAGATGGCAAATAATTCTCATTTTATTTGGCACCTCACGCTGTGATAAAACCCGATAGTAAAACTACGAAAGTCCGTGTAGTTTTCACATACCTGTTAAGTCATGAGTACTACTCGTACTGAGTAGCAATTTAAGGACTTTGGCTTTTCTGAGAAGTACTCATTTTTTTTCAAGTACATTACATTTGAATCAATTACTACTCGAGTACAAGTACTTGTATGTGGAAAATATTTGGAAATACCATCAAGTACTGAAAGTACTCGGAAGTACTCGAAAATACTCGCTAAAAGATTTGGAATCTTTTTCCGAGTACTTTCAAATACTTTTAAGGACTTTTTAATTTTTTTTATATTTTTCGAAGATTTTTCAAATTTATAACTTTTATTTATGAAATGAACACTATTTAATTACTTATTACACTAAATTATCAACATAAACTACTCTTTTTATTAATTACTTAGCAAAATTTATTATTTAAGTGAAGTTAAGCATTTGTACCATCATTAGTGTGATAGACCCATTAAGTAGTTGGTTACAATAATTGTAGGCACTGTTGGCTCACGACCATGATGATATTGCAGGGCCAATATGATAGCATGTTAGACAAAGTACGATCTGATATCGCATCAGCTAAGTATTTTTGTACAACTGCTGACATATGGTCGGGTAATCACCGTAGCTTCCTGGGGTATACATGCCACTGGTTGAATGATAAATTGGAAAGAAAGTCGGCTGCTTTAGCTTGCAGGAGACTGACTGGCACACATTCATCGGAAAAACTGATGCAGGTCATTACCGATATAAACAGCTCCTTCGAACTCAACAGTTCAAATGTCGTCATGACTGTTACTGACAACGGTTCGAATTTTGTCAAGGCGTTCAAGGAGCATGGGGTTTCCCTAGACATGGACGACATCGATATTGATCTGCCTCAGTTCGAAAATGAATGTCTTTTGCCTAAGCATCAGAGATGTGCCAGTCACACCCTTAATTTGCTTGCGACAACTGACTTCATGAAAATTTTGAAATCCAACGCAGAAATTAATTACCAGAACACTACGGTAAATTTATAAACATTTATTTACTTTTTTGTAATTATAATTGTTAAAATCATTAAGGTCTTTCAAAAATGCAACTCTTTGTGGAAAAAGTGCTCGTACCCGAAGTCCAGCGAAACGATCGTGGAAAATTTAGGTGGTTCGCTAGTTGTTCCCGTCGTAACCCGCTGGAATTCCTTGTACGACGCGGTAAAAAGGTTACTCCAGCATAAGGACAAACTCGGCCACCTATGCTATGACGTGAGCGTTCCGCAACTCCACAGCGGGGACTTGAAATACCTGGAGTCATACGCTGCAATGATGGAGCCTATAGCTACAGCGCTTGACTTTCTTCAGGGGCAGAGAGAAGTTAAATATGGCTTCCTTATACCGACTCTCATGACGTTGAGCAACAAGTTAATTAAGTTTAGCGAAAGTAATGAATTCGTTCATTTGAGCTCTATCGCCATAAGTTTGGAAAACAAATTGAGGGAAAGGTTTCAGCCATATTTTCTTTTAGCTCCTGAGGCGAAAATTGCAGTAGCTGCTGCAGTTTTGACTCCAGGTATTAAAAAAAAAATGGATCAAAGTGCTGCAGAGGAAAAATCGGGAGATGACAGTGGAGCGGGTTTGCGGCATTGTTATTCAGGCCGTTACGGAGTCTCTGAACAAGGAAAATCTTTCCCTTAATTTTGAAAGCAAATTAAGACGAAGCCATTTCGATGAGTTTTTTGACTTCAGTAGCAACGGTATATAAGTAGAATTAAAAAATTCAAAGTAATTTTTCTAAATGTATTGTATGTTTGTTCACAGCCGAAGATAATGATACTCCCTCAGCACGACCAGAACAAACGGCAGATCTGGCTGCTGCATTAGTCAACCAATTTTACAGCTACTTAAATGATGACTCTGTAGCCCTAGATTGCCTGGACAAGTATAGCTTGCTGAGGGAGGCTTACATTAAATTCAATACCCCCTTGCCATCATCAGCGCCAGTTGAACGGCTTTATTCTTTTGCGGGCATTATTAACAGCCCCAGGCGGCAGTCAATGACTGACTTCTCATTTGAGAAACTAGTTATTATGAAGGCTAACGCTCAATATTGTAAGTAAAAAGAATAACTTTGAATAAAAAATGATTATTTATTTGTATTTATTTTATATTTACAGATGATCTTTAAAAACAATTTTTTCATTTATGTTAATTATGTATGTATATATGTATGCATGTATAAAATTACTTAAAAGAGTACTTTATGTTGATAATTTAGTGTTATAAGTAAATACATAGTGTTCATTTATATGAATAAAAGTTATAAATTTGAAAAATCTTCGAAAAATATAAAAAAAATTAAAAAGTACTTCAAAGTATTTGAAAGTACTCGGAAAAATATTCCAAATCTTTTTGCGAGTATTTTCGAGTACTTTCGAGTACTTTCAGTACTTCATGGTATTTCCAAATACTTTTGAACTCCTAGTACTTTTACTCGAGTACTAATTTAATTTCAGCTAGAAAACAATTACATATTCATTATAAGTATTTTATATAGTATTTGTACTGAGTAGTACTTGTACTTGAAATTTAACAGGTATGGTTTAAATCATACAATCAAATTGTTTCCAAAAACTGGCAACGCGTTACAAATACATACATCTTTGGTTTTATAATTACCAGAACCTTGTGTATGTAAGTTTTTTATAAGAGCGGTTGTTTCGTTAAGCGGGGGTTTTTTATATAAGCCCCAAACGTTAAATTAACCGGGATTTTTGTAGATGACTTCCTCGGATGACTTGCTCGGCTCTTATATCCGAAAATTACTGTATTTTTGATGAACTCCATACAAAAAAAGTACTTTCGTTCTGTTGAGCTGTGTGTGCGCGCTTTCTTTTATATGTTATTAACATATATGAAGCTACCAAGCAGTTAATACATATATAAATACGCAAAGGTATTTTTTGTACTAAAATGAATGCCTTAAGGTTCAATTAAAGGCGCCATAACCATAACCATAGAAAACAACTGATCCAACCAACCTTACGGGTTACACTGTAATCGATTAGTGGTGCCATACCGTAACGCCATAACCATAACCATAACCATAGCCACCAACTGAATTTTCGTAACCATAAACAGCTGATTGCTGATTCGCCTTGTTTATTGTGATATTTTTGTTCTTCGTGTGCAGTTTATTTTGTTTTGGTGAGTTTTAATTTATATTTTGCGTCCGCGTTTTGCATACTTTACTAAATTTTTATTTTCAGTTTGTTGTAAATATCAGCTGTTTATGGTTATGGCATAATAGATTGCTTAAATATGGTTATGGTTATGACTACGATTATGGTTATGGCGTTATGGTATGGTACCTCTAATTGAACCTTTAACGTCATCGTATAAGAATGAAACGTATATCAATCGAGAAGTTATGCGTGAAATAGCTAATGAACTTGATAGAGTTAAGCCATTTGTTCGTTCGTTTTATTGTATGAACGAATAATATATACTGAATGGAAATGTTCAGGGCCAAGTTAATATGGCCATTAAGGTTAACCGCGATGTAGATATTCGGAGATATAATGATGCTGCACCTACAGATGTGGCAGTAATTTCTGTTGCTTATCAGCAGAGAACGTGTATTGACAGAGAAGCCTTATCTCAGTCCATTCCGACACACATTCCTCTGATTTTGAAGGGTACTGGATTTCTTATCGAGTCTCACCACTATATTTTTTATGAATGTTCACCACGATTTGTCTGTAAACATTAAAACATTAACAGAGTGGGAGCAAAAATGCTGTGGGAGAGAAAAATAATGTAAGTATGTAGATATATTAACATTCGAATTGTGGTATGGGTGTTTTTCTTATGTAAATTTGCATTTTTGTTTTGTTTTGGAATTTTTCCAATTTGATTTTCAATTGGTATTATTATAAATTACGGTAAACAGAAATTTAACAAAAGGAACAAGTCAACGAACATTTAGTTACTCGTGAATTTTTAAGCGATCGCTTGCGTATTAGTAAAAGTCTTTTAAAAAATATCTGAAAAGCTTTTAAAAAATGTCTAATTTGCGGAAACGTCGGGTGCATGGCTGTAACAGCCCTTCTAACACAGTACAACACATGATTTGCCAACTCAATTCTGAGAACTGTATGTGAAATTAGACCCAAAAAGAATAATTTGTGCATCATTCGTTTTGTCTTCTTACCTGCCAAAATATTTTTAATATCGATTTGAAGTTAGTAGGTTGGTTCCTTATCTCCCACAAATAGTCAGAAATAGTCCGAAGTAGTCAGATTTAGTCCAAAAAGCGTTCCTTAACTTGAAAATCCTGTAGATGAGAGCAAAAATAAGAGAGTAAAATGTGACTCTCTTTTGTCAGAAGTTGCAAGATTTAGTCCGAAGAATTTTTACTGGCAAAATCACGAAAAGTGTCAAACTCAACTGACAGCTGACTTTTGTTAGAAAATATACATACACAAAAAGTGAAAATAATCTAAAAACCTTAAAATGTACATAAATTGAAATGGAAAGTGGCAAGAAAATAATTGAAATCGTAAGTGTTTATCGTGGTTGTGCTTGTATGCATGTATTTTATACATACATTTGTCAATATTTCTTGCAGATTAGTGATGAAAGAGTTTGTGGTGCTTCTGGTGTCAATTTGAATGCGCCAAGAAACTTACTGGTGAACATTTAACATTAATCGGTAAATTATTAATTTTTATTTTTAAAAAGGTTCCAAATCTGCACTACGATCAAAACAAAATGACAGTTTTATTTGACATTAGTTTTGTTGTTCTCATTCTTCCGACCAAAAATTGGTTTTTTGCGTTCCTTTATTTTTTCTTGTTATTCTCTTTTAGTGAGCGGATTTTGCTTACGCTCTTGCATTTTGACACTTTTCTGATTTTAGTCAGAAAAGATAAGGAACGGACCTAGTACTATCGTATAGGGGAATTTATCACGTTTTAGGCCTTCTTGTTTGACATAGCTCGACGGCCACTAGCCCGATTTAGTTGAAATAAATTTTAAAAAATTTAGAATTACAATTCCCTTAATCTGTTCATAGGAAAACAATATTTCCTATACAAGCAACAGATTCCAAGTTAAAAATAAGCGCTTGAAGAAATTTTTTTTTTGTAATTCATAAAAAATACAAAACGGAAATAAGTTTCAAGTCTAGTTACTTTTTCGCAAAGTCACATAACCTATGAGCAAAATGAGACAAAGATCATGAAAATCGATGCACGCGTTTCGCTTTTATTCGCAATTGAGTAAAGGTATGAATGTTGTGCATATGTCGAGCAAATTTTTGAAATTCAATGAACTGAAAAATGTTGTACGCGATATTTTAATTTTCCAAAGGATCCGGCGCTACACCAGAGATGGAGGGAGAACCTACGGATTTCAGCTATTCAGGACCTGCCTCCCACATTTTCATTTGTTTGCATCCAGCACTTTGAACCTAGCGCAGTGGGTGCGAAATATTTAAAAGAAGGTGCCATTCCCACCCTTAATCTAGGCAAGTTTTCGTTTATGTGCACGTACATATAATATATGTACAAACATACGTATGTGCATGTGTGCGTATGAATAAGAGTGTTTTATAATTTTGAAGAATTTCGGTTTTAAAATGTTAAGGTGCCATATTTTAATTTAATTACCGAGCCTTTTCTGGAAACTCTAATATTTTAAGTAGTGTAAAAAAGTGCCAATATTCGGAAGAATGACACTTTTGCAACTCGTTTTCCAGCAAAACCATTTTCGTAACACATTTTTTCCAAATATTCTTTAATAAGCACATAATTTTGTTATTTCTTTTTAAATTCGGAATGTTTTTATTTTATTTCAGTATATTTTTCTCTAATTTCAGTACATTTCCCATTTATTCTATCTATTAAAATAAATATTTTTATAAAATTGTGATTAATTGGTAAATTGTTTATTATTAAATAAAGAATAAAATAATTTGTCTTTTGTACCGTTAATGTTGTTGTCGTAAGATATTGAAATCTAACAAAAATATGCAAACCATCACCAAAATCACAAATTCCGTAGCACACGCATGAGTTTTATATACACACAAATATAAATATACATTTGTTCACATGCCCGCAAACCACCCTTGAGCTCTAAATGTTTGCTTCTGGTGGGATTTCCGACAATTCTGTTGCGAGACGAAGGCAATAAACCACCACCATAAATTAGAGTTGGGTGCAAATACTTTTCTTTTCGCAGTAGGAACAAGAAAAAACTAGGTGTAATATAAAAATATACGATTTAACTCTCAGAGACGTTTAACAGGGCGAAAATCAATAAAAAGTACTTGTACACAAGGGTATTATAACTTTGTTCGCATAACGGTTGTTTGTAATAGCATAAAATAATCGATATAGATATAGACATATACATACTAAAATGATCAGAATGAAAAGAGAAATCGATTTAGCTCTGACTGTCTGTCCGTCCGTCTGTCCGTGGTTACAATAACTTGAGTAAAAATATGAGATATCAATGAAATTTGGTACATAGATTGCTCATTGGACAGGGTAGGTTGGTATTGAAAATGGTCAAGATCGGTCAATTACCACGACCACCTCCCATATAACGGAAGTTTTTGAAAATGAAATTTGCCCAGTTAGGAACAAATTTCTGTATCTCAATAACGGTGTAAGGTGTCGTCACAAAACTTGGTGAACATATTTTCTTATTATTACCATAGAAAATTTTTGAAATCGGAATATAACCTCGCCCACCTCCTATACAACGCAGATTTTGAAAAATGCAAAAATGTGTTTTTTTCTTTATCTTTTGAAGCATATTATTTAAAATTTGATATTTAGACAGATATTTAATTAAGAAACTTGATTTTTATGAAATTTTGAAAAATGGGCGTTTCCACGCCCACTTGTAAAGGAACGTCTGTAGGTATCTCAATAACGATGTAAGGTATCGCCACAAAATTTGGTGAACATGTTTTTCTTGAAACCATTAGCATTGCGGTCAATAATTTTTGAAATCGGACCATAACCACGCCCAACTTCTATATAACGAAAATTGCTAAAATGCAAAAAACTTCGTTTTTCGGTATTTATTGAAAGAAATTTTGTAATGTTTAATACTAGCTGCGATTTGAAACAAAGAAGCGGGAATTTTTTTGAAATCATGGTCACCGACCATACAAAAATATATCGCGAGGGTATATAAAAATCGTTTTCGCCCGAATTTAGTTTTTCTTACTTGTTTTATTTATTTTTCACCAACAAATTTGCCGGACTGGGCCAGAAATAGGCAACGCCTCTGTACTGGCAAAGACGAAATGAAGACGAAAATGTTCAAATGTATAAATTTTTGCAATATCGCGAAAGATGTTCTTCGCTGGAAGATTTTAAGTTGTGCTGCAATTTATGAATGAAATGAGTTTTACGCACGCGCAATTTATGAATGAAATGGTTTAGGATTTATGGCGCCGGTGTAACTGTTGATTTAGCAGCTGCTGCGGGAAGTGAGGACAGAAATGTGCGCACGTCGATATGTTAATATGTGTGGATATATTTGTATTTACAAAGACGTCATTTGTCCTTGAATTTACATATGTACATATATTTTGGCATGTGATGTAGGTCAAGGTTGATTTATATGTAAGTACGAGTTCATTTGATTTTATATAAGCATTTTTATATTTAAAGTATTTATATAAATAGGTATATACATATGTATGTATTTACGTACAATGGGTGTAGATAAGTATATACATATGTATGTATGTACAGTGTACACACAATGGGTAAAATATTGATTTGTATTATGTTGAATGGGGGTTTATATTTATGCACAGGTATGTACATATATGTACATATGTATATCAATGTACATATATGTACATATTAGGCCGGGTCGATTTGTGGGGAGGCAAAAAAATCGCCCATTGCTCTGTGAAAATCATATTCTAGGGATCAAAAGAAGAAACTTTGCCGAAGGAACCATACCTCTAAAACGAATTCTGATGTCCCCCAATTTGGGTCGAACTTTTGGGTATGATGAAAGTATCACTGTGACACAATTGCAGATCGTAAAATTGCTTGTGTGCGTTTTTAAGCCACCACAAGACACAGCAGGTAGAATTGAAATTACCATTTCATTCTTATTACCTCGTCTCGTAGACCATATATAACGCAACAGTTTTTGTGAATGCATTAAGTTAAGAACTCAAAGTGTGAAGTGCTAATTTCAGATAAAAAAATATTTCAAAAAAAATAATAAGTGAAGTGACCATTCCAAGTCAAAAAGTTTACAATGAATCCACCATCCTCTACACCGCAAGATGAAGCAACTACATCAACAACTATCTAAAACCCAATGAGTCATATACCCAAACATGATGTTACTGTTTTTGGTGTGTCTACTGATTTAACTGATCTTAATTTACCAACCCATCTGGATATCTTGAGATATTATTTTTACTTAAGCGAACGTGCTAAAACAGAACAAAAAAAGTTTTCCCATAAATCATTCACTATTCAAGTACAAGATAAAAGGTGTATTTAATAAATTGAATAAATTGCTTGACAAGTATCAAGAGCAAATCAAGAGAAGAAACAACACCCAACAATTTACAGAGTATGTAAAATCTCTGGAAACAATTTTTTACATTAGAACATGTAAATGCGATTTGAAGGCAGCTCCATGTGCATGCGGCTGGGTTCCCGAACGCCTCAAAGAGCTCATGCACGATCAACATAATCAGAGAAGACTAACAATGGATGCATTTGTTATGGAAACTGAAGAGCAAGGAGCAACGTATATATCATCAATGCCAACATACCAATATCCCGATGATTCAACATACGCACCGCCACCGGTTCAAGAATATATGGATAGAAGCACAAGATCACAATACACAGAGAGATACGATTGTTTTAACTTTGCCTTGGTATGTGACAGATTTGGTGTGCCTGACAGAGTAGCATCAGCATTGGGAACCGCTCTTTTGCAAGATTTTAAAATTAAAGATAAGCATGGGAAACCTCTCATCATGGATAAATCGAAAGTTCGCAGAGAAAAAGAGAAATGCAGAGAAGAAGTGCTTCGCAGACGGTTAGATGATACCTATTTGTTAGCGTTTTCATTTGATGGCAGAAAAGACGATACTTTAACGATAGATAAAATTGATGAGAAGTATCATACTAGGATGGTAAAAGAACCTCATCTTGTTATTTTGAGAGAACCCAATTCTGAATTGATTGGTTACGTAAGACTGGAACATGAAACCGCTGAATACAAAACAACCAAATTAAATGGTTTTTTCAACGATAATTAATTGGAATATGCACTGACGGTCAGCCAACAAACACTGGCCCACACGGTGGAATTATACGACGATTCGAATTGCTGTTAAAAAGACCATTGCATTGGTTCGTTTGCCTTCTACACTTCAACGAACTTCCGTTTCGGCATTTGTTTGAAGCTTTGGATAAATCAACCAGCACTGGCCCAAGATCGGCAACCGGAAAACTGAGCAGTCAAATCGAAACTTGTGAAACTCTTCCGGTAAGTTATTGCTATTACTCATTTATTATAATTGTCAACCATTTTTAATTATTTTATTATTATATATTTTCAGGTGGTGGACGGCTTCCAGAAAATTGAGTTGCAAAATATGCCCCCTGCTCCAGAAAAAATTGAATTTTCCACCGATTCGAAGTACTTATACGACATGGCCCATGCAATTTCTAGCGGCGTGGTTCCGGTGGATCTGGCTAACATCAAACCAGGGAAAATTGTACATTCTCGGTGGCTCACCAAGGCCGCTAGATTATTACGATTATATGTGACAACGGAAAATCCAGATGCAAATTTAAGAATTCTTGTTGAATTTATAATTAAATGTTATGTGCCAATGTACTTCAATATCAAGTAGTACAGCTCTGTCGTGTACGGCAGTGCATTATTGGGTGGTCACGATTTCTAGAACCTCGTTTACGCAAAATTGTCAATCAAGTAATTAAAGATAATTCATATTATGCACATTCGGAAAATATCTTGTATTCAGGTATTGGCTGAATAAAATAAATCTAGTCGGTTGTTTGTTAAGTTCGGAAAACTTTGATTTTTCTTTTAGTTTTATTTCAATTATAATTTCTTTTACACGGTATTTGAACAATTTCAGCCGAAATGCCAGCAGCAGCAGTATGCAGTAATGTATTTTCAGCATTAAAACGTGTAACATCAGTAGAATTTTGGTTTGAGATGTGTACTGTGGAAATCATAGAGCGCATCTCAGCTTGGAGATCGGCAACTTTTTTTAGCAAAACGTTCTTGTCATTAGACTGGGACTGCAGTAGAGAGAACATTTGTTTATTCTCATTTCTAAGAGCACGCACTTCACTAAGCATCACTTTGAGAGTCTCTCCGTGTTCAGTGTTCTTTTTATTGGCCAGCGACTGCATTAAAGAGAACATTTGTTTGTTCTCAGCTTTAAGCTCAACTACTTGTCGAAGTAAATTTTCGAGAGTCACTTCAAGCTCAGAGTTCTTGCTGTGGTCAACGACCTGTTTACCAGACAAAACGTCTGAATTCACACACTGCGACTGCTCTCTTTGTTTATCAACAGCAGCACCGGAGTAATCAGCATCAAATAACGACTTTGTTGTTGCGGGAGATTGAAGATTAGGCGATTTTGTTGATTTAAGAGAATGAGGAGGCGAGCGAATAGAATTTCGGCGGGCTTTCTCACAGACTTCACAAAAAAACGCACGATTAGACTTATTTAAAAAATCTACATCAGTTTGCGACAACTTTGCACATGCCAGATGAAAGTATTCATTGCATTTTTCACAGCACACTTTAGGCAAACCACGGTCGACTTTTTAGCCGCAAGTACACGGCATTATAAACGTAAAAATAGACTCAAATTAACAGCGACTAGAGAGCACAGAAAAACACGTCCGAACAGTTTGGTAACCTTCGAGCACTTGTAGGAGCTGTATTATCACAAAATAAAAAACCAATATCATTTATTTCACGAACACTTAGCATTACTCTACAAATGAGAAAGAGTTACTCGCAATTATGTGGTCCTTACAGAAATTCCGAATTTACTTATATGGCATATCAGACCTTACTATATACACCGATCCCCAATCTCTAATTTTTGCCATATCAGAAAAAAAACCCAATACAAAATTAAAAAGATGGAAAAATTTCATCGAAGAATATGGTGCTAAAATCACTTACAAACCTGGACATCAGAACGTTGTTGCCGGTGCACTTTCCCGCCAACAAATTAATAACACATCTAATTCTGATAATTCCCAACATTCAGCACAAAGCTCTTCTATACAAAAAAGCAAACGTGTAAAACAATTTTAAAAATCAAATTATTATAAAACAATCAGATGTAAACCCCGCCCAAATATCATCACAAAATATTTTTTATAACAATAGACATACACTTTTCTTTAATAAAGCAGCGGCGCTCATTGTGTTCGGACGTGTTTTTGGTAGCTCTCTATTATAACTTTCGTGCTATATTTGTTTTGTTTATTATTTATGCACATCAATTACTAATTGTGAGACAGTGACTCTTTATGTGCATTTTATAATTTCTAATTAAATATGCCTAGCACCTGCGGCCATAGAGTTGAACGCACACAAACAAAAGTACAATGTGCAAAGTGTAATGAACTCTTTCATATTGAGTGTGTTAATATTTTGCCGGCTGATGTTGAGCTTTTGCTTAACTCCGATAAACCTTTTTTTGCAAATCGTGTGCTGCTGCTCGACGCGGTTCTATTCGTACTCCCCCGCCGCTCTCTAACCCCGTTGAATGTTTGATTGCTGAACGTGCTACTATTTCGTCATATAAGAGTTTCAATAACGGCCTCGGACAACAACAACTGCCTAATCAACTGCCAAATTTAAGTAATGTTACTCAACATTCTGAGAAAGTTAGCAAGCCTAAAGAAACAGCTCGTGATCAATGCATAACAAACGTCGATAAATCGCAACAAGTGAGCATGTAATCTTTACTAAATGAGCTTATTGCTCTTCGTGCTGAGAACATGCGTGTGATTGCTATAGTCACTGCCCTTCAAGAGGATAAAAAATTGCGAATTGAAAAGACTGAGCATCTACATACTGAACTTCACTCTCTGCAAAGTAAAATTCGACATGATGACTTGATTTCGGCAATTGGCATTCTACCTAATGAAGTCAAATGGCTGCGTAATAATGCCTGTTGCTCTGCTAACAATAATATCGTACCATCCGTCATCTCTACCATAACCTCCGCTACAACTGTTTCGCCTGATGTCGCTGGAATTAATTCTCAAACCCGCTCTACATCTGCTAATGTCACTCTCTCTTATGCTGCTGCTGCGAATACAACTGCACGTACTGATTTGCGCTCTGCTCTGGCCTCTCATGCTAATATTTATAACTTCTCATGTGCCGCTGAAAGTTTCTGCCCTCTCCTCATTTTCTCCTGCTGCTAGCAAGGTGCCCGAAATACAGTGGGACGGTGCTAGGCGTAAAAAAGAGAAAAGGTCAAGTGATGTAGAAATTGGCCTTAGTGAAAGCACTGATTTAGAAGTTGTGCCGACAAAGAAATGGATTCATCTGTCTTCTTTTAAAAATACGGTGACTGAAGATCAAATTATTTCATATGTGACCAAGAATTCCAGTATCAAACGTGACCAGTTGGCCTGCTTTAAGCTCGTAAAAAAAGATGCGGATATAGAATCAATGAAGAAAGTAAATTTCAAACTCGGTGTGGCAGAATCTCTGTTTGATATGGTGCTGAATCCTTTGTTGTGGCCTACTAACGTAAAATTTCGGCCTTTTAATTTTTTTCAAAAAGAAATTCAAATCAGCAAGATTGCTTAGCCTCGCCCGAAAGTGCTAATGGATCTTTCAGAGGTTTGAAAATTTATTTTCAGAATATGGGTGGTATTCGTACTAAATCGAACACCATATACAGTTCATGTGCGCATTTGGACTTCGACGTTTTTATTTTTGTTGAAACATGGCTGAATGCTAATTTCTATGATGAAGAATTTTTCAACTCGAAATTGTTCGTCGTATTTCGAAAGGATCGTGACGCTGAAAGAACCAGTTGTTCTTTAGGTGGAGGTGTACTAATTGCCGTTCGTCGTAATCTTCGAGCATTTCTAACTACGCTTCAGAACGATGACCCCATTTTGGATCAATTGTGCGTTTGCGTTCGAGGTTCAAATGGACTTAATTCTTTATTCCTAATTGTTTCTTATATTCCACCTTGCAGTAATTTTGAACTTTATAAAGCGCATACAGATAATATTGTTTCCTTAGTCCATAACAAGATTGCCGATAATCAAGTTTGCGTTTTTGGTGACTTTAATATTCCTGAAATTACCTGGTCAAATAATTTTTCAAATTCTAATCTTATTGCAACTAATGTCTCAACAACAATTGCATCTTATGTTGTTGATAATATGTTAAGTTTAAGTCTAGTCCAAATTAACAGCTTTGTAAACTTACTTGGCAGAATTCTAGATCTTGTATTTGTTAGTGACAATATCAGTGTAACTATTTCCCAATGTATTTTGCCGATTTCAACTCCAGACAAGCACCATGTCCCTTTAAGCGTTGAAGTTGAGTTTAATGAATTCACAACTTCTAAGCTTGAGGAGAGGCTTACTTTCAATTTTTCAGCTTGTGATTTTTCAAAAATTAATGACCTTTTAATCGATTTTAATTGGGAAGATTTATTTTTGAATGGAAATGTTGCGGATTGTTATTCTATTTTTAAATGTCATGTTCTGAAAGTTTTTCATAATAATATCCCAGTATTTAAAAATAAGCAGTATAAGCTCCCTTGGTACACAAGGGAATTGAAATCGCTAAAAAACAAAAGAAATAAATTTTATAAGAAGTTTAAGAAAACTAATGATCAATGTTATTTTTCAAAACATCAATACTATCGAAAACGCTTCAACTGCTTGGAAACATTTCTTTATAAAAACTATATATTTAGAATTGAATCGAATATCAAGTTAAATCCCAAGAGTTTTTGGCATTATATTAAGTCAAAAAAATCTTGTTCTGAGGTACCATCCGCTGTCTGCTTAGGGGATGAATTTGTAAGTACACCGAGTGAGATAGCTAATCTGTTTGCTAAGTTTTTTAAATCTAATTTCGTTCTGGACCAAGTTTTGTCTGTTGAGCCCAACAACAATAGTTCATTAAATTTTCCCTCTTCCATTTAATTTGGTAATTTGAATCTCACTTTGGACGATGTATAAGAAGGAATTTTAAGTCTTAAGCCTTCGAGTCAAACTATCAATATCAGTTTGATATCTCAGTTCTCAGTTTCTCAGTTCTTTTTTTGAAAAACTGTCCAGCGGTTATTAGCCCTATTAAACTGTTATTTAGTAAATCTCTATGTACAGATACTTTTCTAGACGATTGGAAATTGACAACCATTACCCCAACTTTTAAAGCTGGCAAAAATAATGATGTCTATAACTATCGTCCTATTGCTAAGCTTTCATCTGTCTCCAAGCTATTTGAGACTATAGTAAAAAAGAAGATGTATTTTGCGAGTTTAATTTCACCTAAACAGCATGGTTTTGTTCCTATTCGTTCCACGGTTACTAATCTGGCAGAGTTCAGTGAATATTGCATAAATTCTTTTTCACTGGGATCCCAAATTGATTGCATTTATACTGATCTTTCAAAATCATTCGATAAAGTTCCACACAATACTTTATTGTTTAAACTTGCTAGCTTAGGTTTTCATTCTGTGTTCCTGTGCTGGTTGAAATCGTACCTAAGCAATAGACGTTGCGTCGTAACAGTCGATGGTGTTTCCTCTGAACCTTTCATTGCCACGTCAGGTGTACCACAAGGAAGTATCTTAGGGCCGTTGCTCTTAGTTTTATTCATCAATGATATTGGAGAGTGTTTTTCATTTAGCAGATATTTGTTACATGCAGATGACTTGAAAATATTTTCAGTAGTAAAAAGTGCAACCGATGTGACAAACCTCCAAGCTGATTTGGATAATTTGTCTCTTGCTAAAGCTCGATACATCAGGCACACATCTTACTCTATTTCGAATACAATACTCAAGACTGTTGATGAAATCAAAGATCTTGGTGTTATATTTGATTCCAACTTCTCTTTTAATAAGCACATCAATTTTATTATATCTAATGCTTACTCAGTTTTAGGCTTTGTACGCCGGCACCGTACAAATTTTACTGACCCATATACTCTAAAACTACTTTTTTCGTCTTATGTTAGATCTCGACTGGAATATGCAGCGTTTATTTGGAGACCTTATTCACAGTTTTTGATAGATGGAATTGAACGTGTGCAAAAGGTTTTTTTAAAATTTGCTCTACGTTCTTTGAAATTTTCGGATCCCTCACCTTCTTACAATTCGCGTTTGCTTCTTATAAGCCTTAAATCGCTCGAGAAGAGAAGGACAGTTCTTTCACTTTCTTTTGTGTATGGTATAATTAATGGCACTGCTGATTGTCCGTCTTTGCTCCAAAGTATTAATTTCCTTGTGCCATTTAGGACTTTACGTAATTTCAATCCATTCTATCCGGATAAACTCAAAACCAATTATGCAAGAAATGCCCCTTTGTCACGTGCACTCTGCGAATTCAACGAGATCTCGAATTCTGCCTTCCTCGATTTTTCTTTATGTAAAGTTGAGTTTCTCTCATTATTATATTATGCCTTGTGAAATTTGTTATTGTTAATTTATTTTCTTTTCGTTAAGTTGTAGCTCTAAGTAGTCAGTAAGAACTTTGTTCATTGACTTATGAAATAGATAAATAAATAAACACTAAGACTGAGCTATTGGACATATTAAAAAACGTAATCAAACCAAAAGTAGTAAACGTTATACAAATAGACGAACAATTATAACTTTACGTCAAAAACGACATTATCAATACATTTCCCAATGTATCTATCGTTCGAACTCATAACATGGTTGACGACATAACCGACATCGAGCAACAAAAACAAATCATAAATGACACACATTCGTGCACTCAGAAACTACAAAAATAATGCACAGAAAATTTCCCTAAACTATTACTGGCCAAACATACGTGACGCTTGTAAAAAAGAAGTACAAGCTGTGAAATCTGTCTCACAAACAAATACGAACGGCGACCAAACAAACAACCAATTTGTTCCGCACCAACGCCGAACAAAGTAGGCGAATACATACACTTAGACTTATTCTACATGAGCGATACCATATACATTACCTCAACGGACATATACTCAAAATTTTGCTACTTTAGACAAATACCTTCAAGCAAAGTTACATACAAATACGTTGACGAGATTCTTTCACAAATATACACATACACTTAGACTTATTCTACATCAGCGATAACATATACATTAACAACTTATCGTTTACAAGCATATGTGCACAACAAATTTACAAACGACTACAAATAACGCACACAAAAACGCCAGCGTTCCATTCTACTACAAACGGACAAGTCGAGTGTACGCACAGTACAATTATTGACCTCGCGAAAGTTTTAGCAGACCAGAATAATTCAACGCCGGAAGATCAAATTTTCGAAGCTGTTCGGCAGTACAACAAACCATACATTCCGTTACCAACGAGAAACCCAAGGACAATATAATAGATTTAAGTAACAAAAAATATGTTCTCATATTTCAAACTTATCAAAAATACTTGCGCCCTATGAAAACATAATGAGATCTTTCTATAATTCAGAAGAACAGCCCGAAACAAAAATACTAATTAATAAAATAGAAACATCAAAAAATCAACTTATGCCAAATATCTATAGGCCCAAAAGATCTCTTAACTTTCTTGGTCCTGTACTCAAATTTCTAACTGGTATACCAGATCATGACGACCTTATCGAAATAAAAACTTCAATTAATATGCTAATAGAAAATAATAACAAACAAAAGAGCATTAATTTATAGTTTGAAAGAATTCTTGAAACACTCGATCCTAAAACAATAAGTGAGAATTTAATAATAGGAGAAATTAATAACGAATTACAAACAATAACTAATACTATTAATTTCGCGAAAAATAAAAATGTTTACTCCGGCACACTTAATTTAAACGATGGCATGAATTAATAAACCATGAGGAGTTGGATCTTCCACTACTCAATATATTGGAATATTCTGATATCCATATTTGTTATTTAGAACAGGCTATAATTACAATTTACAAATACCCAATACTCGAAACTAAATGTAGATTATTTAATGTATACCCTTTAGCTCATAAGCATAGTAAAATTATTCTAGATCCTAAAATATCAAAATGCAATAATTATCAAAGAGTTTCAAAATGCAAGAATTGCATGTTAATTGCACTATCAAAATACTAAATGATAAACTAGCTCAATGTGAAACAACTCACGAAAATAACGCTCCACTCCAAATCCTAGAAAACGGTCACATTCTGACATATTATGAGCATTCTTGGAATAATATGCCTATATCTGGCCCTAAATTAATTCATTTCTCAGAATTCACAAACATTGATGGAATTAAATATTACAACCATCAACAACAAATCAGAGAAATCATACACAAGCAGCACAACGAAAAACTCGAAGTACTCCGTATTCTTTCCTCAAAATCAAGCTACAAGTTCAGTAACATACAAGAACTTTCAACGTTTTTAATTCCTGTCGAAGAAAATCCAGTGCAATACACATTAATAATCATAATAGCATTTCTTACCTTCGTAGCAACTATTTACGGTTTAGTTCACCCCTGCAAATATTGTCAACATGTTAGAATGCTCAACAGACAAAGGCAAATCGATGGCTTATTTGAGATCGAAATGAACCGTCTACAACAACAGCAATTAGCAGCAAAGTAGCGAGGACGCTTTATTCTAAGAAGGAGGGGAGTTAGCGACGCCGAAAATAACCTAAATAAATTTCACACTTAACCTAAACAAACAACCAAATTCCCGCATCATAAGCACAACAGACAAAATTCCATAAGGAAAAACCGATAAGCATAATAAAACTATCTATATATGTTCCAGCAAGTAAGCAAACATTCGCATAAGTATAAATAGCAGTAAGATTTATTTATTAAAATGAAATATACTTATAAATAAATATATTACATATAAAAGACAGCACTAGCTACAACGCCTTCAGCTGTTTGTTGTATTAAGATAATGATCTTAGTATACGTAGTTACAATTTATGTGTGTTTTTACTATATGGAAAGGTAGTTACGGTTTACTAAATTTTGTTGTTTAATTTGGCTTTGGAGATATATTTAAAGAAACTTGATATATTTCCTATGCTAGGTTCTTTTAGTAGCTCTGATGGTGTGTTCAACGAAAAAGTTTCCCTTCTAAGATTGCTAAATGCTGGGCATATATCCAAGATATGCTGCGTGGATGTTGTTGGGCTGTTGCAAAAATGACATCCAACCGAGTAGTTTCTGTTAAGGAGGTGTTGATGTGAAAGTGCCGAATGTCCAATACGTAGTTTTGAAAAATTTTTTTGTTCAGTAGTACTGCCTGTTGTAGGGTAGAATGTTTTAGTCCCGTCAGGATTTACAAGACGGTATCGATTGTTGTAGGTGTTCCAAAATTCCCTTTGTTGCTCTTCGACGATTTTAGTAGGGCAAGATATCGTTCTTTTCGTTCGTCTCAACGTAGTGACAGGGCGTAAGCGGGACATTTCTAGCTTCCTCGTCGGCGAATTCATTGCCTCGGACTCCACAGTGCCCCGAAACCCACATAAGTTTTACTTTACTTTTGAATGCAATGAGTTTGTCCCGAATACATACTATCAGCGGAATTAGATTGCGAACGTTTCGAATTGCCGTTATGGTTGAGAGACTATCAGTGCATATGGTAAATTTGCCTTTTGATGTCGTTGCCCATTGGGTTGCTTCTTTTATAGCATATGCTTCTGCTGAAAAGATGGAGCAGTAAGGTTATAGCAGTCCTTTGCTGATGATGCATCATCAGAGACGACTGCATACGAGGTATTATTGGAATTCTTCGACCCATCTGTGTATATAAAAGACCAACCACTAAAGTTAAGTTGGCGTTTCCGACTCGTAAATCGTTGCTTAAAAATTTCAGCATTGGTCGTTTTCTTTGAATGACTCATTAATTCGTCTTCCAAAAACGAAGAGTGCAGAGCCCATGGTGAATGCTTGCTAGTTTTAAAGTATCTTGGTTTCAGATTGAGGTGGAGATCTGTAGTCTTTTGTAAAACCCGGTGAATGGTTGATACCTTTTTCAAATGCCGCTTTCGTTTAAGTGCCTGAAGAACTTTACTGTGCAACGTAGAGTTGAGGGTATAAAATATTTTAGCTATAAGCCGTAGAGTGCATAATTGAAGTCTTTCTTGTAGGCATGCCAGCCTCTACGAGTAAGTTTTTAATGTTCGATGTTGGGAAGGCTCCGATGCTGCGTCTGATAGCTGAGTGATATGGGGCGTAAAGTTTTTTTTTAGATAATTTCCAGCGTGGTGTCCGTAAATTGGGAGGCCGTAATTAATAACGGAAAGTAGGAGACCTTTCATTGTGTTGATGAGGATTTTAGGATGAATTTGTGATCGTTGCGAGGAAAGGAACTTAATAACATTTAGTTTCGCAAATAGCTGTTTTCTTAGAGATATACAATGATCCTTAAGGTTAAGCTTAGAGTCAAAGTTAAGACCGAAAATTTCAGCGTTTTAACATTTGGAATATTAACAGGATACACTGCAAGATTGTAAAATGCAGCAGTAAGAAATTAGGAATAAAAAAGGCAACACTTAACTGTAAACTGCCAAAAGAAAAAACATAATATTTTACTCACTACAATTGAACTGTAGTTAACTCGCGGATGACATAGTGATAATTGCCAGAGGCAAGTTCGCTAATACCCTTCTTGAAATTGTGCAAAGTGGTTTGAATTTGGGAAGGAAGTGGTGCTCGCAGGTGGGCCTTAGTATCAATCCTTCCAAAACAGCAATCGGTCCCTTTACCAGGAAAAGGAAACTGCAGGGCATTAGAAACATTGTCCTGGGGGGTGCCGCGGTCAAGGTCGTCACGGAAGTGAAATATCTGGGTCTTATTCTGGATTCTAAGCTTCTGTGGAAGGCCCATGTCGGTGCGGCAACCTCTGTGGCTGCGAGGGCATTAATGGTGTGCAGGCGTCTAGCAGGGAAGTATTGGGGCAGGGTCCTACGCTGGCTATACACCATGATAGTTAGGCCGATGGTCACCTACGAGGCGGTCGTGTGGGGTTCCAGAGTAGCCCTGGCTTCGACTAGACAGGCTCTTCCCAAACTTCAGCGTCTAGCGTGCGTGTGTATTACGGGAGCGATGCACACCTGCTCTACAGCAGCGCTGGAGGTGATTCTGGAGCTGGAGCCGCTCCATCCGACCATCGACCACGTAGCAAAGAGAACCGTACTAAATTTCTCCAAGGAGGGGTTCGGTAGAGGTAAGGTGTTGTCATGCAAGGCGGGGGAGGCGCTTATCTCTCAGCCCCCTCTGGCGAGTCTCCCCGTGATGACCTGCACAAAGTTATAACCTTTGACAGAAAGCTTGAGGTACAAATACATAGCAAAGCCACCTGGAGCGCTTCAATTCTAGATCACCACATCCGGGGAAGCACTCTGCGGTGGTACACGAATGGTCCTAAGACTCCGAAGGGTGTTGGAGCTGGCGTCCATGGTCCCAGATCAGAGATATCGGTTGCAACGGGGGCCTTCCCAAGCATTTCCCAGGCGGAGGTCTTTGCAATCAGTCTGTGTGCGGAGATAAACCTGCGTAGGAAGTATAGCAGTGAAAGAAGCATAATTTCAAGCGACAGTCAGGCGGTGCTCAGAGCTCTCTCAACTAACGAGGTGCAGTCCTCGTTGGTGCTTGAGTGCATAGTGAGACTAAACGCACTGGCGGAGCGAAATCGCATCCTACTTCTGGTGGGTACCGGGTCATATGGGCTTAATAGGCAACGAAGCAGCTGACCTGCCAGCCAGGAAAGCGGCGGCCAACACCCCTATTTGACCAGAGCCTTTTCTGGCGATTGGACCGGGTGCGGTAAAAGAAGAACTTAGCAGAGAGACAAAAAGGCAGAGGAAACTACACTGGGTTAATGTCGCCGGTCTCCGACAGTCCAAGAGCCTCCTTGAGGAGTTCAACCTTAAAAGGCTTAAGCTTCTTATAGACCTTCCTAGGGAGAAACTGAGAATCATTACAGGCTTCCTAACGGGCCACTGCAGACTAAAACTTCACCTACACAAGCTGGAGATCTGGCCGAGCGACTTGTGTCGCTTCTGTGACTCGGAAGGAGAGACCCCTCACCACCTGCTTACGGAGTGTAGGGCTGTGGCACGCAGAAGGGGGACAACCTTGTTTGGCCATGGCCGAGAGATCAATACGTACAATCCCTAATCCCGGCGACCATCCTGATATTTCTGGAGGTCCTGGGGTTGACTAAATTGTTGTGATGAGCGTCGACGGCACAATGGACCAACTGTTTGCAGTGCATACCTCTTTTTTTAATATCTATCTTTTTAATGTTCACTCTGGCAATTTTGTTGAGCAGAGATATGTAATAATAGCGTCCTAGTTGGAGATGTCAATTTGATGACTTTTAAGGGACGACAAACAATTATTAATATCTCGCTGCAATTTCTTTAGCGAGCTACCGCATTCACTATCAACTGTGCTGAGATTTAAAAGAAAATTTAGGTGTGTGTTAACGAGAATACGCTTATTCTCGTATCAGTCACTCAAATTTGTTCAGGCTGATGTAAAGCCTTCATTCGTTAATGGACACTTCTTTACTATATCTTTTGACTCCCCTTGTATTTTCTGGTTGAGGTGGAAAAGTTTCTCAACCGGGGTGAGACGCTTGTTTAATATGTAAATGGCCGTAAACATATCTCTAAATGTTGGCCAGGAGATATAGTCTCCTTTGAATATATCTGTGTCACACGGTGGCAGACGTATGTTGTGACCGCGCTCAGACTCATCCTCACTTTCTTTTTTGGATTTAGGAGCTTTGCACTTATCGAAATTTTCAGAAAGACCGGACATTACAGTCTGGCATCGTACATAGCAGTAGTAGGCACTTTTATATTTCTTTTTTAACGGTACTAAATCTTTTGGAGTAACCTATGCTGGCTGGGCTTATCAGCTCATTATAAGCTGACTTTGTTTTCTCCCATAGCGATTTAAGTTCTTCTGTTTCAATAGCAACCGAGTTTTTGATATGATTTGTGTGCTGTGTTTCATTAAAATCGTTTTCAAACTCAGATACAGAATCTACTAACCGAATAAATGTCCATTATTTTAAATTTTTATTATCTCTCAATATATAGATATACATACATCTGACAGCCGATTTAATATATATTGGAATTAGATTAGATTTTCTAGGAGTTCAAAAACTCGAAAGAAGGCGAAAACGAAATATGTCACCCAACCACACCTGTAAATAACCACAATTGAAATAACCAGAGAGCTTATGATTATTGTTTGTACAATAAAGGAAATTAATAATTTTTAGTTATAAATATATATCTTTTCAGCAGTGTTAAACTTTATGTTATGCGTTTCAATTTAAAACGATAATTGATTTAACTAAATTCGCCACCCAACTTTAATAACAACACGTTTGGACAATATCTAGTAAAATAATGCAAGGTGCAATGTATATATAAAAAATAAGTGAATTTGTGAAAAAAAGGACTGTGAATATATGTATATATATTGAGGTTATATTCTCAAAAAGTGCAAAGTGCAGTGTTATTGAAGATGAGTTGGCGCTTCGTGGGAATTGCAACACAACAAAAAAAATTTAAATTACAGCAAGTTTGACGTGAAAGTGGAAGCCGATGTTTTAAAATAAACCGAACTTCGCAATAAAATATTCGTCGCATTGCGTTTCAAAGAAAATATATTAAAATTCGCGAGCTGTCAAGAAAGATTTGTAACTCGCAATCAAATTTCAACTCAACAAAGTGAAAATTAAAAAAACTAACTATTAATTGATGCACGTTTGCAGTGAAAGTGAAAGCAGATTTCTTATAGTAAAACGAACTTTGTCAAAAAAATATGAAACGCGCTGCGTTTTGCCGAAACTGTTCAACAATTGATTCGAGTTTTTTGGTTATGTCCTCCCCCAACGAAATAGCTAAAGCACTTGAATCTACTTCACAACTTCACGATTAATAAAGAAATAGTTTCAATAGATTTTCACGAAAAAATGTTTTGTGCACTGGAAATTTCAACCATGTACCTTTAAATTCTAAAATTTGCGGTTTGTGTATAACGCTGGTTTATTATGGCAGAGTGTTATTGCTGTCCAGTGGCTGCTTATGCTATGTGTCAGATACTGCTGGGCAATCGTTGTTGATATTGTGGCAGATTATCCTCAGGTGTATAAATGCTTGCCGGTAGTTATGTGAACTCCAATGCTGGGTCTTTAAAATATATAATTGTGTTAGCCTTTGATTTCTCGGCTCCGATGGACCAATAAATACACACTTCGCGTTTAAATAGAAACCGCACCGGTGTATTATATGAAAAGCAAAAATAATTAAAACAATGTGGAATTAATAACATATTTCAGTGTGTGAGTTTATTTGTGATTATAATTGAATGCCTTTTAGAAACAATATATTACCTTCAAATATGTTTATTAAACTGTGGTTGTTGAGGTTGGTGAGGGCTGGTAGTCGCAGCGGTTGAGTTGGCTTCTAGAATCCAATAGCCTGAGCCTAAGCAGTTAGAATTCGGTTGAATTCCAAATGCGGTAATTTTCACTGAGGGGAAATTCAATGAAGAGAGAGTAATGGTACGCGAACTTTGTTTACTTTCATTGGAAAGTCTACTAGGGTGATTGCTGATATTTTAAATATTTAGGCCTAAACAGATATGATGGCTCGTATCATGCTACCCGAAACTCGGGTTGGTAAGTTTGATGAACCAATTGCTCAAAGTACATAATTGGGGTGGATGTCACATCCTTTTCCAAGCGCTTAACAAATATTTACTGTCACCACTCCATGCTAAACTTGATTCGCTCCTTCAAAGGCGTCCCACTAGCAACAGAGGTCCTTAAATACGATATTTACGTCGGCGACATGCTTGTGACTTCATCGAAAATGCTATAGCTATTCGCGAGCAAGTGACTGCGGCCCTGCTCTCTGCTGGTATGAATTCACGCAAGTGGACCAGCAACTCGATCTATCTACGGGATGGAGTTCCTCCGGAGCACACGTCAAAGTGCAACTGTTTGAACGTTAATAGCACCGAAATGAGAAAAACATTAGGCATGTGCTGGCAACCAAATCAATACATGCTCATTTTCAAACTCAACTTTGAAATTGATTTCCATGCAACAAAACGTGCTATGCTATCCTCAATTGCTCGGCTGTTTTATCCACATGGTCTTACTGCTCCTATCATGGCGCTCATCAAGATTGCATGGCTCTGGGATGGGATGAACAACTTCCAGCAGACATAAATCATATGTGCCAACAATTTCTAAGGACCTTGTCTTCTTGGCACTGCATTAAGATTCCCAGATGACTACAGTACGAGCCAATTGTATCAACTCGCTACAACTTCAGTTTATGCAGACAGTGTTTATCTGCGAGAAGAATGTTTCAAAAACAGAAACTATACCGCGGATCGATATTAGTGGTACCGTGCTGGCAACATAATTGGCAACCTGCTACAATTATCATGCACTGTGCAACTCGAGGATTTACACCTATGTCTTTATTGACGTTCACGCTATTCTGGACTGGTCCGCACTTGCTAAAACAAGCTGAAACGGATTGGCCCAAATTGGACCATTCAGCAATGGATTTCCAGGAGGAAGTAGCTGAAGTCAATCGTTAACAACCTCAAGTGCTCTTCTCTTTCGCTGAAAATTCTGTAATCTTTTGATACTCTTATCTTCACAAAACTATACGTGTGAGCGCGAACATGCTTCGGTTCGCATGTGTTCGCATGTGTTCAGATAGATAGTCGTTGTTCAGATTGATCTGTAAAAAATACAAAGTTTTAGTAGAAATAGGAAGTGTAAAGTGGGGCTTCGCCACACAACATACGCGAGAAGTGCCTGGTAGTCCTTTTTGGCTATCCGAGAGTCGGTGACACTAGTTTTCGACGGGAAAACCATTAGTTTCGCGGTTCTTAAAATTCTATTCATACTTTTTTTTCTTTTTTCGTAAATTCGCGCGAAAAGTTTACTTTTGTGAGGTTTTTTTAAGTGAACGAGACAGGTAAGAGTTGAACGTGTTCTGATTAATTGTCAAATACAGCTGAGCTTGTCTTCCAAAGCAGGAACAGCTGTTAGTGAAGTAGCAAACCTTGCAGTTGCGAAGGCACTGTAGTAGGGTAGTGATTCTAGCAAGGTTGTTAAGAAATAGCTCTTTAGGGCAGGACATAAATATAAAAAAAAATAAAAATAAAATAGTATTACACAAAACACATATAAAATAGAATAGAATCATAAAATATAAATAATAATAATATTAACAAAATAATAATAAAGGAAAAACACTTAAATTAAAGAAGTAAATAAATAAAATAAAAAATAATAAAACAAAAATAAAAAAATATATATATAAATATAAATATAAAAAAAATAAAACGAGTAATATCAATAAAGCTATGAGTGTTACTAGGTCGCCCCCTCCAGGGCGAAATATCTCAGAGGCCGTAGGCATAGCCATATCAGGGAAAACTGCGTCAGATGAGGGTAACCCACTTGCGAAGCGTCCCAGGCTGTTGTACTCGCCACCGAAGCTTCTGCCATCTCCTCCGGGTATCGAACATGCCTCCGCTAGATTGCAACGTCCTGCATGGCTCACGCTAGGAGAGAAAATACGTGAGCTCAACGTTATGATGGATGATGGCAAAAGAAGATCAGTCAACCAACAGATGCGGGACATTATTTCGGAGCTGTCCATCTTATATGGCAAGGTCGTTGATAACCCAACGGATATGATAAATGTTGCCTCACAAACAACCCCGAAAGCCACCACGGGCAAGGCTAAAAATGAAGAAAGCGGCAAAAAACCATTGCAGCAAAATAAAGCAGCGGCATCTATTAAGATAAAAAACAAAGATGTTGGCCCTCTTATACCATCAAGTCCCCATAAAGAACCACAATGGAAGACTGTACTGCCCAAAACAAAGAAGAATAAGAAGGCGGTACGCCCAGATGCGCTTATTATAAAGAGTAATAGCGGGGGAACATATGCAGATGTACTCAAAGCTGTAAAAAGCGACCCACAACTCAAAGATGTTGGAAGTATGATATCAAAAGTACGAAAAACGGCTGGTGGAGATCTCATACTTCAACTGGCGAAGCCCACAGACGCACATACTGAAGAATTACAACGTGCGGTTAAAGCAGCGCTAGGCGATAAAGCCTCGGTCCAGACGCTAACAGCGGAAACATCTATAGAAATTAGAGACCTGGACGAACTTACAAGCAAACAAGAGCTGTGTACCGCGCTAGAGAAAGAGTTTGTTGGGATACAGTTTGCTGAAACATGCGTGAAGTCCTTAAGGAGCGCCTACTGCGGGACTAAAACAGCAACACTTGTTCTTCCAGTTATAGCTGCAAACAAATTGATAACCGCGGGTAAAGTGCGAGTAGGGTGGGTAATCTCCCGAATACGAATGAAAATCCAGCCAATAAAATGCTTTAAATGTCTAGTTTGGCCACCTTGCTAGAAATTGCAAGAGTGCGTTTGATCTAAAGAATGCATGCTTCAACTGCGGAGAGACAAATCACAAAGCAGTAGAATGCAAAAAGGAAGTGAAATGCGCAATATGCTCACGAAGAAACTCACCCCAAGTGAAGCACAGAACTGGTGGCAGAGAATGTCCCTACTATTTGGAGGCGTTAAAAAAAGCCCGAACACAATGAAACTGCTGCAACTAAATTTAAATCATTGCAAAGCTGCGCAAGAGCTTCTGGGGCAGACGGTAATAGAAAAAAATATTGACATAGCCATATTAAGCGAACCGTATAAGGTTGGAAATGCCCCACTGTGGGTTAGCGACGCAAACCAAAAATCAGCTGTATGGAGCTGCGCCAAAAGGCCAGTTGTGATTGAGCAACTAAAGGTGGAAACAGGTTTTGTCTGCGTCCGAGTGTCGGATATTGTTTTATACAGCTGCTATATACCACCTAGTTTTAATCTTGCTGAATTTGAAAACGTCCTAGACAATCTGGTTGACGACGCAAGAGCCAGATCATCAGTCGTTATTGCCGGCGACTTCAATGCATGGGCCCGAGAATGGGGCAGCCGTTGGACAAATGCTAAAGGAAGGGCACTGCTCACGGCTCTATCATCGTTAGAATTAGCTCTGTTAAACACAGGCGATAAACTTACCTTCCAAAGAGATGGAAGGGGGTCCATAATTGACCTTACTTTCGTAAGTAAAACACTCTTCCGAAGAGCGTCATGGGAAGTGTGCGAAGATTATACTCACAGCGACCATCAGGCAATAATATTCTCGATAAAAGATAAAGTAGGGGTAGAAAACAACAAAAGGGCGAAATTAGTTGGCTGGAAGTTGCATACGCTCGATGAAGAAGCACTTAAGGTAATGATAACAGACATAATGCTACCACAAGGAGCGATAAACACGGCAAATCATTTAATGCATAGTATTAAAGAAGCTTGCGACGCCTCTATGAGAAAAAAGTCTGTTTCGTCCAGACGAGCACCAGTGTACTGGTGGAGCGAGGACATTGCGGATCTGCGCCGGCAATGCAATAGAGCAAGGCGAAACTACCAGAGGGCCAGAAGTCGTAGTGTAAACTTTACAGAGCAGCAAAATATGTACAAAGAAAAACGAACTACACTGAAAAAGGCAATAAAAGCTAGTAAGATTAACTGCTTTCGAAGTTTATGTGACAACGCAGATAAAGACTCTTGGGGCTTAGCATACAAAATCGTGACCAAAAAGCTACAGAAATCAATTCAACCGCAGATAACATGCCCTAAAAAGCTTAAAACAATAGTGAGTGTTCTATTTCCAACCCAACCGTCATTTGTGCGGGAAAAATTTCCCCCTATAATAAATGAGACACCTGCGATCACAGCAGAAGAGGTTCTATTGGCCGTTAAAAGTTTAAAGGACAAAAAGGCACCAGGTCCAGATCTCGTCCCAAATCGCATTTTAAAGCTAGTTGCTAATACCAACATAGAAGCCCTTGTTCTCACATATAACGAATGTTTAAAAGACGGTATATTTCCACCAATATGGAAGCGCCAACGACTGGTACTCTTACCTAAGGCTGGGAAACCCCCAGGGGACCCTACAGCGTATCGTCCAATTTGCATGCTGGACACAGCCGGTAAACTGCTTGAACGAATTATTAGCAACAGGCTGATAAATGAAATTGCAAAAGGTGGAAACCTCTCAGAAGCGCAGTTCGGATTTAGAAAAGGGCGATCAACCTTAGATGCGGCTATGCTGGTAAAGAGAATAGCAGAAGAAGCAATCAGTGGAAAAAGGTGGAAAGGTGGATCAAAAGAATATTGCCTGGTAATCACGCTAGATATTAAAAATGCGTTCAATTCCGCAAGCTGGAAGAAAATAGCTGAAGCTCTCCGCGGTTTTAAAGTGCCGATATATCTGCGGAAAATATTAAGCAACTATCTAGAAGATAGAGTACTTACATATGAAACAGACGAAGGCACCAAGCAATGCAACACTTCCGGAGGAGTGCCACAAGGATCTGTTCTGGGTCCATTACTCTGGAATATAATGTATGATGGCATTCTGCGTCTGCAAATACCCGAGGGTGCGAAAATTATCGGTTTTGCGGATGATATAGCTCTAATAATCGTGGCCAAGCATCTAAAAGATGTGGAGCAAAGAGCAAACTTAACAATTAAGCGAGTTCAGACATGGCTCGAAGATTCCGGCCTCCAGTTAGCCCAACAAAAAACAGAGGCAGTATTAATAAGTAGCAGAAAAGCTCGTGAAGTCATCAAAATCAAAGTTGGAGGACATGAAATTGTCTCGAAACCTACCCTCAAATATTTAGGCATAATTTTCGACGCTAGGTTAATATTTAAGCCTCATTTAGAATATGCAGTTGAGAAAGCAGAAAAAGTTGCAGCGGTGCTTTCACGACTCATGGTGAATAAAAGAGGCCCTAAGCAACAAAGCAGGCAGCTATATGCAAGCGTGATACGGTCTGTACTTCTGTACGGTGCACCAATTTGGTCGAGTGCGCTCGAAAAGACTTCGTACGCACGCGAGATCAGATCATTATATCGCCTTTGCGCGATCAGGGTGTGCAGCGCGTTCAGAACAACGTCGGAAGAAGCAGCTCTGGTAGTGGCAGGGCTCTGTCCAATAGAGATTTTGGCGAAAGAGGTTGTGGCACCCCCGACAAATAAAGTAAGACGAGAAGCGGCGAGGCAGAGTTGCCTGCGGGGTTGGCAGAGGCGGTGAAGTGTAGCTGGTAAGGGACGGTGGACATTTAGGTTGATTCCCAGTCTGAAGAAATGGCTAGATAGGCGACATGGCGAAGTTGATTTCCACCTAACCCAAATTCTTACGGGACATGGTTGTTTCAAGTCTTATTTGCACAGGTTCAAACACGACGATGACCCTTATTGCACCTTTTGTGCAAATCAGGTGGTCGAAGACGCCGAACACTGTTTTTTCGTCTGTCCGCGGTTTGCAATAGAAAGGGATGACTCGAACACGAAGTTAGGGAAATCGCTTTCGGTTAAAAATCTAGTAGATACTATGCTCGAGTCCAAAGAAAATTGGTCTGTTGTTTGCAATTTAGCGAACAAAATCCTAATTAAACTGCGTCAAGCGGAGCAACTCCGCAGAAATTCATAGAAAGGCAATAGGCCGCTCCCCCTCCGCGAAGTAATACCTAACGGTAGTTCCACGGAGCGAGGGAAACGGAGCAGGGGTGGGTTTTTAGTGCGGTGAGCCGAAAGGCAAGTCCCACACTTCGGCTTTCAATGCTTTGTGCCACCTCTAGAAAAAAAAAAAAAAAAAAAAAAATGCTTCGGTTCGCTAACAATATTGTAGGCAAGTCGCTTACGGTACCTTTGTCTGTCGCATAAATGAACGAAGGCTTAACAAAGGTGGTGAAGGTCGTTCAACAAGAAGCGTTTTTGAAGGAAATCAGCAAGATGTCCTTCGTTTACGCGGTCAAATTCAACGACATATATTAACATATGCTCAAAGGCATATTGCCCAGTTGTAATCACTTCACCAGTTTGGTGATCAAAAGCTCGCATATAACCGCTTTACATGGCGGGCCGCAACTATCGATTTCACATATTCGATGGCAATTGTGGATTGCACGCGTCAGGCATGCAGATAGTCAAGAACTACTTAAATGCATCATCTGCTTTCGCAACAAACCAGTAATAGCCACAGAGTTAATGGGAGATTTGCCATTTCGCCGCGTTAATCCACCACAACGTCACTTTATAGCCACCGGCATTCATATACTTGTCAAAGATATCAAGAAAGAAGTCGTTCCTCATATCACCAACCACGGCATACAATAGCATTTAAACCCACCTCATTCTCCCAATTTTTGCAGTGAGTGGGATGGCAGCGTTAAATACATCAAGTACCACTTAGAGCGTGTTCTGAATGGTACACGCATTTAATCTCTAAGCAATGTATATTTCCGATACCCACTTAAACTTTAAACAAATCCTCTTTACTTAAGAAATACAAATACTGCACTTTGCACACTCACTTCCTCAGTCCGGCATAATGCGAACAACAAAAGTAGAGCTATGCTTGTCCAGCATGGGGCTGTGTAAATTCCATTGTCTCTGTCGTCGCTGTTATAATGTGTGGCTCTGTCGCTGGTATACCAAAGATCCGAGCAAGAAAAATCGACACTCACCTACTCGAGTTCAAAAACGCTTTCGACAGTACAATGTCTGAATTTGGTAACTCCGCTAAACTAATACGGCTACGTAAAATGACGTTGAGCACAACCACCAGCTTCGACAGAATTCGGAGGGACCTTTCAGAGAAGTTTAATTCCAAACTAGGTTTCAAAAAGGATGACCATTAGTCGTGCAACTTCCTTAACCTGATGCTGGAGAAGATATTGCGAGACGCAGTATTATATCAATCTGGCACCACCTTTTATAAGAGTCAGCAACTGCTGGCCAACGCCGAAGACATTGACATAATCGGCCTTGACAACCGCGCAGTAAGTTCTGTCTTCTCTAAACTGCAGAGAGAAGAGAAGCGAATGGGTCTGATGGCGAACGAGGGAAAGTCGAAGTATCTCCTATCATCAAAAAGACAATCAGCCCATTCACGCATAGACACTCGCATCACTGCAGACAGCAGCAAATTTGAAAAACTAGAGAACTTTGTGCACCTAGGAGCCATCATTAACACCAATAAAAACGTCAGACTTGAATTCCAACGACGCAGTAAAGTCCTTTCTTGACGGACAAGGACTATATAAGTCACTTATTATGCCCGTCCTATCGTGTGGCGCAGAAGCATGAATGATATCAATGCCAGATGAGGGGGCTCTTAGAGTGTTCGACAGAGACTTAGTGCAGCAGAATAAAAACCAGCGGCTCCAATGGCTAGGCCTTGTAGTTCGAATGGATGAAATAGCTCCAGCCCTGCAGGTTTTCGAGGCGATATCCGCTGGTGGTGACAGAGGAAAGGGAAGACCTCCACTGCGTTGGAAAGTCCAAGTAGAGACAGACTTGGCTATACTTGGAATTTCCAATTGGCGCCAGTAAGCAAGAGACTTGCGCGTTATGTTGAGCTCGGCCAAAACCGCTTTGGCAGTTCATGTGTAAATTAAGTAAATAAGTAAGTTTTATAATTATATATATTTTATTATATGTCCAAGATATTCTACTGAATCTTGGAAAAATGCGATTTTTTGTTTGTTACATGTAACATGTAAATGTTACAATTTTCTTAGCTTTGACCAAAGGAATGAATTCTCTTAGTTTGCAGTTAGCTTAAATATGTATGAACTCTGTCTGTTTACGGATGGCGGCACGCCAATCCGCTTATCCTCTTCAAAAAAATACTTCCTGTTTCGTAGTTGTCATCAGTGTGTTGGACGAGTGATTATTAATCTTCATCACTGGTCTGATTTACTCGTCATACTTTGTTTGGGTTTGATGCTTAAGGGATTCCTTCGCGCTTTGCTATTTGTCGGCGCGGCTTAGCGTTTTTAGTTTAAAGATTTTATTTTTTTGTTGTAAACCATATCTAAATTTGTACTGATTTGTAATAATGTGGCAACCTTCAGCAAAATATGTGAATGGCATGGCAGCCAAATAAAACATCACCCTCCTCGTTACTAACGTCACTGCCATATCGTAAAAGGATTTTGGTTGTTTTATTTTCAACCCGCAGCCACGAATTAATTCATTTTACGTCTTTTATTGTACCTTTGTTTCAACAAAGTGATATTTTGCGGCCATCGACTTTTTTTTTTTTAATAAAACCTGCTGTATATTAGGAGCACCAGCGATATGCGAGCAATGTTTGCGCATGGAGGCAGGAATATATGGATCGGCCTTTTTTTTGCAAGCAGATTACCGTTTGCGGGGCGGGTTTTCGTTGAATAGAAGCCAGTGTCGATAGTTTCAAGCAACGGCTGCGCGTACATAAGTAAGAAAAGAAGATTTCTAAGTTCCGGAGACGCATTACTAGCTTCATTAGTCCTGCTCGATAAATGGGCTTCGCGAGTTATTTGAGCAATCAGGTGAGGGCCTTTGATTATAAAACGGGGCGTGGTGCTAGTTTGATTCAAAAAAAAACATAGCGGTTGTTGAAAAATAACGGATTTCTAACAGAAACCGTTAACTTTAAGGCTTGTGGTTATGTGTATAAAGTTCAAAAGGTTGCTACTAGAGAGAAAAGTATTTTTGCAAAAACAGTAAAATCGGCTCAAGTCATAAAGGTGATTGGCATTCGAATTAAAAACTTTTTTTACTGCATTTTTTACGATTTTTATGAGAGAGAAAAAGATTACCAGCGTATTTCGATGAATGATAAAGGTGGATTAAGGGTTAATACACAATAAAAAGCAACTAAAATAAAATCAGGAACCACGCATCAGCTCTGTAAATTGTTCGCGATAATAAAATTAAGTGGCCGCTGTTTTCGATGGTTGGTCTGCAGCCTTTTAATAAGGGGCTTCGATTTTTTAACATTTACTGCGGATGTCAGAGTACAATATTTAGCTTCAACTGTCCAGGTAAAATTTAAGACTGTGCTCATAGATGGCGTTTACTCCGGCATAAAAGATAATGTTTCAATTGTTTGAAAAGCGATCACAGGAGAAACAATTTGATCGAACAACACAAATGCAATGAAGAGCGTTGTAAACAGAAGTAACACGAGCTACTTCTGTCTTGTTTGCAAGAGGCAATAGGAGGGCGGCATCAAACGGAACCTGGAACGCAACGATAAGTTCTGACTAGTTCCATAATAATACCCAATACGAAATCAAGATATATATATATAATTTTGGCGCGTACACTATGTAGCTCAGTGTTTGGCCGAGCTTCTCCTACCAATTGTGGTGTGCGTCTTTATATTATACCACAAATGGAGGGACCTACAGTTTTGTGCCGACTCCGAACGGCAAATGTATTTAATAAGAAGCTTTTTCATGGCAGAAATACCCTCGGAGGGTTGCCATTGCCTGCCGAGGGGTGACCGCTATTGGAAAAAACTTTTTCTATTATTAAGGTTTTGCTTGCCCTGACTGAGATTCGAACCTCGAACTCACCGGCATATCAAGTTATAGCACGCACCGCTACCAACTCGACCACAGCGGCCACAAGATTTATTCTACAAAATATTGGCAGTGTGGTTACACGACAAGGGTCGGGTAGTTAACAGCTTTGCTCTCTTCGATGATGGTTCGGCAATATCAGTGATGAATAGCGACTTGGCTACGTGGCTTGCCGCCTTGGTCTTAAAGGGAGAAAGAGAAACTAACGCTTCAATGGTTTGGTAACACCACTGTAACGGAGCAGTCTAGCCGAGTTTCCGGAATGGGCAAGGGCAAGAAATGGTTTATATTGCAGAACGTCAGAACGGTTAGAAACCTTCAACTGCCTAGACAGCCATTCGAAATGTCAAATTTGCTGATCAAGAGATACGCTGGAGCAGTTCCTGAATTAATAATACACTTCGCCAATGTGAACTATGGTCATGAGAGACTGGAACGTGTTTTAAGCGCTTATTTAATCAATGAAAATCTTTGGGCACGTGAATGGCAGAAAGTCGCCAAATGACAGAAAACAGATTTATGGCTCTTGAAAATAAGTTCAAACGCAATAATAGCCTTAAAATAGAGTGTAATGAAAGAATACGAAGGTAAAGGGTATTAAAAAAGCTAAGTGAGGACGAAATAGCGACCGGCAATAAATACACTTGGTTCATACCTCACTTCGTTGTTTGTACTAAAATTTACGAAGCTGGGTCCAGTCGTCATTTCTGGAAACTGAAGCCGACAAAGCAAGAAGTACTAAATGTCGCAATGTCGGTATTTGACCCATTTGGAATTTCTGCCGAGTATACTCTGGAAACAAAGCTTACTGTGCAATATACCATGTCTCAACAAAAACATATACATCATAATCCGATTGCTTATTGAATGATTGCACGATATCAGTCTTTGTTCGCATTCCTGATATGTGTTAGAAGTACCTTTTGGTATTAACAAAATGGCTTGATTTGTTTACATTTTGAACGGCTGTTGTTGTTCCCTTGGAAAAAACGAAAAGGTCTGACAGTGACAATAGTGGGCCCAATGTCGGAGCACAGCAATTTAGCAAAAATGTGTTCAGGAATTCCAAACTTTCCATCTTTTTCTATTAGCTTATAGCACTTTAATATTTGAATGTTTAACCTAGCCTTATTGGCGATCTATGTTTTGATATTTTCCTCCGATACAGGAAGCGAAAGCGATGCTAAGTGTAGCCTTTATATCGAACAGCAAATTCCCAGACTTTGCACGCATTAGTATTAACAGCCCGTACTTGTTTTTTGCTTTGGTTTTGACAACAGTCGACCATTGTCTTTATTGATCTCTGCAGCTGGTAAATAACGCGGAGCAACCAAAGAGATAATAGTATCTTAACGTTAGAGCAGCATCATGCTCTGTTTTGGTTGTAGATTTGTGATAGCCGGGATTGCATTTCAATAAAGCCGGGGTTTTCAGAAACTCAAAGCCGTTTTTCCGTTGGGCTTACGTAAACAAAAACGGTTCATCCTTTACTTCACTTTAAATTATTATTTTGTTGAATTTCTTACTTAGAGTTTCTTATGTTGAGTATCGTATGGATAGTCTTCATTTAACATCATCCAGATTCGTTGCGCGTTATGTCATATTTATATTGACATAAGTTATAATGCAATTTATTTGCAAACAGTCTTAAAAAAAGTAAAAAAAACTCAGGCACTAATGATGCCTTCTTCCAGAGGTGCAACGAGCACATAGATTGAAAATAAAAAACGAAAAGAAAGCAAATGATTTTATTAGAATTATATACATAAATTCATTTTATGCAAATTACATGGTATAGCAATGGTTAGAATTTATTTTCTTAAAGTCTTTATTTGTACTTTGTACTATTTGTTATATGTAGTTAAATATCAATTTGTGCTTCTTTAATAAGCATACACAATTCCTTTAGTGTTGCTTCATCATTTCTTTTAAATATTGAATTAAACTCTTTATTATTTTTAACTGCATAATACTTATATCTTGTGCTGATATATTTTTGATAACTTAAGATCGCGTAAGCTTAGAGATATTGAAATAAGAGATCTCCTCAAGTTCCTTCGTAGCACCAATTGGTTTTAGGGGGTGGTTCCTTCGTGGGGAGTTACAACCCAAATGCGGCATCACAATGGGCCATGAGCCTAAGTGTGTCTAAAATGACAACCGCTCTAACCTAACCTAACCTAAGATCGCTTACAGGTAGTTATTAATGGCCTGAAAATTTTCACACATGTTGGAGTTTACTACTGGAGTTTACGTACTGGAACAAAGGCGCATAAAGTTGCAAAACTTCAGGAATTGCTCGAAACGGATGAAATCGACGCAACAGAGTTAGAGGATAGCACAAATTCTGGTGTAAGCGAATTGCAAATGCAAATTGAGGGACTGAAGCAAGTAATGGCAAGTTTGACATCAGCTATCAGCGCAATGAACACAAGGGAGCAAGCCAACAACAATGAACATACAAATGTGAGTACCGAAAATGAAATACAACTAACGTCTCCTGTTGTAATTCAAGATTCAGCGAGTATGTTTAATGCACAACGGCAAGCGACAATGACGATTCAAGACATGGTTGGAATTTTACCAGATTTCGACCCAGTGAAAGGTACTACAACGTCACAGCTGTTTATAACAAAGATTGAACAGCTTAAACTGAATTATAAATGGCCTGAGGTAATGCTTTTAGTGGCGATACAACATAAGTTAAAAGGCATGGCAAAGTTATGGTTAGATGCGCAGCCGGTTTATAGTAGCTGGTCGGCATTTGTGCAAGCGGAGTGCCCTATCGTAACGAACATTGTTACTGACAATATTAAAGCTTTCCGCCAACCACCAAGTCGGGTTTTCCCAGGTATTTTTGAGTGTCACACTGTGTAATATATGCCAGTTGCTTGTAGGATGATTACTAAAACAAAATACATAGCTGTGCCACCAACAGGTTGCGCGGTAAAAAATTTTGTTTTAGTCCACGGACTTGAAAAAGGATGATATGTATAAGGTAGCCTGTTATATTGGTTAAATTTTTAAACCCTTCCTTAATTTTTGTAAACTCATGCTTATTCGATGTTTAGTTCAACACGCTTCGAGACTTGACCAAATACGATTTCTAGGATTAACTTGTTTGATTCTTCGCTAATATATTTACGATTGCCAAGGACAAACGTTACTCATTTTTTTCCGGAATTTTGTTAACAAGTATGAGAAAAACGCTATTTGCGCTTGCCAGTAGTGTTAAAAGTAAGGATCTGCGTATTTGTTACACAAATTACATACATATGTTGCCATCACATTGAAGAAAGTTAGTGTTATATACCATGAAATTAATATTCTTAAATATAATGCACATCAGCAAAAAGGAAAAGCAACAAAAAGTGGTACACTAAGCACTTGTAACAAGTTTGGATTTTTGTGAACTGGAAATAAATAAATAAAACAAAGAGATGATAAATGGATAAATGTATTTGTGTTTAAATTTTTCAATTTTTGAATGATTCTGAAGTACATGAAGTTGTGTAAAATAAATCCATTAATTTGATAAACAGTTTTAATGATCTTAATAAATTAAGTTGCAAAATGGCAAAATTACGAATAAATCTCAATGGCGAAATACTTACTGTGGAATTGCTAGTCCAATCCGTGCAACACAAGCTGATCTTATACCTTGACCTGTTTTCGCATTAAAAATGCATTGTTCCTAATGTCTTAATTTGTATGCGAATAAATAAATCTGCAAAGTTGGCACATAAAATAATGCATCATGTGTTTGCCTAACGTATTTAGTCATGACCTCAAGAAATTAAAAAAATTGTTGGTAAAAGTATATGTTTAGTTCGATTTGTCTATTAATTAAGTTGAGTTATGTTATGCCATTTCAAATGGCCTAAGCAATCAGGAACACTAAGGAAACTATGATAGATTAAAAAGATCAGCAAATGTGTGCCAATAACAATAAACGTGGTGCTACTACACAAAATCCAGTCACCATAAGTGCGCAAGAGCAGTTGCAGCCAAGACGCAAAACAAATAAGTGAAAATATTGAAAAACTATAGCATAATCCAGGTAAAACAACAGTAATTATTTTTAGCTCTAGCTTGATAGATGAAAATATGATTACAGCTAGGTTTATGTACTAAAATTTCAAATTTAAGGATAAAGCGAATATGCAAATTGGACAAATGAAAGAGATGGCTAGAAAACGAAATTATTGCCGAAAGAATTGAATACAGAAATGTCAGAAAGCTAACAGCAAACAAGGTGCTTCGCACATACATATGTATAGATAATGGAGATTCAGAAAGTCTTGCAAAGCACTCGCACGGTGTACGTATAGAACGGAATGCACGGTAAAACCCGGTTTTCATATGGAAAATCTTTGCAATCCCTGCTATCCGTGCACCATGCAACGGTTTTGCAAGGATATCTAAATTCGGGCGAAACCGAATTTTTTATATCCTCGCGATGTATCAAAATGTCATAAAAACCCTTGTTTCAAAATATCATAAAAACCCAGTTTCTTTGTTTTAAACCGCAAGAAATATAAAAAATTTTCCTAATTTGTTCCAAAAGACACCAAATAAACAAAGTTTTTCCGCTATACGGAATGTGGGCGTGGTTATGGTCCGATTTCAAACATTTTTTTACGATAATACTATTGTTATTAAGGTCAATATGTTTACCAAATTTAGTGACCATACCTAGTGTGTTGGTCCTATGTGTCTTTATAATTTATGAAACTCCTCTTCTTTATTAAGGCAGAGAGGATTCTGCCGTTCAATAGGAAGCCGTTAGGTTGCCGAAATGATTTGAGAAATAAAACGTCAGAATTATTCTGATTTTATTTGGTAAAACTTAAGTCTATTTATACTAAAATGTAACTGAAAATCATTTCCATAACTCCACCTCTTTTTCCAATGATTTTAGTTTTCCGCTTTCCAATAATAGCGTAACCAATTAAAAGAGTGCATGCTATGCATTATGTTTATACTGAAGTATTCTGCTGGCGTAGTGCAGCGGTCAATGTGCTAAGCTATGCATTTGTTTATACTGCTGTATTGCACAGTCAGCGATTGTCATTTAATGTGGGTCACTACACCCTTACCCTTCAGAGGAAAAAATTTATTTCGTTCGCATAATGAAATAAATTTTTTTTTTTTGTGTGTGTGGAGATATGCAAGTGTTTTACATGTGTATGGATATGTTAATATTTTGCTTATTGCTATGATTTTGTTAGATTTAAACTATAATTTGTGCTTATTATTTAATTTTGTGTTCTTAATGTAGTTCTTTGTATTTTTTTAATATGTCGTTATGTAGTTCCTTATGTTTACCATTAATATCTAATGTGGAGTTTACTCCTCTTTTATTTACAATTTTATATGGGCCATGGTATGGGCTTTGATTTTTCTTTCTATTTTCTACTTTTACATAAACTAAGTCTCCTATTTCAAGATTACTTATATATATTATTGTCATATTTTGTTTTTCTTTTACTTTTAACAATATTTATTATATTTCTGGCATTTTTTATTGAGGTTTGGAGTCTCATTTTCAATTCATTGGCATAATTATCAATGTCGTAAATTTTGTTTTGTTTATTTATGTTGTCACTTGGTAGAGTTGGTAGTTTACCAAAAACTAATTCATACGGTGAATACAATGTGTCTACGTGAGGGGTGGTGTTGTATGCGAAAGTGTAATATGAGATCCACTTGTCCCATTCATAGTCGTCGGCAAATGAAAGTAAATACTCGTTAAGCGTTCTGTGGTTTTTCTCAAGTGCGCCTATTGTTTGATGGTGATATGGAGTGGAAAATATTTGTCTTGTGTTGAGTAAATTACATACGTTACTCATTAGCTCGTTTACAAATTCTGTCCCTCTGTCTGATTTTAATGTTTTAATGAAACCGTACTTTAGAATGAGTTGTTCAACTAAAGTGGTTGCTATTGTTTTTGCGTCTTTACTTTCAATTGGGTGTGATATTACAAATGTTGATAAGTCGCATTGCATTGTCAATATGTATCTGTAGCCATTAGATATGCGCAATGGGCCTACAGTGTCAATTGTTATGGTGTCAAAAGTTGTCGTTGGTGTGTCTGTCACTACAAGTGGTTCTTTTGTATGTCTAACTACTTTGTTTTGTGTGCATTTTTTGCAGTTGTTTATAAATTCTTTTACCATCTGTCTCATATTTTTCCAAATATATCTTTGTTTGAGTTTTAAAATAGTTTTTCGGATTCCTAAGTGATCTGCAATGTTAGAGCAGTGAAATTCATCTATCAATTTATATTTAAGTATCATACTTTCTACTTCTCTTGGAGCTCTATATATTATTATTTTTATTGGCGCGCGTTTATTCATTTCTAATTCATTGTATTTCTTCTTGAATGCATTCATATCAATGTTTTTAAATATAAAATCTTTGTCACAAAGGGCTAGCTCCTTTATACGTGAACTTCTTAGTGAACCATGTAGTTTCTCCAACAATGAATCTAGATTCAAAGGGTCATCGCTACAGGTTACGTGCACTTCATTATCAATTATTTCAATTGTAGTACTACTTTCTTTTCCAATATGAAATTTCAATTTCTTCATTTTCTTTACGTCATTAAAAGATGTACATTCCCAAATATGAAGTTGATCAGGCTTCTTGAGAGCTGTATTTTCTTTAATAATGCGTGTACCGGTATTTATATTCTTTTGCGCTAATTCTTTTTCTTCAATATTCCTTAATTTTGCGGCCTTGCTCCTTGTTATAACGTTAATGCTTTTAATTTCTTCTTTTTCATTTTTACTTGTTGGAATCATTGTTTTAAGTATGTCACTGTCTATCTTGATGTGTGATAATGCATCTGCGTTGGTGTTTATCTTGCCTTGCTTGTATATAATTTCAAAGTCATATTCAGATAAATCTATTCTAATTGTTGTCATTTTTGATGATGGGTTTCTGTGCGAAAATAGTGATACTAATGGTCTGTGGTCAGTGACTACGATGAATTTTCTGCCATAGAGATATGTCCTAAAGTAATTAATTTCCCAATGGATTGCTAATAATTCTTTTTCTATAATTGGTTTGTTAATATCGTGTTTTTGCAACGATTTACTTGCGTATGATATTGGTAAATCATGACCTATTTCTCCTTGTGATAAAATAGCTCCTAAAGCAAAGTCAGATGCGTCCGTTGTGAGAAAAAAAGGTTTGTCAAAGTCTGGATATTGTAATATCGGAGGGCTAATTAGCTTCTGTTTTAAATTATTGAATGCTTTTTCGCATTCTTCTGACCAAATAAAAGGCTTTCCTTCTTTCAATAATGAATTTAAACATTTTACGATTTGAGCAAAATTTGGTATGAAACGTCTATAATAATTACAAAATGCTATAAATCTTCTTGTTTCATCTGGATTTGTTGGTTTTGGGTAATTGCGTTAATTGGCGTTATTGTTGTTTCTATTATTGTCTCTGATGAACAAAACATTTCTACTATTGTGTTGATTTCCTTGTTCTATTTCTAGAGCAAGTTCAACAGCAGTGTCAAAAGATTTAGGTAGTGCAGCAAATACTGTTTGTTTAATATGGTCATTTAGTCCGTTTTTAAATATTGTCAGACTGTATTGTTCATTGAGTTGAGTGATCAATGATTTTTGTTCAGTTGTTGAATTTGTTCCTAGCTGTCCTATTTGCAATACATTTAGTTCTGATATCAACTGTAATATTTTATTTTTGAAATTTGCTATGCTTAGATTTCTTTGGGTGAGATTGGCGAGTTGGTTTTGTATGTGGGGTATAGTTGTTGTGCATTTGTATTTATTTGTCAGTGAATTTTTTAGTTGCTCTAATGTTTGTGGTATTTGTATTGCAGTTACGTTTGTCTTCACCGTTTGACTCAGTTTTACGTAAACCACAAAATCTATTAGTGCTGTTTTGCCTGTTTCGGTTAGGCTGTTATAGATTATTTCAATAATTTTTAGAAATGATTCCAAATCTTTGTGATTTCCAGAAAAGCTCGGAATAGCTTTCATAGCTGTTTGTAAACTAAACTCAGACATTGTAATTATTTGTTGGCCGGACTCAATGTTAAAATTTTCAGTTGGGATTATTATTTGTGTGTTGATTGTATGTGGTATGTGTATATCTAAATTGTAATTTGCTAATATTTTAAGTAATTTGTCCCTATGTGACCAAAATACTCCTAGTCCAATTTCTTTATGTTCTTTGGTTAACCTAGTTATGTGAACATTTAGTATACTTCTAATGGTCTCTAGTGATGTAATTAATGTTCTTAAATGCTTATTTAGTGTTTCTTCTTTGACCTTTATTGTTTTATTTAAACATTTATAGGATTTATTAAAATTTTTAACCAATTTTTAACCAATGTTCCATAATATATTTTAAATTTGGTCTTGTTTGATATTGTAGGTGATATTCTTTTTTAGCTTATTTCTATATATTGAGTGTAGTTGAATGACAAAATCTGCAACTAATATTGTTGTTATTATAAGTAATAGCAATTCTATCATTGTTTGTTTATGATCGTCTTCAACTGTTACCTCATTTATTACATTTGCTTTTGGATCGCTTATTTTGGATTCTTGGCCGCCCATATTGCTAACAATCTTATTTAGTAAAGTTTAAATTTATTTTACTTTTTTTTTTTTTTTTATAATTATATGATATTTAGTGTAAATTTTTTATTTGTTGCAAAGCGATATCGTCAACTGATTGCGTCGACTCGAGTTCGGACAGCGACAACCAATCGGTGGGCTTCAAACTTCTCGACACTGTATTGTCCTTGTTCTTGCCATGTCTGGGCGATGCGCTGGCGACGGCCACAGGTAAAGCCACGAAATAGAAAATCTTCAGCGGATTCATGTTGATCGCGTTTGTAAATCAGTATGCCATGAATACAATTTTATTAATTTTTGTGATTGGCAGTAAATGGTCCTAGTGGTTTGGCAGGATCGCCATGTGTTGGTCCTATGTGTCTTTATAATTTATGAAACTCCTCTTCTTTATTAAGGCAGAGAGGATTCTGCCGTTCAATAGGCAGCCGTTAGGTTGCCGAAATGATTTGAGAAATAAAACGTCAGTATTTCACTGTCAGAATTATTCTGATTTTATTTGGTAAAACTTAAGTCTATTTATACTAAAATGTAACTGAAAATCATTTCCATAACTCCACCTCTTTTTCCAATGATTTTAGTTTTCCGCTTTCCAATAATAGCGTAACCAATTAAAAGAGTGCATGCTATGCATTATGTTTATACTGAAATATTCTGTTGGCGCAGTGCAGCGGTCAATGCAGCGATTGTCATTTAATGTGGGTCACTACACTAGCAACGTATCTCTTCACACACTGCCATGCAGGAGGAAAATGTTATTTTATTAAAAAATTGAAATGATAAAACTTGCTTAATTTTAAAGGCAATTATAATATTTATTCGCGATACTGCGGACTTGGGCGTCCGTTGCATTTAACAAAAGAAAATGGAATGAATGATGCCCGAGGCGGCTTCTATCATCTTCGTCGTATATTTTACATTATTTTTTCTTAAAGTTTGCTGCGGTTGCTTAATTGTAGACTTATGATTGTAATAGTTTTTAGGGTTGCATTTATGAGCTGGTTAAGGGTATTCATACCCTGTGCCATTACTTCACCCACCTATGGAAAAGAAGGATGTAGCAAGGTGATCAATCTTGCTATATTTCGTCGTGCACATAGGTAAATAAATAAATAGATTGTTTTGAAAGAACGAATTTTGATAAGATATATCAGTTATCTTTTCCCCTTATATTCGTTCGTTCACAACAATCCAATTTAAGAATACAAATTGATACAATTAAAATATTATGCTTATTGCAAATTAAAATTATCTATAGTTGTGTTTTATTACCTAAGTAGTAAATTTATTTTTACTTATTAAGTTTAATAACCGTAATAATAGTAATTACAAATATATACATAGATGTATTTCTAATTTGTAGAATAAATTTTTAGAATTTAATGAATTAATGCATTAATAAGTTCATGGTTTTTTTCTCTTGTTTAGAATTTTACATTGGTTGCTTTGAATTAGGCTATGTACATATGTACGATTACAATAATTGTTATATATTTCATTTGCTTAGTGTAGTTAGAAAATAATGGATATATTTTGGTATTGCTTAAATATAAATGGCAATTTTGAAAATTTAATACAATATTGTTATTGAACATATTCTTGGTTTGTATTTGTTTATACATGTAAACAATGGTCGTCGTTCAGTCCACAGCCGTCATAGTTTAGAACCTCTTTATACGTTTTCCAGTTCTCGTTTTCTCTCGCAGTCGACCCAGTCGTTTACAGTGTCACAGTGTCAGTGTCATTGTAATTAATTTAAACTAAGCTGAAATTAAATAGTAACAATCATCTTACATAAACTTCCTTTCTACATTTGGGAGCTCAACCAAAGCCAAAACTCATCAAACTACGTAAAAAAAAGTGTTTCACATCAACCTCAAGTTTTTCTGAAAACCTCGGCAGCACGAAATAATTTTGGCGCGTAACCAGTCGACAAATCGCGTAAAATCGTCATGTAAAAAAGCAACGTGTATTATTGTGTACTATAATCTTCTTTACTAGAAGCCCGAAAGTTCTCGAAAAATATATATCTTCGAAAACGATAGTGAAAGAAGCAGCTGGAAGCCAACGAACGAAAGCGACACTGGCGACAACATAAGAGACTTAGTAAAATTACTCTCGTTAAAGATGCTAAAGGAAGAAGACAACAACAAAACAGTTACAAAAATATTTGCTTTGCACAACGGTAAGAGCATTCCAGTCTTGCAGTGGCACCAAAACTTCGAAAAAAAACTCAGAAGCATACGGGCTCGATGAGAAACAAAAATATGTTCAAGCGCGGGGAAAATGTAAAAACGGCTTAATTGTTTCTAGAGTCTGTTTGTGTAAGCGATTATAACAGTATGCGCGAAAAACGAATTGCTGAATTCCACAAGGAATATACCAGCGCTGAATTACATAAAGAGCTGGGAGAAACCAGAAAACGTTGTGATGAAAATTTTTATGAGTAAGTTTTACGAGTTAAAAAGTTAGCCTCACTCGGAGCAGTCGGCGATGAATCCGTATTACGTTACATAGTTGATGGGTTATGCGTTAAACCCGAGATTAAATTCGTGTTGTACAATTGAAAAACATTAAAGATCTAATTGAACACTATGAAATATTTGACTATGCCTTTAAGAGTGAAGTGAACAGCCGACGGAAAGAAATAACACAGCAAAAAAGAACACTGTTCAACTGTGGCTCTACGGAGCACAAGAGGCCAGCATGTAAAGAGCCTACGAAATGCGAAGGTATGTCCGCTCAAAAATCAAAATATACGCAGTGTTAATGTTGTATCTGTTTGCAATCGCTTTAAAAACCTTTTGATAAATAATAACGAAGTAAAGTGTTTAGTCGACACCGGGTCCGACGTATCAATTATACGGAAAAGTTTTTATGGCAAATACCTATCGAACATTTTGTTAAAAGACTGTGACAAAATACTATACGGGCTTGGTATTATTTCTAGTAAAGTTGAAAGCAGTTGCTGTTGCAATGTTGTTGTTTAGGGACTAAGTACAAATTTTTTTGATAGTAGCTGACAAATATATAAAATTTGAAGTTTTACTCGGTTTTGACTTCCTTCATAAACTTAAGGTTGTGTTTGACAAAACCGGTTATAAGTTCAGTGATCCCGATGCACAAATAGTAGAAATCATACTTGACGTATACAATATCACTGAAAATGAACACGAACTCATTGTACCAACTCGTTTTAAATCAGTGATCTCCAATCCTCTGGAAACAAAGCTTACTGTGCAATATACCATGTCTCAACAAAAACAATACATCATAATCCGATTGCTTATTGAATGATTGCACGATATCAGTCTTTGTTCGCATTCCTGATATGTGTTAGAAGTACCTTTTGGTATTAACAAAATGGCTTGATTTGTTTACATTTTGAACGGCTGTTGTTGTTCCCTTGGAAAAAACGAAAAGGTCTGACAGTGACAATAGTGGGCCCAATGTCGGAGCACAGCAATTTAGCAAAAATGTGTTCAGGAATTCCAAACTTTCCATCTTTTTCTATTAGCTTATAGCACTTTAATATTTGAATGTTTAACCTAGCCTTATTGGCGATCTATGTTTTGATATTTTCCTCCGATACAGGAAGCGAAAGCGATGCTAAGTGTAGCCTTTATATCGAACAGCAAATTCCCAGACTTTGCACGCATTAGTATTAACAGCCCGTACTTGTTTTTTGCTTTGGTTTTGACAACAGTCGACCATTGTCTTTATTGATCTCTGCAGCTGGTAAATAACGCGGAGCAACCAAAGAGATAATAGTATCATAACGTTAGAGCAGCATCATGCTCTGTTTTGGTTGCAGATTTGTGATAGCCGGGATTGCATTTCAATAAAGCCGGGGTTTTCAGAAACTCAAAGCCGTTTTTCCGTTGGGCTTACGTAAACAAAAACGGTTCATCCTTTACTTCACTTTAAATTATTATTTTGTTGAATTTCTTACTTAGAGTTTCTTATGTTGAGTATCGTATGGATAGTCTTCATTTAACATCATCCAGATTCGTTGCGCGTTATGTCATATTTATATTGACATAAGTTATAATGCAATTTATTTGCAAACAGTCTTAAAAAAAGTAAAAAAAAAACTCAGGCACTAATGATGCCTTCTTCCAGAGGTGCAACGAGCACATAGATTGAAAATAAAAAACGAAAGGAAAGCAAATGATTTTATTAGAATTATATACATAAATTCATTTTATGCAAATTACATGGTATAGCAATGGTTAGAATTTATTTTCTTAAAGTCTTTATTTGTACTTTGTACTATTTGTTATATGTAGTTAAATATCAATTTGTGCTTCTTTAATAAGCATACACAATTCCTTTAGTGTTGCTTCATCATTTCTTTTAAATATTGAATTAAACTCTTTATTATTTTTAACTGCATAATACTTATATCTTGTGCTGATATATTTTTGATAACTTAAGATCGCGTAAGCTTAGAGATATTGAAATAAGAGATCTCCTCAAGTTCCTTCGTAGCACCAATTGGTTTTAGGGGGTGGTTCCTTCGTGGGGAGTTACAACCCAAATGCGGCATCACAATGGGCCATGAGCCTAAGTGTGTCTAAAATGACAACCGCTCTAACCTAACCTAACCTAAGATCGCTTACAGGTAGTTATTAATGGCCTGAAAATTTTCACACATGTTGGAGTTTACTACTGGAGTTTACGTACTGGAACAAAGGCGCATAAAGTTGCAAAACTTCAGGAATTGCTCGAAACGGATGAAATCGACGCAACAGAGTTAGAGGATAGCACAAATTCTGGTGTAAGCGAATTGCAAATGCAAATTGAGGGACTGAAGCAAGTAATGGCAAGTTTGACATCAGCTATCAGCGCAATGAACACAAGGGAGCAAGCCAACAACAATGAACATACAAATGTGAGTACCGAAAATGAAATACAACTAACGTCTCCTGTTGTAATTCAAGATTCAGCGAGTATGTTTAATGCACAACGGCAAGCGACAATGACGATTCAAGACATGGTTGGAATTTTACCAGATTTCGACCCAGTGAAAGGTACTACAACGTCACAGCTGTTTATAACAAAGATTGAACAGCTTAAACTGAATTATAAATGGCCGGAGGTAATGCTTTTAGTGGCGATACAATATAAGTTAAAAGGCATGGCAAAGTTATGGTTAGATGCGCAGCCGGTTTATAGTAGCTGGTCGGCATTTGTGCAAGCGGAGTGCCCAATCGTAACGAACATTGTTACTGACAATATTAAAGCTTTCCGCCAACCACCAAGTCGGCACCCGCTTAAGGAGCAAGACGCTGTCATAATGCAAGTTAATCAGTGGCTCCAGCAAGGAATAATTAGACAATCTACATCAGAGTTTGCGAGTAGGGTGTTAGTGGTGAAAAAGAAAGACAGTTCGTATCGCGTTTGTATCGATTGTAGGAAATTAAATTCAATGGTGCTTAAGGACTTTTTTCCGCTCCTCATATTAGACGAAGAAGTGCTAGAAAATCTACAGAAAGCAAACTTTTTTTGTGTATTGAATTTGGAAAATGGTTTTTTTTATGTGCCCATAAAAGAAACTGTCAAACGATATACCGCGTTTATAACCAAAGAAGGTGTCTTTGAATTTAATTACGCCCCTTTCGGGTTTTCCCAGGTATTTTTGAGTGTCACACTGTGTAATATATGCCAGTTGCTTGTAGGATGATTACTAAAACAAAATACATAGCTGTGCCACCAACAGGTTGCGCGGTAAAAAATTTTGTTTTAGTCCACGGACTTGAAAAAGGATGATATGTATAAGGTAGCCTGTTATATTGGTTAAATTTTTAAACCCTTCCTTAATTTTTGTAAACTCATGCTTATTCGATGTTTAGTTCAACACGCTTCGAGACTTGACCAAATACGATTTCTAGGATTAACTTGTTTGATTCTTCGCTAATATATTTACGATTGCCAAGGACAAACGTTACTCATTTTTTTCCGGAATTTTGTTAACAAGTAAACTTCCTTTCTACATTTGGGAGCTCAACCAAAGCCAAAACTCATCAAACTACGTAAAAAAAAGTGTTTCACATCAACCTCAAGTTTTTCTGAAAACCTCGGCAGCACGAAATAATTTTGGCGCGTAACCAGTCGACAAATCGCGTAAAATCGTCATGTAAAAAAGCAACGTGTATTATTGTGTACTATAATCTTCTTTACTAGAAGCCCGAAAGTTCTCGAAAAATATATATCTTCGAAAACGATAGTGAAAGAAGCAGCTGGAAGCCAACGAACGAAAGCGACACTGGCGACAACATAAGAGACTTAGTAAAATTACTCTCGTTAAAGATGCTAAAGGAAGAAGACAACAACAAAACAGTTACAAAAATATTTGCTTTGCACAACGGTAAGAGCATTCCAGTCTTGCAGTGGCACCAAAACTTCGAAAAAAAACTCAGAAGCATACGGGCTCGATGAGAAACAAAAATATGTTCAAGCGCGGGGAAAATGTAAAAACGGCTTAATTGTTTCTAGAGTCTGTTTGTGTAAGCGATTATAACAGTATGCGCGAAAAACGAATTGCTGAATTCCACAAGGAATATACCAGCGCTGAATTACATAAAGAGCTGGGAGAAACCAGAAAACGTTGTGATGAAAATTTTTATGAGTAAGTTTTACGAGTTAAAAAGTTAGCCTCACTCGGAGCAGTCGGCGATGAATCCGTATTACGTTACATAGTTGATGGGTTATGCGTTAAACCCGAGATTAAATTCGTGTTGTACAATTGAAAAACATTAAAGATCTAATTGAACACTATGAAATATTTGACTATGCCTTTAAGAGTGAAGTGAACAGCCGACGGAAAGAAATAACACAGCAAAAAAGAACACTGTTCAACTGTGGCTCTACGGAGCACAAGAGGCCAGCATGTAAAGAGCCTACGAAATGCGAAGGTATGTCCGCTCAAAAATCAAAATATACGCAGTGTTAATGTTGTATCTGTTTGCAATCGCTTTAAAAACCTTTTGATAAATAATAACGAAGTAAAGTGTTTAGTCGACACCGGGTCCGACGTATCAATTATACGGAAAAGTTTTTATGGCAAATACCTATCGAACATTTTGTTAAAAGACTGTGACAAAATACTATACGGGCTTGGTATTATTTCTAGTAAAGTTGAAAGCAGTTGCTGTTGCAATGTTGTTGTTTAGGGACTAAGTACAAATTTTTTTGATAGTAGCTGACAAATATATAAAATTTGAAGTTTTACTCGGTTTTGACTTCCTTCATAAACTTAAGGTTGTGTTTGACAAAACCGGTTATAAGTTCAGTGATCCCGATGCACAAATAGTAGAAATCATACTTGACGTATACAATATCACTGAAAATGAACACGAACTCATTGTACCAACTCGTTTTAAATCAGTGATCTCCAATCCTCTGGAAACAAAGCTTACTGTGCAATATACCATGTCTCAACAAAAACAATACATCATAATCCGATTGCTTATTGAATGATTGCACGATATCAGTCTTTGTTCGCATTCCTGATATGTGTTAGAAGTACCTTTTGGTATTAACAAAATGGCTTGATTTGTTTACATTTTGAACGGCTGTTGTTGTTCCCTTGGAAAAAACGAAAAGGTCTGACAGTGACAATAGTGGGCCCAATGTCGGAGCACAGCAATTTAGCAAAAATGTGTTCAGGAATTCCAAACTTTCCATCTTTTTCTATTAGCTTATAGCACTTTAATATTTGAATGTTTAACCTAGCCTTATTGGCGATCTATGTTTTGATATTTTCCTCCGATACAGGAAGCGAAAGCGATGCTAAGTGTAGCCTTTATATCGAACAGCAAATTCCCAGACTTTGCACGCATTAGTATTAACAGCCCGTACTTGTTTTTTGCTTTGGTTTTGACAACAGTCGACCATTGTCTTTATTGATCTCTGCAGCTGGTAAATAACGCGGAGCAACCAAAGAGATAATAGTATCATAACGTTAGAGCAGCATCATGCTCTGTTTTGGTTGCAGATTTGTGATAGCCGGGATTGCATTTCAATAAAGCCGGGGTTTTCAGAAACTCAAAGCCGTTTTTCCGTTGGGCTTACGTAAACAAAAACGGTTCATCCTTTACTTCACTTTAAATTATTATTTTGTTGAATTTCTTACTTAGAGTTTCTTATGTTGAGTATCGTATGGATAGTCTTCATTTAACATCATCCAGATTCGTTGCGCGTTATGTCATATTTATATTGACATAAGTTATAATGCAATTTATTTGCAAACAGTCTTAAAAAAAGTAAAAAAAAAACTCAGGCACTAATGATGCCTTCTTCCAGAGGTGCAACGAGCACATAGATTGAAAATAAAAAACGAAAGGAAAGCAAATGATTTTATTAGAATTATATACATAAATTCATTTTATGCAAATTACATGGTATAGCAATGGTTAGAATTTATTTTCTTAAAGTCTTTATTTGTACTTTGTACTATTTGTTATATGTAGTTAAATATCAATTTGTGCTTCTTTAATAAGCATACACAATTCCTTTAGTGTTGCTTCATCATTTCTTTTAAATATTGAATTAAACTCTTTATTATTTTTAACTGCATAATACTTATATCTTGTGCTGATATATTTTTGATAACTTAAGATCGCGTAAGCTTAGAGATATTGAAATAAGAGATCTCCTCAAGTTCCTTCGTAGCACCAATTGGTTTTAGGGGGTGGTTCCTTCGTGGGGAGTTACAACCCAAATGCGGCATCACAATGGGCCATGAGCCTAAGTGTGTCTAAAATGACAACCGCTCTAACCTAACCTAACCTAAGATCGCTTACAGGTAGTTATTAATGGCCTGAAAATTTTCACACATGTTGGAGTTTACTACTGGAGTTTACGTACTGGAACAAAGGCGCATAAAGTTGCAAAACTTCAGGAATTGCTCGAAACGGATGAAATCGACGCAACAGAGTTAGAGGATAGCACAAATTCTGGTGTAAGCGAATTGCAAATGCAAATTGAGGGACTGAAGCAAGTAATGGCAAGTTTGACATCAGCTATCAGCGCAATGAACACAAGGGAGCAAGCCAACAACAATGAACATACAAATGTGAGTACCGAAAATGAAATACAACTAACGTCTCCTGTTGTAATTCAAGATTCAGCGAGTATGTTTAATGCACAACGGCAAGCGACAATGACGATTCAAGACATGGTTGGAATTTTACCAGATTTCGACCCAGTGAAAGGTACTACAACGTCACAGCTGTTTATAACAAAGATTGAACAGCTTAAACTGAATTATAAATGGCCGGAGGTAATGCTTTTAGTGGCGATACAATATAAGTTAAAAGGCATGGCAAAGTTATGGTTAGATGCGCAGCCGGTTTATAGTAGCTGGTCGGCATTTGTGCAAGCGGAGTGCCCAATCGTAACGAACATTGTTACTGACAATATTAAAGCTTTCCGCCAACCACCAAGTCGGCACCCGCTTAAGGAGCAAGACGCTGTCATAATGCAAGTTAATCAGTGGCTCCAGCAAGGAATAATTAGACAATCTACATCAGAGTTTGCGAGTAGGGTGTTAGTGGTGAAAAAGAAAGACAGTTCGTATCGCGTTTGTATCGATTGTAGGAAATTAAATTCAATGGTGCTTAAGGACTTTTTTCCGCTCCTCATATTAGACGAAGAAGTGCTAGAAAATCTACAGAAAGCAAACTTTTTTTGTGTATTGAATTTGGAAAATGGTTTTTTTTATGTGCCCATAAAAGAAACTGTCAAACGATATACCGCGTTTATAACCAAAGAAGGTGTCTTTGAATTTAATTACGCCCCTTTCGGGTTTTCCCAGGTATTTTTGAGTGTCACACTGTGTAATATATGCCAGTTGCTTGTAGGATGATTACTAAAACAAAATACATAGCTGTGCCACCAACAGGTTGCGCGGTAAAAAATTTTGTTTTAGTCCACGGACTTGAAAAAGGATGATATGTATAAGGTAGCCTGTTATATTGGTTAAATTTTTAAACCCTTCCTTAATTTTTGTAAACTCATGCTTATTCGATGTTTAGTTCAACACGCTTCGAGACTTGACCAAATACGATTTCTAGGATTAACTTGTTTGATTCTTCGCTAATATATTTACGATTGCCAAGGACAAACGTTACTCATTTTTTTCCGGAATTTTGTTAACAAGTATGAGAAAAACGCTATTTGCGCTTGCCAGTAGTGTTAAAAGTAAGGATCTGCGTATTTGTTACACAAATTACATACATATGTTGCCATCACATTGAAGAAAGTTAGTGTTATATACCATGAAATTAATATTCTTAAATATAATGCACATCAGCAAAAAGGAAAAGCAACAAAAAGTGGTACACTAAGCACTTGTAACAAGTTTGGATTTTTGTGAACTGGAAATAAATAAATAAAACAAAGAGATGATAAATGGATAAATGTATTTGTGTTTAAATTTTTCAATTTTTGAATGATTCTGAAGTACATGAAGTTGTGTAAAATAAATCCATTAATTTGATAAACAGTTTTAATGATCTTAATAAATTAAGTTGCAAAATGGCAAAATTACGAATAAATCTCAATGGCGAAATACTTACTGTGGAATTGCTAGTCCAATCCGTGCAACACAAGCTGATCTTATACCTTGACCTGTTTTCGCATTAAAAATGCATTGTTCCTAATGTCTTAATTTGTATGCGAATAAATAAATCTGCAAAGTTGGCACATAAAATAATGCATCATGTGTTTGCCTAACGTATTTAGTCATGACCTCAAGAAATTAAAAAAATTGTTGGTAAAAGTATATGTTTAGTTCGATTTGTCTATTAATTAAGTTGAGTTATGTTATGCCATTTCAAATGGCCTAAGCAATCAGGAACACTAAGGAAACTATGATAGATTAAAAAGATCAGCAAATGTGTGCCAATAACAATAAACGTGGTGCTACTACACAAAATCCAGTCACCATAAGTGCGCAAGAGCAGTTGCAGCCAAGACGCAAAACAAATAAGTGAAAATATTGAAAAATTATAGCATAATCCAGGTAAAACAACAGTAATTATTTTTAGCTCTAGCTTGATAGATGAAAATATGATTACAGCTAGGTTTATGTACTAAAATTTCAAATTTAAGGATAAAGCGAATATCCAAATTGGACAAATGAAAGAGATGGCTAGAAAACGAAATTATTGCCGAAAGAATTGAATACAGAAATGTCAGAAAGCTAACAGCAAACAAGGTGCTTCAGACATACATATGTATAGATAATGGAGATTCAGAAAGTCTTGCAAAGCACTCGCACGGTGTACGTATAGAACGGAATGCACGGTAAAACCCGGTTTTCATATGGAAAATCTTTGCAATCCCTGCTATCCGTGCACCATGCAACGGTTTTGCAAGGATATCTAAATTCGGGCGAAACCGAATTTTTTATATCCTCGCGATGTATCAAAATGTCATAAAAACCCTTGTTTCAAAATATCATAAAAACCCAGTTTCTTTGTTTTAAACCGCAAGAAATATAAAAAATTTTCCTAATTTGTTCCAAAAGACACCAAATAAACAAAGTTTTTCCGCTATACGGAATGTGGGCGTGGTTATGGTCCGATTTCAAACATTTTTTTACGATAATACTATTGTTATTAAGGTCAATATGTTTACCAAATTTAGTGACCATACCTAGTGTGTTGGTCCTATGTGTCTTTATAATTTATGAAACTCCTCTTCTTTATTAAGGCAGAGAGGATTCTGCCGTTCAATAGGAAGCCGTTAGGTTGCCGAAATGATTTGAGAAATAAAACGTCAGAATTATTCTGATTTTATTTGGTAAAACTTAAGTCTATTTATACTAAAATGTAACTGAAAATCATTTCCATAACTCCACCTCTTTTTCCAATGATTTTAGTTTTCCGCTTTCCAATAATAGCGTAACCAATTAAAAGAGTGCATGCTATGCATTATGTTTATACTGAAATATTCTGCTGGCGTAGTGCAGCGGTCAATGTGCTAAGCTATGCATTTTTTTATACTGCTGTATTGCACAGTCAGCGATTGTCATTTAATGTGGGTCACTACACCCTTACCCTTCAGAGGAAAAAATTTATTTCGTTCGCATAATGAAAGAAATTTTTTTTTTTTGTGTGTGTGGAGATATGCAAGTGTTTTACATGTGTATGGATATGTTAATATTTTGCATATTGCTATGATTTTGTTAGATTTAAACTATAATTTTTGCTTATTATTTAATTTTGTGTTCTTAATGTAGTTCTTTGTATTTTTTTAATATGTTGTTATGTAGTTCCTTATGTTTACCATTAATATCTAATGTGGAGTTTACTCCTCTTTTATTTACAATTTTATATGGGCCATGGTATGGGCTTTGATTTTTCTTTCTATTTTCTACTTTTACATAAACTAAGTCTCCTATTTCAAGATTACTTATATATATTATTGTCATATTTTGTTTTTCTTTTACTTTTAACAATATTTATTATATTTCTGGCATTTTTTATTGAGGTTTGGAGTCTCATTTTCAATTCATTGGCATAATTATCAATGTCGTAAATTTTGTTTTGTTTATTTATGTTGTCACTTGGTAGAGTTGGTAGTTTACCAAAAACTAATTCATACGGTGAATACAATGTGTCTACGTGAGGGGTGGTGTTGTATGCGAAAGTGTAATATGAGATCCACTTGTCCCATTCATAGTCGTCGGCAAATGAAAGTAAATACTCGTTAAGCGTTCTGTGGTTTTTCTCAAGTGCGCCTATTGTTTGATGGTGATATGGAGTGGAAAATATTTGTCTTGTGTTGAGTAAATTACATACGTTACTCATTAGCTCGTTTACAAATTCTGTCCCTCTGTCTGATTTTAATGTTTTAATGAAACCGTACTTTAGAATGAGTTGTTCAACTAAAGTGGTTGCTATTGTTTTTGCGTCTTTACTTTCAATTGGGTGTGATATTACAAATGTTGATAAGTCGCATTGCATTGTCAATATGTATCTGTAGCCATTAGATATGCGCAATGGGCCTACAGTGTCAATTGTTATGGTGTCAAAAGTTGTCGTTGGTGTGTCTGTCACTACAAGTGGTTCTTTTGTATGTCTAACTACTTTGTTTTGTGTGCATTTTTTGCAGTTGTTTATAAATTCTTTTACCATCTGTCTCATATTTTTCCAAATATATCTTTGTTTGAGTTTTAAAATAGTTTTTCGGATTCCTAAGTGATCTGCAATGTTAGAGCAGTGAAATTCATCTATCAATTTATATTTAAGTATCATACTTTCTACTTCTCTTGGAGCTCTATATATTATTATTTTTATTGGCGCGCGTTTATTCATTTCTAATTCATTGTATTTCTTCTTGAATGCATTCATATCAATGTTTTTAAATATAAAATCTTTGTCACAAAGGGCTAGCTCCTTTATACGTGAACTTCTTAGTGAACCATGTAGTTTCTCCAACAATGAATCTAGATTCAAAGGGTCATCGCTACAGGTTACGTGCACTTCATTATCAATTATTTCAATTGTAGTACTACTTTCTTTTCCAATATGAAATTTCAATTTCTTCATTTTCTTTACGTCATTAAAAGATGTACATTCCCAAATATGAAGTTGATCAGGCTTCTTGAGAGCTGTATTTTCTTTAATAATGCGTGTACCGGTATTTATATTCTTTTGCGCTAATTCTTTTTCTTCAATATTCCTTAATTTTGCGGCCTTGCTCCTTGTTATAACGTTAATGCTTTTAATTTCTTCTTTTTCATTTTTACTTGTTGGAATCATTGCTTTAAGTATGTCACTGTCTATCTTGATGCGTGATAATGCATCTGCGTTGGTGTTTATCTTGCCTTGCTTGTATATAATTTCAAAGTCATATTCAGATAAATCTATTCTAATTGTTGTCATTTTTGATGATGGGTTTCTGTGCGAAAATAGTGATACTAGTGGTCTGTGGTCAGTGACTACGATGAATTTTCTGCCATAGAGATATGTCCTAAAGTAATTAATTTCCCAATGGATTGCTAATAATTCTTTTTCTATAATTGGTTTGTTAATATCGTGTTTTTGCAACGATTTACTTGCGTATGATATTGGTAAATCATGACCTATTTCTCCTTGTGATAAAATAGCTCCTAAAGCAAAGTCAGATGCGTCCGTTGTGAGAAAAAAAGGTTTGTCAAAGTCTGGATATTGTAATATCGGAGGGCTAATTAGCTTCTGTTTTAAATTATTGAATGCTTTTTCGCATTCTTCTGACCAAATAAAAAGCTTTCCTTCTTTCAATAATGAATTTAAACATTTTACGATTTGAGCAAAATTTGGTATGAAACGTCTATAATAATTACAAAATGCTATAAATCTTCTTGTTTCATCTGGATTTGTTGGTTTTGGGTAATTGCGTTAATTGGCGTTATTGTTGTTTCTATTATTGTCTCTGATGAACATAACATTTCTACTATTGTGTTGATTTCCTTGTTCTATTTCTAGAGCAAGTTCAACAGCAGTGTCAAAAGATTTAGGTAGTGCAGCAAATACTGTTTGTTTAATATGGTCATTTAGTCCGTTTTTAAATATTGTCAGACTGTATTGTTCATTGAGTTGAGTGATCAATGATTTTTGTTCAGTTGTTGAATTTGTTCCTAGCTGTCCTATTTGCAATACATTTAGTTCTGATATCAACTGTAATATTTTATTTTTGAAATTTGCTATGCTTAGATTTCTTTGGGTGAGATTGGCGAGTTGGTTTTGTATGTGGGGTATAGTTGTTGTGCATTTGTATTTATTTGTCAGTGAATTTTTTAGTTGCTCTAATGTTTGTGGTATTTGTATTGCAGTTACGTTTGTCTTCACCGTTTGACTCAGTTTTACGTAAACCACAAAATCTATTAGTGCTGTTTTGCCTGTTTCGGTTAGGCTGTTATAGATTATTTCAATAATTTTTAGAAATGATTCCAAATCTTTGTGATTTCCAGAAAAGCTCGGAATAGCTTTCATAGCTGTTTGTAAACTAAACTCAGACATTGTAATTATTTGTTGGCCGGACTCAATGTTAAAATTTTCAGTTGGGATTATTATTTGTGTGTTGATTGTATGTGGTATGTGTATATCTAAATTGTAATTTGCTAATATTTTAAGTAATTTGTCCCTATGTGACCAAAATACTCCTAGTCCAATTTCTTTATGTTCTTTGGTTAACCTAGTTATGTGAACATTTAGTATACTTCTAATGGTCTCTAGTGATGTAATTAATGTTCTTAAATGCTTATTTAGTGTTTCTTCTTTGACCTTTATTGTTTTATTTAAACATTTATAGGATTTATTAAAATTTTTAACCAATTTTTAACCAATGTTCCATAATATATTTTAAATTTGGTCTTGTTTGATATTGTAGGTGATATTCTTTTTTAGCTTATTTCTATATATTGAGTGTAGTTGAATGACAAAATCTGCAACTAATATTGTTGCTATTATAAGTAATAGCAATTCTATCATTGTTTGTTTATGATCGTCTTCAACTGTTACCTCATTTATTACATTTGCTTTTGGATCGCTTATTTTGGATTCTTGGCCGCCCATATTGCTAACAATCTTATTTAGTAAAGTTTAAATTTATTTTACTTTTTTTTTTTTTTTTTATAATTATATGATATTTAGTGTAAATTTTTTATTTGTTGCAAAGCGATATCGTCAACTGATTGCGTCGACTCGAGTTCGGACAGCGACAACCAATCGGTGGGCTTCAAACTTCTCGACACTGTATTGTCCTTGTTCTTGCCATGTCTGGGCGATGCGCTGGCGACGGCCACAGGTAAAGCCACGAAATAGAAAATCTTCAGCGGATTCATGTTGCTCGCGTTTGTAAATCAGTATGCCATGAATACAATTTTATTAATTTTTGTGATTGGCAGTAAATGGTCCTAGTGGTTTGGCAGGATCGCCATGTGTTGGTCCTATGTGTCTTTATAATTTATGAAACTCCTCTTCTTTATTAAGGCAGAGAGGATTCTGCCGTTCAATAGGCAGCCGTTAGGTTGCCGAAATGATTTGAGAAATAAAACGTCAGTATTTCACTGTCAGAATTATTCTGATTTTATTTGGTAAAACTTAAGTCTATTTATACTAAAATGTAACTGAAAATCATTTCCATAACTCCACCTCTTTTTCCAATGATTTTAGTTTTCCGCTTTCCAATAATAGCGTAACCAATTAAAAGAGTGCATGCTATGCATTATGTTTATACTGAAATATTCTGCTGGCGCAGTGCAGCGGTCAATGTGCTAAGCTATGCATTTGTTTATACTGCTGTATTGCACAGTCAGCGATTGTCATTTAATGTGGGTCACTACACTAGCAACGTATCTCTTCACACACTGCCATGCAGGAGGAAAATGTTATTTTATTAAAAAATTGAAATGATAAAACTTGCTTAATTTTAAAGGCAATTATAATATTTATTCGCGATACTGCGGACTTGGGCGTCCGTTGCATTTAACAAAAGAAAATGGAATGAATGATGCCCGAGGCGGCTTCTATCATCTTCGTCGTATATTTTACATTATTTTTTCTTAAAGTTTGCTGCGGTTGCTTAATTGTAGACTTATGATTGTAATAGTTTTTAGGGTTGCATTTATGAGCTGGTTAAGGGTATTCATACCCTGTGCCATTACTTCACCCACCTATGGAAAAGAAGGATGTAGCAAGGTGATCAATCTTGCTATATTTCGGCGTGCACATAGGTAAATAAATAAATAGATTGTTTTGAAAGAACGAATTTTGGTAAGATATATCAATTATCCTTTCCCCTTATATTCGTTCGTTCACAACAATCCAATTTAAGAATACAAATTGATACAATTAAAATATTATGCTTATTGCAAATTAAAATTATCTATAGTTGTGTTTTATTACCTAAGTAGTAAATTTATTTTTACTTATTAAGTTTAATAACCGTAATAATAGTAATTACAAATATATACATAGATGTATTTCTAATTTGTAGAATAAATTTTTAGAATTTAATGAATTAATGCATTAATAAGTTCATGGTTTTTTTCTCTTGTTTAGAATTTTACATTGGTTGCTTTGAATTAGGCTATGTACATATGTACGATTACAATAATTGTTATATATTTCATTTGCTTAGTGTAGTTAGAAAATAATGGATATATTTTGGTATTGCTTAAATATAAATGGCAATTTTGAAAATTTAATACAATATTGTTATTGAACATATTCTTGGTTTGTATTTGTTTATACATGTAAACAATGGTCGTCGTTCAGTCCACAGCCGTCATAGTTTAGAACCTCTTTATACGTTTTCCAGTTCTCGTTTTCTCTCTCAGTCGACCCAGTCGTTTACAGTGTCACAGTGTCAGTGTCATTGTAATTAATTTAAACTAAGCTGAAATTAAATAGTAACAATCATCTTACATAAACTTCCTTTCTACATTTGGGAGCTCAACCAAAGCCAAAACTCATCAAACTACGTAAAAAAAAGTGTTTCACATCAACCTCAAGTTTTTCTGAAAACCTCGGCAGCACGAAATAATTTTGGCGCGTAACCAGTCGACAAATCGCGTAAAATCGTCATGTAAAAAAGCAACGTGTATTATTGTGTACTATAATCTTCTTTACTAGAAGCCCGAAAGTTCTCGAAAAATATATATCTTCGAAAACGATAGTGAAAGAAGCAGCTGGAAGCCAACGAACGAAAGCGACACTGGCGACAACATAAGAGACTTAGTAAAATTACTCTCGTTAAAGATGCTAAAGGAAGAAGACAACAACAAAACAGTTACAAAAATATTTACTTTGCACAACGGTAAGAGCATTCCAGTCTTGCAGTGGCACCAAAACTTCGAAAAAAAAACTCAGAAGCATACGGGCTCGATGAGAAACAAAAATATGTTCAAGCGCGGGGAAAATGTAAAAACGGCTTAATTGTTTCTAGAGTCTGTTTGTGTAAGCGATTATAACAGTATGCGCGAAAAACGAATTGCTGAATTCCACAAGGAATATACCAGCGCTGAATTACATAAAGAGCTGGGAGAAACCAGAAAACGTTGTGATGAAAATTTTTATGAGTAAGTTTTACGAGTTAAAAAGTTAGCCTCACTCGGAGCAGTCGGCGATGAATCCGTATTACGTTACATAGTTGATGGGTTATGCGTTAAACCCGAGATTAAATTCGTGTTGTACAATTGAAAAACATTAAAGATCTAATTGAACACTATGAAATATTTGACTATGCCTTTAAGAGTGAAGTGAACAGCCGACGGAAAGAAATAACACAGCAAAAAAGAACACTGTTCAACTGTGGCTCTACGGAGCACAAGAGGCCAGCATGTAAAGAGCCTACGAAATGCGAAGGTATGTCCGCTCAAAAATCAAAATATACGCAGTGTTAATGTTGTATCTGTTTGCAATCGCTTTAAAAAACTTTTGATAAATAATAACGAAGTAAAGTGTTTAGTCGACACCGGGTCCGACGTATCAATTATACGGAAAAGTTTTTATGGCAAATACCTATCGAACATTTTGTTAAAAGACTGTGACAAAATACTATACGGGCTTGGTATTATTTCTAGTAAAGTTGAAAGCAGTTGCTGTTGCAATGTTGTTGTTTAGGGACTAAGTACAAATTTTTTTGATAGTAGCTGACAAATATATAAAATTTGAAGTTTTACTCGGTTTTGACTTCCTTCATAAACTTAAGGTTGTGTTTGACAAAACCGGTTATAAGTTCAGTGATCCCGATGCACAAATAGTAGAAATCATACTTGACGTATACAATATCACTGAAAATGAACACGAACTCATTGTACCAACTCGTTTTAAATCAGTGATCTCCGAAGTAATAAACCTATACAAACCAATGAAAGCGCGCGCGGAGTGCCCAATCGTAACGAACATTGTTACTGACAATATTAAAGCTTTCCGCCAATCACCAAGTCGGCACCCGCTTGAGGAGCAAGACGCTGTCAGAATGCAAGTTAATCAGTGGCTCCAGCAAGGAATACTTAGGGCCAGTTTTTCAGTGCTGGTTTAAACTCAGTTTAAACTAAGTTTAGTTAAACTCAGTTTAATTTTAAACTTAGTTTCCTTGCGCCCAACTAAATTTGTTGCAACCAAAACGAAGTAGTTAGCAAACAGCTGATAAGTTAAACTAAGTTTAACCGAGCACAATTGGCCGTTTAAACTTAGTTTAAACTCCGTTTAAAGTTGACTCAAAAACTGCATTCTGAGTTTAAACTTAGTTTAAACGACAAACAGAGTTCAACTTGCACTGAAAAACTGGCCCTTAGACAATCTACATCAGAGTTTGCGAGTAGGGTGGTAGTGGTGAAAAAGAAAGACAGTTCGTATCACGTTTGTATCGATTGTAGGAAATTAAATTCAATGGTGCTTAAGGACTTTTTTCCGCTCCTCATAATAGACGAAGAAGTGCTAGAAAATCTACAGAAAGCAAACTATTTTTGTGTATTGAATTTGGAAAATGGTTTTTTTTATTGTGCCCATAAAATAAACTGTCAAACGATATACCGCGTTATAACCAAAGAAGGCGTCTTTGAATTTAATTACGGCCCTTTCGGGTTTTGCAATTCCTTTGCCGTCTTTATTCGATACGTTAACTATATTTTTCAAAACCTCGTAAATGAAGGTGTGATGGAACTATACAAATATGGACGATATAATAGTATTTGGTGTTACAGAAAATGAATGTATAAAAAAGTTGCAAAAAGTGATTGTTAAATCGTCCGAATATGGCCTTAAAACAAAGTGGCGAAAATACGCGTTTATGCAGACGAAAATTAACTTCCTTTCCTTGGACATGTAATCGAAAGTGGCACAGTGCAACCTGGTAGTGAAAAAATGAAAGCGGTACAACAACTCCCGATGCCTAAAAATGTGAAAGACATCCAATCGTTTCTAGGCCTAACCGGATTTTTCCGGAAATTTGTTGAAGGTTATGCGTTGATACCCCGTCCACTTACCGAACAATTAAGGAAAGGCAGCATATTTAAATTTGGTCACGCAGAAGTAAGGGTGATAAATGAACTAAAAAGAAACTCGCCGAAGACCTGGTTCTTAAACTATACAACTGAAATGCGAAAACAGAACTACATACCGATGCTGCGAAAGCAGGTTTTGGTGCCGCCTTAATGCAATTTTCCGAAGGCGCATTTATTTATTTATTTAAGTCTATGAAATACATTTCTTACAGACAATGATGAACATAAATTTAGAACTTAAAACTAATGATCTTAATGGAATTCAAAATGTTCAAAAATTCATTTTTCGAGACTGAAAAGTCAAGGAAGACAGAATTTGAGATCTTGTTAATTTCATTGATAGCGCGGGCTATAGGAGCATTGCGGCCATAATCAGTTTTAAGATTTTCTTCATAGAAAGGCAAAACAAAGCGTAAAGAGCGGTTAGGAACATTAAAGTTAATCCGTTCCAAAAGAGATGGACAATCCACTTCACCACTGATAACTCCGAAAATAAAACTCAGGGAGAGCAGAACTCGCCTACTTTCCAAAGACTTTAAGTTTATTAAAAGTAAACGTGAACTATATGAAGGCAGCGGCTCAGAATTTAAAGAACGTAATGCGAATTTAAGGAATACTTTTTGCACCCGTTCAATTCTATTTATGGCTGAACTATGATGCGGCCTCCAAATAATAGCTCCGTATTCCAAGTTCGAACGAACAAATGCTGTATACAAAAATTTTAGTGTATAGGGGTCACCGAACTTAACGCAGTTACGCCTGACAAATCCCAAAACCGAATAACCTTTGCTAATAATATTACTAATATGACTATTAAAATTTAAATTTGAACTAAAAATAATGCCGAGATCTTTAACTTCCTCTACTGATTCTAATACAGAATTAGAGATCAAGTAACGGGTTGGTAAGATGTTTTGAATTTTCGCGTAGGTAATCTTAAAGCTCTTTTTAATATTCAATGAGAGGCGAGATTTCATGCACCAGAAATGCAAGTTATCTATATCTGCTTGAAGCTTAATCACATCAGAGGGACTTTTTATTATTGAAAAAATTTTTAAGTCATCGGCATAAAGTAAATATTTAGCAAAAGAAAAGCAATTTTTAATGTCGTTAATGAATAATACAAGAAGCAATGGGCCTAAAATACTGCCTTGGGGAACTCCAGAATAGGCAGTAAATGGTCTAGAGTAAACCCCGTCAATAGAGACTACGCAGCACCTATTTAATAAGTAAGACCTGATCCAATTAAGAAATCCAGAATGGAATCCAAGAAGAGCTAATTTCTTAACCAGCATCGAATGGGAAACTGTGTCGAACGCTTTGGAGAAGTCAGTATATATGCAATCGACCTGAAATCCTCCGATAAAAGACGCAATGCAATATTCACTAAACTCCGTTAAGTTCGTAATTGTGGAACGATGGAGTACAAAGCCGTGCTGATTTGGTATTATCACGCTTTTCGTTGCAAAATATATTTTTGATTTCACTATGGATTCAAAGAGCTTAGAGACTGTAGATAACTTCGAAATAGGTCGGTAATTGCCAACATTATTTTTATTACCACTTTTAAAAATAGAAGTAATGCAAGTAAATTTCCAATCATCCCCAACTTATTAAAGATAAGCTTTAAGGGGTGTATTAACGCAGGAACTTTTTTCAGCAACGTCGCAGAAAAACCATCAGTATCTGTCTTGTCAGACGGTTTTAGCTTGGCTACTCCATTTAAAACATCCTCGGACGAGAGACTGAGAAAACCAAAACTGAGGGATGCGTTATCAAAAACGTCTAACCTGTCTTGAGAAAAACTTTCCTCTTGTAGAAAGTTTGAGCAGAAAAATTCCGCACACAAATTTGCAACATCAGAGGAGTTAGAAGCAGATCTGTTCTCCAAAAAAACGGCAGACGGAATATTACAGCTGGTTTTTTTTGACTTTATAAAATTCCAAAAAGATTTTGGATTAGATTTAATACTTGACTCAACATTCAGTATGTAATTCCTATAAAGAAATTTGTCTAGACAATTAAACTCTTTCAAGTATTTCTGATACAAGGCAAAGAAAATATCATTATCTGAAGTCTTATATATTTTAAAAAACTTATTTCTAAGATTCTTTAACTTTTTCAGGCGGTGGTTGTACCAAGGTAGTTTATATGGTTTTTTCTTAAAAACAGGTATGTTTTTTATACAGGTTTCGGATAAAATACATTTGAAAGTTTGATAACATTCTGAAACATCAAGAGAGGAAAGTAAATCGTCCCAGTTACGCTCCGATAATAGCGAGTTTATTTTTGAAAAATCGCAGACCCTAAAATTAAACGAGGTGTGGTGAACAGGATAACTTGTTGAAAAATTATAAAACTCAAATTTTAAAACAAGGGTTAGATGGTGCATATCAGATGGTGACAGTGGTGCATTGCATTTTTCAATAGAACAATTAACATTATCACTGATAAAAGCAAGATCTAGAATTCTGTCTAACTTGTTAGCAAATCTATTGATTTGCAATAAGTTTAGGCTTAGAAGATTGTCAATGAGAATTGATTCATGAGTCTTAGATATATTTAAAGGCGTAAGACCATAGTTTGAGTTTGAAAAGGATTTGGACCACCGCACATTACCCAGGTTGAAATCCCCCAATACACAAACATGGTTATCACCCATTTTACTTAAAACTAACGAAGTGATATTATCACAATGAGCACGATAAATATGATCATTACTATTAGGCGGGATATAGGAAACAATAAAGAACAGAGAGCTAAGAGGCGATGACCCTCTTACGCAAACACAAAGTTGGTCAAGTAGAGAATCACTATTCTCAAGTGTGACTAAGTAAGAGTGAAATTTTCTTTGCACCGCAATGAGAACCCCACCACCTCTTGTACATCCTGTCTTTAAAGCATCCCTATCCTTCCGATATACGTTATACAGGTTTGAATCAAAATATTCATTGTCAAAAAAATCCTTTGACAGCCAAGTTTCAACGATAACAAATACATCATAGTCCAAACGAGAGCTAAAAATTCGAACTAATTCTGCTTTAGTTCGAAGGCCAGATATATTCTGAAAATACACATTCAGATCGCATCCATTACCAGCACGCTTACCAATGTCTACACAATTTGTTGTTGTTGAGTCTCGGTTTTTTGAAAAAAACGAAACGGGCGCAATCTGGCATTAGCTGGCCAGAGATCTGGTGAGATCAGCTTTTCGTAGAAAGCCACAGAGACACCGAGTTTGAAATTAATACTGCTTGCTTTAACAGGCGGTGTTTGTTGCTTGACCAGAGCGAAGCAGGCTAAGTGCTTTTTATCTATACCGGCATGCTTCACTACATAATCAACAATATGAGTCGCAGTGACTGTAGGTAAAAACGAATATACATGTAACCACTTCTTACGGACAGCTACTTCTAGCTCCGAGTTAGAGTTTAAACCAAACACCCTCAGATCCTGACGTCTTTTTTTCTTTTCAACAGAACCCGGAAACTGGAATTTCTCACCACCAGCAGTAGAAAAACCATCAGCAGAACCCACATTTCCACCAGTAACAGCATGCGAATAAGATGTATAAGAGTTTGAAGATGCGTTGACAGTACGAGAATTAGCAGGCACATGAAGAGCAGGAAGAGCAGGGACAGCGACGTCAACTGCATCAGAGTGAACGGCCCCAGCTTCAGAGACGACTGTAGTGGCAGGAGAAGCATAGACCGTAGTAGTAGTAGTAGTAGTAAAAGTAGTGCTAAAGGCTGTTGCTTTACAGACAGAGTCAGCATTAGAGTTAGCACTAGTATTGTCTTTATTATGCGGGACGGAAGGCAGTGGCAAAGCATTTGCCGATGAAATTGTCGTCGTCACTGCATTCCTCACTGCTGGAGAGTTAAAACTGTCATGCGCAGACTTGTCAGCATGCGATAGCGAAAGAGTTTGATTCGCAGAGACCACATTCTCAGCGAGTATGTTTACTCCACTAGCAGTTTTCACATTTAGATTTATATAACTGTGAACCACAGCACGAAGATTTTTGATTTCAGCATTGAGCTGTGCAATGTTAACAACATTATCAGTAAGCGTAGACTGCATTGTACGTATTTCGGCATGTAAACCTTCAATTCTTTTTATTTGTTGTGCTTTATCTTCGTGCAAATTATTAACAAGAGAAATCACTCGCGCATTCTCAGCTCTGAGAGCAGACATTTCTTTAAACAACGAATGCAATGTTAGTTGTTGCTTACTACTGTCTTCGGATATTGACACAGATGATTTGCTTTTCTGAGAATTAGCATTCATTGCAGATTTGGCAAAATTGTTCTCAACCGAGGCAACCGATGGAGGAGGTGAGCGGACAGACGCACGACGATCAGCCAAACAAGATTTGCAAAAAAACGGCTTATCAGACGAGAGCAAAAACTCGAGATCAGCTGGTAAAATACCAACATAACTAAGATGGAAAATGTTTTTACATTTCGCACACTGCACTTTCGGTTGAGCACGATCAACCTTTTGTCCGCATAAACAAGGCATTATTGAAGAAATATTATATTTTTGTTATTTAAACACTGTTGATAAGAAAATTAATTTGTTTTACAAAGTCACAAAGTCACTATCTTGATATAAGCAATTTCAGCATGTTTACATACTTATATTTAAAACAAAAAGCTTTCGAAAACACTTGAAAAAATGCGGAGCGATAAACAGACACGTCCGACTTGCTTATGCACGTATATGACATACTGTTTACTTCTGAAGTGAAAAGGCTTCACCCCAGGAGTCTATGCAGCATAGTTATGTGTTAGAAGTTAAGGCAGCCCACCTCGATATGAAGAAATTTCGGCATTACTTACTTGGGTTACATTTCACACTCGTTACTGATTGCGCCGCTTTTAAATGTACGACGTCGAAAAACGATATACCGCGAGAAGTTGCACAGTGGATCATGAATTTCCAAGATTTTAACTTCAAAGTCGAGCACTGAATAGCGCCGCGAATGAGGCATGTCGGCAGCCTTAGTCGCAACCCAAAAGCGGATATGTTCGTTATAGCATCAGACGTGACCAGCCGTATCAGAAAAGCGCAGCAACAAGACGTTCACTTGACAGCAGGTCGTGAAATACTCAACACCTACGAGATCTATAAAATTAAGGGAGACCTGTTATACAAAACCGTAGACGGCAACGATTTACTAGTAGTACCGAAAGCATCAGAAGGTGATATAATTCTTGATGCGCATAATGTCGGTCATTTTGCAGAGAGAAAAAACAGTGCACGCGATAAAACAAAATTATTTTATACCGCATTTGCAAAGGTAAGCCAGATGGTGTATAGCTAATTGTGTAAAATGTATAATACACAATAAAATGTTTGGGAAAAGGAAGGGCTCTTAAACTGCATTGACAAAGGGGATCAACCGCTCGAAACAATCCACGTTGACCATTAATCTTCCTACTCTTTCGAGTCGCAGAGAAATGTTAGGTATAATATTTCTGGTAAAATTAGTCAATGGATGGATCTCAAGTCCATTTCTTCTAGAGCAAATTAATTTTAATGTACCCTCCCGTGCAACGAGAAACTTTAAACCACTTTTCTTGAAACTATGCAGAACTAACTTTGAGTTGAATGAACCGTTTCGGGGTTTATGCCAAGACTTTAACAATCATTCCAGCACCTTTGATGTATCGGACTCACTTTTTATAATTAAAAGAACTATTCTATCCTCTCTTAATAACAGCTAACGATCCAATTTTCTTACTTTGCATTTCTCTAACTTTGTATTCGGCTGATGAATTCTTATTCTGTAGCTGAGCAGCTTGGGATCTCGACGCTTAACAAACTTTCTTCTGTCACGACTCGGCACCTATGATTTGTATATTTAAAAAACATCCGTACGTTATGCGGATTGAGCCCCTCGTGCCGGTTGGGCGGGAAAGTGGGTTTCCGTTGGGTTATAATAATAATAAAGGCCCAATGGATGCCACAGCAAAGCAGTACAAGTACCTTTTAGTTATAGTAGATGCATTCTGTAAGTTTACGTGGCTCTTCCCAAGAAAGACGACAAATGCTGATGAGGTGATACGTAGGATGACCGAATGGTCAAACGTGTTTGGCAATCCAACTCGGATAATTAGCGATAAAGGTTCAGCCCATACTTCGAACAATTTTCGCGACTACTGTCAGGCTAACGAAATCAGTCATGTCACCAGTACTGCAGGTTGTCCGTGGTAACGTGCGCGTCAACCGATGACCCATCAAAGTGGTACAAAAAGGTGGGTTAGTACAGAAAGCCATTAACTCACATGTGCACACAATCACAAAACGCTCGCCGTTTCAAATCATGTTCGGAGTAAAAATGAGACCTGAAATTAGTAATGAACTGCTCACAAAGCAGTTTATACTGGGGTGCCACCGTCCGGGGCACCCTAGTAGAGACTTGCTCGCGCTGGAGCCCGCACCCTGGCACGCAGGACCCAAGGACCTACCGGCAATCACTGAACAGTATTCACAGGGAGTCGGTATCCAAATATATCAACACCCGCCCTGTAAATGCAGTCCTGGGAGTCCAACCACCACCTATAGCAGCTGCGGAGGTCCAGCTGCCTCGGGAGACGCCCGTCACTCTGGCTCAACTCCGATCTGGATATGGTAGCAGGTTAAACTCCTACCCGCCAGCCCAGTGGGGCGTAGCTAGCCGCTACAACAACAACAACAACGAGGAACGCCTAAATCTACGTCGTGATGTGAAAGAGCAAATACTTAAATCCCAGGAACAATATAAGAGAAACTTCGACAAACAACGAAAGATCGCACCTACTTAAAAGATAAATGACATCGTAGCAATCAAACGTACACAATTTGTTGCTGGCAAAAAGCTTGCGAGTGAGTCTCTTGGTCCTTACATTGTTACAAAAGACAAGCGGAATGACCGATACGACGTCAAAAAAGCAGAAAACTGTGAAGGACCAAACCAAACATCAACATCCGCTGACAATATGAAGCGATGTCGTTTTATTTGTAACTCAGAAGAATTGTTATCATCTGGGTCAGATGATGAGAAGCAGGACGGCCGAGTGTAAACAATGGTCGTCGGCCAACAGTAGTCGTTTACTATCAGTAATGTTCAGTCCACTGCCGTTCCAGTTTAGAACCTCATCATACGTTTTCCAGTGGTCGTTTTCTCTCTGTCAGTCGACCAAGTCATTTTCAGTGTCAGAGATGAACAGTTGAGCCAGTTGTCTCGAATACGAGTAGAGAAGTCAGTTGCAGTCACGGGAAACCTAAGTCGCCGAATTTGCCTCATTACTAATTTATCTTAAATGTAAACTTCTAAAATTCATTGTAATTAATCTAAACTTTTAATATCATTGTAATTAATTTGAACTAAACTGACATTAAATAGTAACAATCATCTTACATAAACTTCCTTTCTACATACATATGTATATGATATATATCAAATAGTTCAGATTTTGCATTTTTGTTATTTTTAGACTTTTTGCTTATTAAGCATTTTTAATATTTCTAGACATTTTGCTTAATTGGCACTTATGTTAGTAGGGGTTAGAATAATTTATATAAAGTTAGAAAATATATGTTTTTGGTCTACCTATTTTTTGAATTCGACTTTTATGTATCGTTTTTTCTTTATTTTTTGTTTTATCAAAAATCGTTATGTTTACACCGTCAATATTTTTTATTTAAAACCAAATCATTTACGTTAACTGATAAAGGACGCGCGGTTTGGTCGTATAGATTTTTATTTCGAATTGAATGTTTGTTTATAAGTTCTTTTGCGAGTACGTGTGATTTTTGCATTCTATATTTTACTTCGTTTGCATAATTTTCAGCGTTGTACATTGGATCGATTTTTCCTTTTTGTATTTCATTTGGCAAAATAGCTTTTCTTTCGAATATTAATTCGAATAGAGTAAATTTGTAATTAAAATACTGTGTTTGTTGTTGTGTTATGTAAAAATGTAAAATATTTTAAATATAAGTCCCAATCGGAATATGTTTCTTTTAGATACGCACGCAAATATTTGTGAAATACTCTATGGTTCCGTTCAATTGTACCCACGGTTTCATGATGGTATGCGGTTGAAAAATAATGTTTAATTTTAAACTTTTTGTTAATTCAGAAATAATATCGTTTTTGAATTCCGTTCGTAGATCGGATTGAATCGAATTCATTATACCGTATGTTAACAAGAAACTCTCAAAAATTGCAGATGCAATTGTTTTAGCGCTTTTGTCTGGTATAGCAATCGTTACTAAATATTTAGTTAAATAGCATATAATGGTAAGTGCTAACTTATTACCATTATTCGACTCGGGTAAAGGTCCTATTGTATCAATAACTACAATGTAGAATGGTTGGCAAAGTGTTGGTGTAAGAACAAGACTTTCTTTAGATTGAGGTTTAACTTTGTTTAATACACATTTTTCGGAACTTTTTACAAATTTAGCAATGTCACGAGTCATGTTTTTCCAATAGTATTTTGTACGTAGTTTGCATAAAGTTTTTTGTTTCCGCAATGTCCTCCTGAAAGCGGAACAGTGTAGTAAATTGTCATAAGTTTTTGTTTCTGATCGTCGTTGTCTACAGTCTCTACTGGTTCTGTCGGAATAATTAGTATAATATATAATTATATTTATAATTATAATTTGTAAATTCTGTAAAATTTTGTCTCCGCTGTTTTTTAATTCTGCGATAGAAAAATATTTGAAAAATTTATCGTTTTTTGGCCATTCAAAATGTTTAATGTTGCGATTGCCGGCTTTGTTTTGGAGCCTCGAAAGTAAGTCATCTAAATTATTTACTTCGTTAACAACTTCGACATTAAGCAACTCGAGTTTTTTGTGTTTTATATGTGCTCAAATTATTAATTAATTTGAAATTTTGTGATTTTTATCGTAATTCATTGTTGATTTAATACGCCGTATCTTATTGAATTCTACTTCTTTTCTGTTTAAACGATGCAAAGGGGCTGCTAGAGGCGCAACGTTGGGTATAAACCTTCTATAGTAATTTGCAAATGCAACAAAGCGTCGTACTGCGTCTTTGTCAGTCGGTTTTGTATACTTTTTAATTTAGGTAATTTTGGAATCGTCTGGAAACGAACCTTTTGCGGAACATTTTTGGCCTAAAAATGTAACTTCTGGCCTTAGAAAATTGCATTTATTCTGATTAAGTTTGAGGTTGAATGATCTACAAGTGTCGAAAACTTTTGAAAGATTTTTAATGTGATGTGCTTCACTACAGCCTATGACGATGATATCGTCGACGTACAAAAATGCTGCATTAGCCGGAATGCCTGAAAAAGCGACTGTCATAATTCGCGTAAACGAATTCGGTGGTACAAAACTTTCCAGCTAAATGCTCCACGCTCGGTGCTAAAAGAAGTTGTATCGCGTGAATCAATATGCAAGGGGATTTGATGAAATCCAGAAACAAGGACTAGTGTCGAAAAGTACTTTGCTCGCCCAAGGTTATCTAAAATATCGTCAACACGTGCCAAAGGAAACTTATCGGCAATTAGTTTTTTATTGACTGCACTAAAGTCTACGCACATACGATATGCTTTTCGACCATCATTGTGTTTTTTTGGAACTATAATTAAAGGACTGTTGTAATTTGAGTAACTTGGTTCTATAGAGCCATTGTTTAACAATTTATTTACTTGGCTATTGATCTCCTCACGCTGAAAATAATGTAATCGGTATCCCCTCAATTAATTTCTCTTGTGAGTCCACGAAGACTGGGTCCGGTGACTTGCCTAAAGCGAAAAACTTCGGATCTGGGCGGTATAACACAGTTATCGTTTTCTGTCCCGTGAAGAATCGGAATCGCGACTTTTTCTTTGCCTACCCAGAAGGAAATGCAATTGTTTGCATAGCTAATGACGCACTTGTTTGTTTTTAAAAAGTCCTTACCTAGTATACCATCAGATGGAATGTAAAAATCCTCATTCACCACATGTAAATTATGTCTTATAAAAAAGTTCCAAAAATTTAAATTTGCTGTGATTTTACCTAAAGTAGAAACAGTATTAAAAGTCACACCAGTAATGCGGGAAAATATCGTTTGTATTGATTGAAAAATGCTTGTTTAAACTTGAAGTTTTGTTTAAAGAAATGCCGGCTTGCGTATCGACTAAAAACGTACATAATTTGTTACATCCGGTAAATTTTAATTGAATAAAGTCAGAGTAATTTAAGTTAAGACAGTAAATGCCTTAGGTTAGTTGTCAATTCCCTGCTCCCGCAGTGTTCGCTTCTCCGGGGCCAGAGCGTTTAAAGTCCGCACATTTGCATAATTTCTACCATTATTTTTACTTCCGTTATTATTGTTGTTTCTGTTTTGCGTATTGTTGTTAAAATTGTTTGCGTTACCCCTAGTACTGTTATTATTGTACCTATTATTGTTGCGGTTGTTGTTTGACTTGTAGTTGTTGCCGCTATCGTTGCACCTATAGTTTTTGCCGTTATTGTTGTACGTAAAGTTGTTGCCATTATTGTTGTACCTATTGAAATTTTGTCCGTGAAAATGACCTCTATAAATGATTCAAGTGCCAGCTGATCACCGTTGTAATTTTCTCTAATTATTGAGGCACAGAGGCTAATAAAAGATTTTTCTGTTCCGGCTTAGCCATTTTGCTTGATTGAAATATTGTTGATAAAAAAAATAAATTTGTTTTGCATTGTGTAGACGTGTACATGTCGTGCTGCCGGTTTTGTCACCTTTTCTTCAATAAATATTTGGCTAAAATTCGTCAACTTGCTACAATCCGTGAATTAAATCGTCGCTGTTCTGTGCATAAAATAAATCTGAGTTTTAGCTATTAAATATATTTGCATTATGTCTTTTGCCGAAAAAAAGTGACAAGAAGTACGAGTGCAAAGCGGTCTCCGCTAAAGAGTAACACTCCCCCTAACAGCTCCCTGGATACAACAACTAGAGGTGAAAATTGATAAACAAAAGGAGTGCATGATTGAACAGATGAGTGGGAGTATAAAGAGAAGCGAAGAGCGGCTGATGCAAAAGTTTAATGAGATTTCGGCAGAGTTGCATAGCACCAAGACAACGGTTAAATATTTGGATGTGAGGCTGACTTCAGTCGAATCGTCATGCGAGGAGATTGCTAATCTTAAAGCAGATGTACTCGCGCTGAAAACAGAGTCTGCTCGGTGTGAGAACGAAACTGTTGCTGCTGACTTGATCATCAACGGCATACCTAACACTGTTGACAAGAGTTTTGTGGAGATTTTCTCTAGCATCTGTCAAGCGGTCCAACATGAGATGCCTGCATTAAGCACAACATTGGTAACACATCCACATCTACATCTACACTAATCGTTGTGACACTTCACTCCTCTTATGCCGCAAAGGATTTTTAAAATCAGTAGCTGGTTATTGCAAAGCTACTAAAAAAGCTCTTGCTCTTAATCAAATTGGCGGGAAAGGCACTAAAAGTATATACATACATACATGAATGCCTCTCAAGAGCTAATCGTGAGGTTATGCACTCTGCAGCCAAACTCCGACGTCGAAAACTTCTTTTAGCGGCTTTCTCATTACGTAGGCAGGTGCTTGTTCGAAAAAGAGACGAAATTGTCGGCACAGCATAAAGTTGTTAATTTAATGTGTTCACCAAAACAATTAAACGCTTCAACAAGCTCTTTAAATGCTATGTTAGAATTAAGTTTTTATAGCTTTTCTCTTGATCAGTTCTCTTGATATTTTATTAATTTATTTCTATGTACTTTTCCTTCATTTTTAATTTTGTTTTTATTCTTATGTTCTTTTTTTGCCATAGTGATTTGTTGTCACTTACATATTTATTTGATCTTTTGCAAAAATTTACATAAAGTTTTTTCTTATTCAGTGCAGTGCCAAATAAATTATTTAACATGACTGGTAAACTAACATCGAGCGCTGATGGAAATCACATTTAATAATTTATAATGGAATACATTATAGAGAGAGAGTATATATAATATAATTTTGGCGCGTACACTGAATATCTCAGTGTTTGGCCGAGCTTCTCCTACCAATTGTGGTGTGCGTCTTTATATTATACCACAAATGGAGGGACCTACAGTTTTGTGCCGACTCCGAACGGCAGATGTATTTATTGAGAAGCTTTTTCATGGCAGAAATACCATCGGAGGTTTGCCATTGTCTGCCGGGGGGTGACCGCTATTAGGAAAAACTTTTTCTATTATTAAGATTTTGCTTGCCCTGACTGAGATTCGAACCTCGAACTCACCGGCATATCAAGTTATAGCACGCACCGCTACCAACTCGACCACAGCGGCCACTGAGAGAGAGTATAGTATAAAGATAATACAGGGTGATGTGTATATACAAGATCATCCTTTTATTGGTTTTTTTTTTTATTCACAATTTAATCGGGTTGGAGGCTTTACATTTCGTCCTGCTTAAGTAACATATAATCCATCTTTTTATCTTTAACAACTTTTGTAGTTTTTTTTTCTGATAGTATTCGAAGCTCTAGACTTCATTTGTAAATCTGTATCTATATTTTGTAGTTCACTTTTTTCGATTCCTGTACTCCTATTTCTTTTACATTTGTATGCCCTTCATGTAACAATTGATTATCATTTAATTTTAAAATATGTTCTCTGTTCCTCCTGTAATTTGATCCGTCTTCATTTGCAAACCTGATTCTGGTGTTGTTCTGTAATGGAGCAATCCAACATAGGGATCAGATTTACTTTCTAAACACTTTGCCAGAATCTTTTTAATCGTCTGAATTGAGCGCTCAGCCATTCCGTTTGACTTGGGCAAATATGGACTGGATGTCGAGTGTTCTATTTTCCAATCCTGACAAAACGTTTTGAATTCTTGTGAATTAAAGGGTGGTCCATTGTCAGAAAGTAAAATTCCAGGCACACCATGTCTAGTAAAAACTGATTTCATTTTTGTGATGACTAGACTGCTTGAATAACTGCTTGATAATATATTAATCTCAATGTATTTAGAAATGAAGTCTACAATTAATAAATACGTTTGTTTCTTGAATTCAAACAAATCACATCCTAATTTGTACCAGGGTATATTTATAACATTCTTGTTGAGGATTAGCATTTCTGTATTTAATGCAAATCTTGTAGTTAGAAACTACATTAAAAATGTCGTTGTTTATATTTGGCCAATATACTGACTGTCTGGCCAAACCTTGGCTTCTCTTTATGCCTCGATGGCCTTCATGTAAATTTTTAAGAACTGGTTTTCGCAATGCTGTTGGTACCAGAATTTGATTGTTTTTTAAGATTATATCATTAATTAGACGAATGTCATCTTTAATTTTAAAAAATATGGTGCAATTTCAGAATCTATTAACTTTTCATTTTGTGGCCAACCATTCTTATCGTAATTCTTTATATTTTCAAAAACCCTGTCTGCTTTTTGTTCTTCTCTAATCTCATTAAGTTTTGAGTCTGAAAATGGAAGTTGTGACCGCAATAAATTGCAATGTAATGTCGGGTTTGTTTGCAAGGGGTGCTCGTGATAGCGTATCTGCTATATACAGATATTTTCCTGGTTTGTACTGGACTGATAGATCGTAACACTGAAGTCGAAGCATGAATCGCTGCAACCTTGCCGGAATCTTATAAAGCGGTTTTTTAAAAAGGGTTACTAAAGGTATATGGTCAGTTTCAACAGTGACTTTCATGTCGTAAACATACTGATGGAACTTAATACAGCCATACAAAATTGCAAACAGCTCCTTTTCAATTTGCGCATAATTGACTTCACAATTAGTTAGAGATGCTGAAGCAGAGGCTATCGGATGTCTGTCGTGCATTATACATGCACCTACCGCAAATTTGGAGGCATCTACTGATTGAACTAGTTGCTTTCCTGTATCAAAGTAAGTAAGAACTGGTGCATCAGTTATAGTTTTTTTTTCAAATTATTTAATTCTTTTTCGTGCCTATCATCCCAGTGCCATTCTACATATTTTCTAAGTAAAGTACGTGAGTTTTTATTATTAGCTGCTAAATTTTCTATAAATGACCGTAAATAGTTTATCCTCCCCATAAATCTTTGTAATTCTTCTATTGACTTTGGTGCACGAATGGCTTTTACGGCTTTTATTTTTTCACTATCAGGACTTACACCATTTTTATCAAAACTGTGACCTACAAACTTTATTTGCGTTAATCCTGTTTTAGATTTTTCTTTGTTAAATTTTAACCCAACAGATTTTGCTCTGTCAAGTACCGCTACTAAGATGCTATAATTCGTTTCAACAGTGTCTGCATATATTAAAAAATCATCAATATAGATAATAAGGATAGATAATAAGATATAACGTACTAAAGAATTTAGAGCCGCTTAGTAGTGCTTTACAGTCCTCAACATTGAGGAAAGGAAAGTGTGGCCTCAGAATAGCTTCATTCAAATGTCGTTGGTTTTTTTAACCAAAACTATTGAATTCACCCATTAAGTTGGTTCAGATACAGGTACTATAACATTTAAATCGATCATTCTTTTTAATTCGTGTTTTAAATCAAGTTGCAATCGAAATGGTATTTTTCTTGGTGGATCAATTACAGGAGGTATTTTTGCATTTAATTTTAATTTACGTTTTTGTTTCAAAAGGCCTAAACCAGTAAAAACTGAAGCATAATTTTAAAAAAATTTATTAGTGCTGTTTATTACATTGACATTTTTAATAAGATTCGTATTCATGGCTGTATTTAAAGCAATAATATTTTTGCCATGCATTTTAAGAACATGAACATTTTCAGAATACTGTTTATCTTGAAATACAAAATCAATTTTTATAACACCGAAATGCTGCAGTTTTTCACCGCTGAAAGTTAATAATTTAATACGTGACTCTTTGACTTTATAATTTAGATTCAAAAATTGTACAATTTCTTCTGAAATAATATTTGTTTGAGCTCCAGTATCTATTTGAAAACTATAATTTTTATTTTTTATCATAACCTTAACTGCCCATTCCTTTGCTTAACTGCTCTTTTGTTGCTTCATACCATTGTCACGTACTGCAACAACTTTGCAATGACATTGCTTAGCTTCGCTGCAATTACCTACTGGTTGAGCGGCTGAGAGCACTTGTAATGATCGAACGAAGAGATTGTCGTAGTCATTATCACTCTGTTCCTCATCATCATCTTCTTGTTATATGTTTTTTACGTCCTTCTTTTTGCCGTTTAGACTATTGTTTGCTACCTGCTTATTAATCTTTTGCAAAGCACATTTTTGCGATATGATTATTTTTGTTACATATGTATATTACAAATCACGCCATATGCAGGGCATTTGTACAAATGAATGTTTCCACATTTTTTGCATTTTTGCTGTGAACCGCTAGAAGATTTCTGCGAAGACCTGTTGTTGCTGGTACTGGCTGCCGATCGTCTACCATATTTTTGTATATCAACGGTACATGCTTCAGAATCAGCGGCACTGACTTGTTGAAGTTGAGTAAAGTTTCCTTTGGCGATTTCTAGGTTTTTTGATATATCCACCTCCCTTTGAAAATTTATGTCACCTTCGCTAAGCAGTCTTTCTTTTATGAAAGATTTTTGCGTTGACAATCCACAGATAAAAATGTCTTTTACCAAGTCTCCACGTAGAGTTTCGAATTTGCAATTAAGACTTAAATTTTTCAACACTGTGACATATTCGTCGATTGAATCATTGGCTTCTTGTTTGTTTCATTGTATTTCACTTCGTAGACATCCAAATTAAATGAGTTGAAAATTAGTAGCGCCTACTAGATATGCGAACAACTCAAAGCCAAGTCATCTAAATTATTTCATAAGCTGACCTGAATTATATTCTTAAATTTGACCAACTATTTGTTGTATCGGACCATGACTTAATTTTCTGTATTGTTGATGTGGTGTTTGAACGTCCTGCAGATGGTGTTGCATTCTTGTATCGTGACTTTCGTTCCTTAGATAACAGTGCCTTGTACTCAGAATTTTCTTCCATTAACTGGAATGAATGTTGGTATTATGCTTCGGTAGACCAAAAGCTCGAGTTTCTCAACAAACATTTAGTTACACTCTTCGAATGTCATGTTTCTATCCGCAAAGCTAATGTTATTAATAAATCCTGCCCATGGTTTAATAAAAAAGTAAGTGTAGTTATAAAAAAACGAAATAAAATGCATGCCAAATGGAGAAGGTCGAATACTGAAACCTCGTGGCGTGCGTATAAAGCTTCACGAAATGAAGCAACTGTTATCATTAGACAGGCAAGGAGATGGTATAGTCAACAAAAACTGAATCCTTATCTGCCATCAAAAGAACTTTTGAGACATCTGAAAAAGTTGCACATACATGGTAACAGTAATGTGCAGTGTAATATTGCCCCTGATGTACTAAACGACTTTTGGATACACTTTGGGTACACTTACCCACATAATCAATTATTGCATCTCCAGTGGCTGTTTTCCAGATACTTGGAAAAAGGCAATTATTTTCCCTATTCCTAAAAAAACTCTTCCGTGCAACCCTGGTGACTATAGACCCTTTAGCACTTTGCCAGCATTTTCTAAAGTGTGTGAATCTTTGATGGCTAAACAAATTGCTATGGACATTAATAAAACTAGCTTGCTGTCACAGTCTGGTTTTAGACCCAAACACAGTTGTGCCTCTGCTATGGTAACACTTTTAGATTATATTATAATCCCTTACGATAATGGAGACCTAACTATGCTTTGCCTCTTAGACTTTTCCAAGGCGTTTGATTCTGTAGACCATTCTCTGTTATGTTGGAAACTCAGGCACTTCTTTGCATTTTAGGATAGTTCGTTAAAACTCTTATCCAGCTATCTTCATGGCAGAGTGCAGCGCGTTAAATGTGAGAACGTCAAATCACGGTTCAGAGATATGAAGGCAGGTGTTCCTCAGGGTTCCATCCTTGGTCCTCTTTTGTTTAGTATGTTTGTAAATGATGTTTTCTCGGTGTGTAAATATGTTAACGTCCACGCGTATGCTGATGATATTCAGTTATACCTCTCAAGCCGCATTGGTCTCGTTGCAGATTTATGCTATATAGTTAATAGTGACCTGTCTTCAATTTTATACTGGGCGAAGAAGAATAGTTTATGTTTAAATGCTGCTAAGTCTTTCGTCATGCAAACATGTATGGTTCTTCCACGCTCATGATAACTGAAAAAATTCGTTACTTTGACTTTATTATAACTAATAATTTAAGCTGTTGTGACCATCTTAATAAAGTGCTAAGTAATGTTTACTTAATCTTGCGAAGGCTCAGAATCTCTGCCAGAGGAAACACGACGCAAACTTGCTATGCAGCTAATTCTGCCACATTTTACTTACTCTGAATTAGTCTATAGCAAACTTGATTCAAGGTCGATAAACAAAATGAATGTATCATTCAATAACGTAACACGTTATGTACATATATGGCATCGGACGATATGATCACATATCGCCATGGCGGGAAAAAATTCTGGGCTGCAGCATTATTAATTACTTAGCAGCGAGAAACTGTATTTTTATGCATAAACTGTTGACATGGAAAACCCCTCAGTATATGTATGAAAAACTTAAGCTAACGAAATCACAGCGGCATAACCGCTTGGTCGTACCTAAATATAATTCTCTTGCCTCTGAGCGACTGTTTTTCATCAGCGCTGTTAGACTGTGAAACTCGATTCCGGAAACCGTCAAAACTGGACTGAATAGAATAAACTTCAAAAAGATAATACTTGATTACTTTTGTACATCGAACGTGTCGTTTGACATCTGACTTCAAATAATCCTGGCGTTGATCTCTTTACTATCTACTCTCTATTCTTAATTTTACGCACTTCTCTCGTTTGTTTCTTTTTCAATAAATTAATGTTATAATACCAAATAGTTTTAATTATTGTTATAATATATGTGTTTTTGTATTTATATTGAAATTATGTCTGTGTATGAATATAAGTAAGTGCTTTCTGATGTACATATAAAAGACTCAATAGTCTTAGTTGTAAAAAATATTAATAATATAATACTAGTCTGTTCCGACATAGTAGGTCTGCTTAACAGTTTAATGTAAAGTTGTCGTTTGGAATTCTATTGTGACAATTGAGTCTAAAAAAACACTTCGCTAAGTGTTCCTTATAGCGTGCTAACTTGGCCTGAACTTCCCCGAGATCACACGTATGAACCGAACTATATGCAATCACCAGTAATAAAATATTATTATATGCTGTAAAAAGCGAGTATTTAAATTTTTTTAGCTTATTAGCGTTTGTTGAAATTGGGCGATTGTGTAAAATTCGCTTTGTAACTTTAGTAAAATCTGCTAGGTATTGTTTAAATCGTATTCGTTCATAACCACGTAATCTCGAAGCAGTTGAGAGCAAAATTTACGAAAAAATTACCGTTCGCCAGACAATACCAAAATGCAAAAAGGCGTGGAAAAGAGATTTTAGAAATTTAAAAAAAAATTTTTAATACTTATATGAATTTTCAGACATAGGTCATCGGCTGAAATAGGCATGCAGATAGAGCTTTCATGCAAAAAGAATTTTACCACTTGCAGGTCACAACAAACTGTTCGGTTGTATGTCAAAAACAATTTTAGTTAAGACTTTTTTCAAAAGTTGATTATATAGTACAAAAGTAATAAAAAGAAGTATCGAGTAGTATATAACATATCCAAAGGTAATTACAGTAGTATATATCAGAAAGGTAATTATAAGAGTTTATATCTTTAAGCAGAAGTGTCTGTAGGTGTTTCTCACGGTTTCACCTTGCTGTGATCGCTACCGCTGCTACTGATATTTGCTCGCTGCTGCTGCTACCGTTGCTACTGTTGTTTGTTCGCTGCTGCTACTGTTGCTAATGCTGTTTGCTCGCTGCTGCTGCTACTGTTGCTACTACTGTGTGCTCGCTGCTGCTGCTACCGTTGATACTGCTGTTTGCTCGCTACTGCTGCTACCGTTGCTACTGCTGTTTGCTTGCTGCTGCTGCTACCGTTGCTACTGCTGTTTGCTCGCTGCTGCTGCTACCGTTGCCGCGTCATGGCGTGGCAAAAATGGCCGTTATGTGGCGTGATTGCACCTAGCGGATTTCAGCTGCTCATACAAAACTGTCCCTCTAGTTTTTCCAAAATATGGTATTCGTTGTTCCTTTTTTTTTGTTTAAACATGTTTTATAGGTTTAAACAATTTGGTTTTCGGTTTTCCTTTCGTTTTTGTTTTAATTATTTTGAAAAATAATCAAAAATTTTAGTTTATTTTGTTCTTGTGAAATTCAACTTTTTTCCTATTTTTCCACCAATTTTATATAAATTTTTTTGGATTTTAAATTTGTTTTTTTTTATAATTTTTTAATTATTATTTTTGTCCCACGTAGGTCGTCGGATGCAAGGTCGCCATGTGGCGTTACCTTAACAAGGTAGGTTATTTTATTAAAAAATTTAAATGATGAATCTTGTTTAATTTTAAATGCAATTAAAATATTTATTCGCGATACTGCGGATTTGGTGTCTCTTGCGTTTTACAAAAGAAAATGGAATGAATGATACCCGAGGGGGCTTCTATCATCTTCGTCATATATTATAAATTCTTTTTGCTTAAAGTTTGCTGCGGTTGCTTAATTGTAGACTTTCGATTGTAATAGTGTTTAGGGTTGCATTTATGAGCTGGTTAAGGGTATTCATACCCTGTGCCATTACACCATATCAAATTTCACTAAATTTTCTCTGATAGATACCGAAAAAATAAAGTTTTTGTATTTTTCAAAACTTCCCTCTTACGCTAGATAAGCATGGTTTTAGTCCGATTTCAAAATTTTTTCACCATAATAACAGCGATACTAAGGAATAATGCCCACCAACGATACCTTACACCGTTATTGAGATACAGAACTTTTTGCTTAAGTGGGCGTGGCAACGCCTACTTTTAACAATTTCATAAATACTTAATTTCTCAGTTTAAAATCACTCCAAATATCAAATTTCACGCAATTTGCGTTTTCCAAAACTTCCGTTATATAGGAGGTGGGCGTGGTTATTGGCCAAAGAGCAATCTAAGTACCAAATTTCATTAAGATATCTAAATTTTTCAATCTATTGTAACCACGGACAGACGGACGGACGGACGTATAGACAGACAGTCAGGGCTTAACTGATACATTTTTTTCATTCTGATAATTTTAGTATATGTATATATGTCTATATATATCTCGATTATTTTTCGCTGTTACAAACAGCCGTTATACGAACAAAGTTAATATACCTTGTGTAAGTTAAACAATTTGGTTTGTTAGCAAATTATTATATTTTATTCCTCCTACTATGTTTGAGTAGCCGGTGTGATCAACAGTTAAAGTCGCTTGTCCGCCAAAGAGTGATATTTTGTGGTTGTGAAATAATGAGGCTAACCAAAATTATGTAAAACTATTACATGTTTTTTCTTATTGCTATTGTGGGACAACACAACTTACCCTATTCTCTTACTCTTGTTGTCATTGCGCTGCCGCTACAGTTGCTGCTAACGCCTCTGCCACCGCCGCAGTTGGTATGTTGCTATCTCATGTGAACTATTGGTGGCTTTATTATTGTTATTGTCATGCTCCAAACAGCAGACTTGCCGTCAGCATTTCTTGTGGGAAAATATGTTTAAGCAGCTGCCCTTGCCATTGATGCAGCTTGTCGTTACATATTCATACTTGAAAATTAGCTGGAATGAAGAGCGTAAATTTTTCTTGGGATTGCAAGCCCAGGCAAATGAGCACGTAGTTGGTGTTAACTTGTACAAGTACGCTCGGGTATAAAAATTGTACTTTTTTTTAGGAGGCATCACAGTTTCTTTCTTAGGAAGCCAATATTGCTGAACAAGAGCGGAACACTGTCAACGTGCAAAACCTCTTATAATTACACCATAGTAATATAAATGTACGTCTATTTAAATTACCACCGCGCCACCGGAACAAATAGAAAAGCCGAGGTTGAGTGGTAGAATGAACTTATAAATTTTATTGTCATTTCCCTTTTATACAAATTTTGCTTACTTGCTACAGTTACTTCTACAACTACATAACTATGTACTTAATTATAAGTAAAGGCAAAAATTGGGGAACTCAATTGTTGTTGGAATTCGAATTTGGAATTACATATTGACTGCTAACGTTGCAGTTTTAGGCACTGCAACTTGGTGTGGCTTATTTACTTTGCTTTGAACTACCTATTGCTTAATTCCTCGCATTAAGGTGAATTATGCTGATAATGCAATTTTAGGCAATGCAGTTTTGGTTCACAGCGGATTCACATTGCGTCGGCACGGCTTCCGGTTGAAGTGGGTGCTTGCGAAATGTGAAGTCGTTGTTGTTGTTCTCATTTTACAAAAAGTGCAGACTTTATTGTTTATTGACTTTATGCAATGCTGCAATTTGTTTATTGTGCTAACTCCCCCCTTCTTAAGCATCAGCGTCCCGCTGATAAAATTTTATTGATTTACTGAAACTTGTGGGTAATATATTATTTGAGGAATGAAACATGATTTTTTATTGTTGTTTTGTTGTTTGTGTACGGCATATAAAACAAAGGAAAGAGCTATTGCAATAAGAATGGCTGCGACGCTTGTGCCTGTCGAAAAATTGTTTATTGATGACATATGTTGTAATTTATTTACATTGGTTAAATGAAGTTGGTGCAGATAATTCAGATCAAGTTTAACTTCATTTTCCGTTAAATTGTTTTGAAGTATTGGAGGTAAGATTTGGTATGAGCTAGTTTGCCAGTTTGTGTAACTCATATCGTTAAGAGCTATGGTTTCATTTAAGAAGTCTATTACAAACGTTCCATTCAATTTAATGGATTTCGTACCGTAACTGAGGTTTCCTACAAAATTCGAAACGAAAAGTGTTCCTTCTGTAATTAATTCGATGATGGGTTTATTTTCGTATTCATAATCGCAGACAGACAGTCAGGGCTTAACTGATACATTTTTTTCATTCTGATAATTTTAGTATATGTATATATGTCTATATATATCTCGATTATTTTTCGCTGTTACAAACAGCCGTTATACGAACAAAGTTAATATACCTTGTGTAAGTTAAACAATTTGGTTTGTTAGCAAATTATTATATTTTATTCCTCCTACTATGTTTGAGTAGCCGGTGTGATCAACAGTTAAAGTCGCTTGTCCGCCAAAGAGTGATATTTTGTGGTTGTGAAATAATGAGGCTAACCAAAATTATGTAAAACTATTACATGTTTTTTCTTATTGCTATTGTGGGACAACACAACTTACCCTATTCTCTTACTCTTGTTGTCATTGCGCTGCCGCTACAGTTGCTGCTAACGCCTCTGCCACCGCCGCAGTTGGTATGTTGCTATCTCATGTGAACTATTGGTGGCTTTATTATTGTTATTGTCATGCTCCAAACAGCAGACTTGCCGTCAGCATTTCTTGTGGGAAAATATGTTTAAGCAGCTGCCCTTGCCATTGATGCAGCTTGTCGTTACATATTCATACTTGAAAATTAGCTGGAATGAAGAGCGTAAATTTTTCTTGGGATTGCAAGCCCAGGCAAATGAGCACGTAGTTGGTGTTAACTTGTACAAGTACGCTCGGGTATAAAAATTGTACTTTTTTTTAGGAGGCATCACAGTTTCTTTCTTAGGAAGCCAATATTGCTGAACAAGAGCGGAACACTGTCAACGTGCAAAACCTCTTATAATTACACCATAGTAATATAAATGTACGTCTATTTAAATTACCACCGCGCCACCGGAACAAATAGAAAAGCCGAGGTTGAGTGGTAGAATGAACTTATAAATTTTATTGTCATTTCCCTTTTATACAAATTTTGCTTACTTGCTACAGTTACTTCTACAACTACATAACTATGTACTTAATTATAAGTAAAGGCAAAAATTGGGGAACTCAATTGTTGTTGGAATTCGAATTTGGAATTACATATTGACTGCTAACGTTGCAGTTTTAGGCACTGCAACTTGGTGTGGCTTATTTACTTTGCTTTGAACTACCTATTGCTTAATTCCTCGCATTAAGGTGAATTATGCTGATAATGCAATTTTAGGCAATGCAGTTTTGGTTCACAGCGGATTCACATTGCGTCGGCACGGCTTCCGGTTGAAGTGGGTGCTTGCGAAATGTGAAGTCGTTGTTGTTGTTCTCATTTTACAAAAAGTGCAGACTTTATTGTTTATTGACTTTATGCAATGCTGCAATTTGTTTATTGTGCTAACTCCCCCCTTCTTAAGCATCAGCGTCCCGCTGATAAAATTTTATTGATTTACTGAAACTTGTGGGTAATATATTATTTGAGGAATGAAACATGATTTTTTATTGTTGTTTTGTTGTTTGTGTACGGCATATAAAACAAAGGAAAGAGCTATTGCAATAAGAATGGCTGCGACGCTTGTGCCTGTCGAAAAATTGTTTATTGATGACATATGTTGTAATTTATTTACATTGGTTAAATGAAGTTGGTGCAGATAATTCAGATCAAGTTTAACTTCATTTTCCGTTAAATTGTTTTGAAGTATTGGAGGTAAGATTTGGTATGAGCTAGTTTGCCAGTTTGTGTAACTCATATCGTTAAGAGCTATGGTTTCATTTAAGAAGTCTATTACAAACGTTCCATTCAATTTAATGGATTTCGTACCGTAACTGAGGTTTCCTACAAAATTCGAAACGAAAAGTGTTCCTTCTGTAATTAATTCGATGATGGGTTTATTTTCGTATTCATAATCGCAAGTTGCTTTTCCTCCGCTAAGAACTTTTGTAATGCAATGGTTTTTTCCTAATTTTTGGAGCTGACTTTTTTTACAAATTGTGGTTTCGTCAATTAGTATGCAATTTCCTATAACTCCGTATTTCTCTTCTTGCGATATAAAAAGATTGGAAAATTCTAAGTAAATTCGTTTATTATTTTTAATGGTTGAACGAATAATTATATTGTTAAATACGGTATCCTCTGTTTGGGGTAGTGAAATTACGTATAGAAGGAGCGAATTTTTTATTATCATTGAAGGTTCGGCGTATTGGAGCGCTTGTAGTTCATTTTTGAAGGGTAATGTCTCGGTTTGTGTGAGAACACTGGCGATATCCGTTTTACTTAGGAGTTGTGAATGAATGATTCCCCGTTTGGCCAGCTGAGCTGCCATTACAATTTTCAAAATTTCGTCTTTAATTATTCCTAGCTTATTAAATAGTTGCTGCTCGAATAGCTGCTTATCATCCTTATCTAGTTCATCTATAATTCTATTGTATCCGCTTAAAATTCTACTACCTGTCTTTAAAAGATATTCATTTATTTTATACTGTTTGTTGTTGTTGTCCGTTAGTTTATGTGTTTGTGAAACGATTTGGTCCCAGTCAGTTGCGTCGGGATTTCCAGCTAACCATTTCCACGCGGATCCTATCCAGTTAATAGATCGTTTGTGCATGGTAACATTTTTGGTTCGTAATTGGTCCAGTAAATTGTCTATTTCTGAAAGCTGATGCTCCAGTTGAGGTAAAAAGGTACTTGTTTTGCTGATGTGGTGTACGATTAGTCTCATGTCGTCTACTACCTTCTCGTATTCGTCCAAGTCTATAGTATGTATAATTTTGTACGTTCCTTTCCTTATTTTTCCAAGTCCTATTTTGATCGTAACCAGTGGGTTATTGTATTCGTAAGTGTCTACTGTCGCAGTTTTCCAGTATGGTAAAAGCCTAGGAGGTAAATGTTTGTTAGTTTTTCAAATGCGATTTATGAACCTTTCTATTGTCTTTAGTAGTTATTGTGACGTTATTATTTTTAGCAACAGTTTCCTTTTTAAAAATGGGTTTAGTTTTACCTTTAATCAGTTTTTTTTTTTATAGATAGTATCACCTGGTTCGTAACTCTTTATTTTTGATCTCCTTTTGTTATGACTGTTCAACATATTTTTTTGATTTCTGGCTATTTCATTTCGTAGGTCAGAATTAACTATTTCCCTAAAGTTTGTTAAGTCTTGGTAAATCATTCTTTGAGTTCTTCCAAAGAAAACGTCGGCTGGCTTTCTTTTTGTAACTGAATGTATTGTGTTATTGTATCTGTCAACTGCAATGTTGATAATTTCCTTGATAGAGTAATCAGGGTATTCTGCCTGCAGGCATCTGGTCATTTCGATAATAGTGGAATGCACTCGTTCTATTGCACCATTAACTTCACTCTTCTGAGGTGGCGCTAAATAGATCTCAATCCCTAATCCTTCCAGATAGTTTAATGTTATTGGGCTTATAAAGCTGCCTTCATTGTCCATGACCAAGGTCTTTGGTACAGTGAAATAATGAAGAAGCTTTATTAGTTTATCCCTAATATGCAGTACCGATTTATTTTTAATTTTGAAAAATTTTACAAATTTGGAGTATTTGCCAATACACGTAATAAATTTTTCACCGGACATTTCCATAATGTCGATATGCAAAATTTCTGTCGGGTACGAAGGTATGGGTGTTGCCTGTAACTTGGGCTTTTGTGGATTTCGGTCGTACTTATTACATCCACAAATTTCGCATGACTTAGTATACTTTTTAATAAGTTTAGTCATTTGCGGAAAGTAGTATTTCTCAAGTATCTGGTCTTTGTTTTCTCTATCGTTCCGATGAGCTCGTTTGTGTTCTTGTTCTATAATTTTAAATTTAACTTCTTCATCGGGGATATCGGTAACAACTTTCTGCGTGATCCTGATACGGAATTGTGAGAAATATTCTTGATAAACTTGCTGTAATAGCGAAATATATTTTTCTGGAATTTTTATTCCATTGATTATATTTGGGTTAAGAACGCTTTTTAAGATTCTTACTAATTTTTCCTTATCGTAGCTTTCGCTTTTAATGCGGTGTCTGTGGTACCTTGGGTGCGGCTCCTCGTGAGAAATTTCTTCCTTCCCCTCTTGGAATATAATCTGATTTTTGAATACGTTTAGCGGTGCTTCACAACGAGGAATGAGCTTTGAGCTATCCTCCTCAGCACTATGTTGTGAATTGTCATCCGAAGATGTAAACGTATTAATTTCTATTGGTAACCGTGATAATGCGTCGGCGACTACATTCGTTTTTCCCGGTTTGTAAATAAGTTTATAAATGTATTCTTCTATCCTTGCTTTCCACCTTTTGAGTTTGGCATTATTATTAATGTTACTTAATGCAAACGTCAATGGCTGGTGGTCAGTGAGAATTCTTATTTCCTTAGCTCCATATAAGTAGGTTCTTAATTTATCAAGGGACCATACTATGGCGAGCATTTCTTTCTCAATTGTTGAGTAGTTTCCCTCGGTTTTGTTGAGTGATCTAGATATGTAAGTTATGGGTCTATCTTTACCGATTTCGCCCTGGGAAAGGACTGCTGCAATTGCAGTGTTGGATGCGTCCGCTGTCAAAATAAAGGATTTATTGAAATCTGGGAAGGCCAGAATTTCAGAGGACATAAGTAAGATTTTTATGTCGTTAAAAGATTTTAAGCTTTCTTCTGTTAGCGAAATTTTTATTTTTTTGGATTGACTTGCTTTTATTTGCGCATTTTCGCCTCTAGTTAAGTTTGTAAGTGGCTTGGCAAGTTTCGCAAAGTCTTTTATAAATCTCCTATAGTATGACGCCAAACCTAGAAAGCTTTTTAATTCCTTAAGGTTAGCGGGTGCAGGGATATTTTTAATAGCGGATATTTTTTCAGGGTCTGGCAAAATGCCTTTTCCTGTGACGATATGGCCTAAAAATTCCACTTTCGTCCTGAAAAATTTAGACTTTTCCAGATTAACCTTTAAATTTGCTTTATATAAGAGAGCGAATACATCTTCAATATTCTTAAGATGTTCTTCTTTTGTTTTCCCCATTATTATAATATCATCGATATATACGTAACATGATTTCCCTATGATGGGTTTGAGAACGTCATTTATCATTCTCTGAAAAATGGAAGGGACATTTTTAAGGCCAAACGGCAACCTAGTAAATTCGTATTTACCATTGGCCGTTGAAAAGGCTGTTTTTTCTATGTCCCTTTCCTTCATCCTGATTTGGTGGAATCCGGATGTATGGTCGAGCGTAGTAAAATACTTACATTCGCCTAAGCTTGCAAGAGTGTTGTTTATATCAGGTATTGGGTAAGAGTCAGGTATCGTTATTGCATTCAGACGTTTAAAATCGATAACAATTCTGTACTTCTTTTCTCCTGAAGGACCTGATTTTTTTGATACAATCCACAATGGGGAGTTGTACGGGCTTTTTGATGGCCTTATTACACCATTGTTTAAAAGTTCTGTTATCTGTCTTTCTACCTCACCCCGAAGGTTGGTTGGGTAAGGATATGATTTTGTATAAATCGGTTCTTCACTGGTTGTCCTTATTTCCGCTAGTACGGATGTGTCGATTGTCCCACTATCGGAGACTGGACCGAAGAGTTCCGAATATTTGTTTATCATTTCCTCAACCTCATGTTGGTAAAGGGTTTCTTGAATGTTATTTACCTGTTTAGACATCTTTTGTTTTAGTGGCAGAACCACATCTTCGAGTGTTAAGGTGTAATTTTTCCTGTTTGTTATTGCTCCTAATTCTTTGAGGGTATCATCACCAATGATACCATCGAAGGATTTTAAATTGGGTAATATAAAGAAATCAAAATTATTTTTGATACTTATACTTTTAAAAAATGGTCCACGTAATTTATGGGTTATTTCTACTTGACCCGCAGCTGATTGGACTTTAAAAGGACATTTAAGTTTACTGGGATTTTTTGAAATTTTTTCGCACACAAAGTTTTTATTAGCTCCTGTGTCTATAAGGAACTTTAAAATATCACCATTTTTTAAGGTGAGTTCTAGATAGGGTAAACTAGATAGGCGTCTGTCATAAAATTTATTTCCTCGCTCTCTCCACCTTCTGTGGATTCCTGGTCCTCTGTTTGAACGTTAAATATTTTTGGGTTTTTCTTAGGGATATTTGAAGAATTGCTGGCTGGCCTTACAGCAGGCGTATTCTCTGGTCGATTCATGTAATTGATTTTCCGAGAATGTATCGAGGGATCTACCTCCATCGGAACCGGAGGTTTGGGTTGGGTTGGTCTGGATGGAGGCTGCGCTGGCCTCTGAACGTTCCCATTGTAAATTTGGTTCTTTTCAACAGAGTTTAACTCCCTAGGTGCAATTGTTTGCTTAGGTTTTAGTTGGGTTTTTTGCGCTTGATTCGAGCTACCTGTATTTTTTGGGTAGATTGAATAGTTCCTGAAATTAAGGTTTTGAATTTCGAGGCAGGAAGCGTATGCTTCCGGTAGGTTACTTGGTCGTTGGATCATAAGCACCCTAGACAACTCACCGTTTACACCTCTTATAAATATGTCTACGGCCCTATTCCTATAGGTTTCCACAAGTGCAGCACTTGCTTCCATTGAATAGTTCTGGCCTTTAATTTTATTTATGATAAGGGACAATTGGTGGTTGACCCTGGCATAGAATTGCTCTATGCTATAGTTCTTCTGTGAGGAACCTAACTCGTGCTCGAGTGTTCTAAGATCTCGCTTATCTGCGTAATGCAGGGACAAGCACGTCTTTATTTGTCCCCAGTCATCATGAAAAATGTTATAGGAAATCAAGGCGGTGTCCGCAGGACCTCTGACCTTTTGCCTTATATGCCGTAGGATAGCTCTGTATATCGGTTTATTTCTGACTACGTCATAGTCCTGCAATATGGATTCAACGCTATGAATCCAGGACATATATTGGACAGGGTCGCCTTCGAATGTCTGGAGGTTTTTTACGCTGTCGGGCAACCTACTGATTTCATGTAAATCTGTTTCCGTTAAGCAGATAGGGGTTTCCTGAATATTACTCTCATTGTGTGGACTAAACCTGGCCTCTAGTTGAGTAATCCTACTGTTCATTACTTTCATTTGTTCGATTTGTGCATTTACTGCACCGGTTAGTTGAGTTATTGCCTCCTGCATTTCCATTTCGAAAAAAAATTTCCTATTTGAGTTCCATGCAATTTTAAAATATATTTTTTATTAGTAATTATTTGGATTTCAAAAATTTTGATAAAAAGGAAAAAAAATATTACTTTTCTCTTTGTGGTATGCAATACAATAACTTAAATAAAGAATTATTTTAGTCAGGTTTTGCCGGGTACGCACTTTTAGTATCTTTCAGTGGGTAGGGAATATCTCCTTTTTTCTCACTGAGTTTGTTTTAGTTGAAAATGTTTTATTCAGGATTTCACTGATTTTAAATGATGATTATTAAGGATCTTCCTTCACTGATTTTATTTTTCCTCAGTTCAAAATGTTTATTAAGGATCTTCCTTCACTTATTTCTTTCAGTTCAAAATGTTTATCAAGGATCTTCCTTTTAACTTCAACTGATTTTAATTTTTTCTCAGTTTAAAATGTTTATTAAGGATCTTCCTTTACTTATTTTTTCAGTTCAAAATGTTTATCAAGGATCTTCCTTTTAGCTTCAACTGATTTTAATTTTTTCTCAGTTTAATAAGGATCTTCCATTTTAACTTCACTGTTTCACTACGTGCGCTCTTTCACTTTCGGGCGCCAATTACCGCCGCGCCACCGGAACCAATAGAAAAGCCGAGGTTGAGTGGTAGAATGAACTTATAAATTTTATTGTCATTTCCCTTTTATACAAATTTTGCTTACTTGCTACAGTTACTTCTACAACTACATAACTATGTACTTAATTATAAGTAAAGGCAAAAATTGGGGAACTCAATTGTTGTTGGAATTCGAATTTGGAATTACATATTGACTGCTAACGTTGCAGTTTTAGGCACTGCAACTTGGTGTGGCTTATTTACTTTGCTTTGAACTACCTATTGCTTAATTCCTCGCATTAAGGTGAATTATGCTGATAATGCAATTTTAGGCAATGCAGTTTTGGTTCACAGCGGATTCACATTGCGTCGGCACGGCTTCCGGTTGAAGTTGGTGCTTGCGAAATGTGAAGTCGTTGTTGTTGTTCTTATTTTACAAAAAGTTCAGACTTTATTGTTTATTGACTTTATGCAATGCTGCAATTTGTTTATTGTGCTAACTTTTATGTACATACGTCCATTTGTGGTATAATATAAAGACGCACACCACAAATGGTAGGAGAAGCTCGGCCAAACACTGAGCTATATAGCGAAAGTGCCAAAATTATATTATATATTTATGTAAACTAAAATATAGACTGAAAAGTCAAATGAAAAATGTTGTTTTGGAAATTGTTACATTAATCCATTCCATTTTTTGTTTTTTTACAAATTGACATCAATCTAAGTATAACCGGCGCCTATATTAAGAACTTTCCCTTTTTTTACTTTTTTATTACATATTATGTCGACTTAAACCAGCAAAGTTTATTCAATTATTATCTCAGTGCTTACTAACAAATTTAAAATGTTTTTATTTAATTTGAAGAAACTTGATTTCATATTCAAGGCAATTGGATATTTTAAAAGACAGCTTATTGTGTCAGAAAAACTCATTTATAATTTTTCAAACCGCATACATACAATGTATCAGATCTAAATAAAAAATATATTTATATCACACCATTTTCGTGCATTGAAAAATATATTTTTCATACCGTAGGTAAGTATGTTGAAGTACCTTTCATTTCTATGGGGTATCTGATGCTCTATTTTGTCATGTTCTTTTTCAGATAGAAACATCCAATCCAAAGCTAATACTATTACTTTAAACTCCTTTTATTTATAAGAAATTAACGGTTTGTTCGTTACTAAGCCAAATATAGTATATATTTGACAATGGAATATTTTTGATTTGGCTTAACTGTCATCGCATAGCTAAGAAACCATAATTTTTATAGTTAAAATTTATTAAAAAACTCACAAAATTAAAATTGATCTCTGTAAAGAATGTCATAAGTATGAAGAAGATATCAATTATTTTCTTCTACGAATAATTTAAGACTTTGACAATTATTTTGGGTTCCTTTTTAAGTAATTTAAATTTAGGTATTTTGACTGTTAAATGTTAGTAATCCCCCATTGGCAAAATCGATTACTACATGTATCTTTTAAGATATCGGTAAGCTGACTTAATTTCGAGTATTTCCTAGGCATTTAGCAAAAGCATTCATGCGCATTAATGTGACATATGCGATTTAAATGTGTATGAATATATGTACTCGTACAACTCTCGATGTATTTTTATAAGCGTTAGCTCATGAAAAACAATACCATACTTTCCTTCGCATTTAAGAATAAATATAATAATTTGAGCACAAAGCTTAGTATTTGGCAATGAATGAAGCAAGTATATTACGCGCTAATAGTTTTAAATATATATTTTTGTTATTAGTTCTTTTTACTTGCAAAATTAACTCTGATGACAAAAATATTAACAAACTTCTTAATAATCAAGTAATTGTAAGCCGTCAAATAATGTGCGTTTTGGAAAAGAGTCCTTGTGATCAATTAGGAAGGCAATTAAAAGGTGAGTCGTGGAAGAGAAAGACCAAGCGGAAATAATTAATATAAATTATATATGAGCCGCATATGGTCGTTCGTACCCGTCTGCTTACCTGATGAAAATAATGTTTAAAACACAAAACAATAAAAAAGATGTATTGCAAAAAGGTTGTCTGAAACATTACAGTCATACATAGTTATTTTTAACTTAATTTTTTTTAAATAATTAGTTTTCCACTTGGCAAATCAATTGGTTACCTAACGAAAGATTTGCGTACTTTTTCTGCTCCGTGATGTGAAGTATTAAAAGGTGATACAATCGGAGTAATTTGTATATTTGTATGTTTGTATATATGTATGTATAATATATACATTGTATATACATATGCATAATACGAGTATATAATGAAAATAAGTTTTCTGCAGTCGAAATAATATGGGGATGTCTGCGACAATTTTTTTTTTAATTTTCGGGATATTGACCTACGTATTGATACAATTTTGTTAAGGTAAAGCCGACATCCAGAATCTGGACTTAAAGGATAGCCTCTGGTCGGAAAATATTAGCTTGTGTGAATTGGCGACATTTCGCTACGTTGCCTCAGCCGATGGTTAATTTGCACAAGTCTCCAAGTGTGTATAAGGAATATTAAAGTAAAAAGATCAAATTTTTAAGATTTTAATTTAAAAAACATTCAATGGTTTCAATCAGAGCTTCCAAATAACAGTTAACCAGAAAAAATCATTTCGATTTATCACTTGGCATTGCATTTGCGCTATGGTGAAAACATTTTCACTATACGATATGTATATGAGATAGAGGTGTCAATTTAGGACATTTTGTTATTATTTTTTTCGAGATCTGTAAACAAAATCCGGGACAATCCCGGGACCCGAAATTTCACGAACTTTTGATTCGTAATTTTTAATTTGTCTGTAATCGTTGTATTATATAATTATACAAAATAACATTAATATAACAAAGAAGAACGATTTGTTGTAATTCATGTATGTATTTATTGGTATTTTCAAGAACAAAAAAGGAATAAACGTAAATACAAAATATTTATACTTCAATTGCAAATATAGATATTTGGTACAGAAGCAAATGCAACTACATAAATTAAAATTATTTTTAATCACTGTTTGATACCAATATCAAATATTACTATATTACTATTCAGTAAAAAAAGAAATACATACATCTAGTAAAAATTAAATACATCACCCATTCCATTTTGAGCGTGGGAGAATTACTTCTTATTTATTTCAAAATTCAGTCTTAAAGATATTAGAGCCTTAAATGTGTTATCGTCAAACGTGGACCTAAATTTGTTATATGTATATTAAACCTGCAGTGGAGAAGCACTGCTCCGCCTCAACACCTGTTGGTTGGTTTGTCGACAAAAAGTTAAATGCTCTCTCATTACAAAAACAATCAATTTCTTTTACCAAGCCTTCCGATAAATTTTATGCCTTTCGATTATTGGACAATTGCGAGCTGCTCGTTAAAACTTGATGCAATTTATCTTTCTGCCTTACCCACTTCAAGCACCTCGTCGTTAGTTTTATTAAAATCGCTTTCATAATAAGGCTGATTTTCTACTCGAGAAGGATACTCGCTTATCTTAAATCATTTGAGGTTTAGTTTTGTTTCCAAAATATGAATATTGTGGACTCTCTAAAGGCTTTGTTTTGCTCTTGAAAGGGACATTTTTATGAATGATACAATACTTAAATAAAAAATGGCTATTAAATTAACTGTTTTCTGCAATTCTTAGATTTGAATAGACTTATCCCGGGATATGACATGCTTGATATGTGCTTGCCTTTAGGGTCTGCTACTGAGAGTTATGTTTGTGGTGAAATAATATCTCACGTTTGGTGAGAAGAACAATCGTGATTTATTTTTAAGGGCCGTTTTTCAACTGTTATTTGTTTAGCGGTTCGAATTGTGGTTAAAGTATGTTTAGTAAAGACTATAAACACTCAGTATCAATGTACAAAATAATTGGTTTATTTATAAAAATTACTATTTATTCATATTAAATTAAGAGGCATTGATTCGAGCTGACAAGCTTTTTTGCCAGCTGGTGCGAAAAATTAAAACGAATTGACTACGTTGACTGAAGCCTTCGAAAAAAAGAGTGAAGTTTATTTTACTTTGCCTAATTTATATGCCTTCGCTTATGCATATGTACATATGTATGTATGAAAAAATGTTAAGCATTGAACAAGTGCTTAGTATGTATGTACCAGGTACTTCTATAAGCTTACAAACTAATATTTGTTACAGTTATCGGTTCACTTAATGCGACATACTTATATATTTGTATTCATACTTGTACATATGTACACACGTAGGCGTAAATAATTGTGCATGATACTTATGTGCATATGTACATACTGCACTGCAGATATACAAATTTGATGACAATAGATGAGCTAGAGTTGAATGCGGCGAATGAAGTGTGAAGATAAATAAAGGAAGGGTCGACGGAGCAACTACCTTTAACCCTTACTTAGTCATCAATGCTTAACCTTTAACATCCTCCCCCGTTGAAGGACTCTGCCCTTCAATATTTTCGGAAGGCAAAAGTGCAATTTTATTAACTGCTCGCTTAATCACTCCATTATCTGTCCGAATAAGCGCCACTCTAGCCACGTTGTCACTGCCAAGAATTATATCCACCACATGACCAAGTTGCCACCTTAATGGTGGAAGGTTTTCGTCCTTTAACAAGACCATTGCCCCTTCTCGAATGTTCGGGATCTTTGCCTTCCACTTGTTTCTTTCTTGGAGAATAGTTAAGTAATTTGTGCTCCATTTCTTCCAAAACACCTGCTGTATGCAAGTCAAACGTTGCCAACGATCCAATCTACTGGTCTCAATGTCTGTAACATTTGGCTCTGGAAAGCTGGTAAATGGTGCTCCGATCAAGAAGTGCGCCGGAGTTAAAACCTCCAAATCATTAGGATTATCTATAATTGCATAAAGGGGGCGTGAGTTGATTATAGCACATACCTGGCATACAAGCTGTTCGAATGGAAGAGCCGAGCGACCGGCGACACGGTAAAAGTGAAATTTCGCTGCCTTTACCGCTGCTTCCCAAAGCCCGCCAAAATGGGGTAATCAAGGTGGGATAAAGCGCCAATCAATGCCATCGTCAAGACAGTGTCCCTGAACTGCTTGGAGATGGGACGAGGACGAGAAAAGACGTTTTAGCTCTGCTAATTCTTTTTTTGCCCCAACAAAATTTGTAGCATTATCTCACCAGATTGCTTTTGGTCTTCCACGCATCGAAATAAATCGCTTGAGAGCTGCTATAAACGAAGCGGTAGACAAATCACATACCAACTCCAAATGCGTTGCCTTTGTAGCGAAACAAATGAATATACAAATGTATCACTTTACTGGACCCTTGCTGCGCACCTCCGACTTGTAGTAAAAAGGACCACAAAAATCAATGCCCGTTGTGAAGAATGGCCTACATGGCTGCACTCTGTGTTGTGGCAAATCACCCATAATGTGTTCCATTAATTTTGGATTTAGACGAAAGCACCGCAGGCACTTGTTGACGACCCCAGCTACTGTCTTTCGCCCACCAATCGGCCAAAATTGTAAACGAATTGAGGCTGTCAAGCTTTGCGGCCCAGCATGCATACATTTTAGGTGAAAATGTCGAAAAATTGCAATGGTGATGGGATGTTGTTTTGGTGAGATGATTGGGTGGCATGCTTCATAATCGAGAAATGACTTTTCAAGGCGGCCGCCAACCCTTAATAATCCGAAATAATCAAGAAATGGGTTGAGTGAGGACAATGAGCTGGATGGTTCAATACATCGTTTGGTCTTTAAAGTGTTGCTCTCGGTAGCGAAGTGAATCTGTTAGATCAGGCGTAACAAAAACTTTGTTCCAAGTTTTATGTCCTCAGGTGTAAGCGTGCCATACGTCCTCGCTGTTGAGCGATCTTTTCTTGTCATAAATCTCGAGACGTATGCAAAGACTCGTTGCATGGTGTTGAATGAGTTTAGATACTTGCAGCGGAGTGAAAGATCTTCACGATGAATTGTTGCGTCGCCGTTCTGGTGTGTCGGTGAGAAAATCAGGTGACGAGGGCCAATCCTTCTGATCTCCAAGTAGGAAGGAAGGGCCGTGCATCCAAAGCTGAAAACTGAGAAGCTCTCTTGGGGAAGCTCCCCGCGATACGATGTCAGCTGGGTTGAGCGCAGTTGGAATGTGATGCCATAACATTCCTTTCGTTAGCGTCTGTATACGGCTGACCCTGTTCGAAACAAAGATTTTGAAGTTTGAGGACTCCTCCCGCAGCCACGATAACACGACCGTTGAATCGGACCAACAATGTTTGTGGCAGTCAAATATTTCTGTCTGGCTGAGTGATTCCAATACCTCAGCAAGTAGCAATGCTGCGCATAACTCGAGCTCTGGTACGGTGAGAGTCTTTAATGGTGCTACTCTTGATTTTGAGCATAATAGGCTGATTTTGACGTCATCGATTTATTGCGCTCGTATATATACACATGCACCATACGCAGCTAGTCGTATGGTATTAGTACATATCGAGGAAAATGAAAATTTGATACTAATTCTAGTTTACCGCAGAAATCGGTCCAACTCTTGTACAAGTATTGCGGCAAACTTTCGTCCCAGTGAAATCGTAGCTTCCACATGCTTTGTATAAGTATTTTTGCTTGAGTAAGGACCGGAGCGATGAGTCCAAGGGGATCATAAAAGCGAGCTACTGTTGATAATGCAATGCGTTTAGTTACGTGTCTGTGGGTTCTAAAAGGCGCGAATGAAAAAATTAAGTCATCCGATTTTGGATCCCAGTGCCTTCGTAGAGGGCGTACCATCGTTGAACTGTAACAGCGGTTCGCGGTTACATTCAGGCACTCCATCGAGGGATGCCGAATCGTTTGAACACCATTTTCGAAGGACGAAGTTTCCCCTTTTGAAGTAATTGCGTTGTTTGGCGTCGAATTTCAGCCACTTGCTGTACGGTGTCTGCATCAGTGATAAGGTCAAGCGGGAAGTTGGCTTCTTCGTCTGTTGCTAGTTGATGCATAGCTCGAATCGCCAAGAACCCAGCGGGCCGTGTACCATATGTAACCGTGTCGAGCGTGTATGTCTTTAACTCATCTTTGGGATCGTCTCGCCACAGGATGCATTGTAAGTAGTTGTCTGGATGCAAAATGCGTACGCAGCGGTACATCTTACAGATGTCTCCCGCTAAGGCTACCTTGAACATTCGAAAACGCAAAAGTGTGTTGAAAAGTTTAGGCTGAATGATCGGACCAACCATCAGAACATCATTCAAGGAATATCCGCTAGTTGATTTTGCAGAGCCATCGAACACGACTCGCAATTTGGTTGTTGCGGTGTCAGCCTTATGAACGCAATGATGCGGCAGAAAGAAAGTTTTCGTTTCTGGCTCAAGCTTTGCAAATGACATATGCTTCAGCTCGGCATATTCTTGCATGAAGGATGAATACAAAGTTTTAATATCGGGCTTCTGGTGTAGCTTTCTTTCTAAACTTAAGAAACGTTGTTTGGCTTGTGTGTATGAATCAGCAAGAGTATAGCCGCGTTGATTCAATGGTAGTCGTACAGCATACTCACCAGAATCGAGCCGAGTATGATTTTGTTGAAAGTGAAGTTCGCAGTTAATTTCATCCTGTGTTTGAGCAGGTAGCGCTGAGCAGTTCTCGACAATATTATCGAGACTGGCTTCTTCTGCCTCTGGTTGAGAACGAACTGCAACTAAAGCCGAATATTTGTGAAAGTGTAATCCTCCACCCGAAGCGACCCATCCTAGTCTGGTTTTCTGAAAGATTGGAAGGTTCTTAGCCAACTTGATTTGGCCAACGTACATTAATTCGAAGAATATCGATGCACCCAACAAGACATCAATGCGTTGCGATTTATAGAAAAGCGGATCGGCTAGTTTAGTATTCGGCGGAATGTTCCATGAATCGGTGTTTAGGTCGAAGTTCGGCTGGTGATCGATGATGATGTTGGCGACGATGGCTTCAAATGAGAAAGTGTACTCATCACTGTGCGCCCCTGCGAAGATGTCAACTTCCCTTTCAGCGATGAAATTAGATTCACCAATGCCAGATATGGAAGTGCTGATTTTTCTAGCTTCCAACTTTAATTGATTTACAAGGCGGCATGTTACAAAGTTTACCTGTGATGCGGAGTGGAGCAGGGCGCGACAAGTAACGTAGCACCCTGTACGATTTTTTATATGTATGATTGCTGTCACCAGCAAGACGAAGTTTTCTGAGGATGCCGCTGTGGCTACTGGCTGCACCCTTATCGAAGACGTTGGTGCGACTCCAGCACCGTTGTTGTCGACCGAACGAAGCGGCGTCGATTATTCATCTTTATGCATATGTAGTAGTGAATGATGTTTTGATATGCATTGCCGACAATGCCCTGATTTGCATTTGTTTAATGTGTGGCCTTTACGAAGACAGTTGAGGCACAACTGTAGGCGCTTGGATTCCTTGTAACGCGAAGCAGGTGATAAGGCTCCGAATTGAGGGCAACTATAAATCCAATGACCAGTGGAACCACTAAACGAAAATGCGTTTGAAGATGCCAAGAGTGTCTTTCGAGAACTGCTGTTGCCGTGAGTTGGCCGTCTGCTTACCAAGGGGGCGTTGTTTACTGCTTGTACTGTAGGTTCCACGTTTTCTAGCATGTGACACTTTTTTTTCCAGAAACGTCGCCATGGACGTCCAGGTAGGAAATGAACTTGTTGGTAGATCTTCTTCCCACTTTATTTGAGTTTTTGTATCGAATTTTTGAGAGATTAGGTGTATAAGAAATCCATCAGCAATCTGCTCCCCCGATACCATCGTTTGTAAGGAGCGCAGATGAGCGTTTAGTTTGTCACTGAAATAGCGCAGACCAGAAGCGCTGCCACTCCCAACGTTTTTGAGCGCGAAAATTTCATTTATATGCGCTTGAAAATTGAGTAGCTGGTTTCCAAAACGTTTCTTCAAAAGATCTAGTGCCTTGTCGTAATTGACGTCACTTGGCTCCAATGAACGAATTGTGTCCAAGGCCGCACCTCTTAAATTAGCTCACAAATGTTGAAAGTTTTAAATTTTGGTTAACTCAGCACAGTTGTTAATAACTGAGTTAAACATTGCGATGAAGTCTGGCCATTCCGTATATGCACCATTGAAGTGTAGAATTTGCAATTCAGGAAGCCGGTTGCGTTGCGAGATGATAAGTGACGGAGACTTTTCATCGATTACGAATGGACGAGCTGTTGATGAATGGGCAACGTCCGCCCTACGTTGAATAAGTTCACGTGTGAGCTTGCCTTTAACCTCCATGTGTAACTTAGCGAACGACCAACTTACTTCACTGGCCAATTCGCTATGATCCTCAGCTTCAAGGCAGGATTGGGCTTCTTCAAAACTTGTACGAAGGCGCTCAACCAACTCCAGATACATACATATGTCCACCTCATCCAAGTTTCTTAAAGAGTCTAGGGACAACTGCTGGTTAATTTCATCTAATTGCTTCTTAAGAGAAATTGTCCTCATTTTATAAAGAGTAACAACTTTAACTGCGTCATCAGGATTAGCACCTTCTCCTTGGGGAAGCATGTTGAATTGCCGTTGAGTAGGCGAAGCGAAAAGCGAGCAGTTTTAAAGTTTAATTTGCGAAAGTTTAATACGCGACGATTTAATACGTGACTAAATCATGTCGGGGTCACCAATGATTCGAGCTGACAAGCTTTTTTGCCAGCTGGTGCGAAAAATTAAAACGAATTGACTACGTTGACTGAAGCCTTCGAAAGAAAGAGTGAAGTTTATTTTACTTTGCCTATTTTATATGCCTTCGCTTATGCATATGTACGTATGTATGTATGGAGAAATGTTAAGCATTGAACAAGCGCTTAGTATGTATGTACCAGGTACTTCTATAAGCTTACAAACTAATATTTGTTACAGTTATGAGGTGGATTTTGTCGAGGGCTGAGGTGAGCTCAGCCTGTCCAGGGTCAAGTGAAAGTCTCACTAACCCCTACCAAATAAAACACAGTATTTATTTGCTTAAGTTGGACACACACACACACGCGCTCTGGCTTAGTAATCTGCAGCTTTATGTCCTGGCTGAGAGGAGAGAAGGGAAGAGCTAGCGTAGCTGAAGGGACGTAGTTTTGATGGATCTCGGTGAGCACGCTAGCAATGCGTCAAGGGGCTCTGTTGGCAACGGCGAGGCGTTTAGGGAGAGTGACGGTGAGCTCTCTGAGATGGTCGGAAGATCAGAGGGTAGCAGGTGGAGCGCCGTGCTTATCGTGGTAGCAGCACGCGGATGAATCTCGGTAGCTGGATCGTAGTACGGATCGTGCTGGAATCTCGGTAGCGGTCTCGGCAGTTGCAGCGTAGTACGGATCGTGCTAGCAGCACGCTGATGAATTTCGGTAGCGGTCTCGGCAGCTGGGGCGTAGTGGGCGTTGTGCTAGCAGCACGCTGGTGAATCTTGGTGGCGGTCCTATCTAGCAAGACTCGGTGATTAACAGCAGCGGGAGCGGGCAACGTAGTAAGGCTCCTGGTCGCGAACCGCTGTTCCTGTGGTAAAATACCACCAAGAACGGCGGTACCAGGGGTGGGAGTGTCAAAAGACCCGTCGGCGCGTCTTCCGCCCAGCTTGCCAAGAGGAGGTCGGCCAAGGAGCTGTAGTTAGGTTAACCTGGCCAGGGAGGCGCGCTGGACGCGCCGAATGGCACGTCGCCGCGTCCCCTCCCTGGTCAGGTGAGATCAACTCAGGTAGAAAGGAGTGCTGGACATGCCCGAGGGTATATCGCCGCGCCTCCTTGCTACCTAAGTGCTCAACCTACCTAGCAAGACTCGGTGGTTGTGTGCACACAAGCCCCTTTAAGTTTGATGTTACTAGTAACAGGTTGAGAATTATTGCCTTATGTGCTATGGGCAGTAACGCGAGCGAAATAGTAGGCCGACAGGTGGTCGTGTGCGTGTGGTGTTCGTATGTATGGGTGTATGCTTGCCGTCTGCCGTCAGGTGCGTGAACTTAATACGGGTGTCTGTTGAGATGCGTTTATTGTATCGTAGTCAAATGCTACATTACAGTCCCCCTCCCACTTCGGGGACAAAAAGCTGTGGTGGTGGTGGTTCGGCGTGTGTGTGTGGTTGCATTTTTAATGAAATTCAACGTAAGTAATTCAAAGAAATTCGCAAATTGTTTGCTTATTATAATAGTTCTAATGATAAATATATGTATATTATTATTATTATTATGTATATTTTTTTTTTTGTGCTTACAACAGTGTTCATTTTCTTACATAACTATAACTTATTTTATGTTTTATATTTATTTACAACGTGGCGTGCGGGGATGTGATCTCGACATCGGTTGGTGGTTTTTTTTTGGTTGTACATCGCTGGTTTGACTTTTGCTAGGTAGGTTAGGGTGGTGGTTTTGTATTTGATGTTGCGGGAGGTTTTTATGGATAAAAGGGTTTTAGGTCTTGGAGGTGTGCGTGCACTGGCTGCTTATTCGACCGGTCAGGCTGTGTGAGTTTGACTGTGTTGGTTGATTCGTACTTCTGCACCTCATATGGGCCTGAGAATTTTGGCGCTAGTTTCTGCGCAAAGTTTTTGGAAGCAGATGAGAGGGGGGGTACCTTTTATCCTACCTTTGGCTTCCATGGGCGTCTGCGCAAATCGTAGTGCTTCTTTTGTTGTTTTGCGGCGTTGGTTAAGTGTGTCTTTATTTCTTCCCATAACTCCGTAATGGCGTGAGAAGTCGGAGGATCTTCCTCAGGAACTGCGCCTTCACTGCGTATTTGTTGTGGGGCTGCGGGGTTGCGTCCGAAATTGATTTCGGCTGCGGACGCTTGCGTCGATTCGTGGTGCGCGGTGTTTATTGCGAAGGCGATTTGGGGTATTTCCTGATCCCAAGTTCGATGACCTGTTTTTGATCGTTGTGCCATCAAAGTCTTTACGACTCGATTAGTTCGCTCAGTTGGATTTGCATGGGGCGCGTATGCTGCGGTAAATTTGTGTAGGATGTGGTGATCCTGGAGGACCTTAGCCAGCGCTTTGCCCACAAACTGTTTCCCGTTGTCGCTTAGGAAAATTTTGGGACAGCCGAATCGGTATATGATTCTTTCCTGGAGCGCGTTGATGACGGCTGCTGTAGTTGCTTGGCGTACTGGTGTTAGTTCGACCCATTTTGAAAACTTGTCGACTAGGACCAGGAGACAGGTGTGCCCTTGTTTGGAGCGTGGTAGTGGTCCGATGAAGTCTGCGGTTACAACCTCCCATGGTCGTGAACATTGCATGGTGGCCATGAGTCCGGCGGAGTGTTTCTGTTCGACTTTGTATTCCGCGCAGCAGAGGCATCTCCGCACGTATTGTTGCACATCTCGATACATGCCGGGCCAATAATAGTTCTGTTGTGCACGCCTGAGTGTTTTGTTTACACCCAAATGGCCGGCTGCTGGTGGATATGCTACGTATGCAGGGGCTGGAACGGTGCTGGCGGGGATTAGGAGTGGGAGTAGGATGTGGTCAACCAGGCGGGAGCGCTAGACCTATCCGAAGATGTGTCGGCGCGCCTCCAAGCCGGTTGACCGGGAGTAGGCTGAACCAGGAGGAAGCGCTAGACGCGTCAAAAGACCCGTCGGCGCGTCTTCCGTCCAGCTTGCCAAGAGGAGGTCGGTCAAGGAGCTGTAGTTAGGTTAACCGGGCCAGGGAGGCGTGCTGAACGCGCCGAATGACACGTCGCCGCGTCCCCTCCCTGGTCAGGTCAGATCAACTATATATATATATCGCCGCGACTCGGTGGTTGTGTGCACACAAGCCCCTTTAAGTTCGATGTTACTAGTAACAGATTGAGAATTATTGCCTTATGTGCTATGGGCAGTAACGCGAGGGAAATAGTAGGCCGACAGGTGGTCGTGTGCGTGTGCTGTTCGTGTGAATGGGTGTATGCTTGCCGTCTGCCGTCAGGTGCGTGAACTTAATACGGGTGTCTGTTGGGATGCGTTTATTGTATCGTAGTCAAATGCTACGTTACACAGTTATCGCTCCACTTAATGCGACATACTAAATATATTTGTATTCATACTTGTACATATGTACACACGTAGTCGTAAATATTATTTATTTATTTATTAACAAACGTGGAACAATAATATAATTATTTTTACACGAAAAAAGGAGCACTGGCTGCCAGGGCCTTCGGCTCGCTTATAAACTTAGCTATAAAAGGAAAAAGAAAAATTTATAACTTAGATTGATATTACACGTCAAATATAAATTAAAAATAATGTCAATAATTAAGAAACAAGGTTAAGAGAGATTGATAAGATATAATATGAAGTTCAGATGAATTGTTTTAAGCCTGTTTTTTCTAAAAATGTTGAAATTTTGGAGACGTTTACTGCAGAGGTAGTCTTCAGGAGCATCGACGGACGTTGGTTATTGAATATATTGCTCCTACTCGCTGTAAAGTGAGGGCAGTCGTCGAGTAGATGGTATACTGTTAGAGCAACTGAAGGACAATGTTGGCAAAAGGGTTGGCTGGAGTGGTTTAGTAGATACGAGTGGGTAGCGATTGTGTGACCAAGTCGTAGACGGACAAATGCCTTAACGTCGTTGCAGCGGCAGTTTGATGGAAAGCTAGGCTTTGTGCAGTTAGGATTGTGTGTAATGTACTGGTGCTGGCTTGAAACCCATGACTCTATTTGTGCTTGGCGTTGGCGTTGAGATATGAAAGTGTATAGGTCTCTTTTGGCGATGTGGTCGAAGGTAAGTAATGGTTCTTTAGCAGCGAGTTTAGCTCTCTCGTCTGCCAGCTCGTTACCTCTTATACCTGAATGACCTGGTACCCACATAAGTTTCACTTCGTTTTTATTTGCTATAAGCTTGTTGCGAATGCAAGATATTAAGAATGACTTGTTTGTTGGGTTTATCACCGAAAGAATAGTTGACTTACTATCTGTGCAGATGATCGTTTTGGTGCCTGAGTTTTCTGCAAAGGTGATCGCATGGAAAATCGCTGCAGCCTCAGCTGTGTAGACGGATGCGTAGCAGGGAAGAAGACCAGCTGCAATCGTGCTACCATTGGCCTTGACTACTGCGAAAGACGTGTTGGAGTCGTTTTTCGATCCATCAGTAAAAATCAGGCTCCATTCTTGTAGCAGAGGCGACGTATATTCCGCAAAAAGGTGTTGGTAGGCTACTGGATTAGTACTACTTTTTTTATATTTTTCCAAAGTTAATATAAATTGTGAATGGCTTATATGCCACGACGGGAATGTTTCTTTTTCGCGCAGCGTAGGGCGAGTGATACCAAGTTCCATGGCATGTTCAATGCAAAGCGAAATTGTGGACTTCTTCCGGCAAGAAGCCTTATAACGGTTCTGTTCGGCAAGCACTGTTTGATAGAGAGCGTTGTTGTGGCATAGAAACAGTTTGGGAATAAGTTTCTTTACATTGAGCTCAAATCTGTCTTCGATTGTTGGTAAGCCAGCTTCTGCCAAAACGAATTTGGTTGGTGATTTGGGAAAAGCTCGGATGCTTCTGCTCACCGCCGTGTGGTACGGAGCGTACAACAGCTTGATGTGGCTTTTCGCGCAGTTTCCATAGATGGGTAGGCCGTAGTCTATCTTCGATAACATAAGCGCCCTAGTTACATTTATTAACGTTAATGAATTGATTAAACAATGTTTTGATGACAAATATTTAATAATGCTAAGCCTGGCAGCCAGTTGCTTTCTTAAATACAAGCAATGTTCTTTGAAAGTTAATTTTTTGTCAAAAATTAAACCTAAAAACTTCAAAGTATTAGTATTAGCAACATGGGTGTTATTTATGTCTAAAGTAAAGTAATTACATTTATGTTTGCGGCAAATATGAAAATTTTTGCATTTGTTAATTGCTACGTTGGCGCCCGAGGATTTAGACCAATAGTTTAAATCAGCTAGTATGCTGGTGAAATCTTGTTTGACAGTGTTTAGATCCGTCAGGTTTGAAACCAGCAATAAATCATCTGCATAACATAAATGCGAGACATTTTTGTACTTTTTTATTATTAGGCTAATCTCATTGAAAGCTGCTATAAACAAAACGACAGAAAGCGGTGATCCTTGCGGAATACCGTTGTACAGGACATAACGGTCAGACAAAGTGTTATTAACTTTCGAAACCAATCTGCGGTTAGTGAGGAAGGCCTGAATAATTTTAAGTATTTTACCGCCAAGTTTCCATTTCACTAGCTGACGTATGACAACGTGGATTCCAACACGGTCGAAGGCTTTCTCGAAGTCTATGCTTAATACAGAGACATGACTTCTATTAGAAAGAGCAGAAGAAGCGTAATTTTCGAACAACAGTAAGGCGTCTATAGTTCCCTGTCCTTCTTTAAAAGCCATTTGTTCAGAGCTTATACAGTTGTTTTTTAAGGCCCACCACGAAATACGCCTAGCTATTATATTTTCAAAAAGTTTACCCAGACAGCTGAGCAAAGAAATCGGTCTAAATCCTGAAACTTCCGTTGGAGTATTGCCTGGTTTTCGAATTGGGATGACAACTGCGTCTTTCCAGGTTTGCGGATAGACCCCTTTATTTAGGATTTTGTTATATAGTCGAGTTAGTCTAGACTTCAGGCATAAGGGGAGATGTTGCAATAAGGGGTACGAAATTCTATCTGCCCCCGGAGTTTTGCCTGTTAAAGAGGAAAGCGTGGATTCTAATTCTAGCTGTTCTATTTCGCAGTCTGTCTCATTTAAGGGACTGTTAAGTATCTTGTTGCTGTTTATAAACCATTTGTTCTTTTCTGAAATGAACGTGGGATGAAAATTTGAGTCGAGGGAGTATTCTGACCAGTAAGATGCAAAGTGGTTGGAGAGTTCTTTAGCGCTTGCAATAGGCCCAGAAGGACTGGATATAGAAATTGTAGGTGATTGAGAATGAATACCGGAAAGTCTTTTTATATCAGACCATGCTTTTTTGGGGTTTGTTTTGTGGTCAATGGATTCAGAAAACTTGCTTAAACAGTCCCTTTTAGATTGCTTTGATCTCTTTCGAAATATGGCGTTGGCTTTCTTGTACATTATTAAGTTATTATTTGACCTCGTACGTTTATATTCAGTCCAATAAAAGCGTTTTACAGTTCTTAACTGCGAAAGCTCAGGTGACCAATATGGGACACTTTTTGCATAAATTTTGTTACTTGACTGCGGAATTGAGAGGTGGGCGGAAGTGCGTATAATTTTTGTAATTGTAGCTACTTCTTTGTTAATATTTTCGGAATCTGGAAACTTAGTACAAAGGTTGCTAGCAGTAGCTTGAAACTTTTCCCAGTTCGCTTTATCAATCAAGAAATTTGGCGTGGGAGGGGGTTTATAGAGGGAGGGTGTGGAGAGGGTGGTAACGATGAGATAGTGGTCGCTGCCGTGGAGGTGGGAAAGGGTGTTGGTAATTAGCTTAGGAGCGATATTAGGGGAGCACAAAGTCAAATCGACAGTAGTGAATGTTTTATGCGTGGAAAAGTGCGTAGGTTTGTTGTCATTTAGTAGAATCAGATTTTCTGATAACACCAGGTCTTCTATAAGTATGCCTCTATTATTAGAGGAGGTGGATCCCCAAAGAGGGCTCCAAGCATTAAAATCGCCCACAATAATGTAAGGAGTGGTTACTGATCGCAAAATATTTCTAAGATCGTTACATGAGAAGGTCTGCTGGGGTGGGATGTAAAGCGAAACGATAGAGAATTTAAAAGGAAAAGATATCTCAATAGCAATTGTTGCTATGTTTGAAGAGATTGGGATTGGTTTATGAGGAATAGATTTTTTTATTAAGAGTGCGATGCCTTGTTTGCTTGTTTGGTTTTCAGGCAGGTTGTGAAAATAGCTCTGATATTGCAACGGCGCTACTGCAGTCTTGCCAGCAGCGATATGAGTCTCTTGGAGAGAAATGACACTTGGCAAATGCTCTTTTAACAAAAGCTCTAATTCAGTGTAGTTGTTGTGGTAGCCGTGCATATTCCATTGTAAGATTTTAAACATTGGAGCAAAGAGCAATTAATAAAAAAGAGATTAGTGTTGTCTGTGTGAGAGTGGCTAATGATCATCGTCAATTGACATTGTATGTTCTTTTAATTTGTTTTCGTTCAGTTCAGCTTTGTTTTGTGTTAGGAGTAGGCTGTCAGATGGGAAGTTTGTTGTCTCTGACATGGAAATGTCTGTACCTGTTGGGTTTTGATAACCGCTTGCTTGTGCGATGATATTAGCGAGAGTTGTTTCGAAGTTAAATGATGGAGAGGAGGTTTGCGGAGTTAGTGCGGAGGGCGTGATTAGTGCATTGCTAAGATGCTGGATGTTGTTGTCGTGTGGTGAGTTTTTTGGTATTGAGGGATTAAACTGTGGTGGGTTTGTAGACGAAGTGTCGAGTGGAGTAGAGATCGGTGATTTATTTAGTGTAATGGGTGGCGATATAGAGGGGGTATTTGGGTTAATTGCTTTGTTTTTGTTTAGGCTTTTTGACTCTTTGGCGACTTCGGCGAAAGAAGAAGTGAGTGTTTGTTGTGTTTGTGCTTTGTAAAGCTTGAGTGCTTCACGCATAGAACATTTGTTTTGACATTTAATTTTTAGTATTTCTTTCATTTGCTTATATTGCGGACACGTGTTGTCAGATGATGGATGGCTACCTGAGCAGTTTGCGCAGAGTGTGCGACTGCAAGGGGGAGTATGTGAAGGTAGATTGCATGATACACATGTGGGAGCGTTGTTGCACCGTTTGGTGGTATGGCCAAGACGCTGGCAATTTTTACACCTCATAGGGTTCGGGTAGTAGGGTTTTACTTTAGCATTTCGCCAAGATACGTCGACTTTTTCGGGGAGATCATAAAGATCAAAAGTGAGCAGGACAACTCCAGTGAATACTGGATGTGATACTCCTTCTATTGTTTTTGAGAACTTGTACACGTCTACTACGCCTTGTTTGTTCATGTTTTCAATTATTTCTTTTTCACTGACATTGTTAAGGCAAGGTGCATAAATTGTACCTTTTACGCTATTGAGACTCACATGGTATTTTACTTCAATATCACATACACAAGGTAGTTTTTTGGTTGCGATGAAACGTTGGGCAATTTGATTATTTTTCACTAGCAGCAGAAGGTTGCCAGCACGTAACTCCGAAATTGAAATTATTTCTTTGCTGATGGCTTCAAGAGCTTTATGTACGGTAAAGCAAGAATATTTTGAGATTGGTTTATTTGGGTCGGTAGCGCTAACCGTGATGAATTTAGGAGTTTCTTTTATTGATTGGGGCAAGTCAGGGAAATTAATTGGAGTGTATGTTGGTTTCTTTCTTTTTGGTTGGGGGTCCGAGGCAAGCAAAGCAAACCTGTTATTCCCGAGGTTGGGCGGCCCAGGGGCCATAATTAAATCACCTTTAGCACTCTTAGCACTTCTATGTGGATATCACTTAATAAAAAACAAATGCGGATCGAAATTAAATGGTTATGAGAAAAAAAAACACGTGTGTATATGCGCGTAAAATGCGAATACCGTGTGGAAGAAGTCACAAAAGCCGAAAATATGAGAACAAAACGTCTTCTCAGAGCGAGCAACTGTCAGTGACTGTGTAGTCGTAAATAATTGTGCATGATAATTATATGCATATGTACGTACTGCACTGCAGATATACAAATTTGATGACAATAGATGATCTAGAGTTGAATGCGGCGAATGAGGTGTGAAGATAAATAAAGGAAGGGTCGACGGAGCAACTACCTTTAACTCTTACTTAGTCATCAATGCTTAACCTTTAACAGGCATAATATTTAGAATATGCAGTTATTATTTGGAGGTTTTATTAAAAATTTTCGATAGATAGAATTGAACGAGTCCAAAAAGTTTTTTTGAAATATGCACTTCGGTCTCTAAATTTCGGTAATCCGATTCCTATTTATCAATCTCGACTTATGTTAATAAATTTAATTACTCTGGAAAAACGGAGATCTCTCTATCGTTTATTTATAGTATTTACACGGCCGCGTATACGGAACATACGCAACAGTGTAAAGTTTTATGAAAAGAAAGGAACAACGAATGTGGTGTTAAATTAAATGAGTTTTATTATATTTAATCACGTTATAATTAGTGAATGGAATAAGTGACTATATGTACATATATGTATGAGAAAGTTACCTCCGATATGGCGTGGTGGCTGCAGCAGGACGTTACTTGAACGTCTTTTGAAAAGAAGTGAATTTTCTAGTTTATTAAAAAAGCCCTTAAACCGCCAACAGTGCCCTTTCGTTTACTTTCCCCTTAATTTAGTGCAATTAAAAACACATGGAATTTTATTTTTGCTTTTTTATTAACCGATTAGCGTTAAAAAATCTAAAATTTAATTCTACGCTGAACGAAGTCTCCTGCACTTCTTATTTTCAACATTTCTGCCTGTAGGTCATGATGTTGTCGCCTCTTATTTCGCCTCCGTTAGAGCTTAAGGAGAGCGAACCAGCTAATTAAAATAGTTATGGTAGCAAGGCTTGAAAGTGTTGGTCCTGCCATAACTTTGCTTTCAATTTCATATGGCATGCTCAATATATTGTAGTGGTTAGTTTTACTGAGAAGTGTCATTGTCGCTGAACCCGGCAATTTCTTTAGCATGCCCTTGGGGTTTGTAAAGGATATTCCATTGATTTGGACCTCATTTTCGAAGGTAAGTAAATAAGTCCCGGTAATCGTTTTTCTGAATCTTCGCTAGTTTTGATCACCACGGTATCGTCGTTAATAATAACGATACCTTCATCCACTGTTACAATGGGTTCAAGGTGGCTGTGACGTATGCTGCAGTGGGCGACGGTACCAGAATGAAGTTGTTGTGCGCACGTTGGATGTGGATGTCTCTTGCGAAATGTCGATGTAAGTGTCACGCTACAATTTCCAATCTGCAGGATTTGATTGTTACAGTCAGCGATGGTGTTGTGGTTCGCAAGGTGCAGGATTGTTCCATTATGTGGAACAGAGAAAATCATAATTTTCTTACAAACTAATGTAGGTTTAGGATACTTAATAATAAAATAAATATAAAAATGATTGTCTAATAGGACTTTGATAAATGATACCTCCATTACGTCAGTTAAAGTTGTATTAGTAGAGCGCATATCGAAAAAGTGTTTTGCACCATCAGTGTTCAGTATAAGTGGGTTTATTACACCTCTCTTTGCTAGGCTAATGGTTGAAATTATGGTTTCAATTTCCGAAATTACAATTTATAGCAAGCAATGTTTCGTATAAATAACTGGTGTCAATCTGCTTAGCATTTGAGTCTTTAATAATTAGGTTGATTCTTTCTGTTAATTTATGTATCCTTTCCTGCACTTCTGTATTTATAATGATATACTGGTTTTCCGAGTTTATGAGCTCCTGTTGTTGGAATTTTAGTTTTTCAAAGTCGTCATACCTAAAATGTTTAAGCTCCTAGCCTGTCTGTGATGGGTGTCCAAAGTTGCTAAAAGCACCTTTATGCGTGAAGTGTCAGAGTTCAGTGACATTATAATATGAGATAAAGGAAAGTGTGTCATTAGTCCTTTCGTTCCCTTGGTTATTTCCATGAAGGTTTTAAGGTTAGTATTCCGTTAGCTTAGACATGGCCGTCCGAAAAAGAAGTACCGCAATCAAAATCCTAAAATTGGTAAGTATAAAATTGTTAAATATAAATATTTGGCAGAAGGCAAAGCTTTTTTATTTCAAATTGTCCTTGTGGACGACCCTCCCTTTAATGACAACCATTGTTTCTAGGTCCGCTTGGACTTTTTCTTTGGCATATAAGGGGAATAATTTGTTGTCTAACCTTCTGTTTGTTTTTACTAAAACGCGTTCCCCAACGTCAAATACTCTGTTCAGCCTTGATGGGTTATTCCTCTCAAGTTGTTCCTGCTGGGCTTTCGTTATTTTGATAATTATATCGTTCCTCATCTCTAATGAAGTGGCATGAATTATGTCAATCGGTTTTTTGTTGGTAACGGAATGAACAGTCCGATTGTGTTCGACGGTAGCCAGTAATATAAGGTCAGTTTCGTTAGTCTTTCCCTCAAGTTTTAGGCATCTCGCGATCTGAAGGAGCGTGCTATGTAGGCGCTCCACTTTTCCATTCGACGTACTATGCAGCGGGGTTGCATTTACCACATCGACCACAAACTGATTTTTTAATAATAACGTTATCGTTTCAGAATTGAACGATGCGTCGTTATCGCAATAAATAGTCTTTTTATTTGGAAATAAGTTTCTCAATTGTATTATCGGAGCTTTTATATCAACAATAGTGCGAGAAGGTACAGGCTGGACTACCGCGAACTTTGAAAACTTGTCCACGCAAGTTAGAAAGTATTTCTTATCAGTGGAGAAAATGTCAATATGCAGAATTTCGCCTGCATGGCATGGCGTTGGGGTCATGCCGAGCTCTTGCTTACGAGGGTGTCTGTCATATTTGGCTTTGTTACAAATTTTACAATTTGCGACAACTTCGTTGGCTAGATTTGTCATTTTTGGAAAATAGTAATCACAGAGGATTTGCTTTACATTTTCCTGGGCCGCTTTGTGTGCAGAATTATGGTCGGCAGTAACTGTTCCTATTGCTCTTCTTTGTTGGTGATATCTGATATCATATTTTTACAATGTAAAAACTTTGTTGACAGGAAACACCTAATCAGTTCATGTTGAATTCTGGCAATTATTGATAGCTCGAAATATATCGCATTCACTACTTTCGTGTTAACAACTGATTTAATCTCATCGATAAGTGCATTCTTATCCATAAATTCGATTATGTGGCGGGTCTTTTGAAATTTGATTCGGTTTAGCGGGTTTTCTGTTGTTTCAATCGTATATGTTAAGGACATTTCGCTATGGACTGTAGCAATGTCGGATTGTTCTTCTTCTTGTGGCTCATCTTACATTACTTCTCCTGTCCCTACGCCTCAGGGCCCATCTTCATCAACTTAATCAAGGGCTATCTGCACTCACGCTTCTTTCTCTAATAAAAGCAATTCTGATCATGCTAACTTACAACTGAAAATATAGCTCAACTCTCAACTTTTGGCGCAAGTACGTCCGGCAATACTGTCAGCTGTCAAATATGACAATCGATTACAATTGACTTGACAACGTGAGTTTTTTTTGCATTTCCGCGGCATTTTTATAAATCTAAAAAACGTATCTAAATCTGTTTACAATGAAATTGACACTTAAAGAGGCAGTGAAAGTGCATCCGAGTTTGTTCGACAAAGCGGATTTTGCTGAGTTTGTTATAAACGTCAAGGTGCTTATGTGACAATGAGCCAAAAACCTAATTTTAAATTTTACTTTAAGTATTTCGTACCAAAACGTTAGAGGTGTAAATACAAAATTGAACGATTTGTACTTAAAAGGCTTAGACTGTAACTATAACGTAATTTGCTTTACTGAAACCTCGTTAACACCACATATTTTTAATTCAGAGATCCTTCATAATCAATATCAAATTTTTGGAAATGACCATAAGGACAGAATCGGTGGGAGTGTTATTTTTGCAGTTCATTCTTCTATACCGTCCGAAGATGTTATCGAGTCAATCGAATATAAAGCAATACGAGTTATGGTAGGAAATAGTATATTTTATTTAGTTGTTTGCTAGATCCCTCCTAATTCTGACTTATCGGTATATTGTCAACATATTGCGTTACTTAGATCCTTAAGTTCAATGATTACTGCACATGACGACTTTATCGTTCCCATTTCATCAAGGGATAGAGACAATGTGTTCTTAGAAGATATGGTTGAGCTCTGCCTAAACCAGGCTGATTTAACTGCAGACAATTTTGGAACCATTCTGGATCTTGTTTTTGTTGATAATGCATCTAAATCATTTTTGAATACGTGCGAACCCTTGGTTATTCTAGAGGACTCTTATCACCCAGCGATTGAAGTAAATTACGAGGTTATAGGTGATTTTGGAAATAATGTTGATAAATCAAGTAGCTCAAATGCTCGTTTCATTTCCGCGCAAGCCAATTTCAAGAAAGTAGATCGTGAATTGTCATAATTATCATGGCCGACGTATAAAGATGATGTTGAACGTTGTGTCCAGCATTTTAATAATACGATATATAGCTTATTTCAAAAGTTTGTACAAAAGGAGCAATCACATTATGGGTTTACAAATGAACTAAGAAATTTAAATAATAAAAAGTCGCGATCTTATAAATTGTACAAAATAACTGGTTTGCACACTAACTATGTTAAGTACTCAGTTCTCCGACACGCTTATTTTGAATTAAATAAAAAGTGCTACAGATCTTATTTGTGCAAAGTTAAAAGGAAATTAATAAAAACCCTGAATCATTTTATAATTTCGTTAACTCAAAACGCTGAGTGACTAGTTTTCCCTCTGCTATGAAATATCAAAATACCGTGTCTTGTGACTTCCAATCAATTTCTAACATGTTTGCCAAATTCTTTCGGTCAAATTACTCCATTAACTCGCCTCTGAGCAAATCTTATACATATAAACTCTGTCCCTTAACCTCTGCTTTATTATTCCCTAAATATCTTCCGAGGAAGTATTTTATTATTTGAGTAACTTAAAATAATGCTTTAAAGCTGACCCCGATTTGATCCCGACGTGGTTCCTTAAAACCTGTGCTAAACATATTTATGAACCCTTAACTAACTTATTTAATGTTTCTCTTAAGCTTGGGGTTTTCCCTTCAGCGTGGAAAGAATCATTCTTTATACCCCTTCATAAGACTGGAAGTAGGTCTTCTATAGAAAATTAGCGCAGTATAGCTAAGCTTTCTGCTATTCCTAAACTATTTGAAGTTATTTTTTCCACAGTCATCGCATGAGAAAGACTTTAGTATGACGCAGCACAAAGCAGCAAGGCGTGTTTCAAGTGTGGAAAGGTAAGGAATTTGGCCAGGCAATGTACGCAATCAGCTATTGCGTGCTTTAGGTGTAATCTAGTTGGTCACAAGACAATAAACGGCTATAGGTTTTCAGCGTTGTTGGATACGGGTAGTAAAATTTGCGTTATCTGATACATATGACCCCCTAGTTAACGTTGGCTACGTCGATTTACAACCTAAAACTAAAACGTTGTTTGGCATCGGAAACAAAACGATCAAAACTGCACTTATGGATTTGGATAGGGTCGAAGTTAATATCGAGTTCCACGTAGCTAAGGAGCCCGATACAAAAATGGCGAACGATGCGGCGACATCTATTGGTGTGCGGGCAAAGGAGTTTACACAACACATGTTTTCCAAGCATTTTGGCATTGTAGAGGCTTCGAGAGGAAGCAGTACAAACATCGCTTACTCAACGCAGAAAAGAGAAAGCTATTATCATTTTTTTTAAGTTTGCAGTGGCAAATTTTAATAACAATGAATTGAAATCGGAGCTACCAAATAGCAGTTTACATTTTAAAGCATTTGAAAAATAACACACATTTATGAAAAAAACGACAGCCCTCATTTATTTTTAGTCACTGTCTTGCCTGCTTTCCTTCGCATTCGCTCATTGAAAAACGTTTATGTAAGCAAAATAAAGGTTGTTTCTTAGCTAATGAGAGATATCATTGACCGGAAATTTCAAAGCATTTTAACAAATATGTATGTATGTAGGTGCATATAGGCATACATTAGTCATGATTAAATGTATTGATTTTATTGTTCTAGAAAAGTTTTAGGTGAAAAAATATGAAACCACGATTTTAACTCAGCCTATAGAGTTATAGATTTATATTTTCTAAGCCTTAATGTTTCTAACTATATTGAATTATATATTTTAAACAGGTTTAATTATGAAAAAATGTTGTATTAATTAATACCTTCTCAAGTAAAAGAGAAAGCATTTGAGTATATGCGAAAAGTAGTAAATTTTCTAACATATAAGTGACAACACAGTCCACTACATACTTCTTCTTCTTTCATTGGCTCGATAACCGCCTATGCGATTTTGGCCGAGCTTAGCACAGCACGCCAGTTATTTCTCTCTTTCGCTAACTGGCGCCAGTTGGAAATAGCAAGCGTTTCTAAATATATTGAATTATATATTTTAAACAGGTTTAATTATGAAAAAATGTTGTATTAATTAATACCTTCTCAAGTAAAAGAGAAAGCATTTGAGCATATGCGAATAGTAGTAAATTTTCTAACATATAAGTGACAACACAGTCCACTACATACTTCTTCTTCTTCCATTGGCTCGATAACCGCCTATGCGATTTTGGCCGAGCTTAGCACAGCACGCCAGTTATTTCTCTCTTTCGCTAACTGGCGCCAGTTGGAAATACCAAGCGTACCAATGTGCTTTACCGCCTGGTCTTTCCAACGCAGAGGAGGCCTCCCTTTTCCTCTGCTACCACCGGCGGGTACCGCGTCGAATAGTTTCAGAGCTGGGGCGCTTTCATCCATTCAAACGACATCGCACTATATCTATGTCGTTCTAAAGCACGTACAGCTCATCGTTCCATCTTCTACAGTATTCGCCATCGCAAAGGCGTAAAGACCCATAAATCTTTCAGAGAATCTTTCTCTCGAACACTCCCAGAGCCTTCTCATCAGATATCTTCATCGTCCATGCTTTTGCGCCATACATTAGGACGGGCATAATGAGATACTTATAGAGCGTGATTTTTGTCCGTCGAGAGAGAACTTTACTGCTCAGTTGCCTACTCAGTCCGAAGTAGCACTTGTTGGCAAGAGTGATCCTCCTTTGGATTGCGAGACTGACATTATTATTGATGTTAATGCTGGTTCCTAAGTATACGAAGTCTTCTACTTTTTCAAAGTTATAACTGTCAACAGTGATGTTTGATCCCAGTAGTGAATGTGCCGACTGTTTATTTGATGACAGGAGATACTTCGTCTTGCCCTCATTCACTTCCAGACCCATTCGCTTTGCTTCTCTATCCAGTTTGGAGAAGGCAGATTTAACTGCGCGGTTGTTAAGGCCGATGATGTCAATGTCATCGGCGTACGCCAGCAGCTGCACACTCTTATAAAAGATAGTGCCTGACCGATTTAGTTCTGCGGCTCTAATTATCTTCTCCAGCCTAAGTTTAAAAAAGTCACACGACAAAGAGTCACCCTGTCTGAAACCTCGTTTGGTATCAAACGGCTCGGAGAGGTCCTTCCCAATCCTGACGGAGCTGGTGGTGTTGCTCAACGTCATTTTACATAGCCGTAAAAGTTTTGCTTGGATACCAAATTCAGACATTGCGGCATAAAGGCAACTTGTTTTTGTGCTGTCAAAAGCGGCTTTGAAGTCGACAAAAAGGTGGTGCGTGTCGATTCTTCTTTCTTGGGTTTTTCCAAGATCTGGCGCACTGTGAATATCTGGTCGATAGTAGATTTACCAGGTCTAAAGCCACACTGATAAGGTCCAATCAGTCCATTGACGGTGGGCTTTAGTCTCTCACACAATACGCTCGACAGAACTTTATATGCAATGTTAAGAAGGCTGATACCACGATAGTTGGCGCAAATTGCAGTATCACCCTTCTTATATATTGGGCAAAGTACACTTAGATTCCAATCAGTAGGCATGCATTCGTCCGACCATACTCTACAGATAAGCTGGTGCATGCGCTTTACCAACTCTTCTCCGCCGTATTTGAATAACTCAGCTGGCAGCCCGTCAACTCCGGACGCTTGGTTGTTCTTGAGCCGTGCTATTGCTATACGGATTTCATCGCAGTCGGGTAACGGAACATGAATTCCGTCGTCATTGATTGGGGTTTCGGGATCATCATCTTCTTCCGGCCTCGCTGGAAACTAATAGATTGTTCAGCGGCGGTACGTAAAGAGCAAGAGATGTGGTTCCATTGCTCTGAAATGTCGCTGTGTTGATTAGAGCTCTCAGATATCAGGAGTGCGAGTCGAGCAGCGAAGTGCGTGGCTGTCTGTTGTGATTGCAAATTTCCGACGTCGAGCTTTCCTTGTGCACGCTTTTTGACGACGCACAGAGGCGCGTGCGTATCTTGGCTGCGACAAGATAATGGTCCGAGCCGATGTTGGCTCCTCGGATCGTGCGCACATCTAGGACACTGGAAGCGTGTCTTCCGTCTATCACAACATGGCCGATTTGGTTTCGTGTCTTACCATCTGGAGACAGCCACGTAGCCTGATGTATCCTCCTATGCTGGAACCTGGTACTACAAACTATCATGTTTCGGGACCCGGCGAAGTCGATCAGTCTCAATCCGTTATCAGACGTTTCCTCGTGGAGACTGAATTTTCCGACTGTGGAACCAAATATGCCCTCCTTGCCCACCTTGGCATTAAAATCGCCTAGCACGATTTTTACATCGTGTTGGGGGCTGCGTTCGAACGTGCGCTCCAGGAGTTCGTAGAAGCAATCTTTGGTCCCATCGTCCTTCTCTTCCGTCGGGGCATGGGCGCAAATCAGGGAGATGTTGAAGAATCTCGCCTTTATACGGATTTTGGTGAGACGTTCGTCCACCGGAGTGAACGACAGTACTTTACGGCGAAGTGTCTCTCCCACCACAAAGCCGACACCAAATTTGCGCTCCTTTACATGGCAGCTGTAGTATACGTCGCAAGGGTTTACCGTTTTCCTCCCTTGCCCCGTCCATCGCATTTCTTGGATGGCGGTGATGTCAGCCTTCGCTCTATCGAGGACATCTACCAGCCGGGCAGAGACACCTTCCCAATTAAGGGTTCGGACATTCCAGGTGCATGCCCTCAAATCATGGTCCTTAAAACGTTTGCCGTGGTCGTCATCTAAAAAGGGGGGTCCTGTCCGAGGCTTTGCTTTTCATTGGAAGTTGTTTTTTACGTGGCGGGTTCCAAGCCCTGCGCACAACCCATTGTTGGGGGTTGAAATTTTAAATTCATTTATATAGCGAGCCGCTTGCTCCAAGACAGACGCCCGCTTGCAGCCGCACCTCCTGGTGAACAGACGCTGCGGACTTTAGTGAACCCTTAAACCGAATATGTCGGAGTGGCTCCACTAAAGCTCCCCCTCTATTAGCCGTGACCCATGGCTCCACACGGGTTGGTTACCGTATCTCGCACATGGGTTGCTCACGTTGCCCAGGGTGCACGAATGTGGACGTAAGAGTAGGGATTGAGTACAGCCGCGCAACTGTATCTGCATACCCAGAAGCACCACTGTACCCCATTGCACCCCAGTCCACTACATACAGTAAGCGACAATTTACAGATCCACATTCCAAACTTTCTCTACAAATTATAAAAACTGCATGTAAATGAAAATGACTTTTTAGATACACGAAATACGGCAGATAAACAAATACATATGTACACATGTATACACAATTAAATTGAAAAATTTTAATTTTGCATAAGCGTTTGCCCCTAAATACATACATTTTATCTGATTTTTAAGAAAAGGAAAGACCAAAGTGTTCTAAAACAGCATCCTGTAAATCACGTTCTCTTAAATTAGAAATGCTTGAAAACTTTAGCTTAACTCATGGTTCACTTAAATGGGAATCGATTAAAAACTCAGGCTGCCTTATGGGTTATATACACTTATTCTCTAAAAAATTCGGTTTTTTGAAGGATTTATTTGCAAAGACGGGATTTTTGTTAAATAACACAAGTCTGCAAAAAAAAATAATTGAGAGCTGTTTTGCCTTTTTTGTGTTATTCTAATGCTTTTGGGTGTGCTGAATCCGAAAATAATTAATGAAGGACTTTGTCATAGAACGTCAGGTTTTCTGACAATGTAGGTGTCTATGTTAAATTAGTTATCATTTTAAAATAAAATATGTATAAAAGATTAAAGAATTTTTTTTAAATTTATTATTGCGTAAAATTTATTTATTTATGTAAAAGACATTAGTTAGTAAGCACTAAACACATTTCTTGTTCTCAGTGAGACTCCTTTTGGTACATTTTCGCTTGTGGGAAGCATCGGGAAGGTTTCTTTGAAGCGTCCAACAGTAGCCTGCCATCTTCCCTGGTATCTTTTTTCCATCTCCTTAATATCTTGGTGAAATCGTACACCTTGATCTTCACTCACGTTTCCTAAACTTTCTGGAAAGTAGTCGAGGAGAGAATCAAGAAAATGTACTTTTAAACTCGTCAAGCAACCTAAAGCTTGAAATGCCTTTAACATTCTTTTGCCGATTTGTTTGTAGTTAGGAAATTTGTTATTGGCAAAAAAAACTCTTTATGACCTCTTTAAAGGCGATCCACCCTTCTCTTTGAGGATCCGTCATGGTCGTGATGAATAGTGGATCAGCTATAAGCTGTCTTATATCTGGTCCAACGAAAACACCTTCCTTCAACTTTGCCTCCGATAGGCCTGGAAACTTTGATATTAAGTATTTGAAGCAATTTCCATTTCTTGGAAGTGACTTTACAAATTGCTTCATCGATCCCAGCTTTATGTGAAGCGGTAGTAGAAGAACTTTATGAGGAGGCACCATGCAGGCCATTCATTTCGCCAACTTTAAGCTCCCTCGGAGGCTATCACTTTTTGGTCCAGTGATTTGTTCGGTCTCTACCATCCCATATACACAAAAAGCAAGGGAATTTGGTAAATCCAGATTGTTGTCCGAGCGCCATGCCCAATATTTTGATATCACTGCACACTTGCCAACCGTGGTCTTTATATTTTAATTTGCAAAGAATCAATTCAAAGATCTTGTAGGTTTCCCTGTGAAGCATAACTGCTTTAAGGCTTCTTTTTGAAGAATCTATGAAAATAAGCCTTTCTGCTGGGTCCTATGAGATCCTCAATGTGTCCATCAAACCTTCAATATTGGTACAATAAACCAACACGTCCTCTTGGGCAAAGTAGGAAGTAAACATATTTATGTTTGGTAATGCAGCTCACACAGGATGTTCTTTATTTAGAAATTAATTATAGTTATGGTCAACATTTAAAAACAGTAATCAAAATAAAATTATACCTATTATTAATGCCTACAAGTTAGCCCAAAAACCCCTTTTTTATAATAAAATTTTGCGTTTTGTAAAAAAACCTTACGTTCTGGAATTTTTTGAGTATTTTTTTAGTTTTCAGAACACCTAAATACATAAAAATCAGAAATATCCAGACAGCATTTTTGTTGCAGACCTGTGTAATGAAACACTGCGTGTACGTTTATATATGTCTAAAAATGTTTTATTTAATATTTTAGTTAAAAATGTGCCCATTTTTCGGCACTACAGCTGTTTCGCTGACACACTTAATGTTAGAATGCATTGAAGTAAAATACAACTCTACAACCCAATTGCATATTAGCAAGTATTATTACACATGTTTTTATATACCTCTTTCTTAATTTGTAACTAATAAAATAAGTAGTTGATTAAGAGCATTGAAGCTGAATACACGTGTTTTCTTTTACGGCTTACGCTTAATCCTCGGAAGTAATCTAACATTGGTTATGGGCCCAGAGTGCCTATTTTGAATTTGTGATAGTTAAGATACGAGTATATTGTTAGTCGGTTTAATTGTTTATCCGGAGATAAAAACAAAAGACAATGGCGAGCTCATTTGCTAATATTGAAAAGCGGAACTCGGAAAATTATGCGACATGGACAATTCAAGTAAACAGTTTATTGATTACAACTCTTGCAACTCTCACTTTATGTGTTAGGCCAAGTGAATTAATTCATGTTAAAAATTGCACCACCGCAAAAGGTGCGTGGATTGCATTAAGCAAGGTTTACAGAGCGCAAAGCGCGTGTAGGAAAGTTACACTGTTTGAAAAACTTCTTTATAGCAAATGAAAAGCTTTCCGTGCAATTAAATAAATTCACATCTATTGTAGACGAGCTAAAGGAGGTTAACAATTTATTGTCAGATGACCTTGTGGAGGTCATTTTGTTATGTAGCCTTCCCGGCGAGCTAGAAAGTTTTGTTGTAGCTATGGAAAGCCGGGACAATCTGCCGACTTTTAGTGCTTTAACCTCTAAAGACCTTGAAGAAGAAATACGGCAAGGTAAAAAGGTCAGTCAAATACCGAAAGTGTATTTGCTGCAAATTCGCGAAACTTTGGGAGAAGAAAAGATAACTACTGTAAAATCGCGGGTACTCTTTGCTTGTGAGCTCAGATTCACCGGATTTTACTTGGTTTGATTGTGCAAGAAAAGTAAAAGAAAAACGCAATAAGGTTTTAGTTTTTCGTTATAATATATATGTGTTTGTGTGTATTTAAAATATTTTGATAGATTTTTTACAAAGATTAGTTTACCTTGATGTGGCTGGTAGCTCGCTGTCTTCACTTGAACTCGGTCAAAAAAGAAGTGTTAGCAGAAGCAAAACGGTTTTGTGTCCGAACCGTCGGACCATATAAATCAGGGGAAAAATAACGAGAAAATGTTTATCCGGCGGGAAAATATAATGGTAGAAATTGAGTGAAAGTGTTAATTTGTACGTGTGTGTAAACTTATGTGTGTGCTCATCCACACACACACACAACTACATGAAAGCCGTGCATAAGTGTGACCGCTGCACATTAGGGCGGGCCGTTTATTGTCGGTTGATTTGAACTTTAGGCATAGAGGCCTAAACATGCCGCCCCCCTTGCGGTACGCAACATGGTCAAAAAACCAGTGAAAAACGTGAGCTACCAGCTTCATGTACATATGAAGAAAATTTGTAATATTGAATAAACGCAGTCCTCTGTCACCATTGCCAAGATCTTGCATCCGCAGTATCGTTCCTCGAATGTATCGTAACCTAGAATGCTGCGGGAGAAAATATTGGGAATCATGAAAAAAAAATGTACGTGGTCAACTTCAATGCACTCTAATATCGTAAAAAAAAAGGATGAAATTTTTCATTTATGTATATATTTTGTTTTAGTGTTTTATTTTTAAGTAATTCGTAAAATTTCATTATTATTATTATTTTTTTTTTTGTTTTTTCGTATATCGGTTAGTTTCTCGCCGATCCCGACAAGATCCACCCAAAGATCGTGCTTTGGGCGACGAGTGGGCCGAAGGTGCCAGGTAGTGTGCCTGGCAACATGACGCTCTGGTAGACGTCAGCGCCGAGGACCAAACGAACTGGGGCCGCGGTGTGAAAATTTGGATCGGCGAGCCGTATATGGGTAAAATGCGTGGCAATAGACGAGTCGATGCTGCTGTTGGGGCACCTGCGCACGAAGCGATGCTTTACCACGGCATGCGTTGCTACTTGGGTGTTTACCCCATACTTCCCACGCAGACGCAGAATGCAACCCCGCTCGTTCCCGACGATCGTTTCTTCACAGTTAAGGGTTTGCGCTAAGTCAGCGGAGATAATCGACGTAGGCGCGCAGACATCGATGAGCGCGCGAACGAGGTGCAGTCGCCCTTGTGCCTCAATCTTGACCACGGCGGTTGGAGCGATTGCCGTGGTGGGCTGCAGCGCAATGGTAGGATGACAGCTCCGGAAAGTTGCCGGTAACTGGCGATTTGGTAGTGCGCGTGTGTGTAAAGACCGTGGGCGGAAAGTCCGGGATTCCGCTCCACGTCGATAATGCGGTGTTGGGAGTGGGCGGAAAGTCCGAGATTCCGCTCCACGTCTGGTTTGTGCCGGTGGGAGTGGGCGGAAAGTCCTAGATTCCGCTCCACTCTGATGGCGTCGTTCGTGCCTTAGCAAAGGACGGAACGGTCGGGATTCTAATCCTCTGCGAGCAGCCGGGCGGAAAGTCCGAGATTCCGCTTCGGCACCCAGCCCACCTTCTTCGGGTTCTGGGCGGGTTGACCGTGTCTCCATACCGGAGTCGGATGCGTGGATTGACAGATCATTGTCGGAATCCATCTCGCTCGCGACTTGCTCGCTCCATGGCCTGGTGTCGACAGGACGATGCTCCTCAATTTCCTAGTCCAGATGCAACATTGTATGGTGCTTTTCATTGCACTGATGGCATCTGACCGCACTCGGACATGTTTCGGCTCGATGCGCCACTGACAGGCAATTGGCGCAATATTTGCCAAGGAGGGACTCCCGGAGCCTTTCTTCAGCGGTTTTTGCCCGAAATACTGGGCAAAGCCTTATCGGGTGTTTGCCTTCACATAGATGACACGGTTGTGGATAGCGATGGGCCTGTTGCTCAGCCTTTTTTAAAAGAGCGGCGTAACGAGTCATCTTTCTGCTACTGGATTTTGCTGTATGTCCGTAACAAAAATATCATAGAAAAAGTCATGATTTTGTTATGTATTTATGGGTTATTGTAGCTGGGTGGCGAGCATTTTATGATGCGTGAATACATCGTTCGTGAAGCAAACGTGTGCGCTATACATAAAATTGAGTGTGTGCACATTGCATTATGTATTTGACTAATTTATTCGGTGTATCCTAGGCATTATATTGATATATTATAATTCGGCAAACTATGTACTAGGCAACCCTGGTAAGTTGGCTTCCACTCTCAGTGATGTGCACACAAATGAAATTGTTAAAAATACGTTTTGGGTAAATGTACAAACAAAAAAAATTTTTTTTTTGTTATTCGACCTAATCGTGAAAAAAATGTCGGTGAATTGTTTATATGTGAACAAAAAGTTGTATTATTACTTAGTTTAGATTTAACTTAATTAGGTGTGGTAAATATGTGGAATCTATACCTATCCTGCCACCCAAAGAAATTGCAGCAAAGCGAGCAACCTTCATGTAATTGCTAGCGGACAACAGATGTCGCCAATGATGCGTAGAAATGTCTCTTGTATGGTAAAGAGTTTGATACTTAAGAGTTTTGATACAAAAGAGGTGTTGGATTTACCCTATTTTAAATTTACTATGATGAGTTCTGTTACTCATCCATGTATTATTAAATTATTAATTTTTCTGAAAGTGGTGCATTAACATCTGCACAGTGATTGATGTAATTTTCCACGAGTAAAATAATCATGCAATGCACTAAAAAAAAAAACCCCTAAGTGCTTATATACATGCATCGAAACAAAAATGTAAATATAAAAACAACTTGATATTAAGAAATAAGTACTTGTTAATTTTGGTATCCATCAAGTACTTGTATACATCAATCGAAGTACAAAGAAATACTCGGTGTTACGAAGAGTACTTGTTGAGTTGTCGCCGGGTAGAAGTACTCATGCAGTGTACTCGATCGCTGGTTCATATCCGGCTCGAAGGACCATGTAAAATCGCGGGTACTCTTTGCTTGTGAGCTCAGATTTACCGGATTTTATTCGGTTTGATTGTGCAAGAAAAGTAAAAGAAAAACGCAATAAGGTTTTAGTTTTTCGTTATAATATATATGTGTTTGTGTGTATTTAAAATATTTTGATAGATTTTTTACAAAGATTAGTTTACCTTGATGTGGCTGGTAGCTCGCTGTCTTCACTTGAACTCGGTCAAAAAAGAAGTGTTAGCAGAAGCAAAACGGGTTTGTGTCCGAACCGTCGGACCATATAAATCAGGGGAAAAATAACGAGAAAATGTTTATCCGGCGGGAAAATATAATGGTAGAAATTGAGTGAAAGTGTTAATTTGTACGTGTGTGTAAACTTATGTGTGTGCTCATCCACACACACACACAACTACATGAAAGCCGTGCATAAGTGTGACCGCTGCACATTAGGGCGGGTCGTTTATTTTCGGTTGATTTGAACTTTAGGCATAGAGGCCTAAACAACTACAAAAACCAAGATCAAGGCAGTTCGCGAAATTATAATAACAATGACAATAACTTTGCTAAGCGCTTAACATGCATCGCTATTAAATGTGCTCTTTGTTCCAAATTTACACTCCAACTTCATTTCAATTGGAAAAATAACCGAAGCTGGAAATACTGTTCAATTTTCAAAATGAAAAGCGGTTGTTAAGAATAAAAGAAACAAAACTATATTTTGTGCGGTTTTCGAATATGGAGTGTTTTCCATTAATTTTAAGCCGTCTACGGTAACAGAAGAGGGGAACGGGTTAATCGCCGGGGAAAATACTCGGAAATGGCATCAACGGCTAGGCCATTTAAACTCAGATGATTTAAGACAATTTTTAAATAAAAATATGGTTCATGGACTTAATTTGAATGTGCAAAATATAATTGACTGTTTTACTTGTGCTACTTGCAAAATTAAAAGTAAGGCGTATGAAAACTATTCAAATGTAGTTTCGAAAGATGTGCTTGAGTTGGTTCATAGTGACTTGTGTGGCCCAATGTCCACAAAATCAGTTGGCGGTTCGTCATATTTTATGACATTTATTGACGATTATAGCCGATATACACATACATACTTTTTAAATAAAAAATCAGAAGCATTTAATGCATTCAAACATTTTACTGCGATAGCGGAAACGCAGACTGGCCGCAAATTAAAAGTGTTTCGAAGTGACAATGGAAAAGAGTACATAAACTCCCAATTTAAAGACTATTTTTCCCAGAATGGAATTTGGCTCAAACGTCTGTTGCTTATTGACACGATGTTTTTTGGAGTCGTCGGGCTTGGCGCAGAGTTTGTGTGCAGAAGCTATCAACACGGCAACATACAAATTAGAGAAACAAGTGGTGTTTGTTTAAATATTTTATTTCCCTTGCAAGAGAGCAAGGGCAGCCGGTTAAGTCGAGTGAGTTAATACAACTAAAACATTAATTCGACGACTTCGCCTAAATACCTGAAAACTCAAACAGTCCCTGCCAGCTGCTGCAGGTTTTCGACCGCGGCAATTTACCGCTTGCACAAGTGTAATGCTTTCGCTGCTGCCGCGGCGATCACTTATTAGTGTTAACTGTTGTTGTCATACGCAGACCCGTAGACGCGCCGTCAGCAATATCAGTGGGAGTGAAGTTGTTGTAGGACTTTACGTTGTTGTCACGCGCAAACTTCCAGCTGCGCTGTCAGCAATATCGGTCAGAACAGAGTTTTGGCCGGATGCGAGTTTGCTGGTGTTAACTATGGTGTTAACTTACATACGTCATAGGTGTCCAAGTAAATCGCTAGGTGAGCAGACTGCGTATGAAAAGTGGCTCAAAAGGGGCCGTCTTTGCCCCATCTTCGAATATTTGGTTGCGATGTTGTAGTTGTACTGAAGGTACAGCAGAAAAGTGAAAAATTTCTGCCAAAAGGAAGTGATGTTGCGGTTTTCCCAAATATTGCAAGTGTGCGGGTTTTCCAAAGAAATGGAAGATGACGGATTTGATACTCAAAACTAAAGTACGAGGTTTTTCAAAATGCGCTTTATTTTTGCTTAAATCAGTATATAAAATGTAGTTTAGAAAAAAACGACTGTCAAAAAAGGCGGACAGTTGAACAACGAGCGATTAAACCACACACGAAATAGAACGAAGGGGCGAACAACGAAATGTCAAAAGACAATTGCTTGTTAACACTTGGTTAATTGCCTAAGCATTAACCCGCGTGTTTCTCTTTGTAAATAAAATGTTAATATACAAATTCGAATTCAACATACCGCCGCCCTTGAACTATCTAAATATGATACGTTCAATTACAGTTACGATGATTGTTTGATTAACACAATATAAAGATATAAAGAAAACTTTTACAGCAGTTAATTCTTAAGCTATTAGAATTCGTCTTCTAAGAACAGGTCGCCCTTGGTAGGCAAGAGGCATAGCTTAGTTGTTGGACGCACGTACTCTCCGATGGAAGTCTTTATTGTCACAACTCGCACGTGACCATCAGCTCCCGGGTGACATCGAATAACTTTTGCGAGCGACCACTTCGTAGGTGGAGTATTCTCGTTAAAGACAGCCACAATATCTCCTTCTTAGAAGTTGCGCGAAGGCCGAAACCATTTAGCACGATGTTGCAAACTGACAAGATACTCGTCTCTCCAACGACGCCAGAAATGCCGCCTTATTATAGAAATTAATTCCCATCGCTGGTGAAGGCTGCCACGGAACCCTTGACCCTCAGATTCAGGGAGCGACTTTAGCGGTTCTCCGATAATAAAATGTCCTGGTGTTAAAACTTCGTGGAGCGACTGCACTCGGCGAGCCTTCGCATAACGGCCGCGAGTTCACGCAGGCTTCTACTTCGTACTGAATTCTTCGTATAAGAGTAGAGTCTCGCTCAAAACGCGTTTAAGGTTATACTTGATGCGTTTAATACCGGTTTCCCAGTATCCACCCATATGAGGAGCAGACGGTGGGTTAAAATGCCATTCTATGTTGGAATCGGCAAAAAATTAGCAGAGTGCATCGTCTTCCATACACTGTACATATCGGCGTCGTAGTTCCTTCTCGGCGCCGACGAAATTTGTACCATTATCGGAATACGTAGCCTTGCAGTACTACGATTTATGAACCGTTTGAACGCGTTGAGAAAGGCGGGTGCGGATAAATCTCCTACTAACTCTAGATGCGTGGCGCCAGTACACATGCAAATAAATGAACAAATTTACCCTTTCGTGGATCTCGCCCCTCTCCCATGGTTAAACTTGTACATATATGGGCCAGCGAAGTCTTCGGCAGCGTGCCTAGCAGCGAACATAAGTAGTCCGGGACACAGGTAGGTCACCCATGGATTATGTAGAAGTTCTGCGATTGAAGCAGGTACATTTTACGCATTTATGATAGATAGTGCGAATTAGCCCGCGGGCGCCAATCACCCAATAGCGACGTTGCAATACAACTTGCATGATGCGAGGACCAGCATGCAGGGTAAACTGATGGATGTCGGAGATAATTAGCTTTGACAGCGGAGAAGTTGTTGGCAGGACGATTGGATGCTTAACGTCTTGCGCGACATCTGAGAATTTCAATCGCCCTCCAACGCGTAGGACACCGTTTTGATCCAGAAATGGCTGCAAGCGCAACAGGCTACTCGGTAGCGGGATTGCCTTTTTAACGCTGCAATTAGAAATTTCATTAGGAAAATAGTAGCGTTGGGTATGCTTAACCAAACGAATTTCGGCTTCCGACATCTCCCGACAGTTTGGAGGACCACATTGCTTCTCAGCAGCACGTTTAGCAGCAGGTCGGGTTTTAGCGACGATGCGGCGCAGCTTGGAATACGAGGAATATTTCACAAATATCGACCAATGGTCGTTTGAACTCGTAATGTTAGCGAAGGCTTTATGTCTAATACCCAATTCGGTTGTGTGCTGGCTTAATGCAGTCCGCTGCCAGAACTGGTCTGAACCTTTCAAAAATGCGGGACCGTTCCATCACAGTGGGTGGTCCAATAGCTCAGGCGGCGATATACACCTAGATACGCAATCTGCCGGATTCAACTCAGAACGGATATGATTCCAACAATCTGGATGCAGAGTTTCCTGAACATCTGCAACGCGGTTTGCTATGAAGGTCACCCATCTGCTTGGATGCGCCTGTAGCCACGCCAATGTGATGGTTGAATCGGTCCAAGCATACAGCGGGTAGCAGATGTCGCCCCAACTTCGCATCAGTTAAGCGGCCAGATGAGCAGCGCACAGCAGCGCTCTAGACGGGGCAGAGTCATTGTTTTGAGCGGTGTTACCTTAGCTTTCGAAGAGATCAGCGTTACGGCGACGCTACCACCGATTTGTAGAGTACGCGCATATACAACGGCGGCGTAGGCGCGTTCCGAGGCATCTGCAAAGATATGCAACTCCGTAAACGAGCCAGCCGTTCCAGTTCCAATCCAGCGATTTACCTTCAAATGCGCCAAATGTTGCAATTGCATACGATGATTAAGCCACATTTTTGCGATGGGGTCTGGAACCAAATCGTCCCATCGAACTGCAGCGCGCCAGATTTCCTGGAACCACATCTTGGATCTTATCGTTGCAGGAGCAAGCAGGCCCAGAGGATCAAAAACAGTACTAGCATCAGCTAAGAATGCTCTCTATGAAAGAATAGCGGGTTGTGACTTTAGGTTTACTGCGAATGTAAAGTGATCTCCTTCTATGTTCCATATTAGACCAAGTGCCTGGACATCTTCGTCATCGACCACGTAGTGCGATATATTTTTAGACGCGTAAGACATACTTTCATTCAGTTCTATAAAATTCGATGCCCACTTACGCAGTTCAAAGCCACCTTCTTGTAAAATGCTAGAAACATTTTGTTGTAGCGACTGAAGCTCGACCTCGGAAGATGCACCAGTAAGCAGGTCGTCCATATAAAAATCTTCCAGGATCACCTCGACGGCTTTCTTGCAGCAGCTATTGGTTGAATCCCTTGCAGTTTGTTGCAATGACCGTACAGCGAGATCGGACGCGGCGGCCACACCATAGGTTACGCGTAGCATGCGGTAATCCTCTACGGTCGAAAACGAATCAAAACGCCAAACGATGCGTAACAAATCGGTATGCTTGTCCGATACACAAACTTGGCGGTATCAATATTGAATACAAATCTTGCTGTAATTGCGGTCCGATAAAAAGCGCGTCGTTAAGTGAATTTCCCGTAGTGGTTTTGGCAGATGCATTAAAAACTACTCTTAGTTTCGTCATAACGCTGGACTCCTTTATCACGGGATGGTGCGGCATGTAATATACGTAATTTTTTGTTTCAGAGACAGCTTCCATATGTCCCATCTCAATAAGTTCTCGCACATAATCATCGTAACGCGATCGCAAGTCGTTGTCACGAGCCAGCCTCCGCTCGATGCGTAACAGATTTCAAACCGCGAGGCTGCGTGATTCGCCCAATGGCACGTTCGGTTTCAGCGGCAACTCCACTAGGAAGCGACCCTCCTGAGTTCTTTGATGCGTGGAAACGAAATGATCTTCCCAAAAGCGTTCTTCGCTCGTAAAGTATACCTGCCGCGGTGATTCTTCCAATTCCCACAGCTTAGTAACCGCCCGATCTAATTGAACCTCGCAATGCAATGACGGCAAAGGAAGTGAGGGCGAAGCAACACTCGTAACGCTCCTGAACAAGGTCCACCCAAAAACTGTTCTTTGGGCCATAGGGGTGCCTCTCGGACCCTTTCGAAGATCGCTGCAGATTAGTTCGTTCATCATATCCCTGCCAACTAATATATCTATGCTGCCAGGCTTCATATATTCAGGGTCAGCTAGACATAGTCCTTTCAGGTGCGGCCATTGAGCGTCTAAGGCGTGGGACGGCAAGACACTAGTTATTTTTGGGAGAATTAATGCGCTAATGGCGTAGCACTCATCCGACCTACCAAAGGGTGAAATAGAGAGTACCGTCTCATCCCGAACGCGACCTCCTTGCGCTGTACAGATTCCCGGTACATACGCGGATGACGATTTGCGCGGTAAGCCCAACCGCTGCACACATGCTTCTGTAACGAATGATGCATGTGAACCAGAATCAAACAACAACCGAGTGGGTTGCCAATCACCTGACGCATCGCGAACTCTAACTAAGGCTGTGGATAATAATATATTTTTTTGCGTTGACGGTATCGGGTTAGAACTAGAACTCAAGCAGGATGTCGTGCAGGCAGCAGCAATGTTCATCGAGGGGTTGGCAGAAGATGCGGTAATTAAATTGACGTCGGATGTGGTGCTAGAAGCCGTACAGGTTGCCTCGCCGGCATGAGTAGATGCGGTGATAGCGATACTATGAAGCAGGGTGTGATGCCGTTGGTGACATATTCGGCATGCGGATGTGCTATTACAACGATCTTTGTAATGTCCTGGACTTAAACAGTTGAAACAGGCTTTAGATTCTAGCATGAATTTAGTTTGCCGTAGAATCTAATTTGCGAAACTTATCACAAGAATAAATCTTATGATGCGCGTTGCAGTATAGGCAGCGAGCTAGGTTCTGCTCGGCCACAGCGTGAAACACATTGGTCTATTTGCGCGTTGATCTGTTCGTGATCGCTTTATCCACCGATATGTGAGTTACGGGCATGTCAAGCATTGATAATGAACGACATCTTACTTCCAAAAACGCTAGTGATAATTCCCATTGCTTCCGAGTTTCAAACGCTAGCCTTTTGACCATTTCGTGCACCAACCAATCCTCCCAGAACTCTACAGGGCGACCCAGCGCCTTGAGCTCTCGAATGTGTTGTTGAAATGAATCGACAACACCCTTGATTGCCTCATCGGTGTCGGCTGTAACCTTGCGGATGTCAGCTTTGGACTTTAGGTGAGCTTCGATGATTACTCTTTTGACTTTGTAGCGTGACTGAAGCAAATTCCAAGCCTCGGAATAATTTGGATCGCAGATCTTAAATCCACTTATAGTGCTAAGCGCGTCTCCCTTTAAACAGCTACGCAAATAATGCAGCTTTTGTCCGTCCGACAACGCGGCGTTGGCGTCAACTAACGAATAGAACGCATCGTAAAAAGCTATCCAATCCATGGATTCGCCAGAAAATGTTGGAAGATCCATTTTTGGTAAGCGTATTGCGGCAGACACGCCCGAACCTTCCGTTTACGTTTGAAGTTAGCCAAGGCGATAGCGTACCAACTTTCGCCTTGCACCCGTATACTTTCCTCTACCTCTGCATTGTCAACTCCACAAGACATCTCGACTGCATCTTGAGCAGAGTTAAAACGTACACATTGTTCATTTAAGAGCTAAAAAAAATAGCTGTCGACACCTTCGATGTCCATGACAAACGGATCGTGTATGCTTTTTGTCATGTATCTTTTAATGGCGTTAAGAACAGAATCACGCGTTTTTACAGAGCCAGACATTGCTAACCTTTTCCTTTCAATGTCAATTGTAGGTGAATGACGTACAACTTCGCTGCTTGCTGAAGACAGTTTTAAGTCACGAAGCCAAAAAGCAAGCAATGTCAAACTAAGCCAATTTGCAGAGGGCAACTGAAAGTCACAGCGGTTTATCGTAATCGCAAAACGCCGAATGTACTCCCACTATCCTACGCAAGCAGATAATACTTGCATACGTTGCGAGCGGGATAACCAAATCCGGCTCGAAGGACCGGTCTGATGTTGCGGTTTTCCCAAATATTGCAGGTGTGCGGTTTTTCCAAAGAAATGGAAGATGACGAATTTGGTACTCAAAACTAAAGTACGAAGTTTTTGAAAATGCGCTTTATTTTTGCTTAAATCAGTATATAAAATGTAGTTTAGAAAAAATCTACTGTCAAAAAAGGCGGTCAGTTGAACAACGAGCGATTAAACCACACACGAAATAGAAAGTAGGGGCGAACAACGAAATGTCAAAAGACAATTGCTTGTTAACACTTGGTTAATTGCCTAAGCATTAACCCGTGTGTTTCTCTTTGTAAATGATTGTTAATATACAAATTCAAACTCAACAGGAAGAAAATTAAAGTTTGTGGGTTATAATAATTTAACGAAAGGCTATAGACTGTATATGACACAAACAAAAGGTCTATTATAATTTCGAGAGCCGTCATATTCTTCGAAAATTCGTTTGAAAAGACAAATTTTCCCAGTAATGAAAGCGAAGATGTATTTACTCACGATGCTTTTGATAAATACTACAACAACATTGAAAAACATGTAAGCGAATAAATGCAAACGCAAAGCTTACCTGAGCCGATTGCTGTGTATACAGAGGAACAAGAGGAAGAATAATCAGCGTCAGAAGGGGAAATCGTAGTGGAAGCTGGAAAGAGAAAAAGAGGTAGGCCAAAACTACTGAGAGCTGGTGCTGTGGGAAGACCAAGAAAGGTTTTTTGCGAAGAATCTCATGCAGAGGAATTAAATTCAATCATTGAATCGCCAAACACTATAACAGAAGCATTAACTTCCAATAACAGTGGGCATTGGAAAGCTGCAATGCGGAAAGAGTACGACGCTTTAATTAAGAATGGTACCTGGCAACTAGTCGATAGACCCAACAACAGCAACGTCATAGGCTGTAAGTGGGTGTTTGCGTTAAAGAGACAACCGGACGGTTCGGTAGAAAACTATAAAGCACGATTAGTCGCACATGGATGCTCACAAAAGTTTAATGTAGACTATAAGGAAATGTTTGCACCAGTGGTTAAACATTCAACGATACGGTCGTTGCTGGCGTTGGCAGCAAAATATAGGCTTCTTGTCAATCATGTGGATATTGTTTCAGCATATTTGAACAGTGATTTGAAAGAACATGTTTTTATGACCAAACCACCAAATTTTGAGAGCACGCAGTTTCCACACAAAGTTTGCAAATTATTAACGTCGCTATATGGACTCAAACAAGCTGGCCGTGAATGTAACTTTAAGGTTTCTGATATTTTATCGACTATGGAATTTCAACGATGTAAAGCTGATAGTTGTGTTTACGTGAGACGAAAAGACAATGAATTATCTTTTATTGCACTGTACGTAGACGATATGCTAGTGGCGTGTGAAAGCCAAAAACAAATGAGCAGCTTTATTCAAAGTTTAAATGAACATGTTCAAGCAATAGATAGTGGCCCGATTTCATTTTATTTGGGTATAGAGATTCGCTGAGATAGTCCAAGAGGCGAAATATCTATTTATCAACAGCGATACGTTGAGAAAATGTTAAAGCGCTGGGGTATGGAGAACTGCAAGCCAGCAGCGACACCCTGGGCTAATAGTACTGTTTTGGAAAAATGTACAAAACCCTGCGATAATATAGATACAAAAACATATCAACGTTTAATTGGCGCACTGATGTCGCAGTACAACAGTAATCCTCACGAAGGATATTTTGGAGATGCTAAATATGTGCTGAGATATTTGAAAAAACATCCAGCAGGTAATATTACTTATTTAGCTAATTAAACAAATTTGGTTTGTTACACATATGCTGACTGGGAATTGTGAAACGAGCGACAGGAAATCCTATACTGGATACGTTCTAATTATGTCAATTATTATTACACATGTTTTTATAAACCTCTTTCTTAATTTGTAACTAATAAAATAAGTAGTTGATTTCTTAATCATTGAATACACGTGTTTTCTTTTACGTCTTACGCTTAATCCTCGGTAGTAATCTAACACTTAACACCCAACTTAACAAGTAGAAAAGGCATATCCGAAGACTTCATACCTTTCATGAATGGAAGAATTGTATGAGGTCCATATGTTTTATTTATTAGATATTGTTGATTTTAATTACTATATAATAGTTCCAATAATAGTTAATATTTTAGGAAAATTTCAAGTCTTTAGCTGATTTAATGAAGGAGTGTTGGCCCAAAGTACATGAAAGGTATGGTAAAAAACCTTTCGTAGTTAATAACTGCAAACTTACATAATATCAAATACGCATTTTTAAGTTATTTTGACTCTTATTAAATAATAATGAAAAGGTTTTGTTTGGATTTTACTTTATTTTATTGATTGCAAAAATATAGTTATATGAAAAATAAAATACAAAAATAAAAAACATGCTCGTCGTTTTGACGATCAATACCAATCCAGGTTTAAATGCAGGGGTTTTCGTGCTAATTGCAATATTTGAACAATCGGTTGTATGGGAGCTATATGTTATATCTCCTTGATCTTTATGATTTTCACTACTTCTATAGAGCTTAGAATAGCGGACCTTGTTGCAAAATATAATATCTGAACAATCGGCTCCTATATACGTAATAGTCGTCAGATCTGGCCGACTGAGGGACTAGTTTACGGTCAAACAGACGGACAGACAGACGGACATGGCTATATAACATCACCTCGTCAAATTGATCATATCGGTATACTTTTTGATGGTTCTAACTCTTATCGTTCAGGTACTTACAAACATTAGACCAAAGTTAATATACCATTTCCATGAAAGGTATAAAAACATCAGTTTTCTTTACTTTATATCATAACGCCGCACTTGAACGAAGGATTTAGCGAAATAAACATTTTTACACAAATGGTGATAATTTGACTGAAAAGTACGATTTTTTCATCCCCAAAAAAAACTTTTGTTTCAAATAAAAATTCCTTCGTTTAAGTATGAGATATGTCAGTTTTTAGCCTGTAAAAAATTAGATCGATAGGTCACATGTTTTTTGAGACACCTTGTTCACCGCAATGGGACTTTTTGAAAAACATCATTTTAAGGTAATGGCGTTTAAAGTTTGGCACGTACTTGGAGGCATTCGGGAGGAGCACGCTGTTGACAGCTGTAACTTTGGCATTAGTCCTCAGATCTTTGTGAAATTTTAAGGAAATAAACTAAAAAGGATATACTTTAAGAAAAAGCAATACAAAATTTTCGATTTTTTCGACCAACACAAGTGTATATAACCCCTTAACAAAATTGCTCACCAAAATAAGAACACTTGACACCTCTGGCTTGGTTGCTTTAATTCAGCTCGCGACTAAAATGTCCAAAAATCTCTGGTTTTCTCTCTAGCTTTCTGAACAGCTGCAAACTGTATGTACCTGTTATTAGCTTTCACTAATGCATTAAACCTTTATATTAAAGAACAGCATGTCATAACCAGTGCAGTAAATTTCTCTGGAAGCTATTTTCTATTTGCTATTCTTGAAATTTTTGCAACTTCACACCTCCAAATTTCGTTGCTACCAACACCGAACAGCCTCCAATTCAAGTCAACACAAGTCTGCGCACTGCAATCGCAACTCACCGCTGAACGCTTACACAACGTTTCCCGATCCGATCTCGGCCGAACCTTGCTTGATGTATTGATCGCAACCAATTTCTGCCGCTACCAAATGCAACTCACGGTCGAACTTTCATCGACACAGCGATTCAAGAAATCTCGCTGTCACGAAGCCGAGCAGCTTCCAACTCAACTCACACTTAACTGAAACTTACTTACATCTTATCCATCCGACCTCTGTCGAACCTGGCATGGTGAATTCATTGCAAACTTTTGACACTTGTTTGCCCTTTACGGGCTCTCTTCACCTGCTTCCAATTCTCGCCTGCCTTCTGCTTCTTGTGGTCTCAAGCGAGATCGAGATTTGTTCACTGGGCATTTAAACTCTAAGCGCACTCATATTGTCGGTATAAATTAATTAATTTAAAAAGATCATTAACGCGACACTCGATTTTATCATTATTTGTGCTAGGAGAGCCTATGATAAATGATGTTGCCACAATGGAAGATTCTACGAAATGCGAAAATGGTTGTCAAACTTCAAAGATGACAGTTGAGAAGCAAGCGATCACTCGATCATTGAAAGCAGGTGAATACCGCCCGTTAATGCTCCTGTACCGCTTTTGCGCACGTATATACGACCTCTGCTCACAGTTGCGTTGCGTTGTTCGGTCAATTTCTATTAATGTTCGTTAAATATGCAGAGGTGCATTTACATTTCAAGTTTAAAAGTTACGTCGGCATACATAATATGTATGTATACGTATATATCAATGGATGCATGTATATGTTTGTTTGTTTACATGAACAAATAACAAAACATATTACTATTAAAGATCGGTATCAGTTGCTGCAACGAACAAATCACTTCCGTGATATAGCAGCTTACCAACATTGCAAATATAGGATCAAACCCCCTCTATAATCAAATATTGATTTAGAAAACTTGCTCATTATAAACAAGTAAAGAAGTGGCTAAATTTTTAAATAAATAAAGCAGAGACTAAGTTAGGGCAAAACCGATCTTGCTGTAAGCCTTTTTTTTTTTTCAAAATTTTCAATAATCGGATTTCTTGATTTAATACAAAACCACATACCAAATTTGAGCAAATTAGCTTCACTAGTTACAGAAGTATCCGATTTTTACGGGTTTCAAAAACATTTAGTGATTTTAAAAATACTGCTTATTTAGACATAATAAAATATCTGTACTTAATTTGGATAAAAGATTTCCAGAGATATATGTAAGTTATCACCCGCTATGCCAAGTAGCTAAGCAGTGTAGCCATTCAGCAGACAAAACGGTTCCCACACATCAGGGTAATCCGTTTATGCTGACACAGCGTCTGGCCGAACACCTGCAGCTACTTTACTGGAAAGCTTCTACTACAACATACTATACTTTGAACGAAATAAGCAGCAACGATTCCCTATCGTGGGAATGTGACTATGCTGATGTGAAGAATGAACATCTGCATAGTAGGAAGAATTCCACGAAAACATCACATCATCCTATGGCACGTACTGGCAGCGCAGTCACAGCGACTACAGCAGTAGCGACTACAGCAGCAGCGACGGGCCGAATAGGGTTTATATTAGTTATGTCTTAGCGAGTAAGTTTTAGTCTGTAAGCACAGCTCGAATAATAAAGTATAATTTGAAAATTGGCGAACAACGTGGGGCTCGGGAACGTGCAAGTGCAGTAAAAGAAATACTCTAAAGAGTTAATAAAACTTTGAACCGCAAACGAACAAATTAAAATATTTTTACTGTGAACCGATTGATTGGACTATTGGAAGTCACCAAGGAACAAATTTTCCTTGTACCGCGCGAGAACGCGAACTAAAAACTCGAACTTAGAAGCAGCCAACAAGTACCTACAGCAACTCATCTGGAACTGAGAAGCAGTCATCAAGAACCCCAAATCCAATTGTAGTTTGGAAGCAGTCACTAAGAGCGGAGAACAACATCCAAATTATCTTTAACATAATGTAAGTGATTGCTTGTTTATTTTTGTGAAAAAATGTATTGTGTTGAAAAGGTTATTAAATAAAAACTGCCAAAATAGAGAATAGTGAACATTAGTAAATTTTGATGAGCGGTATCGATCAGATAATTGAAAATTTTTAAAAATTACAATAAGTGTGTTACAAGAGAAAATTAACATGAATGCATCAGAGTTACAAAATTAGTACAAGCCGCAGTGAAGACTGCACTAGAAGTTCAAAGAAGGAGGTAACAAAAAAGATTTCGAATTTCAGTGTAGAGCCAAGAACGTACGAAGATGTGAAAATAATTGAGGGTATCAAGTGCGATGAACCACTTGATATTGTTAAGTCAATACCCGAATTTGAGGGTAAGCAGGAGCAGTATGTGTCGTGGCGACAAGCGGCGCATTCCGCATACAAGCCATTTGAGAAATACAATGGTAGTTCACGACACTACCAAGCGTTAGGTATAATCAGAAATAAAGTGAGAGGTGCTGATGGGGTGCTTGCGTCATTTAATACGGCGCTAAATTTTAACGCCATAGTAGCAAGATTAGATTTTGCGTATGCCGATAGCGGCCAATTTATCTTATTGAGCAGGAGTTAAGCACCTTGCGGCAAGGAAACTCGACTGTCCTGCAGTATTATGATGAAATCGAGAAAAAACTAACGTTACTGACAAATAAGACTATTATGACATACGAAGGTGAGCTCGCTAACTCTATTTTTATATCTGGACTAAAGAAACCCTTGAGTGATGTTTTATTTGCGTCACGACCAAATGATCTGCCTGCTGCTTTAGCCTTGGCTCAGGAAGTTGAAGCAAATCACGAAAGGTATATGTTCGCAATGAATTATGCGAAAAGCTCTGAAAGTAGAGTCCTGGCGCAAGATAATTATAATATGCGTAGTCAAGCGCAGAACAAGTTCAATAATAAAAGTTTTAATAGTGCACCAACTCAGGGTAAAAATCCATATTATACCCGGCAACGGGACTCGAACAACTTGCAACCGGTAGAAAAAATGGACGTCGATCCCACGTCTTCACGTGTCCGACAAGCGACAAGTGCTCAACAAAGCACCCGTATTAATAATAACAAATTTAACCAAGCACAAAAAAAGACCATATGGCTCTGATAGAATTTCAGGGCATCGACGACAGAGAATTAATAAAATTTCACACGAAAATTGTAAAGAAGAAAATTCGGACTATGAAAAGTTGGCAGAATCTAAGGTAGCAGAAGCAGAGGCATCCGATGTAGAATCGATAAATTTTTTAGAGAAAGGTCCCTGCTACCCTTCCTACAACAGACAATAGCGGGGAGATCTTTTAAATTTTTAATAGACACCGGGGCTTCTAAGAATTACATTAAGCCTTTGAAGGGGGTAGGGAAGGTCGTGGGTTGACGAGCCTTTCCAAGTGAAATCCATACATGGGTTCAATAATATTATACATAAATGTTACTTAACTCTTTTTGGAGTAAATACTCCATTTTTTATTTTGCCGGGTCTAACGACCTTTGATGGCATTATTGGTCTTGATCTGCTAACGCAGGTAAAAGCTAATATCAACCTAAGGGAGGAAGTAATTCAGTTCAACTCTGGAGTTGAAAAAATTCAATTCTATAAATGCGAAGACGTGAACTTTACGAAACCAGCGGACATAAACGTCCCTCAGTCGGTAAAATCCGAGTTTAATAAAATGTTGAAGAAAAGGGCTAAAGCTTTTGCAGACCCCAATGAAACACTGCTTTTCAATACAAACATCGTTGCTACCATTCGCACCGAAGATAGCAACCCGGTATATTCAAAATTATATCCATATCCAATGGGAGTGGCTGATTTTGTTAACAGCGAAATAAAGAATCTCTTAAAGAATGGAATAATTCGTGCATCTAGGTCCCCTTATAACAACCCAGTATGGGTTGTTGATAAAAAAGGTACTGATGAGCTGGGCAACAAGAAAAAACGACTAGTGCTAGACTTTCGAAAGCTCAATCAAAAGACGGTCGATGACAAATACCCTATTCCCAATGTCACGTCAATATTATCAAACTTGGGCAAGGCAAACTATTTTACAACCCTAGATTTAAAGTCAGGGTTTCATCAAATTCAGCTGGCAGAGCGGGATCGAGAAAAAACCGCTTTCTCGATTAATAATCGCAAATACGAGTTTTGTCGACTACCATTTGGATTGAAAAATGCGCCTAGCATTTTTCAGAGGGCCATTGATGATGTCCTCCGTGAACAAATAGGCAAGACTTGTTACGTATACGTCGACGACATAATAATTTTTTCTGAAAAGGAAGCGGACCACGTAAAGCATATTGACTGGGTTTTGCGTAAACTGTATGAGGCAAATATGAGGGCCTCGTGAGAAAAGTCGAATTTTTTTAAATCAAGTGTAGAATACCTTGGTTTTACAGTGTCAAGAGGGGGAATCAAAGCAAGTCCGGTTAAGGTAGAAGCCATCCGAGACTATAGCGAGCCTTCAACCTTGTTCGCAGTCAGATCCTTTTTGGGCTTAGCCAGTTACTATCGCTGCTTCATTAAGGATTTTGCTTCGATAGCGAAACCATTGTCCGATATTTTAAAAGGTGAAAATGGTAGAATTAGTGCTCAGCAATCAAAAAAAAATTAAAATTAAACTTGATGACAGGCAGCTAAAAGCCTTTAGTAAACTGAAAGAAATACTGATATCGGAGGATGTAATGCTGCTTTACCCGGACTTTGGGAAGCCTTTCGATCTAACGACGGCTGCTTCGTCACACGGTCTGGGAGCAGTTTTATCTCAGAATGGAAAGCCAATAACAATGATTTCCAGGACATTGAAGGATAGAGAGTTGCACTTCGCAACCAATGAAAGAGAACTGTTGGCCATAGTATGGGCCTTAAAAAACCTCCGAAATTATCTTTACGGTGTAAAAAATCTCAATATTTACACCGACCGTCAGCCTCTTACATTCGCAGTTTCAGATCAAAACCCGAATGCGAAAATTAAACACTGGAAAGCGTTTATTGACGAGCTCAACGCTAAAATATTCTATAAACCAGGAAAAGAAAACTTTGTTGCAGACGCTCTGTCACGACAAAGGATCCATGCTCTCGAGGACCAACCTGAGTCAGACGTAGCAACAGTTCATAGTGAACTTTCTTTGACTTACACAATAGAGTCAACAGACAAACCAATAAATTGTTACAGAAATCAAATTTTTCTAGAAGATGCACAGAGTCCGTCAACCCGCACTTTCATAATATTTGGAAAGAAGACGCGCCATTTTATATATTTTTCAAGGAGATACTACACAGCACTTTGTTGGAAATTGCAAGGTGTCTCAAATTAGAGAGAAAAATCGAGGACATAAGCGAGCTAATAATGCAGGCGACAATAGAATACAATAGGTCCATTCATTCCGTCACTGGCCAGAAACCGGTGGATATAATCCACTCAGCCACAGATGAGTTTAAAGAGGATATAAAAAATAAAATTAAAAAGGCTCAAGAGGTTCAATTGCAGAAACACAATGAGTCAAGACGAGATAGAACTTTCGAAGTGGGGGAAAGAGTACTAGTAAAAACAAATAGGAGATTAGGAAATAAGCTTACGCCACTATGTGTTGAGGAAAAAGTAGAAGCTGATTTAGGGACAGCCGTTCTCATAAAAGGGAGGGTAGTCCATAAGGACAATCTAAGATAAACAAAAATAAGATGTGTAATGAAAAAACATTTTCCAGGATCTTACTCTTGATGATTTCATTTGTGTCAACTATGAGTGCCAGGATGACTGACTATACTCACTCGAAATACATTCTGATTTTAGACGGAGGGGTCACCATTTGGCAGGACTACGGTTACTTCCGACACACAACTAACTTAACCACGTATTCCGAAATTGTAGACGAGACTACCAAATTGGCTAGGGAATTCCCCCAGGAACATCTGAAGAAAATTTTGGAATTCGACACTAAGCATTTGGAGACATTGCTGACGGCCATAAGCATACACCATAGGCAGGCAAGAAGTTTGAATTTCCTAGGAACGGCTTTAAAGGTATTTGCAGGAACGCCTGATTTCGATGATTTTGAACATATCAAGTTATCGAATCAAATAACAAGCAAATATTAATAAATACGAAAATTCAGGATCAAATTAAAAAATTAACGAACAGGGTGAATATTATCATAGCGAACGCAAAAAAAAAAGAAAATTGACAACTCTCACCTGTATGAACTTTTGGTAACGCGGAATACAATTTTAATAACTGAAATGCAAACCTTGATGCTATCGATATCGCTTGCCAAAGTTAATGTCATAAATTCAGCAATTCTTGACGATAATGATTTGAAGTCAATAATAAACGAGCAATTCACAAAAATTAGTATAACGGAAGTAATGGATGTATCTAGTGTTAAGATATTACAAAATGAGAATATATTACATTTTATTATAAAATTTCCTAGACCTAAATTAGCATGTAAGAAAATTAGTATTTTTCCCGTCGCGCACAATGGCATTATACTTTACCTTGCCGAAGGCCACATAGTCGCAGAGTGTGATAGCCGCGTAATTGCAGTAAGTGATTGCAAATGAACCGCAACATCAACGTTCTGCAGAGAGTCAGTTAAGGAGACATGCGCACAACAGTTACATTCGGGGATGAGGGCGCACGGCACAACTCAGCCTGATCACCGGGAAGCTGTGGTAGTAATCGATGAGGGCATCATTATAATTAATGACCGACAAGCATGCGTAAGAGAGGCAGATGGCACCGAAAAAAACATATCTGGCACGCACCTGCTCACATTCGATAACAGGGTTTGGATCAACGGAACCATGTTTCTAAATCGTAATGTATCCCCAAGTAGACAACCAGGCATAGCAACGTCGCCGTTATTGAATATAACTGGTCACCAAAAGATACTAAGCTTACCGTTTCTGCATAAGCTAAACGCTGAAAATTTGCGATACATAAATGAAGTCGAAACAAGAGTTGCAAAGCAGCCGGCGCTGTCTTTTGGCCTAATTGTCACAACCATTACAATCTGCTGTATCATTTTAAAACTAAAACAACACCTCCTCAAAAAACGAAAACAGCGTGACCTCCAAAATGCTATTGAAGCCTTGAGAAGGTCCGAGGACGGCCCTCACTTACGGGGGGAGGAGTTATCACCCGCTATGCCAAGTAGCTAAGCACTGTAGCTATTCAGCAGACGAAACGGTTCCCACAATCAGGGTAATCCGTTTATGCTGACACAGCGTCTGGCCGAACACCTGCAGCTACTTTACTGGAAAGCTTCTACTACAACATACTATACTGTGGGAATGTGACTATGCTGATGTGAAGAATGATGTTTATTCTTCACATCAGCATAGTAGGAAGAATTCCACGAAAACATCACATCATCCTATGGCACGTACTGACAGCGCAGTCACAGCGACTACAGCAGTAGCGACTACAGCAGCAGCGACGGGCCGAATAGGGTTTATATTAGTTATGTCTTAGCGAGTAAGTTTTAGTCTGTAAGCACAGCTCGAATAATAAAGTATAATTTGAAAATTTGTACATATGAACTCTAATGTGGGCGGTACCATGTACCTTCTCCAAAATGTTTGTTTAAATGGATTTGTTGACTTAATTCCAATAGTTACTGAAGTATCAAATTTTCATAGTTTCCAGAGGTATATATATGAACTCATAAGTGGGCGGTGCCACGCCCTATGTACACAATTTTTATACAGTCGGATTTCCTGCTCGATTACAACCCTACATATCAAATTTGAGCAAATTAGCTTCCATAGATACTGAAATATAGCAATTTTTGCATTTTCGACAATTGTTCTATGGAAGGTGGGCGTGGTTATTGTCCGATTTTGCCCATTTTCAATACCAACTTGCTCTGGGTCAAGGACAATCTACCTAGCGTTTCATTGAGATATCTCAATTTTTACTCAAGTTATCGTCTGCACGGGCGGACGGACGGACGGACATACAGGCATCGCTAAATCGACTTCTCTTTTCATTCTGAGCATTTTGTTATATATATATGTCTATATCTATCTTGATTCCTTTATGATGTTACAAGCAACCCTTATGCGAACAAAGTTATAATACCCTTGTGCACAAGTGCGCGGGTATAAAAATGCAAACACGTTCCAAGAGGGCAGATCGCTCCACATCTTTAGGGGCTGACAAAATTGCACCATTTCGCTGTTTTACTTATTTTGGATACAAAACATATTTTGCCATGTATTACAATTTTCGCAAATGAAAAACCCAGACAAAAATAAATTATACCTAAATCTTCGCATTTCAATTAAACATGTAATAGTTGCATGTATTTGAATACAAATTTATAAATATGTACTTATATATGTATGTGTGTTCATTTATCCATCGATATAGAAACCGCAAGTAGATATTAACATTTTTTTTTATATGTATGTATGTTTGAGCAGAACTACCCTTAACCAGACATGAATGTGCATACATGCTTGGAAAAATTCTTGAAAGGATTATATCCTGGCAAAACCTGCATGACCGAAACTCGAATACATCTACAATATTACATAATATATATAATTCTTATATATTGGCAGTAACCTATATGCGCAATGTGTAAAAATTCACCAATCAAAGGGAGATAATTTTAGTACAAACGTACGTTGTGCGCATGCGCAGTTTTTACATGTATAAGTATCTGTGAATATATGTGACAAACACATAAAAGCGATTTTGACATATCTACAGTTGCCTTTGGCTCGTTTAAAAATAAAAATAAAATAATGAAATTAAACAGGTCGAAAACAACAAAAATTAACAATAAGGTTGAGCCTGCCTAACAAACAAATATAAATATACAAAATTTGTACAAATTACAACTACACAATCAAGTTGAAATAGCGGCGAAACAGTCGCACTTATTTGTAGTGAGTTGTAAAGGAAAAGGAGAAAATAACAACAGCTCACACAGCGTAAGCTTAGCTCAGCCTGTTGAGACGCTGGCTTAAGTGTTGCGTGGTGGCGCGGGTTCGACTCCCGCGGAAGCCGTGAAGAAAGAAATCTGATGAGGAAATGTGGTGATTTCCGAAATAGTACTATAACTTCCACCGCTTTGGTGTTGTTGTTTTTTCTCTAATTTTTTCAACAAAAATTGGCCTTTAGCTCATTTAAAAATAAAAATAAAATAATGAAATTAAACAGGTCGAAAACAACAAAAACAAACACGATTTCATTTATAATGAATATAAATTTTTTATTTAAGAATATTTAATTCATGTGTATATAAATTAATTTTTAACTCAGTAAAAATTTACTCATTGATTATTCAACTAAAGAGTCAAAAAACTATAGTGGCAAAAATTGTACAGTAATCCTTTACAATATTGCAATCTTATTTATTTCCCATTTTTTTAATATGCGTCTCCGTAAAACCACTTACATTAACTAATTTTATGGCTAAGCCACTTATTGGTTGCGAAAAAATATTAATTTTGTGAATATTGTTGTAATTTAAACCTTCTGTTCGGAAGATTTTTCGCTATCAAAAAACAAACGAATATCGAGATAATGCTACGAGCGATGCCATTTCATTGCCTAACAATTGGTCTTGACAAATTGGGCACATTATTTTCTTTGGCATTTTTGATGCCACAAATCCAGCGATATAGAGAACAAAATTGTCGGCATAGATAGCGCAATGAAACTCTTGTAATGCACTTGTAACGAAACCCTTACGCATGCAAAGCTGTATTTTTTGCTTTATCTCTTGTTTTTTACGTCGAAGTTCTGTTCCAATTGGATATGGAAAGCAAGATTCGATCTTTTCCCGTCCTTAAGAGCACAATGTCTCCTTTCTGAGTATGTACATATGTTTTCCAAATTGCGTTAATGAAAAATTTTTATAAATTATAAATTATAAATATACAAAATGCAAGATTAAGGTTAAGATTAATTTCGAAGGGTGATATACTCGTACATTGCGACCTAAAAGATCTATTATGATACCCCTTTTGTTCTTAAGGCGAGGGAAGTCTTCCCTGAAGATCTTCGAGAAGATTTGCCATGTATATAAATTCATATATTTTGGATTGACCCAATTTTGGAAGAGAATTTCCAGATAGGGTGTATTCTCCAAAACATCTGAATCGAACATGCATTAGCACTCCGCATTCCGCGATTAAGTGTAATGTAGTTTCGTCACATTCTCCGCACATTCTGCAGATTGACTCCGTGGCCACTCCAATGTTGTACAAATGATAATTAAGTAGGCAATGACAACTCAAAAACCCAGTGAGAATCCTCAGTTTTCCCCGAGGCATGCCTCTTTGATACCTTAGCTCTTCTGGGATTTAAATCTCCCATAAAGGCTTTGGACTGTCTTAAGCCTGGAAGATATTTCCACATTTGGCTTCTTCTATCCTTCGTAGAGTTTTCTAGAAAACTTCCCACTGTGTTGGATGATAACCCACAAATGGGCTCAGGACCATTGAATGGAGAGGCAGCGGCCTTTCTAGCAAGACAGTCCGCCATCTCGTTCCCTTCTATTCCCGTGTGGCCCGGTACCCATAGTAGGAATAGTTTATTTATACTGCCAAGAGTGTTTAATTTGATTCCCAGTATTTGGTTCTTGGCCCAAAGACTCTAGCCCCAGTTCCTTCTGCAGTTTTAGAACCATCCGTATACCAAACAAGTGTGTTTTTCCCAATGTGATACGTTTCAGACAGGTTTTTAAACTCTTTTTTGTTACTTAACTTACTTTCAAACTTTTGGTTAAAGTTGAATCTCTTTGGCATGAAGTCCTTTATTGACCTCATTATGGAGTAATTCCCACATGGGTTCTTGCCCCATATTATCTGGGTGAGACTAGATTCTCCAGGAATTACTTCTAGAACCCTGCAGAGGGATTTCTTAGCAGATTCCTGTACCACTAGATGTAAGGGAGTTAGATCCCGTATCACTTCCATTGGTGCCGTTGGACAGGTGCACATGGCCTCCGTTATAATTAGGCATGTTAGGCGTTGAATTTTGCTCAGGGCGGATTTTGCTGTCTTGAGCTCCACTCTCTTCGACCACGCCACACTGCCATACGTGATTATAGGTCTCACTATCATGACATACATCCAGCGAGCGATGTCAGGGTTACATCCCCATGATTTACCCGCAAGCCGTCTGCATATCATTAATGAGGCTGTGGCTTTTTTAACCGTCGCACTTAAATGTGATTTCCATAAAAGTTTTTTGTCAAATATTATCCCCAAGTATTTTACCTCAGAGCTAACATTGACTCTCGTTCCATTCAAGAGAACAGCCCTCATTCTTGGTAAGATATTTTCTGGTAAACGGTACGAGAGAGGTTTTTGAGGAGTTAATTCTCAAACCCATCTGTAAAATGTCACAAAGGGAATATATTCATTTACCCCTAGCCATAATTACGACATCGTCCGTATATCCCTGGTATGGTATGCCTAGTTTCCAAAGTCTGACCAGAAGATCATCTACTACTATGCTCCACAAGATAGGTGATCAGACCCCACCTTGTGGGCACCCTCTAGGTACCTTGACTTTAACGGTTTTATTTCCCGCTCCTGCCTCTGTCAATCTAGAGTTTAATAATGCCTCTATCCAATTTGAAGTGGTATTGTCCACTCCCCTCTTTTCCCGGGCTCTAATTACTTGTTCATGAGGGGTGTTATCAATATCTAGAAACACGCATATCGCGTTTTTTTATCCAGAGCTGTCTGGATAAATTTTTGAGTTGTTATAAGGCAGTTTTCGTTGATTTGCCCGCCATATATGCATACTGACATGGATGTAACGGGAATCTCTTCAATGCATTCTCAAAGAGATGCACGTTGATTACTTTTGCCATTGCCTCTAAAAAAAAAAAAAAGATGTCAAACTAATAGGCCGAAAAGACTTGGGGTTCTCCATATCCCTTTTGCCTATCTTTGGTATAAACACCTTGGCCGTACGCCATCCTTCCGGTATATACCCAAATGCTAGGCTTGCCCTGCCGAAATTTACCAGGTGTCGGATTAGCACCCCAGAGCCCTCCCGAAGAAGGACTTTAAAAATCCCATCTACAACCGGTGATTGATATGGCTGAAAGGTGTTAATTGCCCAATTTAGCCTTTCTGCGCTGATAACGCTCTTGGCTAATTACCAACCAACTTTATTTGCTCGCTGATGAGAATCAGTCATCTGTGAAGATGTTGAACACTGGACTAAGCAATCAGGAAAGTGTGTGCGCAGCAATAGAAGAGTGCGTTCCTCTTCATTAGCTACATACCAGTGCCAAGTTTAAGTCAACCATGTCCCTCACAAGAGCTTTGTGGAGTCTCGCAGTTTAAGGAGTCGACCTGATGTTTTCACAAAAGGATCTATAATCTGCTCCTTTAGATTTCCTGATCTCCTTATTGTAGATCGTCAACTCTTTTCTTTATTCCTCCCAGTCTCCAGTGCGCTTAGCTATATTAAATAGCCTACGCACAATGGTTCGCCTTTTGGCTAGACTGAAGTTCCACCAAGGAACTTCTTTTGTATTTCCCCTTTTCCTTAATGGACAAGAATAATTATAAGATTCCATGATGATGTCATTTAGCTCATTCACTTTATCTTCCAACTCAACGGGATTTTTATATACTCCAGTCATATTTGAGGAGGATAGCTATGCGTCGATTGAATGTACATACTTTTCACAGTGAGTGTGCCTGGGATTTCGGTATTCAATGTCCTTTACGATTACTCCTCCAATGTCAAACACAATTATATTATGCTCTGACAGAGAAGGTTCATTTGAAACTTTCCAGTTGGTAACAAAGTCCGTTAATCTCGGACTACAAAAAGTCAGATCAATAACCTCTTCCCTAACTACATTCCTGAACGTTGGTGTATTGCCCTTGCTCAAAATATATACATAAGTTAAGTGATAAAAGGAAATCTAAGACTGTTATAGAAAACGGTTATAGTAGCCGTGGCTAGTAGACCGGCAACTATACACTAGTCTCCCTACTTAATAGGGGAATAAGTATATTGCACCTTCTGAAAGAATTTTCGTGCGCTTTTCCTGTCGACTAGCATCTCAAGCTCTTTGCACTCACGCATTCCGGCCTCTCTCTTCTTCTATTGAATAGTGCGTCTCGCTTTTTTCTTCAGCTCACGATATAACAAACCCAACAAGGCTCGCGTTGCGTCCTATCGCAGCGTTGCCCTCTCGGCAACATCGTCAGTCGTTCTTTCAGGTTGTTTGAAGTCCAATGGAGTGCTCAGTGGCAATACATATAAAGTAAGAGATGTAAATCCATAGCCCCGAAATATCGCTACGTTGACTAGTGCTCTCAGAGATAAGGAATGCGAGTCGAGTAGGGAAATGTGTGACTGGCTGTTGTGATTGAATCTTTTCGACGTCGAGCTTTCCTTGTGTCCACTTGCGCACACTTTTCAAGGCACAGAGACGTGTGCGGATCTTGGTTACGTCAAGATGATGATCCGAGTCGGTATTAGCTCCTCGGATCGTGCACGCATCAAGGACACTGAAAGTATGCCTACCATCTGCGTTTTACTCTCTGAGGACAGATAAGTCGCTTGAGGAATTTTCTTATGTTGAATAATATAGTCAAGCACGCTAGTATCATCATGGGGGGAGGGCACGTTCGAACTTGTGCTAGAGGAGTTCATAGAAGCGATCATTGGTATCACCGTCCTTATCGTCCGTCGGTGTTGAAGAAGTAGTTTACGGTTTAATATCTCTTCCAAAACAAATCCAACACCGAATTTGCGCTCCTTTTAGGGCAGCTGTAATATAGGTCGCAAGGGCCGATAGCTTTCTTTCCTTGCCCCGTCCATCTTTGCTTTGGCGAGGACATCAACCAGCCGGGCAGAGGCACCTTCCGCAGTAAGAGTTTAGATATGTTAGCTTGCTTTTGCTTGATTCTTACGAGGCGGATCCAGAGCCTTGAACACAAATTATAATTTTCACATTTTTATAGCGAGCCGTCTGCTCAAAGATAGACGCCCGCTCGCAATCGCAGCTGCTGGTGAAAATACGCTCCAGACCCTGATGAACACTTAAACCGAATATATCCGAGGGACCTCATCAGGTTCGCCTTCTCACTTTAGCTCACTTCCAAACATATTGATCAGTTGCTACCCAGAGGACACTTGGATAAAATCACCCGGAAGCCGTGAGCAGCTTGAACCGCATGCAAAAGAATGGCTCTGGCCACTCCCAAGTAAATGCCAATCAGAAAATTTCAGCACTTTCGTGGACTTCTGCACACGGAACTATCATTTTTATTTATAACCTTAAAAACAAAAATAGAAATGTATGTTCCACGGGGCTTAATAGGCTGTCTTATAACGATCCTTTTAAAATAAACGCTGATTAAACTCGACGTCATAACGGAGACTCACGGAGCTTCGTTTTTCATCTACCTATACTACTGCATTTCAGTGGACTCCTCAAAATTATCATTTGATTCGAACGGGTCTTCATTACTCTTTTGTCGATGTGTAAAATACCGCAGGCAACAACAATTGTCATAATCGTGTTTAGCGAAACCCGTACTCCTGCGGGAAACAGTGGAGAGCGATGTTTCCGTTGGTTCGTGTATGAGACTAGTTATACAACCGTTCCGCCACAGGGTTGGAATGAAAAATTGGGATCATCGTGTATCAAGATACTCACTATCGCCTAATATAACGTAGTCTTTGAACTCATTTAGCTTAAAACAATGCTTAATTCGACTATTGTTTAAAACGTTGTCTTCATGTACGGAAACAGGCCATCGACATACAAGATCAGTTATCTTCATATGTGCATGGCAGAATGCTTGTACATTATACGAAAATTACCCTGTCTGATTTCGGAATATTTCCACATTTTGTCCTCCAGGTCATTGAATGTTCACATGGGTACAGCCTATACATCCAACAAATTTTAGGAACATGGCAAACTACGATTCACAATTTCCAATTGTGGACTGCTTTTGCCATGTGCAGTGTGCAAACTTACTCCACAAAAATCAGCGACTGTCATTAAAAAGCTTTCTGATACACAGAAACGCAACGCCAGCAATAACATTTCTGATGAGCTAAGAGCGTGGCTTCTGCACAATGAATTTTATTAATTCAAACGATAAGATTATAATTAATATAATTCCACAAACTTTTGAGTGTCGTTTTGAATTCTTCTTTGACTAAATGTATTTGCTCTTGCCCCATATGATTGTGGGTTAAATACAACGCCTCGAACGCACATTGGATAAAATAGAAAGATGTGCACGTAAATTTTTATATGTGAGGCTTCCCGGCATAACCGAAAAAGTATTTTTTGCAAAGTTAAGTTAATGCAAAATTTCACATCGGTGGGTGTTAATCATTCGAAAGAATGTAAATGAGTATAAGATTTTGGCTGAATTCTCGACATTTCCAAACCGAATAACTGCATTTTTCATACAGTTTCAAAACGCGCCTTGTTTTTCTCGAAAACAGCTGTGAGTGACTTTTTCGGTTATGCCGGGAAGCTACATATATGAAGTAACATCTGTTAGATTGTGTTCAGTTAGCAGCTAATCGGTGGGCTATCTTCTGGATAAACTTAATCGGCTGTTAACCGACCAATTTATGCTAATCTTTGATTGAAAAACACTTGTTCAATAAAATTCTGATTAAAGCACTAATCAACCTTAAAGAAACTAGCCCTTGGAGTTTATGATTGAAAATTTCAATTGGTAAACTGATATTGTTTTCACACATTCTTGCAATTTCAAACTTTGTTCATCCACTACCCATTAAAACTACACAACCGATAAACATTATGACAATTGGTTTATTATTATGTTGATTTTGATCTGCTTGATCGAGCTCTTGAATGTAGTCAAGCTTTTCCTGACACATTTGTATGTAAAATATACGAATATACTCGTATAAGATATATTTACAAAAAAATACAAAAGAATTTTTAAATGGTTAATTTTTGGAATGTATTCACCAATTATTACAGTGTTTCTTTGAAAATACCTCATATTAAATTAATTTTTTTAAATGTCTGTTACATAAAATTTCATAGATTTAAATGAATGAAACGTAAATGTAATTTTTTTTCTTTTTATTTCAGCTGCACTACCTGAAGTTATTTTAAGGAACTGTCGCAATTGCTCTCCACAACAAGCTCAGAATGCTCAAAAATTAACAAATTTTTTACAAACTAGGTATCCGGATGTTTGGGCCATGCTTCTTAAAAAATACCAAAATGTTTAAACCTCTATTAAGCAAAATAAATTTAAACAATAAATTCAACTTTGAGCTCCTTATTAAGCCTAAAATATTGTTGCTTAAATTTCAGTACATTATGTACCAAAAAAGTAGTAAATATATGATAAGGATTTAAAGAATGTCGTATTTATATTAGTCTCTTTTCACTTGAGTTATCATATTTAATTAAGATTTTATTTCAATGAAATGCGGCAATAATCATATCATCATTGAAGGAGGTAAAATAAATCCATATAAACCGTAAAACTTTAAATAAAATACAATAATATACATACTTATATACCCGGGTTTTTACGAGTTTTACGTGGGTTATTTTGAAACAAACGTGGAATATCTGCATTTGGTAAGCTGTGGTCGCAAAAAATAAATGCTTATTCATTGTTGCAAGCACTCGTTCTGCGCGTGTTTTTGTAAAAGTTGTACGTAGACGGCTCTTAAGTGTGAAACAATGCTATAAAAAGTTAAGGTCCGTTTACATACAACTTCCACGTTGCCGTCGGCGTGACAAAGCATTCGCAACGAGAGTGCTTGCTACAATGAACTCTTGTTTGCATTTAAATTTATAAACTAAATTATTAAGTTTTTGTTTTAATATCTATGCTATTATATTTCGTAAATGTTTCATCAGTTATTCATTTAATTTCAATTTCTAACGGTCAACGAACGCAAAAAGATGAGCTTCCCAACTTTCTACTTTGTTTTCGCGCTGGCGTTGCCCACCTTACCTATGTGAACCACTTTCTTTAAATGCAAGAACGATAAATTAGAAGACTGCGACATTTTCGTTCCGTTATATTTCTTGGTTTCGGTTTGACAGCTGTGTTACGTCATATCGAGTCGAAAGGGGAAAAAATCCTTTCATTTCCGAAAATCTTCCATATCAGGGAAGTTTCGTATTGATTGGAAATCGATGCCTCTCTCTCCTTTACACTCATATACCAATTGAGAGTTGACAGATGAAGAACAGCAAAGAAGAAGAAAATCGTAAGTTAAGCAATGAAAAATGTAAAAAAAAATTTTGGAAGCGTTTTATTGCGGACAATATTGCACATATAATAGGATGATCAAATTTATGTTGCATAGCGTAAGACCTAGTAATAATGAAATTCCTATAACTAAGAAAAGTGAACTTCGAGTCAATTATTATCCCTAAGTCTTTATTTTCACTAACTCGTGTCAGGGGCGAGTTGGAGATATGATAAGAGCTACCAATGACATCGAGACGTTTAGAAAAGGAAATTTAGAAACACTTTTTATATTCAAGGATAGATGATTGTTGACGCACTAGTTTTTAGCCTTATTAATTGCATCAATTCAGAGTCATGACATCTTTTGATCCTATTCCTTGATCTTAAAGATGATCCCCATAAGGCAGAAATTTTGCATAAGAGAAGCAGTAACAAATGTCATTGATAAAAAAAAAACAGCGGTTCCATAATACTACCTTGCGGCATTCCAATGCAAGCTACGAAAGGAATAGACCTTACATTATCGACAACAGCCACACAACGACGATTATGCAAGTAATTTAAAAAAAAACTGAGGGAAACCAATGCTGGCCTGTTATAAACAGTGCCAACCTAATTACCCGTTTTAAAGGTAGCTTTACAATCATCTGAGAAGACAGTTAAATTTTACACAGTTAAGCAGTCAGTCATGATAATGTCTGGCGCACCGGTTTATCTCTATCCATTGCCCTCTTTGGCAGCCAAATGTGGGCCTTGGGTCTTCTACTAATTTAACCGGCCAGAAATAGTTTGACCTTCAAACTCTCGCAGGCGTTGCAGAGCCCATTTCTCCTGAACGGGCTTTTCGCTGCCTGTGACCTTATTGACAAGCGCGAAGGTAATCCCTAGCCTTCTTACAGTACCGATGTTTCTCCAACGGTTCTTGAATCTGGGGGGAGCCCTTCATGTCCCCCCTTTTCTTTATGGTTCCATTTTGAAGTCGCCCTTCGACTTCTCAAGTTTAACGGCTTCCGCTTTTGTTGTTGGTTTTGAAGAAGAATGAAGACACCCCGTTTGTACTTCTTCTTGAATATCTCCCCAGAGGATTTCGATTTCCTTCTTATTCGCTTCCGAGTGCTTTTGAGGTTGTCGCAATATCATCAGGGTTGCTAGACCTAGCATTCACCGGTAGGGCCGCAGAACGTGACGAAACCAACCTTAAAGCCAGGAGTGCATCCCTCTCTGCTCTCAGGAAGTATTCCGTGATATCCCTTTGTTTTTGTTTGTTGTGTTTGATTTGATTATTATTTGATTCTATTTAGGTAGAAATGAGTATGGACGGAAGTCCACCTCGCTATAGCCAGCATACCGTGGTAAGGCAATTACACGCATGCTCTATGTAATTTTTTTTACTTGCACTCGCCCAACAATAATCTCCATATGACAGATATCTCGCGCTCACAAAATTTTCATATGAGTCAATGGCCCCTGTGTGATCAGCTGTTGCGAATAATCATTGTTCTCTATTCTTAGTTTTTTTACATTTATGCTTTCTGAAGAATTTTTTAAAATAATTTTATTTTAGCGTTAGTTTCTAAGGCGTCTTACGTGTATAAGCTCGACACATACGAGGGTAAAACTAGTAATATTTTGTACCTTAATTCAAGTTGTTTATTCTTCAGGAAGATATGTACTTGGGTAAAGAAAGATTAATTTGCTAAAGACTCATTTTTGTGATATTCCACATTGCAATTTACTTGAAGAAGAATATCACATACTATGTTTCAACGCAAACACATTGCAGTTATCAGTAATAAGTTGACTAAGTCAACAGATATAAAGATTTCAAATAATTCACGAAGATTTGGCGCGAACGGCATATTTCGGTAAAAAATACAGCCCTATCGCAGTTTCCGACTGCCATTCACTTGAAAGTGGCCAGAGCGATTATTTTGCATGCGGTTCAAGCTGCTCACGACCTCCAGGTGATTTCATCCAAGTGTCCTCTGGGTAGCTCCCGATCATCCATATGGGAGTGAGCTGAAGTGAGAAGGTCCACTCCTTAAGGGTTCACCAGGATCTGCCACGTCTGTAAACCAGTAGGTGCGGCTGCGAGCGTGCGTCTATCTTGGAGCAAGCGGCCCGCTATATAAATGTTATAATATTTTATTTGTTATTGTTTGGCCATTTTTATTTTAATTATTTATGAGCTTTAAGGCCGATTAATTTATGGGAAAAATTATAAGGAAAAAACAACAATACTCAAAGTGGTAGAAGCTATAGTACTGTTTCTGAAATCACAACATTTCTTCAACATACTTCTTCGCCACACTGCTTAATGGTAGCAGCTGCAACAACATTGGAGAAGATGATGAACCCGAATCCCCAAACAATGATGATGGGCTCGACGAACCGTCACCCGACTATGATGAAATTCGGAAAGCAATAGCAATAGCAAAAGCAATAGAACAACAACAAAGCCCTCAGGGCTGATAAGTTGCCTTCTGAGCTATTCAAGTACGGCGGATAGGAGTTGGTTAAGTAAATGTACGAGGTAATTTCTAGAATATGGTCGGAAGAACGCGTGCTTGCTAATTGGAATTTAAGTGCGCTCTGTCCAATCCGCAAGAAGGGTGATTCTGCAGTTTGCGCCAACTAACGCGGGATAAGTCTTCTAAATATAGCTTATAAGGTTCTGTAGAGCGTACTGACAGACTTAAGCCCACCGTTCACCTGATTTTACTTTATCAGTGTGTCTTTAGACCTGGTAAATCTACCATCGACCAGATATTCAGAGTGAGCCAGATCTTGGAAAAGAACCAAGGAAGAAGAATTAACATGCACTATCTCTTTGTGGAATTCAAAGCCGCTTTCAACAGCTCCAGAAAAAGTTGCCAATATGTCGCAAATCTGATTTCGGTATCCCCGAAAAACTTTTACGGCTATGTAAAATGACGTTGAGCACCACCACCACGTCTGTCAGAATTGGGAACAACGTCAGCCTTGAAATCCAACGGAAAATATCTCTTACTAACAAGTGAAACTTCAGACTGAGTAGGCTATTGCACAGTAAAGACCTCTCTCGACGGACAAAAACAACACTCTAAAAGTCTTTCATTATCCCGTCCTATAGTATGGCGCAGATGCATGGACGATGAAAACATCAGAGGAGGGCTCTTGGAGGCTTCGAGAGAAAGATTATTCAAAAGATTTATGGGTCTATTTGAGCCTTAGGGATGGCGAATACCGCAGATCATGGAACGATGAGCTGTACAAGCTTTACAAGGACATAGAGATATTGCAGCGAGTTACGATCCAGCGGTTTCGCTGGCTAGGTCATGTCGTTTGAATGGCGCGGTACTCGATGGTGGTGGCAGAAGTAAAGGAAGGCCTTCTCCTGTACATATGTAAGTTAGAGTTCGAATAGTTACGTCGTATATTCGAAATTCGTAGAGTGGCTTCGGAAATTAATATTCATTTGTTACAACGTTTTTGGTTGTCCGAGAAAGGTATACTAAAACTACACCATAATTGAAATTTTGCGTTACAATGCATCCTTACGGGTTTTATATGAATATGAAATTTCGGAAGGAATATCCACTTTATTCCAATAATTTATAAAAATTAAGAAACTTATCGAAATGTGGGTAATAAATTTTATAAAAAATGATTTTGTGTAAAGCAATTTTCTTATTGTTTTCTATTTGGGGTAAAAAATTTTAACAACGAGACTACAATACGCTCGGTTGCTAAAATTGGTCCAGGAAAATCCAAAATTTGGTGAGGGTAACACCAAAGCTCAAAAGGAGTACTTGGACAACTATTGAAAAGCACAATATTACACCACAAAACCTGGATTTTGCATCAAAGTCCATTTTCGTATTTCGTTTTTCTTTGCCACTCATTTTCCGCTTAATCCATAGAGGGTATAGCCGTGATGTATTCAAAATTTCTTACAAAACTTAAAAAGTGTTGATTGGGGCATTCGATTATCATAGTCCTTTTCAACCCCGTGCTGGTAACCACCATGCGCTAATTTCTTAGCACCGAAACCAGTTATGGTTATTCAATGACGACGGTCTCGGAACAATTCAGACAGATGCCATCTTTTAGCACCTCAACCACATTTATAAATGCTTATTTATTTAATCGGAAATTTTTACAAATCTGTAATTTAAAACTGATAAAATTATATATTTGTGTCAACAACCGAAACTTTTTCCTGCATAGTGTCATCAGATTCCAAGGGATTGAAGATATATCTTAACTGAGCAATAGTATTCTCGCACTCCCAAGGAAGTTCATTTTGTTTAATAAATCCGGAGTAATGCTATAAAATTAAATTATTTTGCTTAAATTTGTTTGCTTACTTTGTGCCAACTGATGTCAAAACATCAAAATTTGGCATTTGAGTTTGGCAGCACTTTTTCGATTCATACGGAATCAGCGATAGCAAATTTTTAGAATTCGTGGTGGAGGGTTGCATTCGTAACTTTTCTACGACGGACTCAACGATAAGGCTGTTAGTAACAAGAATACCAACAATAAATTAAAAAGATGGAAATCAATATTCGAAGAATATAATTATTAGATCAAATACGTTAAGATGCCGTCTTAAGTATTACGTTTGATGTCGTGGGTTCGACTCCCGCAGAAGCCAAGAAGAAAGAAGTCTGATGAGAAGATGTGGTGATCTCCGAAACAGTACTATAACTTCTACCGCTTTGGGTATTGTTGTTTTTTTCTTATAATTTTTTCCAAAAATTAATCGGACTTGAAGCTCATAAGCAATTGAAAATTAAATAAAGTTTTTATTTCTACACACCGAAACGTGTCCATATCAGTGTGATATACCTTTTCCTACCAATCATAGGCATATCGCAATCGAAAGAGAATTTCCAAAAGAAGGCTTACCACCATATTAAAAAGATATCTCAACTCTTCAGTAACAAATTACATAAAAACTAAAGACCACAATTTAGGAAAAATCCAAGCAGTTTATCAATTTCATTTTAACAAAGTACGTTATATCAGAAAATTCATAAAAGTAATTTTAAACGAATCCGAACAGGAAACAGAAATTATCAACGAACATAATGGAGCTCATCGCAACACCACATAAAATAAAGCACAAATTTTAGAAAAGTGTTATTTCCCACAAAAAACCCCCAAAATAAAAATAATAACAAAACAAGGTAAAATTAGCTTGGACAATAAGTATAAAAGACACCTAGTGAAACCTATTCTGAAACCAACTCCCGTTATCAATTGTCCAGGTCATATTGCGCTGACTGCAATAGACCAAAATTCCAAATACGCTCAAGCAAAAAAAGAGCAATTGAAGATATAAAAACCCTTCTGACAATATTTGGAATCCCGGAAAAAGACCTTCTCAATCGATCTTTTTATATATCTTTATTCCATTCATTCCACAACCAAACGGAATCCAGTAGAAGTATTTTTTGTAAGAACAGTCGGACCTAATCCAATATAACTAGGCAGAGAAGAAAATGTTCAAAATCGTAAGGAGACAGGAAAAAGATTTGGAGCTCCATAACAAAAAAAAAAACAAATTTAGGACAAACAACAATAATGACGTTATTTATATAAAAGTAAACAAAGGATTTGGAAACAATTTGTCACCTCGATATATAAAGTAAATAGTACCAGAAGACAAGGGCAACAAAGCCTTAAAGGGGGAATCGTTTCTTTTTGACCAAAAAGTGCCTTGTTTCAAGAATTTTTTTCTCACGATATACAATAGTTATTTTAAAAATTCTTTTTGCATTAAGTTCATATTAAATATAACAATCATGATTTTTTCGAACAGTTTATTATACACCATAATTTTTGTTTATAACAATAATCATTGATGCATACTTAAAAAACAGTAAGTTGGGGTGCACGCTCCTGCTCACAAAAATTATCTGAAACAGTAGAAAGAATTTTTTTTTAATATTTGAATAATATGTAATACCAGGGCCTGACATTGAGAAAATTTGGAAGAATTTAAATTATCGAAAATTCTCAATATTTTTGACAAAAAACACGATTTAGGCCCATTTTTTGCTGATTTTGCTATTGTAATGATTTATTAATTTGTACAAATTCGTTATTTAGCCTAGATAAATTGTTGACAAATAAATGACTTTTCGAAAAATTCAATTATCTTAAGTAGTTCTCCGGGAATCCTGCACGCCAATTTGAAAAACAACGTTTCAAGAAAAACGCTGATGAAGTTTCAACACATAACGTCATAGCTACAGGCGCTCACTAATTTTACATTAACTAGAAATAATTTTTGGTTATTTTAGCCTAGGAATTTGGGAATACATTTTTGTAAGTATGAAGTAACGATATATGGAATAAAAAAAATCTCCCTTAAAGCAATCAGATAGCACAGGTCACAAAAGTCATATCAAATAAATATATCTCTATTTTTGAAGGATCTTATTTGACTTGTGCACTGCAGAAACTCAGATTTTAGATTATACGCCCCATAGTAAGGATAGAAGTAGGAAACCTTAAAGTACCGACCGGAACATTTCGACTTATACAGGCCATTGACCTCGGCCAGTATGACTCTTTCCACGATGCAATACACCACAGCCCATAATAGAACATGATGTAACTAGAAAAAGCAGAAGTTATCCATTCATATCCCATGAAGATCCATCCGATCAATTGTATCCCAGCTTAAGCCCAGGAAAACCAAAGCAATAAAATCACTCGTCGCAGCCTGGAAATGGCCACCTGGATCCCCAGATCTCGAAGATTTTAAAATAATAAGGATAAAGTAAATAACATTATACTCGTAAGTAGGGGAATGTCACCGGTTGTGGCCATGGTTTGGCCTTTTAGCCATTACTTTTGACCAAAGTATACTTATGCAGACACAAATATCTCAATGCCTTGGGTAACTTCTAATAATAAAACATATGTAATTTTTGCGAAAATAGAATATTATTTGAAAATTTGTAAAGTAGTAATTTTCGACCATTGAAAATTTTGTCACCGGTTGTGGCCACCCCTCGAAAACCTCACATAACTTTATATTATTTTATTAATTTTAAAAGGTTTCAGTAGCATAAATAATACGAATAAGTATAGCAATTAAGCCGTCAAACAATAAAATGAAGAAATATGAAAATGGCAAATAAATGAAAATTAAATTTAAAAATTAAATTGTCGATTTTGCACCGCTTAATGACTTTGATGAATGCATTGAAATGTTTGTGAATAGCATAACTAAAAAAGGGGGCAACTAAATCCATAAAAATGTTTTGTGACGATAAAATTTTGTTTCTCAATTACATGCGGACAACTGGACACTTCATTTTTAGCATTCAGATTATTCCAAAAAAAGGCAAGAAACAAATTTTTTCTTCACAAAAGTTTTGCGAAATGGTCCCCTCTCCCTCCTGCTGGTTGAAGTCCCGCTATTGTGCATACATACATATATATAAACATCGATATAAGCGATGAAAAGTGGCTGGCCACAACCGGTGACATTTTGGTGGCCACTACTGGAAAAAACGGTGATGCAAAAAAAAAAAAGATCAAATTTTCTGAATCGAATTTTTGCTTCAACCAATATCTACACAATCACGTAATACATTGTTTTACATTTCCAAACATGATTTTATTATACCCGAGCGTACTTGTACACAAGAGTATTATAACTTTGTTCGCATAACGGTTGTTTGTAACAGCATAAAATAATGGAGATAGATATAGACATACACATGTATACTAAAATGATCAGAATAAAAGGAGAAATCGATTTAGCCCTGACTGTCTGTCCGTCCGTCTGTCCGTTCGTCTGCCCGTGGTTACAATAACTTGAGTTGCCACGCCCACTTATGAAATATTTTCTGTATCTCAATAACAGTATTAGGTATCTTCACAAAATTTGGTGAACAAATTTTTCTCAATATTACTGTCATCATCGTTAAAATTTTTGAAATCGGACCATAACCTCGCCCAACTCGCATATAACGGAAATTTAGAAAAATGCAAAAATTACGTTTTTTCTTTATCTATTGGAACATATTAATTAAAATTTGATATTTAGGAAGATAGTTAATTAATAGATAGATTATAAATGAGAGGAATGCACTGCGACCGATGGGTCTATTGTGCCCTCTACGGCTCACATCACAGTACTTCCATAAGCCCCAGCACCTCTAGAAAGCCTGGTATGGTTGTCGGGGGTAATGAGTGAAAGTGTTGCTCATCCGGCCACGGCCGTCCAAAGGCCGTGCCTCTTCTGCGCGCCACAGCAACGCACTCCATGAGTAGATGCTGCGGGGTTTCTGTTTCTAAGTCACAGAAGCGACAGAGGTCGCTTGACCAGATCCCTAGCTTGTGTAGGTGGCCCCTTAGTCTGCAATGACCCGTCAGAATTCCTGTCATGATTCTTAGTTTCTCCTTGGGTAGGTTCATCAGCAACCTGTGCCTTTTCATATTGTATCCCCCAAGGAGAGACTTTGCCTGTCTAAGGCCTGCTATATTGCGACAATGTTGGTTTCGCAGTCTGTTAGTTTCATCTCTCAGCATTTCTCTCACAGTGCTGGGACCTACAGCCAGGATCGGCTCTGGTCCAACCGGAGTAGCTGAGGCAGCTGTCCTGGCTAGGCGATCGGCTTCTTCGTTGCCACCACTCCTCTATGTCCTGGTAGCCAGAGGAGTTGGATTTGGTTCCTCTCCGCCAGGGCATTCAGTCTCTCAAAGCACTCCATTACCAATGATGATTTTATTTCATAGGAGGATAGGGCTTTGAGCGCAGCCTGGCTGTCGCTTGAAATGAGAATGGTCTCACCGTGGTAATTCCTTCTCAGGTTAATCTCAGCGCATTCACTGATGGCAAAGACCTCCGCTTAGAAGATGCTTGGGTAGGCCCCCAATGGAACCGAAATGCTGGATCTGGGACCACGGACGCCCGCTCCAATACCTTCGGGAGTCCTGGAGCCATCAGTGTACTATTGTAGGGTGCTTCTCTGGACGTGATTGTCCAGTATGGATGCACTCCAAACTTTCTGCCAAACCTTATCTTTTTATGAATCTCATCTCTGGGGAAGCCCAAGAGAGGCAGCTGAGTTTCTAGTCTGTCCCTTGCTTTGGACGACACCAACTTACCCCTGCCGAAACCTTCTTTTGAGAAGTTCATCAGGGTTCGCTTAGCCACATGGTCGATAGTGACGTGCAGCGGCTCAAGTTCCAGAATCACTTCCAGCGCAGCTGTCGGGCACGTGCGCATCGCTCCGGTAATGCACACGCCCGCTAAGCGCTGTAGCCTGGTAGTAGATTGTCTAACCGAGGTCAGGGCACTTCTGGATCCCCAAGCCACTGCACCATAGGTGACTATTAGTCTCACTATCATGATGTACATCCGCCGCAGTATTCTAGGGCTGCAGCCCCAGGACTTTCCTGCGAGTCGTCTGCACACCATTAATGCTCTCCTAGCCCTGGAGACGGCTGAGCCTTCCACAGAAGCTTAGAATCTATGATGAGACCTAGATATTTCACTTCCGTGGTGACCTCGACCGCGACCCCCCCCCCAGAGCTATAACTCTACTACTTAGTAATTTTCTCTTTCTGGTAAAGGGAACGATGGCCGTTTTGGCAGGATTGATATTCAGTCCTACCTCCAAGCACCATTTCCTTGCCAGGTTCAGTCCTCTTTGCACTATGTCAAAGAGGGTGCTCACGAATTTACCCCTTGCAGTTATCACTATGTCATCCGCGTATCCTTGACAGCGGATTCCATTACTGGTGAGAATATGCAGGAGGTCATCCACCACGAGGCTCCACAGAAGCGGAGATAGTACACCGCCCTGTGGGCATCCTTTGGTCGTCTGTAGCTGAACTGTATCTTCGCCAGTATCAACTTCGGCTATTCTGGTCTCTAGCAGCCTATTGATCCAGTTACGAATAGTGGGCTGCACTCCCCTTTGCTCCAAGGCTCTGTTCACCACTTCATGGGAGGTGTTATCGAAGGCCCCAGGAAGGCACAGAGCACTGTTTCTCCATTCTCCAAGGCGTCCCGAATGTCCGTGGTCAATGCATACAAAGCCGTTTCCGTCGAGCGGCCGACTCTGCAGGCATGTTGATCCGGATGTAACGGTGCATCCCCGAGAACGTTGGATCTTATTTCCAGGTCAATCACCTTCTCCGTAGCCTTCAACATGAAGGAGGTAAGACTGATCGGCCTGAAAGATTTCGCTGAGGACAGGTCTCTTCTGCCCACCTTCGGTATGAAAACTACTCTAGCTCTTTGCCATACCGCTGGAATATGTGCCAGCGCCAGGCTATCTCTCATTATGCTTACGAGGTAAGGAAGAAGCAGTTTCCCGCCCCGCTTCAGCAGCACCGGCCTGATGCCGTCAACCCCCGGGGCCTTGAACTGTTCAAAAGTGTCCCGAGCCCAGCCGACCGAGTTGTACGTAAACAGACTCCTGGCTACTTTCCAATCGGCCGAACTTGGACGCGACTCCCAGTGTCCAGCCGCGGGTGGGATTCCGACAGCACCAGCGAAGTGAGCCGAAAGTAGAGGGAGGGCCCTTTCCCTCTCGTTACCTGTGTAGGACCCAGGGGACCTTTTGATGGCCATTATAGTCCCCGGATTGTCCTTTGCTAGGGCTCTATGCAGCCTGGCAGCCGCATGGGTTGAGCTAATGCTCTCACAGAATTTTCTGAAACTGCTACGCTTTGATTTTCTGATTTCATTGCTGTACTTCGTTAGGCATGTCGAATACTCTACCCAGCGCCCCGTGCGCCTGGCTCTGTTGTAGAGCCTTCGCACTTCCTTGCGGAGCGCCGAGAGCTCCCGAGACCACCAGCCAGGTTGGGGTTTACCTCCCGGCCTTGTCTCGGGACAGCTAGAGTGAAAGGCGACCGTAATGGCGCCGTTCAGACCACTGACCCTGCTTTCTAAATCCATACAGCTTGTTCTCTTTTTGTTACGCTCAATGTTTGCTAGGTTCAATTCTAAATGCTCGTGATACAAAGCCCAGTTTGTTCTTCTGGGGTTGCGTCTGATTGCTTCTACCTTGGTCCTCGCCCTTAGCTTGAATTGGATGATCCTGTGATCCGAGAGGGAGGGTTCCGCCACCCCGAAATCAAAGGATTGGCCAAATCGTTGCCAAGGGTGACATCCAGTACTTCTTGTCTTACTCTGGTCGCAAACGTTGGAGTATTTCCAACGTTGTGGATACCTAAGTGCTCGCTTAATATATACTCTAAGAGGCACTCACCGCGGGGGTTGGTATCTGTGCTGCCCCACTCCACGTTGTGGGCGTTCGGATCGCAGCTAAGAATTAGCGGAAGCCTTCTGCTGTACTTCAAGGGGAGGCACGTTGGTGTCATCCCCTGGGCAGTATGCAGCAGCGAAGACGACATCCGTAGTCTGTTCGCCTACCATCACCGTCGCCTGCGCGTTTGCAGGGGGCACAGTCGCGGGAGGAACGGCAACGCCCTTGGCACCAGAGTCCAAAGAACCCTGGGCTTTAGGCTCTTTGTTGCCGGGAGGTTCTCTCCTCCACGGCCTCACCACAACCATGCCGAACCTGTAGTGCAGGATGAAGCCTGCCCTTTTGATGGCGAGGAAGACCCATCGTCTATTTCCAGAATCAATCTCAGCCCGCCGTCTTCGGTGGAATGAATGCGCTCGTTTTGGGTCTTCAGCAGCTGAAGCGCGTACTCCGCTGTTTCATCGGCACTTCTTGGTAGGAAGACCGAAACGTTGTGCAGTAGGGGAATCTGATCCCCCCTCTTCACGCACATCACCGGCCCCTTCCACCTTTCAAGTTCGCCGGCTTTCTCGGTTAGCCAACCTACCGTCCTGTCATCCTTACAGTCCACGAGGAGCATTCCCGACCGGAAATACACCCCGTAGAATGATAAGGGAAAGGACGCTCCCTTAAAGACTTCGTGTACAATGGCGTCCTGCAGCTTTGTGAGGTCGTCTGAGTTGAGGGCCGCCGCTGGGTAATCTCTCGGCAGCACAGCCACCCGGATGCCCCTCAGGGCCGCCGAGTAGCTGGACTGCTGAGTGGCCTGCGGCCGCTCCTCCCCCAACTGGCCCTCCTGACTACCTGACGCCGTATCGGGAAGTGGCGGTTGCTCACGTTGTCTCTTGCTAGATGGTTGCTCTAGAGGAGTAATCAGCTCACTGCCGCGCTTAATAGCGGGCTCAGCTAAAGACTGCTTCGATGCAGGTTCCCTGCTTCTCCGCATTTCTGCGGGCGCAGGTCGTTGGTGCCCAGTGGGTTGTTCCCCGCTTCTCTGCTTATTTGCAGGCGCGGTTACACTGGAGTTGATGCTTGGCCCGCTCGTCCTCTCAATGGCGTGCACGGGTGGCTCTCGCGTGCGCTTACAGTCCCTGCGCTCTCGCTCTTCTTCGACCTCCGTCCGAACACCTGCCATGGCTCGAGCTTCTTCTGGGGTTTTCCCCTACTCAAGATAGCGGATGTACCACTTTGCCCCGGCCCCGCTCAACCCCTTGCGGTTACGGTCATCGAGGGCCTCCGGTTGGCCCCTGGAGGGAAGTGGAGGTAGTCTCGCCCTGCGGTGCTTTCTTGTCTGCTGCTGCCACCCTGCTGCTTGGGATGTCGTTCGCGCCGCTGCCCGCCGTAGGAACACCGCTGCTGCCACTATGCGCTTGCTGAAGCTTGCTGTTATGCTGCTTTTGCTGTTGTTGCTGTTGTTGTTTTTGTAGGTGTTGTTGTTGTTGTAGTTTTTTGTTAGTTGTATTCATCTTATTCGTACGACCGCCAGCTCGGCCTAAGCAAAGCTCAGCGGTCAAAAATTAAAAAAGGGGATCTCTGAGGTCCACCACGCCAGCGCCCCGTAGCGCGGTAAAGCCCAGTTACTCCTCGATGCGGCCCGGTGTCGAGGAGGCGCCGTGTGAATACAGCCGTTTGTTGCCCTCCTGGCTGCAAACCTTCCAATGGGCACGGTGTCGCATTACACCCTGGATTAGGAGGTGGCGGTTCTTGGTCAGCGCTCCCACTTGGAACCGGCATGGAGATAGATAAACAATTGTACATCGTCACTCCGCTCCATACACGGCTCCTGTTGGGAAACGCCTAAGCCCCTGCACCACGCCAAGGTGCCCGCCCTCGCAGGGGTAGGGAGATAGTTAATAAATAAACTTGAGTTTTATGAAATTTTGAAAAACGGGCGTTACCACGCCCATTTATAAAAACGTCTGTAAGTATTTCAACAACGATGTAAGGTATCGTCACAAAATTTGGTGAACATATTGTCCTTGATATCACTAGCATCACCGTCAAAAACTTTTGAAATCGGACCATAACCAGGCCCTACTTCCATATAACGGAAATTTTTCAAATGCAAATAACTTCGTTTTTCAGTATTTATTGGAAGAATGCAAACTTTAATACTAGCTGCGATTTGAAACAAAGAAGCGGGAATTGTATGAAATCAGGGTCGCCGACCTTACAAAAATATATCGCGAGGGTATATAAAAATCGGTTTCGCCCGAATTTAGCTTTTCTTACTTGTTTTACTCATCTGTTTGCAGTGACGGAGTGTAATCATTAGCGTTGACTCATACGCACGAAACAATGATACCGACCGTAGCTACTTATCATATGGATGTTTGGAATTCGGAGTCAGGACGATATCATCGCACTGACATTTGACACAAACAAATTCTGCCATATTGACTGTATCTGCCCCCTGGCGAAAATTAACCAATGGTGGCCACAATCGATGACATTCCCCTAATAAAAATTAACAAGTAATAATAAATAAATATATATTAGAAAGAATCAATATTTTTTCTCATAATCCAAATGAATCGAGCGATGCTTCAAAATTAGATTGGGAAAGAAATGTTGAAAGGAAATTAAACGTATTAAAGAAAAAAAAACAAATATTAATTAATCAATACAATGGGCAAAAGCTGGAATCGTAAATTCATTTATATTATCACACGAAGAATTAATTGAAATTAGAGATACTTAAGAAAAGAAAATATGAACTGCTTAAACTTAATCCAAGTTATTGAATTTAGTTATGTCAAAATTATAATAAAATCTTCTATTATTTATAACGTAAGATTTCCCTAACAAGTAAAGAATCTTGCAAATCAATATTAGCAAAACTTGAAAACGAAGGGATAAGGCAATCAAACTTGAACATGAAAATTTAATTATTTGCAATAAAGAAATATTTTTCTTAAGAATATAAATAATTTAATATTATGTAGTACATTTTGATTAAATATGCCAACTATAGCATATTAATTGAACACATGTATTTTACTAACGAAAATCAACTTTTTGAAAGAGCTTAATGTGGCGATTATTCAGCAAATGAATGCCATAAACAATAAAACAATTAGATTTTGGCATTTCATTTCGTCAAAACCGGTTTATTTTATGATATCACTGAAAACATTCACCCTTATTGTGACTTTCGTTTTCGCTCGAAAGAGTTCACTTTTCACTGTGCGCTTATTATATATTCCGGTCGGAAATTTTCCGCCGAACTAATTGGCATGGATCAAAAGTAATGTCCCCCGGGCAGTATGCAGCAGTGAAGACGACATCCGTAGTCTGTTCGCCTACCATCACCGTCGCCTGCACCGCCACCAGGTCATGTGTTATAAACTCTGTAATGCAGAAATGTTTAATATTGCACTTTAGCACTACACATGCTCTTGGCCTGTCACAGGAGATGTCCCAAATTACCTTGTTACTCCTATGGTTCAGGCCTCTTACCTGGCCCCTGAAGACCCACGGCTCTTGTATCAGTATAATGCCCAGGTCGTCCGTAGTAAACCTCCTTGCGATGACTGCCAAAGCGGCCACTGCGTGGTGGAGGTTGACCTGGGCTACTGACAATGCTGCATTACTCATAGCACTGGCTCCTCAAGGTCCGAGAGCAGTATATCGCCCTCGCTGACCCCGTCCAGCTTGAGGCGCCTCAGATCAAGCTCCTCTAGGAGCTCCTCGGAATCGGGAATGTTGATTTCCCGGCTGCTGTATTTGGCTGCATCCTTCGGACTTGGCTGGGCAGACGACTGGGTGCCTTGCACTGGCGCGCTTGCAGGGGGCACAGTCGTGGGAGGAACGGCAACGCCCTTGGCACCAGAGTCCAAAGAACCCTGGGCTTTAGGCTCTTTGTTGCCGGGAGGTTCTCTCCTCCACGGCCTCACCACAACCATGCCGAACCTGTAGTGCAGGATGAAGCCTGCCCTTTTGATGGCGAGGTAAGACCCATCGTCTATTCCCAGATTCAATCTCAGCCCGCCGTCTTCGGTGGAATGAATGCACTCGTTTTGGGTCTTCAGCAGCTGAAGCGCGTACTCCACTGTTTCATCGGCACTTCTTGGTAGGAAGACCGAAACGTTGTGCAGTAGGGGAATCTGATCCCCCCTCTTCACGCACATCACCGGCCCCTTCCACCTTTCAAGTTCGCCGGCTTTCTCGGTTAGCCAACCTACCGTCCTGTCATCCTTACAGTCCACGAGGAGCATTCCCGACCGGAAATACACCCCGTAAAATGATAAGGGAAAGGACGCTCCCTTAAAGACTTCGTGTACAATGGCGTCCTGCAGCTTTGTGAGGTCGTCTGAGTTGAGGGCCGCCGCTGGGTAATCTCTCGGCAGCACAGCCACCCGGATGCCCCTCAGGGCCGCCGAGTAGCTGGACTGCTGAGTGGCCTGCGGCCGCTCCTCCCCCATCTGGCCCTCCTGACTACCTGACGCCGTATCGGGAAGTGGCGGTTGCTCACGTTGTCTCTTGCTAGGTGGTTGCTCTAGAGGAGTAATCAGCTCACTGCCGCGCTTAATAGCGGGCTCAGCTAAAGACTGCTTCGATGCAGGTTCCCTGCTTCTCCGCATTTCTGCGGGCGCAGGTCGTTGGTGCCCAGTGGGTTGATCCCCGCTTCTCTGCTTATTTGCAGGCGCGTTTACACTGGAGTTGATGCTTGGCCCGCTCGTCCTCTCAATGGCGTGCACGGGTGGCTCTCGCGTGCGCTTACAGTCCCTGCGCTCTCGCTCTTCTTCGACCTCCGTCCGAACACCTGCCATGGCTCGAGCTTCTTCTGGGGTTTTCCCCTACTCAAGATAGCGGATGTACCACTTTGCCCCGGCCCCGCTCAACCCCTTGCGGTTACGGTCATCGAGGGCCTCCGGTTGGCCCCGGGGGGGAAGTGGAGGTAGTCTCGCCCTGCGGTGCTTTCTTGTCTGCTGCTGCCATCCTGCTGCTTGGGATGTCGTTCGCGCCGCTGCCCGCCGTAGGAACACCGCTGCTGCCACTATGCGCTTGCTGAAGCTTGCTGTTATGCTGCTTTTGCTGTTGTTGCTGTTGTTGTTTTTGTTGGTGTTGTTGTTGTTGTAGTTTTTTGTTAGTTGTATTCATCTTATTCGTACGACCGCCAGCTCGGCCTAAGCAAAGCTCAGCGGTCACAAATTAAAAAAGGAGATCTCTGAGGTCCACCACGCCAGCGCCCCGTAGCGCGGTAAAGCCCAGTTACTCCTCGATGCGGGCCGGTGTCGAGGAGGCGCCGTGTGAATACAGCCGTTTGTTGCCCTCCTGGCTGCAAACCTTCCAATGGGCACGGTGTCGCATTACACCCTGGATTAGGAGGTGGCGGTTCTTGGTCAGCGCTCCCACTTGGAACCGGCATGGAGATAGATAAACAATTGTACATCGTCACTCCGCTCCATACACGGCTCCTGTTGGGAAACGCCTAAGCCCCTGCACCACGCCAAGGTGCCCGCCCTCGCAGGGGTGGGGAGATAGTTAATAAATAAACTTTAGTTTTATGAAATTTTGAAAAATGGTCGTTACCACGCCCACTTATAAAAACGTCTGTAAGTATCTCAACAACGATGTAAGGTATCGTCACAAAATTTGGTGAACATATTGTCCTTGATATCACTAGCATCACCGTCAAAAACTTTTGAAATCGGACCATAACCAGGCCCTACTTCCATATAACGGAAATTTTTCAAATGCAAATAACTTCGTTTTTCAGTATTTATTGGAAGAATGCAAACTTTAATACTAGCTGCGATTTGAAACAAAGAAGCGGGAATTGTATGAAATCAGGGTCACCGACCTTACAAAAATATATCGCGAGGGTATATAAAAATCGGTTTTGCCCGAATTTAGCTTTTCTTACTTGTTTTACTCATCTGTTTGCAGTGACGGAGTGTAATCATTAGCGTTGACTCATACGCACGAAACAATGATACCGACCGTAGCTACTTATCATATGGATGTTTGGAATTCGGAGTCAGGACGATATCATCGCACTGACATTTGACACAAACAAATTCTGCCATATTGACTGTATCTGCCCCCTGGCGAAAATTAACCAAAGGTGGCCACAATCGATGACATTCCCCTAATAAAAATTAACAAGTAATAATAAATAAATATATATTAGAAAGAATCAATATTTTTTCTCATAATCCAAATGAATCGAGCGATGCTTCAAAATTAGATTGGGAAAGAAATGTTGAAAGGAAATTAAACGTATTAAAGAAAAAAAAACAAATATTAATTAATCAATACAATGGGCAAAAGCTGGAATCGTAAATTCATTTATATTATCACACGAAGAATTAATTGAAATTAGAGATACTTAAGAAAAGAAAATATGAACTGCTTAAACTTAATCCAAGTTATTGAATTTAGTTATGTCAAAATTATAATAAAATCTTCTATTATTTATAACGTAAGATTTCCCTAACAAGTAAAGAATCTTGCAAATCAATATTAGCAAAACTTGAAAAACGAAGGGATAAGGCAATCAAACTTGAACATGAAAATTTGATTATTTGCAATAAAGAAATATTTTTCTTAAGAATATAAATAATTTAATATTATGTAGTACATTTTGATTAAATATGCCAACTATAGCATATTAATTGAACACATGTATTTTACTAACGAAAATCAACTTTTTGAAAGAGCTTAATGTGGCGATTATTCAGCAAATGAATGCCATAAACAATAAAACAATTAGATTTTGGCATTTCATTTCGTCAAAACCGGTTTATTTTATGATATCACTGAAAACATTCACCCTTATAGTGACTTTCGTTTTCGCTCGAAAGAGTTCACTTTTCACTGTGCGCTTATTATATATTCCGGTCGGAAATTTTCCGCCGAACTAATTGGCATGGATCAAAAGTAATGTCCTCCGGGCAGTGTGCAGCAGCGAAGAAGCAGTATATCGGCCTCGCTGACCCCGTCCAGCTCGAGGCGCCTCAGATCAAGCTCCTCTAGGAGCTCCTCGGAATCGGGAATGTTGATTTCCCGGCTGCTGTATTTGGCTGCATCCTTCGGACTTGGCTGGGCAGACGACTGGGTGCCTTGCACTGGCGCGTTTGCAGGGGGCACAGTCGCGGGAGAAACGGCAACGCCCTTGGCACCAGAGTCCAAAGAACCCTGGGCTTTAGGCTCTTTGTTGCCGGGAGGTTCTCTCCTCCACGGCCTCACCACAACCATGCCGAACCTGTAGTGCAGGATGAAGCCTGCCCTTTTGATGGCGAGGTAAGACCCATCGTCTATTCCCAGATTCAACCTCAGCCCGCCGTCTTCGGTGGAATGAATGCCCTCGTTTTGGGTCTTCAGCAGCTGAAGCGCGTACTCCGCTGTTTCATCGGCACTTCTTGGTAGGAAGACCGAAACGTTGTGCAGTAGGGGAATCTGATCCCCCCTCTTCACGCACATCATCGGCCCCTTGCACCTTTCAAGTTTGCCGGCTTTCTCGGTTAGCCAACCTACCGTCCTGTCATCCTTACAGTCCACGAGGAGCATTCCCGACCGGAAATACACCCCGTAGAATGATAAGGGAAAGGACGCTCCCTGAAAGACTTCGTGTACAATGGCGTCCTGCAGCTTTGTGAGGTCGTCTGAGTTGAGGGCCGCCGCTGGGTAATCTCTCGGCAGCACAGCCACCCGGATGCCCCTCAGGGCCGCTGAGTAGCTGGACTGCTGAGTGGTCTGCGGCCGCTCCTCCCCCATCTGGCCCCCCTGACTACCTGACGCCGTATCGGGAAGTGGCGGTTGCTCACGTTGTCTCTTGCTAGACGGTTGCTCTAGAGGAGTAATCAGCTCACTGCCGCGCTTAATAGCGGGCTCAGCTAAAGACTGCTTCGATGCAGGTTCCCTGCTTCTCCGCATTTCTGCGGGCGCAGGTCGTTGGTGCCCAATGGGTTGTTCCCCGCTTCTCTGCTTATTTGCAGGCGCGGTTACACTGGAGTTGATGCTTGGCCCGCTCGTCCTCTCAATGGCGTGCACGGGTGGCTCTCGCGTGCGCTTACAATCCCTGCGCTCTCGCTCTTCTTCGACCTCCGTCCGAACACCTGCCATGGCTCGAGCTTCTTCTGGGGTTTTCCCCTACTCAAGATAGCGGATGTACCACTTTGCCCAAACCCCGCTCAACCCCTTGCGGTTACGGTAATCGAGGGCCTCCGGTTGGCCCCTGGGGGGAAGTGGAGGTAGTCTCGCCTTGCGGTGCTTTCTTGTCTGCTACTGCCACCCTGCTGCTTGGGATGTCGTTCGCGCCGCTGCCCGCCGTAGGAACACCGCTGCTGCCACTATGCGCTTGCTGAAGCTTTCTGTTATGCTGCTTTTGCTGTTGTTGCTGTTGTTGTTTTTGTTGGTGTTGTTGTTGTTGTAGTTTTTTGTTAGTTGTATTCATCTTATTCGTACGACCGCCAGCTCGGCCTAAGCAAAGCTCAGCGGTCAAAAATTAAAAAAGGGGATCTCTGAGGTCCACCACGCCAGCGCCCCGTAGCGCGGTAAAGCCCAGTTACTCCTCGATGCGGCCCGGTGTCGAGGAGGCGCCGTGTGAATACAGCCGTTTGTTGCCCTCCTGGCTGCAAACCTTCCAATGGGCACGGTGTCGCATTACACCCTGGATTAGGAGGTGGCGGTTCTTGGTCAGCGCTCCCACTTGGAACCGGCATGGAGATAGATAAACAATTGTACATCGTCACTCCGCTCCATACACGGCTCCTGTTGGGAAACGCCTAAGCCCCTGCACCACGCCAAGGTGCCCGCCCTCGCAGGGGTGGGGAGATAGTTAATAAATAAACTTTAGTTTTATGAAATTTTGAAAAATGGGCGTTACCACGCTCACTTATAAAAACGTCTGTAAGTATCTCAACAACGATGTAAGGTATCGTCACAAAATTTGGTGAATATATTGTCCTTGATATCACTAGCATCACCGTCAACAACTTTTGAAATCGGACCATAACCAGGCCCTACTTCCATATAACGGAAATTTTTCAAATGCAAATAACTTCGTTTTTCAGTATTTATTGGAAGAATGCAAACTTTAATACTAGCTGCGATTTGAAACAAAGAAGCGGGAATTGTATGAAATCAGGGTCGCCGACCTTACAAAAATATATCGCGAGGGTATATAAAAATCGGTTTCGCCCGAATTTAGCTTTTCTTACTTGTTTTACTCATCTGTTTGCAGTGACGGAGTGTAATCATTAGCGTTGACTCATACGCACGAAACAATGATACCGACCGTAGCTACTTATCATATGGATGTTTGGAATTCGAAGTCAGGACGATATCATCGCACTGACATTTGACACAAACAAATTCTGCCATATTGACTGTATCTGCCCCCTGGCGAAAATTAACCAAAGGTGGCCACAATCGATGACATTCCCCTAATAAATAAATATAGAAAGAATCAATATTTTTTCTCATAATCCAAATGAATCGAGCGATGCTTTAAAATTAGATTGGGAAAGAAATGTTGAAAGGAAATTAAATGTATTAAAGAAAAACAAACAAATATTAATTAATCAATACAATGGGCAAAAGCTGGAATCGTAAATTCATTTATATTATCACACGAAGAATTAATTGAAATTAGAGATACTTAAGAAAAGAAAATATGAACTGCTTAAACTTAATCCAAGTTATTGAATTTAGTTATGTCAAAATTATAATAAAATCTTCTATTATTTATAACGTAAGATTTCCCTAACAAGTAAAGAATCTTGCAAATCAATATTAGCAAAACTTGAAAACGAAGGGATAAGGCAATCAAACTTGAACATGAAAATTTAATTATTTGCAATAAAGAAATATTTTTCTTAAGAATATAAATAATTTAATATTATGTAGTACATTTTGATTAAATATGCCAACTATAGCATATTAATTGAACACATGTATTTTACTAACGAAAATCAACTTTTTGAAAGAGCTTAATGTGGCGATTATTCAGCAAATGAATGCCATAAACAATAAAACAATTAGATTTTGGCATTTCATTTCGTCAAAACCGGTTTATTTTATGGTATCACTGAAAACATTCACCCTTATTGTGACTTTCGTTTTCGCTCGAAAGAGTTCACTTCTCACTGTGCGCTTATTATATATTCCGGTCGGAAATTTTCCGCCGAACTAATTGGCATGGATCAAAAGTAATGTCCCCCGGGCAGTATGCAGCAGTGAAGACGACATCCGTAGTCTGTTCGCCTACCATCACCGTCGCCTACACCGCCACCAGGTCATGTGTGATAAACTCTGTAATGCAGAAATGTTTAATATTGTACTTTAGCACTACACATGCTCTTGGCCTATCACAGGAGATGTCCCAAATTACCTTGTTACTCCTGTGGTTCAGGCCTCTGACCTGGCCCCGGAAGACCCTCGGCTCTTGTATCAGTATAATGCCCAGGTCGTCCGTAGTAAACCTCCTTGCGATGACTGCCAAAGCGGCCACTGTGTGGTGGAGGTTGACCTGGGCTACTGACAATGCTGCATTACTCATAGCACTGGCTCCTCAAGGTCCGAGAGCAGTATATCACCCTCGCTGACCCCGTCCAGCTCGAGGCGCCTCAGATCAAGCTCCTCTAGGAGCTCCTCGGAATCGGGAATGTTGATTTCCCGGCTGCTGTATTTGGCTGCATCCTTCGGACTTGGCTGGGCAGACGACTGGGTGCCTTGCACTGGCGCGTTTGCAGGGGGCACAGTCGCGGGAGAAACGGCAACGCCCTTGGCACCAGAGTCCAAAGAACCCTGGGCTTTAGGCTCTTTGTTGCCGGGAGGTTCTCTCCTCCACGGCCTCACCACAACCATGCCGAACCTGTAGTGCAGGATGAAGCCTGCCCTTTTGATGGCGAGGTAAGACCCATCGTCTATTCCCAGATTCAACCTCAGCCCGCCGTCTTCGGTGGAATGAATGCCCTCGTTTTGGGTCTTCAGCAGCTGAAGCGCGTACTCCGCTGTTTCATCGGCACTTCTTGGTAGGAAGACCGAAACGTTGTGCAGTAGGGGAATCTGATCCCCCCTCTTCACGCACATCATCGGCCCCTTCCACCTTTCAAGTTCGCCGGCTTTCTCGGTTAGCCAACCTACCGTCCTGTCATCCTTACAGTCCACGAGGAGCATTCCCGACCGGAAATACACCCCGTAGAATGATAAGGGAAAGGACGCTCCCTGAAAGACTTCGTGTACAATGGCGTCCTGCAGCTTTGTGAGGTCGTCTGAGTTGAGGGCCGCCGCTGGGTAATCTCTCGGCAGCACAGCCACCCGGATGCCCCTCAGGGCCGCTGAGTAGCTGGACTGCTGAGTGGCCTGCGGCCGCTCCTCCCCCATCTGGCCCCCCTGACTACCTGACGCCGTATCGGGAAGTGGCGGTTGCTCACGTTGTCTCTTGCTAGACGGTTGCTCTAGAGGAGTAATCAGCTCACTGCCGCGCTTAATAGCGGGCTCAGCTAAAGACTGCTTCGATGCAGGTTCCCTGCTTCTCCGCATTTCTGCGGGCGCAGGTCGTTGGTGCCCAATGGGTTGTTCCCCGCTTCTCTGCTTATTTGCAGGCGCGGTTACACTGGAGTTGATGCTTGGCCCGCTCGTCCTCTCAATGGCGTGCACGGGTGGCTCTCGCGTGCGCTTACAATCCCTGCGCTCTCGCTCTTCTTCGACCTCCGTCCGAACACCTGCCATGGCTCGAGCTTCTTCTGGGGTTTTCCCCTACTCAAGATAGCGGATGTACCACTTTGCCCAAACCCCGCTCAACCCCTTGCGGTTACGGTAATCGAGGGCCTCCGGTTGGCCCCTGGGGGGAAGTGGAGGTAGTCTCGCCTTGCGGTGCTTTCTTGTCTGCTACTGCCACCCTGCTGCTTGGGATGTCGTTCGCGCCGCTGCCCGCCGTAGGAACACCGCTGCTGCCACTATGCGCTTGCTGAAGCTTGCTGTTATGCTGCTTTTGCTGTTGTTGCTGTTGTTGTTTTTGTTGGTGTTGTTGTAGTTTTTTGTTAGTTGTATTCATCTTATTCGTACGACCGCCAGCTCGGCCTAAGCAAAGCTCAGCGGTCAAAAATTAAAAAAGGGGATCTCTGAGGTCCACCACGCCAGCGCCCCGTAGCGCGGTAAAGCCCAGTTACTCCTCGATGCGGCCCGGTGTCGAGGAGGCGCCGTGTGAATACAGCCGTTTGTTGCCCTCCTGGCTGCAAACCTTCCAATGGGCACGGTGTCGCATTACACCCTGGATTAGGAGGTGGCGGTTCTTGGTCAGCGCTCCCACTTGGAACCGGCATGGAGATAGATAAACAATTGTACATCGTCACTCCGCTCCATACACGGCTCCTGTTGGGAAACGCCTAAGCCCCTGCACCACGCCAAGGTGCCCGCCCTCGCAGGGGTGGGGAGATAGTTAATAAATAAACTTTAGTTTTATGAAATTTTGAAAAATGGGCGTTACCACGCCCACTTATAAAAACGTCTGTAAGTATCTCAACAACGATGTAAGGTATCGTCACAAAATTTGGTGAATATATTGTCCTTGATATCACTAGCATCACCGTCAACAACTTTTGAAATCGGACCATAACCAGGCCCTACTTCCATATAACGGAAATTTTTCAAATGCAAATAACTTCGTTTTTCAGTATTTATTGGAAGAATGCAAACTTTAATACTAGCTGCGATTTGAAACAAAGAAGCGGGAATTGTATGAAATCAGGGTCACCGACCTTACAAAAATATATCGCGAGGGTATATAAAAATCGGTTTCGCCCGAATTTAGCTTTTCTTACTTGTTTTACTCATCTGTTTGCAGTGACGGAGTGTAATCATTAGCGTTGACTCATACGCACGAAACAATGATACCGACCGTAGCTACTTATCATATGGATGTTTGGAATTCGAAGTCAGGACGATATCATCGCACTGACATTTGACACAAACAAATTCTGCCATATTGACTGTATCTGCCCCCTGGCGAAAATTAACCAAAGGTGGCCACAATCGATGACATTCCCCTAATAAATAAATATAGAAAGAATCAATATTTTTTCTCATAATCCAAATGAATCGAGCGATGCTTTAAAATTAGATTGGGAAAGAAATGTTGAAAGGAAATTAAATGTATTAAAGAAAAACAAACAAATATTAATTAATCAATACAATGGGCAAAAGCTGGAATCGTAAATTCATTTATATTATCACACGAAGAATTAATTGAAATTAGAGATACTTAAGAAAAGAAAATATGAACTGCTTAAACTTAATCCAAGTTATTGAATTTAGTTATGTCAAAATTATAATAAAATCTTCTATTATTTATAACGTAAGATTTCCCTAACAAGTAAAGAATCTTGCAAATCAATATTAGCAAAACTTGAAAAACGAAGGGATAAGGCAATCAAAACTTGAACATGAAAATTTGATTATTTGCAATAAAGAAATATTTTTCTTAAGAATATAAATAATTTAATATTATGTAGTACATTTTGATTAAATATGCCAACTATAGCATATTAATTGAACACATGTATTTTACTAACGAAAATCAACTTTTTGAAAGAGCTTAATGTGGCGATTATTCAGCAAATGAATGCCATAAACAATAAAACAATTAGATTTTGGCATTTCATTTCGTCAAAACCGGTTTATTTTATGATATCACTGAAAACATTCACCCTTATTGTGACTTTCGTTTTCGCTCGAAAGAGTTCACTTTTCACTGTGCGCTTATTATATATTCCGGTCGGAAATTTTCCGCCGAACTAATTGGCATGGATCAAAAGTAATGTTCGTGGAAGAACAAAACCACACTAGTTGCGTACCTGTTTTAAGGCAACGGCATTTCTTTTGTCGCTATTAGATGACTAAAATTACTTCAGATATCACTTTTGTATGTGAATTTCGTAAGGTTACATGAAATATTTAATAAGTTCTTATTATTAAAAAGCTAAAAAAAGGTTTTGTGTGTTTTTTTTATTTACGTGAGTTACCCAAACTATATATTTTCAAATGATATCTCCATTTGTTACTCAAACTAATTATAAACAGGTTTACTCTATCCTATCGGTACTTACATTAATAGCACGGAATTAATTTCGGTTTGAATACTTCTTATTAATTTTTAAACAAATTTGGTCAAAATCGGCAAAACAAACTTTATTTAATTTGAGGTTTACTAATATTTTGATAATTCTGAAGGTTTTTGTCTCAATGCCACTCGCAGGAGCTGAAAAGATGAGAAGAAGAAGAGATAAATTGAGGGAAGAAGGCAAATATGATACTTATAAGAAGAACCAAAGGGAAGCGTGTCGGAATAGTAGAGCTAAAAAGGAGATAATTATTGAACAACTACCTAAATCTAAACAAAAAAGTATTATTAAAACAGAAAAAATTTAAGTTAAAAAACGTGTTAAAAAGTTTAGACTAAAGAAATTGTAATCTTTAACCAATACTCCACAAATTTTAGCTGATCTTTCGTTTTCCAACGTACAGTCGCTCGGAAAAGTAACTTCGCGTATTCGTAGAGCGCTGCCAAATTTTCTATTAAAAAAAGAGTAAATCTTGAACAACTTCTTTCAGAATGTACTAGAATTGAGCAGATTTCCAGTTTTCAGCTTCTCTACGTAAGTGGGTTGGGTTTGAGTGCTGACGTCCAACAAAAAATACAATATTTTTACCTGCGTAATGAAATTAGCAGACAAGCTCCAGGCCTTAAAGAGTATGTTATTATTAGAAGTAAAAATTTTAAACAGAAATTAAAAATTAGACATTTGTGTACTACAGTTTCTGAAGCACACGCTATGTTCGTCAAAGAACATGGTAATATAGTAGGAAGAAGCTAATTTGCGACCGAAACAGTTACGAGTATACCTATCTAATAAGAAGCCTTATAATGAGTGCCTTTGTAAATACCACGATAATGACATTTTGTGTGTGCGCATAGAATAAAGTCCCAAATAGCCCGCTATGTAGTCATCAGCTCCGTTCTCTGTAAAAAAAATGTTGGCTGTATACATGTGAAGGATGTAAAAACATGTTAAAAATAATGTTGGATCAATAGCAACTTCTGATCCATCACTTGCGCTGTTACAAGTAGACTTTGCCGAAAATTATACTTGCATAGCTCAAGATAAAGTTCAAAGTTTTCATTGGGTGCAGCCTCAAATAACCTTGTTTACTGCCTCGTAATGGTACTCTAAAATACAGCTGCCGATCGTTTTAGTTTCCGATACCCGTCAACACAACAAAACAACTGCTTTCATTTATATCAATAAAATATTGAAAATCCTTCCGGAAGATAAACAACTTTTTGAAGAAAAAAATAAGAAACTATTGATACGGAATTATTTTGCGACATCTCATGGCAAAGGCCCTTTCGATGAGATAGGCGGAGCTTTAAAAAGATTTGTTCGGAATCGAGTATTAAAAAGAGAAGTCACTGTATTCTACTCTGAACAATTTGCTAAGGCAGCCAAAGGTTCTTCAACTAAAGTGGATAAAAATGCATCTTGAAGATATTATTTTTATTTTAATTTTATAACCAATTACATATTTACATGATTCAGAAGTAATGCGCGTTACCACACATAACATCAAGTATTTTTAATTTCCATCACATTTTTTTTTGGATATAATCCTTCCTTTAACCTTAAGACATACTAAAATATCAAAAATGGATATATGTACTTAGTTTCGCGAATTTTATAATCACAAAAAGTACGCAAACTTCTTTGTCCGAAATATGTAACGCGAGTTACCATAGCCTTTTAATAATATTTAAGTAAAGTATAAATAATTCTTTAAATATAAACCCTTTACGTATCTTTATGCGTTGAAGTTCTAATAACATTTTAGTCAAACCTTGAAAAATTGTATCTTTTTGTAACGCGAGTTACTATGGAATCGCCCAGAGGCTAAAAATTTCGCGCATTCAAAATGTAAGTAATTTACGCTGTATTTTGGAACGAATTTCCGTCATCCCTTGTCAAGTTTGGTTTGGAGACAAACCGGTTTCGGCGTTGTGCCATCTTCAGTGTAATTTTTCGTTCTGATTATTTTCTGTATGTACGTTAGTCTTTATAGTATTGTCCTTGTCTGTTGCTTTTGGTTAGGTACTCCTTAGCGGACCCTTTTTTGTGTTTGTATTGTAGCCTTAAGTTGTTGTTATACCTGCAGGTATATATAACTTAGTTGTTTACATTTTATTGATTATTATTGTCTGGATTCGAAGGTAGGTAAAAATCCGTTATTTCCTTTCGCTTGGGTTCAGTGGTTTGCATTTGCGTACCCTTTTGTGTGTTAGTTACGGGACTTCTGACCTGTTTTGGGTATAGTAGCCTAAGAGGCTCGAATGATACATCCGAGGCTGTGTTTATCTGTTCGTTTATTTTTTTTCCCACGAAGGTTTTTTGTTTGTATATTTCCATGTTTTCTAAAACGTTTAGACGATGTCCTTTATGTTGTACGTGGAGAACTTTGGCTGCTTTCCCTATTTTGCATGGTGTACATTTGTTTTCTGCCATATGGTTTGCGAAGTTTGACTCCGGCGTAGTGGATGGTTTTAGCCTTTTCTTGTTGTAGTCTCTAATATGTTCACGATATCTTGTTTTTATCTTGCGCCCTGTCTGTCCTATATAGCTATATTGACATTCGCAGGTCAACTTGTATACACCCTGCTTATCTAATGGGTCTTCTTTGTTGGTGCTATTTTGTAGTATTTTGCCCATATTATTCCTTGTTTTAAAGGCTGCTTTTATATTGTATTTTCGGAACACTTTAGCCAATTTGTAGGAAGTTGTTCCTGTATAGTTTAAGACTGCCCAATTTTTATCGTTATCTTCCTTCTTATTCGACTTCTTTGTTTTAGTGCCTTTCATGATTTTGTTTACCAGCTCTTTTTTGTATCCGTTGTTTTCGGCGATAGCATATATTGTTTTAAGTTCTTTGTTGTACGCATCTTTTTCTAGTGGAGTTCGTTGAAGTCTCGTTATTAGATGCCTAAATGCGGCATTTTTGTGTTGCTGCGGGTGGTTCGAGGTGTTATGTATTATTGTGTCTGTGGCTGTGGGCTTCCTATATATTTCGAATTCAAACTTGTTTGTGTCTTTATTTATTTTAATTGTTGTGTCCAAATAGTTAATTTTTCCTTCCTGTTCTGTATCCATCGTGAACTTTATGTTTGTGTGTTGGTCGTTAAGATAATTAAGTATTTGATTTAAGATGGCACAACGCCGAAACCGGTTTGTCTCCAAACCAAACTTGACAAGGGATGACGGAAATTCGTTCCAAAGTACAGCGTATAATTACCCTGTCGGAAACCACAACAACCAAAAAGAATGTAAGTAATTTAATTTAAATTTTTTTACATAAGATCGCATATTCCAGGAACAAAAGAGTAAACAAAGTTCAAGGAGAGATACTATTAGTAGAATGCAGCAAATGCCTGATATTGCAAGATGATTTGTCAAAAAAAAAACAAGGAAAATATAGGTGAGCTATGAAAACACCTAAGATTGGAGCTGAATAGTAGGTGCCTACAATGAAAAATAAGTCCAAATGGAAAGCGGAAAACAATTTATATTTAAATGTGCGTAGAAATAAAATGTGTTTATCAAAAAAAGGCTTGAACTGGCTAAAAGCGGTATGTCTTCCAGCGTATACAGTTTTCCCACTGCGGGAATAATATGTACTCGTTAATTTTGATAATTTCTTACAGGACAGACTAAAACACGATTGCTCCAGCCCAATTTCAAAACTGTTACCTACAACTTTATAGTATCCACCTTCAGCGAAAAATCGCACCGGTGGAAAAAAACTATAGTCGTCAAAAATTTTGGAAATTTAATAAATTTTGGGTAAAACTCGCAATATGCGTATTCAACCCGGGTGAATGAAAAAAATTCGGGTGCATTTTTTTCTGGCGAAACTCCCGATAATGGTGATTGGGTATTATCAGTAATGTGTTGTTACATGCTATTAAATAGTACAAACATATCTGCTCCCCGTTTAGCTTTTTTATATAACTAAACATACGCCGCTCATTGAAAGATTCAGGCTTTCAAAATATTATCTTCAATTGATAAAAGACAGGGCCATAATCATAATCAAGTTAAAGTAGACTCTTAAGTTAATAGCGGGGGTTTGTTCTCATCTTTGATCAATACCAGGTCTTCAAGCTTCAGATTAGATGACGAATAAGGCCAATTCTGATGTTGCTGCAGAAGAGTTAGATATTTGGTATGCCATTTCTTCCAGAATTGCTGTTGCATGTTGCACAGGCGTTGCCATATGTCCAGTAGCTCTATGTGAATTTTGTGGATCTGGTTCTACTACTGATGTGTGCTGAACGGTGCGCTAATATAAAAATTGTCCTGGAGTCAGTATATCTATCCCGTCAGGATTCTCTGTATTGGAATATAAAGGCCGTGAATTTATAATCGCAGATATTTGGCATACAAGTGTGAGAAATTCTTCAAAGTTTAATATTGAAAGCCCAAGGTGAAAATACTAATGCGATTTGTGTTAGAAACCAATAAAATTTTTAGTTGCACCCTTTTAAGGTTGTCATATGGCGAAAAAGGGAGGTTACCTAAATGTTTATTGAAACTATACTCGCGCCGCGCGAACCGTTTTCTAACGCAAGCCGACTGAGGATCCAGTGATAGAATTCTATAGAAGATAATCACGCACCAAGAAATGTGCCCAACGTGGGATTCTAAGAAGGAATATCCAAAAAGGATAACTTTAGCCGTAAAGAAAGTACTTTTAGAAAATTTAAGTTAATTAAAGTTCTCCTAGAAATATCTTAATTAAATTACTCCTAATAATTTGTTTATTATTTTATAAAATAAGTGCTCTTAACAAACCCGTAGAATCATGATATAAAAATTTACTTCGGAATTTATATAACAAATATCAACACATAAAAATAACAAGAGGTGCATGCAGCCTATAAAACCAAATAAAAACCTTTAGAATAACTTTAAACAACTCTGCGATTCACCAGCAAGGGGCTCTCTAGAGATTGTTAAAATCCACTAAAACCGTCACAAAAAAAGTTGAAATTTTTTTTTTTTATTAAAATAGCTTAAATATATATGTTAAAGATGCCGGACAATTTAATTATACCCTCCGTCCTATACTCCAATGTTCCCCCATTTACAACTAATTTCCAAATAAACCCAGAATTGGCAAATGCAATTCGCAGCACAGAGTCACAGCTAGTTTCAGCGAAAGCGCCAACTTTAATAAAAAAAATCATAAGCCCTGTACGGGAAATCGTGGTAATCCATCCCAGGCATGGAAACAATTCAGCTTGACTTGACAGGGTACCGAACGTCGTAAGATGTTTGAGATACTTCTCTGGTGATCCTAAAGAATTTGCCTCGAAATAGGCCTGGAATCCCTGCACATCCATACAAAATAATATCAGGACAAAGCCTTAGATACGTTTGTTAAAGGTTTGAACGGCAAACAGTTGTGCATGAACTTGAATTCGCAAACCGTAAAAAAAACGTACCTCAACTTCCACCTAGTTTTTACCAACCTCGCTTACTTACCCAAACCAATGCTTCGCATAAGAAATTAAGGACAACCAGGAGTTTATAGGAATTTAAAATCTCAATATTTACAGCTTCCACACTACCAAAATAAAAAACAATATCCAAATAATCCCAATCCCTAATACCAGCCACACTTCAACTATGTTTCGAAGCAACCACCCCGGTCCAATCAATTCAACAATACTACGCCCATTTAACCTAAGTCTCCAGCCCCAATGGAAATAGGCGAATCATTTAAGACAAATAACGTCTTCCTTAAACGACCGATCGCGCCATTAAAACCAAATACCTCATCCTTCCAAAAAAAAAAAAGATAAAAACATAATAATAACATTTGTCTTTTCGTATGGACGTGTGTTATTGCTGCTCCGCTTATTACTTGATATAATCGAGGGTTTTTTGCTCAAATAAAGTAATTTACTGCTATAAATTTCGTAAAGTGTGCTTACACAGAGCAAGCGATCGCAGAAAGTGAAAAAACAATCATTTTGTGACTCAATATTCATATGAACAAAATAAGGAAAAGAGTCTGCAATAAAAAACTTTGGCATACATACTTATACGTTTACATAAACAAAAACACTTGACCGTGCCCGTTACGTTGTGTACATTGTGCTATCATCAGCTGTTCATTTAGCGGCTGCTCTTTAACATCTGTTCCTGCATCAGCTGTTTATCCTGCTTATACTGCGCTGACGCCATCAAGGTGTGATTTTTGCCATATTTGAATATTTGGAAATATGAATACCAGGACAAAAAATATAAGCGCATCGTTCGCCTCCTGCGTGGCTACTGCGAATTGAAGCGAAGATGGAGAGTGTGGCGAGTCGGCTCACTGCTCGTGTGACAGAATTTGAAGAAATAGTGATGCAGCGGTTTAGTGAATTTGCTGCTGATGTCCAAACCGTCCAGTTAAGAGTGTCAAAGCTGGAAGAGTAAGTCGCTTATACTGAGCGTGAGTGTGTGCAGATGAGTCAGCTTCGGTAATAGCTGCCAGTTGAGGTCAAGTTTCGGAGAGTATGAAAGTAGCTCCGTTGCTAATGATCTAATAATCAATGGAATACCTCAAAAGCATGATGAAAAGCTGAGTGATATGTTTGATGGCATCTGCAAAGCTGTTCATATAACTACTCCCCCCATTCATGCTCCCTTTCGTGTGCGGAAAAACAAGAACAAGACTGTGCCTATTATTGTAAAACTTGTCTCTTCGAGTGATCGATCACTGCTTTTTATGGCGCTCGCAAATATTTCAAAATTAAACAAACGGGGAATCATACTCCGTGACATTGGCCGTCATAGTGTTGAGCGAATATACGTTAACGAAGGCCTTACGAAAAATAACCGCGAACTACTGCAGTTTGCATTGCAGCTAAAGAAGCAGAAGCGTCTGTTGTCTGCATTTTCTATTCGTCATAATATCTTGGTGCGAGCTTAACAACATGGTGAAGCAGTTATGGCTACAACCAGAACGTGTTGCGGCTAAATGTACATGACTACTATGCCGACATAAATTATATTTATATTTATTATTAATTACTTTTACTTTTAATTAACTATGGTTAAAAACTTCCCCCTTTTCAATTTTCTATCGTCTCTTTAAACTCGTTTATCTATATTTTTTAAAATGCCTTTATTTTGGCGTAAATTGTTATACTTAATTGCACTTAATCTTAAATGTATTAGGTTTATTGTAGTTACCTCCTCTTTTACTCGCCTTAATGGTAGTAAACCCAGTTAATGAAATGGTCTGCGGTGTTGGTGAAAATCTAAATATATTAATATAAATTTTGTGAAAGCAGTATTAAGGCCTTTACGTAGTACATTTTAATGCACGAAGTCTTAGTGGTGACAAACTGGACTACGTTAGAAACATATTTTAGGAATCTTCAGTTGATATAATTTGTTTCACCGACACCTGATTTAGCCCTACAGTTTTTGATTTCTTCTATAGTATCCCGAGCTATAATCTTCTTCGCTAACCGGAAAAACCTACGAGGTGGAGGCTTTGCAATATTATACAAATCATCCTTAAATATGGATTGTTTGGCTAAATCTTCTAGCTCAGACACTGAGTTCATTACAGCTGAAGTTTCTGATGGCGCAACAAGCATTTTGGTGTCATATGTATTTAATCCTCGCAAGTATTGTATGTTGGAATAATTCTTTGTTGAAATGTCTATTTTTCTGATTGACTATGCAAATTATGTAATTTGTGGAGATTTTATTGTAAACCTTCTCCTAAATGACACCTATACCAGTAAATTACACGATCATGAACCAGCAGCTGGTCTAACGATAGTAAATAAATATATACCGGCGCGATTTGCCAATAACTCAAATCCTAGCCTTTTGGATTATTTTATTCATACTAGACTCAATCTTATTCTCAAAATTGACCAATTGTTTTTTTTTTATTTCTGACCATGATTGGATTTTTTGTACAGTAGATGTTATGTATCGTAATCTTAAGTCTATAAATGTGAATGAGTTGTACCAAAGTCTGTCCAGTGTGAGTTACGAGTAGTTTTCGATGCGTCATGTAAAAGTTCGACGCAAGTTTCACTAAATGAAACTCTTATGGTTGGCCCAACTATTCAGCCGGAATTATTCAGCGCACTAATACGCTTTCGTTATCGCAAATAGGCCTTAACCGCAGATATTACTAAGATGTACCGTCAAGTGGCCATTCATGACGATGATAAAATGTTTCAGTTAATTTTATATAGACAAAGCTCGTCTGATCCAATTCAGAAGTATTGCCTGAATACAATAACATATGGTACCTCGCCTGCTCCTTATTTATCTATTCGATGTTTGAAGCAACTAGGCGAATTCTATGTAGATGACATGCTATCTGGCGCTGATAATGTAGAAGAGTTGCTGCAAATACAAAAAGAAGTCGTTACGATTTTAAATGCCGGAGGATTCAGTTTGGCAAAATGGCACTCTAACCATCCACACTTAGTACAGAATGAAAATTGTGAGAAATCGTTAGTGGACGAAACAAGCACAATCAAGGCGCTCGGAGTTACTTGGTCTCCGAAAACAGACACTATTAAATTTAAAATCGACCGAACTTCGCTTGACATAAAAGCGACTAAGCGAAATATACTCTCAGTTTCATCGTGTATATTTGATCCTCTCGGGTTGCTCTGCCCTATTATTGTAAGTGTTAAAATTCTATTACAGGAGCTATGGCTTTTAAAGCTAGCATGGGACGAATCAATTCCCCAAAGCATTGATACATCATGGCAAAAATTTGCACACAATTTATCACAATTTGATAAAATGGAGGTACCACGATTTGTCAATATGTCGCCCAATGAAAAAATACAAATTCACGGCTTCTGTGATGCTTCGCAGCGTGCATATGGTTGTTGTTTATATATTCGAAGCACACATGATAATGTTGTAACATCGCGACTATTAACTGCTAAATCTAAAGTGGCACCATTGAAAACCAAAAGTCTCCCCCGCCTTGAGCTTTGTGCCTCCTTATTACTAACAAAATTATTTAAAGTAATTGAGCCCCTAATGAAGAGTTTTATACTTGAGAAAGTAGTTTTTTGGTCTGACTCAGAGATAGTGCTTTATTGGTTGAAAAGGCATCCATCAACTCTGTCCACGTTCGTGGCAAATAGAGTAGCTGAGATCCAGGAAAACACAGCTAACGTAATATGGAGACATGTACCTACAAAAGAAAACCCAGCAGACTTAGCCTCACGCGGATGTGATATTGAGCAATTACTCCAGCCGTTGTGGCGTAAAGGCCCAAGTTTTCTAGCAAAAAATTCAACAGATTGGTCAAAAAATAAAAAGTTTAATCTCGAAGAGTCTAACACGCAGTTGGAACTAAAAAAGGTTAAAACCATATTAAATCTTGAAGTACAATACCAGGTCTTCAAGCTTCAGATTAGATGACGAATAAGGCCAATTCTGATGTTGCTGCAGAAGAGTTAGATATTTGGTATGCCATTTCTTCCAGAATTGCTGTTGCATGTTGCACAGGCGTTGCCATATGTCCAGTAGCTCTATGTGAATTTTGTGGATCTGGTTCTACTACTGATGTGTGCTGAACGGTGCGCTAATATAAAAATTGTCCTGGAGTCAGTATATCTATCCCGTCAGGATTCTCTGTATTGGAATATAAAGGCCGTGAATTTATAATCGCAGATATTTGGCATACAAGTGTGAGAAATTCTTCAAAGTTTAATATTGAAAGCCCAAGGTGAAAATACTAATGCGATTTGTGTTAGAAACCAATAAAATTTTTAGTTGCACCCTTTTAAGGTTGTCATATGGCGAAAAAGGGAGGTTACCTAAATGTTTATTGAAACTATACTCGCGCCGCGCGAACCGTTTTCTAACGCAAGCCGACTGAGGATCCAGTGATAGAATTCTATAGAAGATAATCACGCACCAAGAAATGTGCCCAACGTGGGATTCTAAGAAGGAATATCCAAAAAGGATAACTTTAGCCGTAAAGAAAGTACTTTTAGAAAATTTAAGTTAATTAAAGTTCTCCTAGAAATATCTTAATTAAATTACTCCTAATAATTTGTTTATTATTTTATAAAATAAGTGCTCTTAACAAACCCGTAGAATCATGATATAAAAATTTACTTCGGAATTTATATAACAAATATCAACACATAAAAATAACAAGAGGTGCATGCAGCCTATAAAACCAAATAAAAACCTTTAGAATAACTTTAAACAACTCTGCGATTCACCAGCAAGGGGCTCTCTAGAGATTGTTAAAATCCACTAAAACCGTCACAAAAAAAGTTGAAATTTTTTTTTTTTATTAAAATAGCTTAAATATATATGTTAAAGATGCCGGACAATTTAATTATACCCTCCGTCCTATACTCCAATGTTCCCCCATTTACAACTAATTTCCAAATAAACCCAGAATTGGCAAATGCAATTCGCAGCACAGAGTCACAGCTAGTTTCAGCGAAAGCGCCAACTTTAATAAAAAAAATCATAAGCCCTGTACGGGAAATCGTGGTAATCCATCCCAGGCATGGAAACAATTCAGCTTGACTTGACAGGGTACCGAACGTCGTAAGATGTTTGAGATACTTCTCTGGTGATCCTAAAGAATTTGCCTCGAAATAGGCCTGGAATCCCTGCACATCCATACAAAATAATATCAGGACAAAGCCTTAGATACGTTTGTTAAAGGTTTGAACGGCAAACAGTTGTGCATGAACTTGAATTCGCAAACCGTAAAAAAAACGTACCTCAACTTCCACCTAGTTTTTACCAACCTCGCTTACTTACCCAAACCAATGCTTCGCATAAGAAATTAAGGACAACCAGGAGTTTATAGGAATTTAAAATCTCAATATTTACAGCTTCCACACTACCAAAATAAAAAACAATATCCAAATAATCCCAATCCCTAATACCAGCCACACTTCAACTATGTTTCGAAGCAACCACCCCGGTCCAATCAATTCAACAATACTACGCCCATTTAACCTAAGTCTCCAGCCCCAATGGAAATAGGCGAATCATTTAAGACAAATAACGTCTTCCTTAAACGACCGATCGCGCCATTAAAACCAAATACCTCATCCTTCCAAAAAAAAAAAAGATAAAAACATAATAATAACATTTGTCTTTTCGTATGGACGTGTGTTATTGCTGCTCCGCTTATTACTTGATATAATCGAGGGTTTTTTGCTCAAATAAAGTAATTTACTGCTATAAATTTCGTAAAGTGTGCTTACACAGAGCAAGCGATCGCAGAAAGTGAAAAAACAATCATTTTGTGACTCAATATTCATATGAACAAAATAAGGAAAAGAGTCTGCAATAAAAAACTTTGGCATACATACTTATACGTTTACATAAACAAAAACACTTGACCGTGCCCGTTACGTTGTGTACATTGTGCTATCATCAGCTGTTCATTTAGCGGCTGCTCTTTAACATCTGTTCCTGCATCAGCTGTTTATCCTGCTTATACTGCGCTGACGCCATCAAGGTGTGATTTTTGCCATATTTGAATATTTGGAAATATGAATACCAGGACAAAAAATATAAGCGCATCGTTCGCCTCCTGCGTGGCTACTGCGAATTGAAGCGAAGATGGAGAGTGTGGCGAGTCGGCTCACTGCTCGTGTGACAGAATTTGAAGAAATAGTGATGCAGCGGTTTAGTGAATTTGCTGCTGATGTCCAAACCGTCCAGTTAAGAGTGTCAAAGCTGGAAGAGTAAGTCGCTTATACTGAGCGTGAGTGTGTGCAGATGAGTCAGCTTCGGTAATAGCTGCCAGTTGAGGTCAAGTTTCGGAGAGTATGAAAGTAGCTCCGTTGCTAATGATCTAATAATCAATGGAATACCTCAAAAGCATGATGAAAAGCTGAGTGATATGTTTGATGGCATCTGCAAAGCTGTTCATATAACTACTCCCCCCATTCATGCTCCCTTTCGTGTGCGGAAAAACAAGAACAAGACTGTGCCTATTATTGTAAAACTTGTCTCTTCGAGTGATCGATCACTGCTTTTTATGGCGCTCGCAAATATTTCAAAATTAAACAAACGGGGAATCATACTCCGTGACATTGGCCGTCATAGTGATGAGCGAATATACGTTAACGAAGGCCTTACGAAAAATAACCGCGAACTACTGCAGTTTGCATTGCAGCTAAAGAAGCAGAAGCGTCTGTTGTCTGCATTTTCTATTCGTCATAATATCTTGGTGCGAGCTTAACAACATGGTGAAGCAGTTATGGCTACAACCAGAACGTGTTGCGGCTAAATGTACATGACTACTATGCCGACATAAATTATATTTATATTTATTATTAATTACTTTTACTTTTAATTAACTATGGTTAAAAACTTCCCCCTTTTCAATTTTCTATCGTCTCTTTAAACTCGTTTATCTATATTTTTTAAAATGCCTTTATTTTGGCGTAAATTGTTATACTTAATTGCACTTAATCTTAAATGTATTAGGTTTATTGTAGTTACCTCCTCTCTTACTCGCCTTAATGGTAGTAAACCCAGTTAATGAAATGGTCTGCAGTGTTGGTGAAAATCTAAATATATTAATATAAATTTTGTGAAAGCAGTATTAAGGCCTTTACGTAGTACATTTTAATGCACGAAGTCTTAGTGGTGACAAACTGGACTACGTTAGAAACATATTTTAGGAATCTTCAGTTGATATAATTTGTTTCACCGACACCTGATTTAGCCCTACAGTTTTTGATTTCTTCTATAGTATCCCGAGCTATAATCTTCTTCGCTAACCGGAAAAACCTACGAGGTAGAGGCTTTGCAATATTATACAAATCATCCTTAAATATGGATTGTTTGGCTAAATCTTCTAGCTCAGACACTGAGTTCATTACAGCTGAAGTTTCTGATGGCGCAACACGCATTTTGGTGTCATATGTATTTAATCCTCGCAAGTATTGTATGTTGGAATAATTCTTTGTTGAAATGTCTATTTTTCTGATTGACTATGCAAATTATGTAATTTGTGGAGATTTTATTGTAAACCTTCTCCTAAATGACACCTATACCAGTAAATTACACGATCATGAACCAGCAGCTGGTCTAACGATAGTAAATAAATATATACCGGCGCGATTTGCCAATAACTCAAATCCTAGCCTTCTGGATTATTTTATTCATACTAGACTCAATCTTATTCTCAAAATTGACCAATTTTTTTTTTTTTTTTATTTCTGACCATGATTGGATTTTTTGCACAGTAGATGTTATGTATCGTAATCTTAAGTCTATAAATGTGAATGAGTTGTACCAAAGTCTGTCCAGTGTGAGTTACGAGTAGTTTTCGATGCGTCATGTAAAAGTTCGACGCAAGTTTCACTAAATGAAACTCTTATGGTTGGCCCAACTATTCAGCCGGAATTATTCAGCGCACTAATACGCTTTCGTTATCGCAAATAGGCCTTAACCGCAGATATTACTAAGATGTACCGTCAAGTGGCCATTCATGACGATGATAAAATGTTTCAGTTAATTTTATATAGACAAAGCTCGGCTGATCCAATTCAGAAGTATTGCCTGAATACAATAACATATGGTACCTCGCCTGCTCCTTATTTATCTATTCGATGTTTGAAGCAACTAGGCGATATGTATTCAGACCAATACCCCCTCGATTCCAGGGTAATCCGAGATGAATTCTATGTAGATGACATGCTATCTGGCGCTGATAATGTAGAATAGTTGCTGCAAATACAAAAAGAAGTCGTTACGATTTTAAATGCCGGAGGATTCAGTTTGGCAAAATGGCACTCTAACCATCCACACTTAGTACAGAATGAAAATTGTGAGAAATCGTTAGTGGACGAAACAAGCACAATCAAGGCGCTCAGAGTTACTTGGTCTCCGAAAACAGACACTAGTAAATTTAAAATCGACCGAACTTCGCTTGACATAAAAGCCACTAAGCGAAATATACTCTCAGTTTCATCGTGTATATTTGATCCTCTCGGGTTGCTCTGCCCTATTATTGTAAGTGTTAAAATTCTATTACAGGAGCTATGGCTTTTAAAGCTAGCATGGGACGAATCAATTCCCCAAAGCATTGATACATCATGGCAAAAATTGGCACACAATTTATCACAAGTTGATAAAATGGAGGTACCACGATTTGTCAATATGTCGCCCAATGAAAAAATACAAATTCACGGCTTCTGTGATGCTTCGCAGCGTGCATATGGTTGTTGTTTATATATTCGAAGCACACATGATAATGTTGTAACATCGCGACTATTAACTGCTAAATCTAAAGTGGCACCATTGAAAACCAAAAGTCTCCCCCGCCTTGAGCTTTGTGCCGCCTTATTACTAACAAAATTATTTAAAGTAATTGTGCCCCTAATGAAGAGTTTTATACTTGAGAAAGTAGTTTTTTGGTCTGACTCAGAGATAGTGCTTTATTGGTTGAAAAGGCATCCATCAACTCTGTCCACGTTCGTGGCAAATAGAGTAGCTGAGATCCAGGAAAACACAGCTAACGTAATATGGAGACATGTACCTACCAAAGAAAACCCTGCAGACTTAGCCTCACGCGGATGTGATATTGAGCAATTACTCCAGCCGTTGTGGCGTAAAGGCCCAAGTTTTCTAGCAAAAAATTCAACAGATTGGCCAAAAAATAAAAAGTTTGAGCTCGAAGAGTCTAACACGCAGTTGGAACTAAAAAAGGTTAAAACCATATTAAATCTTGAAGTAGAAGAAAATATAATTTTAAATATCGTTGAGTCGATGTCGTCTTTTAATAAAATAATACGAATCGTAGCATATATGTACAGATTTTTAAAACCTTTCGGAAGTACACAAAGTACTGTTATAACCGCCACTGAATATAATTGGGCATTTTTGAAAATAGTAGAAACTGTGCAAAAAGCGGAATTTGCAGAGGTAATCGAGCAATTAAAAAATGGCCAATATCCAAAGGCAAATATTCAAAAGCTTAACCCTTTTCTGCAAGATCATAAAGAACAGAACCGAAATATATCACTAATTCGCGTAGGAGGCCGTCTTAAAAACTCTGAATTTCCAGAGGAGGTAAAATTTCCGTTGTTGTTGCCAAAATCATGTAAATTCACACATAAGTATGTTGAGCATTTACATAGATCTAATTGCCACGCAGGTGCAAAAATTCTAACAGGTCTAATGCGACAAAAGGTATGGGTCATAAATGCGAGAGAAACTGACAGAAAAATAGTTTGCCAGTGTATTCGATGTTTTAAATACCGCCCGAAACTAATGAGCCAAATAATGGGTGACTTGCCACCAGATAGACTGAGATCCGTAAGACCTTTTCTCATTTCCGGAGTCGATTTTTGTGGTCCTATATATACTACACATAAGATAAGAGGTCGACCACCTTACAAGTCTTATGTTGCCATTTTTGTTTGTTTGAGTTCAAACGCTGTTCATATAGAGCCTGTTTCTGACCTTTCAACTAATGCTTTTTTATCTTTCATTAAAAGGTTCGTCGGACGCCGAGGAGTTCCCCAGAAATTGTACTGCGTCAACGCCACGAATTTCGTGGGTGCCAACGCACGACTCAGAGAACTCGCCAAGCAACTTCAGAACGACGACAAGCGGAAAGTAATCGGCGCATACGCAGCAGAGAAGGGAATGGAGTTCATCTTCATACCACCACGCGCGCCTCACTTCGGCGGACTGTGCGAGGCAGCCGTCAAGAGCGCCAAACACTTGCTCATGCGCGTAATCGGCGGCACCGCACTCACCTTCGAGGAGTTAGGCACCGTCTTAGTCGACGTGGAGGCGATTTTGAACTCGCGACCAATAGCCTGCGCAACCAACGACCCGAACGATTTCGCGGCAATCACCCCAGCCCACCTATTAATAGGCGATTCACTGTTAGCTGTGTCCGAAGCCCAAGACTCAATCGGGAAACTGTCTTACTTAGATCGCTAGCAGCGGCTCTCGTCCGTGAAGGCTCGGTTTTGGTCCACCTTCCAGCGGGACCACATCCTCAACCTTCAGGCGCGAACACAATGGGACAAGCCGCAACCCAATCTAGAAATTGGCACTCTCATATTGGTGCACGAAGACAATTTGCCCCCTCAAAGATGGCTTGTGGGAAGGGTAATAAAAACCATTACTGGCGCAGACGATAAAGTACGCGTGGCTGACGTCAAAACATAATCGGGTGTTTGCCGTCGCGCAATACAAATATTAGCGATGCTGCCAACCAAAGTAACTTGAAGGTCACGCCTTTCAACGGGGCCGGAATGTTGGAGCACGCCACATTTACTATTTCAAATACATTTACTCAGTTATTTCATATTCATTGCATTTAGTTTATATAAACATTTATATTTATAACATTGCCTTTCGGCACATTAAATTTGTTACTGTACATACATATGTAACATACACATGTATATACATATATACATATGTACATATTACTTGATTTGTATTCTACTTAAGCTCATTGGTAATGTGCTAATTAATTTATATTGTATATACTAAAACCAATCACTCCAAAATCCCTCAATTCTAAAAGTGAATAATTGGCTAGTTTAGTGCAGCCCTGCGTGGCGGATGAATTGTACTCACACACATATGTACATACATATACGGTGTTCATACATATGTACTTAACTTGAAATAAAATGAATCATTGTAAAAAGAATATTCGACAAGTTACCACGCATTTTAAAATAGAAGAATAATTAATATAAAAAAGACAAGTTATTTAAGTAACTAAGTTTAGTTGTTGTTGGGTGCATATGACTGCCCCATTATTCAATTATTTAATTTTTTATGCATTTACGAGCGTAAACTAACGCTCCAAAAATCACCCATTACCATGGAAAACCTCACCATGCAGGGCCACAATCTTTACTGGCTTCCATTTGTCTGCAATTCTGGCCGATTGGTGGCAGAAAAACTATTTCAAGAGCCATGAGAAAGTGTCCCATTTGTTGTAGATCTAAACCACGACTTGTTCAGCACATAATGGCTGATTTACCAAGGGAAAGCCTCACTAGCCTTCGTCATTACTGGTGTGGATTACTGTGGCCCATTTTACTATAAGCCGGAAACTCGAAATAAAGCACCCCAAAAATGCTACATTAGCATATTTATCTGTTTTTCAACGAAAGCAGTTTGGATGGAGCTGGTAAAGGATCTCTCAACTAATGCCTTTATTCTTGCTCTGAAGCGATTCATCGCCACGCGCGGCATACCAAGCTGCATCTGGTCGGATAACGCGACCAACTTCGTAGGAGCACAAAATGAGTTGCAGGACTTACGTCGTCTCGTTTTAAGCGAAAATCACAAATCCGAAGTTCATAATTTCTGTATCAACAATGGGTTCGACTGGCGTTTCCTACCGCCCCGCTCACCACACTTTGGTGGTCTGTGGGAAGCGGCTGTAAAATTGGCTAAGCAGCCGGACACTTTCTGACTGGTGGACCGCCCACGGCCCTCCTGGAGCCTAATCTTGAACCACTGAACTACAATCGCCTTGATCGCTGGCAGCGTGTCACCCAGATACAACAGATTTTCTGGAAGCGATGGAGTCAAGAGTATCTTACTCTTCTTCAACAACGCTCCAAGTGGCGTACGCCGCAGGCCAACACCAAAATCAACGATATTGTGTGCATTAAAGATGAAAGTTCGCTGCCCTTAAAGTGGCCCTTAGCTCGAGTGACCGAAATCATTTCCGGAACAGATGGTGTTGCAAGGGTAGCTATTCTCCGTACATCTACTGGCGTTACCCGTCAAGCAGTTACTAAGTTATGCGTCCTTCCGGTTACTGACTCTGTTGAAAGCTCTGTTCTTTCAACGGGAGGAGAATGTTCGGAGCAGCAGCCAACACCGCAGCAAATATAATCTTAAAATTTATACGCACATATTATATAAGTAATCAAATACGAAACTCAACAGTTTGCTCAAATTATCTGGTTACTCTAATCTAATTCACTGCGATCATGTACCTAGCCATAAATATCTCTACTTAAGTGTTCTCACTCTCTGTTAAGCTAAGTAGGGCTAGACAAACTTATATATGTAAGTATGTACGAATAAATAACTCTACTTAAGAGATCTCACTCTCTGTTAAGCTAAGTAGGGCTAGACAAACATATATATGTATGTTCGAACTAATGTTTATGCCTTTGTACATACATAAATACATACATTATTTGCAAACACAATTCCTTGCATTTACATATGTACGTATACACGGTTTGATTATAAGTTGCGGGTAATAATTACTTCACTCTCTTGCGGCATTATTAAGAAGACGATCACACCTTATCTTTGTAATACGGCCAAATAGTAAAATAAAAGTTATTTGTCGAAATAAGTGAAATTTTGCGTTTTATATTATTTAACAGCTGCCAAAAAGGCTTGAGAGTTTTAAGACAACGAAAATATTAGATTCTATTACTAATAATTGTAAAAATCAAATTGCTAAGATAAACGATACACTTTAATAGACACCAATAAAAATATATTTATTCGAATAACGATTTTGTAGATGGTTTGACGATTCATCTTTTTTGTTGTGATCGGCTGTGAGAAATTTACAAAAGAAAGATCACATTTACAGCATTGCATTTGCTTGCACTCTTGTATTTGAAGTGGAACGTATATTTTATTGTTGGATTTTTACTACATTTGCTATAAAAACCACAGAAACCACGAATACCAAATACAATGGCAAATACAACAGATCCCGAATACCCCTAGTGATTTGTCGGCCATATCGAAATGGGCAAGTGATAACTGTTTATGCTTAAATGCTTCTAAGACCTTTGTGCTGCCCATATGTACTAATGCAGTGTTCGTTGAGTATATTCTAGACTTGTTTATTGGTGATTGTGCTCTTATGTTTACTAACAAGACTAAAAATTTAGGGTTTGTCATTAACTCTAAGTTGATCTGTTCCGACCACGTCAATAGTGTTGTCAGTAGTGTGTATTCTGTTTTGCGTAGACTAAAAACCTCTGCTTCATTTACGCCTTTGGAAACTAGGCGCAAGTTACTAAACAACTCATCATTCCCCGTATAGCATACTCTGAAGTTGTCTACAGCAAGTTTGATTAAATTTCTTCCCCAAAAATCAATGTCCTATTCAACAATTTTACCCGTTACCTTTATGGTCTGAAAAAGTTTGACCACATATTTTTATGGAAGAATAAGATATTAGGGTGTAGCATTATGGAATATCTTGCTGCCAGAAACTGCATATTTATGTATAAATTATTAGAAAGTAAATCACCAACGTATTTATACGAGAAGCTGAATCCAACTAAATCCATTAGATGTCACAACTTGATAGTTCCGAAATATACCTACTTAAATTCGTCGAGATTGTTTTTCATTAACGCTGTTAAACTTTGGAACAACATCCCTCAGTCCATTAAATATGTAATGAATAGGAGTAACTACAATGTGTTGATATATGATTACTTTCAGTCTATATACATAGTTTGCGCGATAGTGATTATTTTTTTTTTCTTTTTCTTTCTATCATCTATTCATTTCCTTTTATCTTCTTTGGCAGCCTTATTGCATTATCTTATTGTTTATATCTTATTAACTAAAATCTTCACTATAAGCTTTCCTGACAGTCTTGAGCTCATTTATAATAATTAAATGTTACTTAATATAATGATTATAACAACAATCAATCATGTTGATGTAGTCTTAAAATACCAATGGCTTACATGTACAACCATTGTTTAATAAATAAATAAATAAAAAAACATAGAATCTAATGAAAATATTGTGACTGACTCAGGATAGCAAAATCTGGAACCAGCCGGGCAGACCCTGAAAGAATACTATAAAAAATACACCGCGTATGGCAACACAATTTATGACAAGAACACGTACGCATTTTCTGATATCCATTTTTTAGGCAAACGAATTCTACGTTACTCTACTTTCATTGCAAACACAGTAACGGGAAAACTTAAACTTTTTAATTGCAGATCAAATAAAAAAATATTCAACCAAATCTTGTCAACAATTTAATTCCCACTAAAAAAAAATTTTTATGCAAGGTCGAAATATAAAGATAACTCACCACACTTTCATTAATCTCTTTCTATTAATATACGAAAATCTTAAATTCTTTGTACTACCTACATTAAAATCGTTTCACGGTATTCTTGGTAATAACAGCTTAAAACAACTAGAAGCTATAATTTTTACATCACAAAATCACATGCTATTAAAAAATAAGATAAAAATAGCAATTTAACAAAAAAGGGCTAAATCAGCGAACAACGTTAAAATAAGAGCGAAACACTAACACCTGGATAAACCAAAAAACATCGAAATTTATTCCATTTATATATACAAATTTTCGAACCAGATGAAGAAATAACGTACTCTCTCGTGGTGAAAGTGTATTCTATGTACTACGAAGTAGAAAATTAAATAGCAAAAATAAATGAGGACGGAATAATAAGAACTTCTTGAGCCCCTTAAATTCTCCACTCTGGATAGTACCAAAAAAACTAATTCATCTGGCACAAAATTAATACATAATGGTAATCGACTATCGATAATGAAATTCAAGCACAATATCTGATCACCATCCAATCACAGACCCAAATGAAGTACTTCTCAACAGGTTGGAAATGAGCAATCCCATACGATGTCAGGAAGGTGCTCAGCTAAGATCAGGGATCAGTTTCATGGGCTTATGTCTCTCAATGGCTATGTTATATGGAAATGGTTCTTGATCGTGGTCTCTAAGGTAGGGGCTAGATCAAGGTCTCATGCGTACCGTGCTGATGATCAGCCTGGCTGGGAACCCCCAAATAGCCCAGTCTCGTACGGCGTCCTCTGGGAACCGGCCCGCACCCAGTTGTATTCAGGCCTTACCCCGGACGCTGCCCGGTGATCGTGCGGAGATTCTGGCAGAAATCGAGAGGGCAAATGCTATCGTCCCAACTTCCAGCTGACTGTTAATTACATAATGTGTGTGATCGAGTGCTGACGTGTACAACATAGCGCTGCAGTATTTTTGCCACTTTCCGCGGTATTCACAACTAAAATAATTTATATCCACCCACATAAACAATATCAGTGATCGCACTATAAACTATATTGAAATAGCTTTGACATTGTCAATATATTAATATAAAATTTAAATAAATTTTGTGTGAATATTTGTGTGAAAATGAATAGCAACTGCGTAACAACGAGAACAAAGGCTTCCCGCCAAGCAGCTTCGTCGCCTTTGCAAAGCGCTAACATGCAAAACAAAACAATGGGGAGTGGAAGTCCAACAACACCTGACTGGCTCTCGCGGTTAGAGGCTACCATGGCAGCCCATAAGAAGAGCATCGTTAGTGAGCTGACGGCACGAATGACACAAATTGAGGATCGCATTATGCAGAGAATCGGTGAGTTAGAAGCTGATTTAACCAACACAAAAATGTCTGTGAAACGCGTTGAGGACAGGGTGCAGAGAGCCGAAGAGGAATGTTCTAAAGTGCAGCAATTACGCCACCAAGTTGAACAGCTAAGCGAGCAGATTTGTGATTGCCAAAATGAATTAGTGTCAACAGATCTAGTCATAAGAGGCATTCCAGTGACAGTTGACGAAAATTTGGCGGAAATGTTCAACCAACTTTGCCGCACAATTGAGCATAATCCTCCACCCGTTCGAGCTATCTTCCGTGTACGTAACCAAAACAACACTGCACCTGTCATAGTCAAATTAGGCTCAGCAAGCGATCGCTCTCTACTCTTTGCCGCTGTTTCGCGACGATGCAAAGCCAAGAGAAGGCCCCTCTCTCTACGCGACATTGGACATGGTACAGATGAGAAAATGTACCTTCATGAATGTCTCACTAAGCATAATCGCGAAGTCTTGCAGTTTGGCATTGAGCTTAAAAAGCAAAAACGACTCTCATCCGTTTTCTCTATTCGTGGCCACGTTTATGTTCGAGTTAAAGCGCAAAGCAAAGCAGTGAAAATCTCTAATATAGAGAACTTAAGCGCAATTGCAGCAAATAACAAATGATATATTTGAACTATGTATACACAAATGTTTTTGTACGAAATGATACTATGTTCTTATCGCTGTTACTTTCTGTCCCTTTTTGTCTTTTCTCTCTACCCTATATTTCTTAAAACATATGACATCATAACAATACATATTTACTCACATTACAAACTACTTATGTACGTGCGGTACAAACTTATATGTCGAATGCTCTCTAGGTGTGATGTTAACTGCTACACACATGCATCTTGATAAACACAGCTGTTCCAAAGGTGATACATTCAATTTGATTAGAATTTTATGTAAACAAAAGCAGGGACTTAAAATTTGTCATATAAATGCTCAAAGTTTGCCTAGGAAAATAGACGAGTTCAGGTATCTTTTTGAATCCTCTGACGTTGATGTGATTTGCGTATCAGAGACTTGGTTCTCTGATTGGCATAACAATGAGTCTGTGTATGTGAACGGATATAATTTGTTTAGGGTTGACAGGATTGAGCGAGGCGGTGGTGTTGCCATATTTGTAAAAGCAGGTATATCATGCAAGCTTAGCTGCAAGTCTCTTCATCTAAGTTCTATTGAGTATTTGTTTTTGGTAATATCAACAAAATCAGATAAAATCTTATTAGGATGCGTTTATAGGCCAAACAAAAACATAAATTATACACAATTTATCGAATTTTTAGAAGAACTAACTCTATCACATAGCAACATTGTCATAACAGGTGATTTTAATTCGAATCTACTAACTGACGATAACTTTGCTCTTGCTATGAATAAATTGGGACTAGTCTCCGTCAACTATACGATGCCCACACATTTTACGCGAACGAATTGCTCGCTGCTGGATTGTTTCTTTGTAAACGATAAGACAAAAGTGCTTCTATATGACCAGCTTTCACTTCCAAGTTTCTCCAATCATGATCTTATATTCCTAACATTTAATTTCGATTTTACGTGCATGAACAGTTTATATTCTTACCGTGACTTCGCGCATATTAATTATAACGAGCTTGGGAAAAGTGTTGATTTAATTAATTGGGCATCCGTTCGATGGCTGATATCAGCTAGTGAACAAATTAATTTTATTCAAACCAACATTAGTAACCTTTTTGATAGATTTGTACCACTTATAACGATATCAAACACGCGTAAAAGTCGTCCATGGTTTAACGGAAATATTAAAATGTTGATTAAGAAACGAAACAGATTATACCAAGATTCGAAACGTTATAAAACCGAATCTCTCTACCGAAGCTACAAAATATTAAAAAACGAAGTAAATAAAACTATCAAATTTCAAAAATCTAAATACTATGAACATAAATTCAGCGCAGCAGTCGGTTCCAAGCAGACATGGAAGCAAATACGTGAGATCGGGCTTGGTGTTAAAGTTAATCAACCCGTTGACGATATTAGTGCCAATGATTTAAATGGAAAATTTATAGGATCCAGTGCTTCCACGAGTAATCCGTGTTACGACAGTTACAGTGTTAGTCCGCCCTCGTCCTTGCCAGATTTTAGTTTTGCTTGTATAAATGAGTGTGATGTTGTCCAGTCCATACTATCTATAAAATCCAACGCAGTTGGACCTGATGGCTTAAATCCCAAGTTTTTTAAATGTGTACTTCCCAAAATCCTTCCCTTTGTCACATACGCGTTAAACTCAATTTTAACCACTGCCGCTTTTCCCGATTGCTGGAAAAGGGCAAAAATAATTCCTATTCGGAAACCAAATGGTGACTTTAGACCCATCGCTATTTTGCCTTTTCTCTCCAAAGTTCTTGAACGAATTATGTATCAACAAATAAACTCGTTTATTTCAAAAAACTCTCTTGTGAGTGCATGCCAATCTGGCTTCAGGTCGAATAAAAGTTGTGTCACTGCGCTTCTAACTGTTTCAGATGATATTCGGAAAAATATGGACGATAATAATGTTACTCTTCTAACTCTTCTCGACCACTCCAAAGCATTTGACACGGTCGATCACAAACTACTATGTTTAAAATTAAAAAATATATTTAAATTTTCGTGTACAGCGGTAAGCCTGATCAGCTCTTATCTTTTCGGTTGATTTCAAGCAGTAAGTGCGGGCAATGAGGTCTCTAGTTTTTTACCCGTTCGCAAAGGTGTACCCCAGGGATCGATACTTGGTCCACTATTGTTTGTATTATATGTCGATGATCTGCCTAAAGTACTAAAGCACTGCAACATTCATGTTTATGCAGATGATGTGCAACTATATTTGAGCTGTCCTATAGTATCATTAAATGCTTGTATTCATGATCTAAATTCGGACTTAAGTCTGGTTAATCAATGGGCCTGCAGCAATGGCCTAGTTCTAAATCCAAACAAATCCCAGTGCATAGCAATTTACAACAAAAATTTAACCTTAGTGGCTACGATAAAGTAATCTTAAACGGAACAGTGATACCCTTCGTCGACTCAGCGAGAAACCTGGGTGTAATTTTTACTAGAAAGCTGACGTGGAATAATCACATATACGGTGCTATTGGAAAAGTGTATGGTATGCTTAGATCCCTATGGACCACGCAATACTTCACTCCAGTTAAAACTAGGCTACTTTTAGCAAAATCTTACTTGCTGCCAACACTGCTGTACGGTTGTGAACTGTATGCAAACTGCGATAGCGCATGTCTTAAGAAACTGAACGTAGTTTACAATAACATAGCGAGATATATATTTAGTAAAAGACGTCGTGACCATATTTCTGTATGGGCTCTGAAGATATCCTGTATATCGTTTGATAATCTGCTAAAGCTTAGGTGCCTGATGCTGCTTCATAAAATCATGGTCACAGACGAACACCCACTTCTCAAAAGCCGCCTTAAACCGACTCGATCGTCGCGAACACATATACTTTTTCATTTATACTTCAACTCTATTACATCTGAACGTCAATTTTTTGTTTTCTCGGTTCGCCTTTGGAACAAGCTACCTGATAAACTCAGGATCATCAGGGTCACAGCACACTTCAAGAGCGCATTATTCAAACTATACAGCGAGTAAATAGAAAAGATGTTACCTTTTACAATTGTCATCCCCTTTCCTACTTCTCAATCTCTATCTTTAAAGCTCTTATTTCCGATTTCCAATTCCAAATCTCTTCTTAGTTTTAAGATTAGTTTTAAGATCCAATGTAATAGGATTTTACAGCGTTAGTGATCTAATTTATAAATCTCTTAGCTTCAAGGTTTAAATAAATATTGTTTGATTTTGTAATCATTTTAATTTTATATGCAATACTGAAATATAGCCTATGGTTGTTGTATTGTAATTTTAATAAATAAATAAAAATAAATAATGCTTAAATGCTTCTAAGACCTTTGTGCTGCCCATATGTACTAATGCAGTGTTCGTTGAGTATATTCTAGACTTGTTTATTGGTGATTGTGCTCTTATGTTTACTAACAAGACTAAAAATTTAGGGTTTGTCATTAACTCTAAGTTGATCTGTTCCGACCACGTCAATAGTGTTGTCAGTAGTGTGTATTCTGTTTTGCGTAGACTAAAAACCTCTGCTTCATTTACGCCTTTGGAAACTAGGCGCAAGTTACTAAACAACTCATCATTCCCCGTATAGCATACTCTGAAGTTGTCTACAGCAAGTTTGACTAAATTTCTTGCCCCAAAATCAATGTCCTATTCAACAATGTTACCCGTTACGTTTATGATCTGAACAACTTCGACCACATATCTTTATGGAATAATGAGATATTAGGGTGTAGCATTATGGAATATCTTGCTTCCAGAAACTGCATATATTTGTGTAAATTATTAGAATGTAACTCACCAACGTATTTATACGAGAAGCTTAATCCAAATAAATCCATTAGATGTCACAACTTGATTGTTGGATTCAGATATGCGTATGCATTAAAGTTACCATAAGTGCGCATAAGTGTTTATACATGAATATGCACAAAGATTAAGTTTGCCCTCCTACGGAAGGGTTAATATTAGCTGTCAAAGTGCTCACAGCGATTTTTTTTTTCTTTTCCATTCTTGACTTTTTTTGCCGCTCGCTTCGCTTTGCTAGTTTAGTTAGCATTGAGTTACTTTGCTTCTGTATAAATACTAATTATTATAAAAGCCTTGAACTTTATCTACGTGTGTTTTGTTTGGATGGGAATATTAACGCAACCTATGTAAAGGTCGCTAATAAAGGAAAAGTCCGCAACATTTTGGTCCTTCTTCGTCGGATTGCTCATCCCGCTCACAAGTTAATAGGTGCAAATACAACCGCACAGATATGTTTTAAAATATGAAGTACGATCGCGCGTCTCCTACTGCATAAACTAACTTTGAATAAAGTTATTATACCACATTTTTTAAAAGAAAAACACTACACCATCTTGTAGCAGCCGTGTAATAAATATTTTGCGCAACTTTTGAGTTTTTAGTCGTGACTTTGACTTGACCTCTGCAAGTGTCCTAAAACAACTATAAGCTACCAAGATTACATCAAAGACTCTTGGGGAAGTGACCACGCTGGTGTAGAAGAAAATGTTCGAATTCAGGCCGAAACATGGTACTCCACAGCTCTGTCGAATTTTAATCAAGTTCAGAAATGTCGCTCTGAAGTGGCTTTGCAACCTGCAAACCGAAGATGGAGCTGTCAACATTTTTGTCGGACGGACAGAAGTTGCACTATCTCCGTAGTTGCTTAAAGGGTGATGCATTGGAAATTATTACCGGCCTCAAGATTTGTGACGCTAAGTACAGGGAAGCGTGGGACCTGCTTAAATCGCGCTTCAAAATCATGCGAATCATTGTGGAAGCGCATTTTAAAGCAATGGCTGATATACGTCAAGCCACAAGTGACACTGCGGATTCAATTAAAAATGTTGTTGATGCATTTGAGCAACATGTCCGCGAGCTGAAAGCATTAGGGCGAGCCGTCGAGTTTTGGGACGATTGGTTGGCCCACGAAATAATGAAAAAGCTCGCATTTAATACAAGAGAGCAGTGGGAGCTATCACTCCTTAGTGATGAACCTCCAACCTTTTAACAGCTAATTACTCTTTTAGAAATAAGTGTCGGTTGTTAACCATGCTCTCTTCGCCGGGCTCACTTATGTCAGCGAGCAAATCAATTACAGCGAGCAAAGCTGGTAAGTCTGCTAAAGTAATCCACACAATCCCAGAACCGAACAGTACAACTTGCAGATATTGTAAAGGAGCACACAAGATTTATGTTTGTGAAAGTTCCACCGCTTGGATGCGGCCGCTGAGTCCAAATTGATCAAAGAGGCTCGGGCTTGTTTAAACTGCTTAAGCACCGGGCATTACGTCTCTCGCTGCAACAGTACGTCCAACTGCCGAATATGTCACCAACGCCATCACACGCTACTGCATAATAGTGTACTTGCATCCACTATCAAGACCCCCGCTCACTTTGTGGGTGACGTCACTGCCTCGACTGAGAATGAAGCCGCTTCAGCCGATTATCCGACTGCTGGAATGTCTTTGTGTTTAAACTCGAGTTCCTACCCGTTACCTGCAAATCAAAGAACCATGTTATTGGCTACTGCTTCTGTGAAGGTACGTGATTGTTCCGATCGTTGGCAACCCCGCTCGCTTGCTATTTGATTCGGGTTCTCACGCTTCGTTCGTTACGGAGGCGTGTGTGCAACGATTGGGTCTACGGAAGAAATCGTGATAATCACTGGTATTGGATCATCTCAAGGACATCGCTCTAGAGGTGAGACTATACCTTTCATGTCATCTTACTGCTCAGATCAATGCTATGCTATTAGCGCACTGAAATTACCGAAAATAACGAGCGAATTGTCGACGCAGACCTTGGCCGCTCCAGCATGGCAACACATTCAGGGATTATTTTTGGCAGATCCGAACTTCATGAAGCCTGCTCGAATAGATATACTAGTCGGCATGGATGTCATGGCTAACCCGTTTATCATCTATTCACTGTGATGTCCTCCTAGAGCGCATGCTAAGCAGATTATGGGAGCTAGAGGAATCACCGCGAAAGGTGCATCTTACTCACGAGGAGCGTTTTTGTGAAGAGCACTTTGAGTCGCCACACCAAAGATCAGCTGATGGCCGATTCGTAGTCGAGTTGCCGCTGAAACCTGATGTGCCTTTGGGAGAGTCACGAAGTGTTGCTGTTCGTAACCTGCTAAGCATTGAGAAGAAACTCGCTGGTGACGAAGATTTGCGCTTACGCTATAACGAGTTTATGGAAGAGCTCATCGCTATGAGCCAAATGGAACCCGTATCCGGCGCACCAATTCAAGCTATATGCCACATCACCCAGTCGTAAAGGAGTCTAGTGTAACCACAAAGCTAAGGGTCGTCTTCAACGCGTCCACCAAAACTAATACTGGGAAATCCCTCAACGATGCACTGTTCATCCGGCCTGTGCAACCAGACTTATACTCGATTTTAATGCGTATTAGAACCGGCAACAGGCCCTTAAAGCAGTCACCCTTAACGCAGCTGGAGGAGCTTGCCAATGGAATATTAATTATAATAAATAAGGTTTATAAAATGTTTCTGTTTATGTTGCAAATGCGTTTATTTCACTAATATACTTATATAAGTTAATTCGAAACACTTTTCACAATTTTATTTATTAATAAAATGAATTAAATTTTATTTTACAACAATGCAACTTGTTTAATAATTTACTGCGATGTTACTCGCTCTGTGACTAATGTCTTAATGCCCTACTATCAATCGATTTCCTTTTAGGCAACCTCTGATGTGTCCGCAATATGAACGGTCTCCTCTGCTTTAGCTGGTTTTAGGCGGGATATCAAGAGGCGTAGTTGTTTTTGCCTCGGTATAGGTAATTGTCGCTAAGCAAGTGGCCGCCGTTAAGGTACGTTTCGCTGTCCACGCGTTTCCAAAACTCAAGCTATAGTGTTGCTAAGCTAGTGTTCAGACATCTGTTGCCAAGCGGGCGGTCAAGTACGCGTTGCTAAGTGGGATGCTCTGATGCTTTGGCCATATTAAAAATTGCAGTAACAGGCGCCAAGTGAGGGTTGTTGTTAAGCAGGTGCATAGGTATGTTGTTGCCAAGTGAGTGCTGTTGTTAAGCGGGTGCATAGGCATGTTGTTGCTAATTAAATTTGTTTTGCATTCTTGTTGCAATGCTCGACACTCTGATGCTTTGACCATATTAATAACTGCAGTAACAGGCGCCAAGTGAGGATTGTTGTTAAGCAGGTACATAGGTTTGTTATTTCCAAGTGAGTGTTGTTGTTAAGCGGGTGCATAGGCATGTTGTTTCTAAGTGTGTTTGCTTTGCATTCCTATTTCAATGCTAGCCACTCTTATGCTTTATTGCAACACTCAATAATGTTAAGATGTGGGCCGCTTCAATTATGCGCCTCTGTTACCTTAACTATTCCCCTTGTTTAATTTGGAACGTCCTCGTTTCAACGAAAGGCTAATTTTATCTCAAAAATCGATATGATAGTTTTCGTGGCTTAACCAAGTTTTTAGTTACATTTTTAACGGCTTAATTCTAGATTTTTGATTACATTTTAAAGGCTTAATACTAGTTACAAATTTATTTAAAAAAACGGTAGTAATTCAAAATCAAAAAAATTAATTTCTATTTCATTTTTTAATCAAATTTTTCAAAGCAAATGAAGAAAATTAAATTTTTTTTCAAATATTTCGGATAAATCTTTTGTCAAATTTATTTCTTTAAAGAAAAATATGCGGAAGCTATCGTAAGTTACTTTTATGTATCTTTTTTCCTTCAATCAGTACAGCTGTACCAAGGTCCTTTTCAACAACTTTTTCAATAAATACTTTATCAAAATTGTTACCCAATCGTTTGTTTCTTCTCAAATAAACTTTCTCACCAACATTGTATGCTTTAATTTCTTTACTGGCATTAAATCTTTTCATAGATTTTTCTTGAGCATCCAGTAACCTTTTCCTAATAGCATCTAATTTTTCTACTGGGTAATTGTGAAACACATCAATAGGCCTGGCGTTTATGACGGAATGAATGCTATGATTGTATTTATAGGTCGCAAGTAAAATGAGATCTATAGTTTCGCATATTTGTTGCTGTTGTTTAATGCAACGAGCTATTTCTAGTAAGGTGGAATGAAACCTTTCGACTTGACCATTACTTTCGCTGTGAAGTGTTGGAACAAAGAACTGGTCAATCGAGAAGTTGTCTCTTAAGAGGGTACTGATTACGTTTGAGTGAAAGGCCTTCTCGTTGTCCGATACTATAGTTTTGGTGTTGTTAAATTTTAATAAAATTTCTAAAAGGGCATCCTTGATGTCAACAGTGCACCTTGATTGGATAGGTTTTACTATAGCAAATTTAGAAAATTTATCAACGCATGTCAAAAAATGTTGCTTGCTGGAGATAAAAATGTCCAGGTGGAGGATTTCGCCTGGGAAATTTGGTATGGGTGTCTTGCCAATTCCCGGATTTGGAGGCTTGCGCTGATATTTATTTTCCAAGCAGATTTTACAATTTACAATTATGTTTTTTAGCATTCTTTTCAAATTTGGAAAATAGTATTCCCTAGATATTTGATTGAAATTTTCAGATAAGCAACGGTGTGCTCGGTTTGTTCTGTGATGACTGTTTCCAATTGGTCATTCTTGTTGGTCAAATCGATTACCAATAACTCAGTATGCACAAATTTTACACCTGGAAATTTCGCCAAAATTGGATTTTGTATTTCGGCTAAAGTAGCAAGGTCACAGTGAATTCCATTTGTGACGTTATAGTTAATAGCACACTTCAAATTGGAAATCAAATTTTCAACGGTATTGAAAAAAATGGGGTGTCGAGTCGACTTTTGAAACAAGATTTTTGTGCTTTTGGTCACAGTACTTGATTTAGCAAGAATGAGTTGATTTTTAAATTGATTAATGGGACGATTTATAGTTTTTATAGTCTTAGTCAAAGACTCTTCGCTATGAACGGTTTCGTCTGTCTTTGTTTCTTCCAAATTATTAACAAATTGCCTGGAAAGAGCGTCTGCTACCTTATTTTCTTTTCCAGGCTTATAGTAAACGTTTGGAGAAAACTCCTCAATAAATGCGCGCCACCTCTTCATTTTACTGTTTGGATTTTTGTCTGAGATGGAAAAAATTAAAGGCTGGTGATCAGTAAAAATATTTATATTTTTCATACCATAAAGGTAATGTCGGAGCGTTTTCAAGGCCCATACGATAGCAAGCAACTCACGCTCATTCGTAGCGTAATTTTGTTCTGTAATAGAGAGAGTTCTCGAAATCATTGTTATAGGGCGGCCATTTTGGGACAAAACTGCACCCAAAGCACTTGACGAGGCATCCGTTGTGAGTTCAAAGGGACAGTTGTAATTTGGATATTGAAGTAGAACATCTTCGGAAGCTAAGACTCGTTTAACATTTTCAAATGACCGTACCGCCTCGCAATCAAGTACAATTTCAACATTTTTTGATTTTTTTGCTCCTACGTGCCCGTTTTCACCACGAAGATATTTAGTCAGTGGTTTTACCATATTGGCGTAGTTTTTTACAAAACGGCGGTAGTAGCCCGATAAACCGAGGAATGATCGCAATGCGCGTAGTGTAGTTGGAAGTTTATAATTTAAAATATCTTTCACCTTGTTGGGACACGTTTTGATACCCTTTTCAGATACTAAAACCCTAAGAACTCGACTTCTGTCCTGAAAAATTTCGATTTCTCTGTTGAGACCCTCATGCCACATTTTTCCAGTTTAACTAAGATTTTATCGATGTCTTCCAAATGTGATTTTTTATCAGGGGAGTAAATAATGATATCATCGATATAAACGTGACAACATTTTCCGATGTATTCACGTAGAATGTCGTCAACAGCCCTTTGAAAAATGCTTGGAGCATTCTTTAAGCCGAAGGGCAGCCGACAGAATTCATATTTCCCATTGTTAACGCTAAAAGCTGTTTTCTTCATATCTTCCTCGCTCATGACAATTTGATGGAAACCGGATATTAGATCCAAAGTAGTAAAATATTTTGAATTTCCTAAATTGGCTAAGATCACCGCTGTATTCGGTATTGGGTACCGATCAGGAATAGTTAATTCATTAATCTTTCTATAGTCAATCACTAAGGGTAATTTTGGTTTACCAAATTCGTCTAAGCCCTTTTTGGATACCACGTGAACCGGGGAGTTATATGGAGAACAGGATTGTCTTATTATACCATCTCTAAGAAGAATTTTAATTTCGTTATTAATGAACGGCGCAACAGAAATCGGATACGGATAGCTTTTGCTGTAAATCGCCTCGTTTGTGTGAGTACAAATCCTAGCCTTAACATTGGTGTTAAATGGTAGTGCTCTGTTCGGGTCAGCAAATGCGTTTATGTTTTTGGTAATGATATCTCGAAATAGGGGTTCAACGTGCGATGGGACGGAATTCGCTTCTATAGTTATCAAATTGCTTTCACTGCCTGATACTCGAAGATGTTTAAGTTTCTCTTTACCATTACGGTAAAATAAATATCCTGTTTCGGTATGAATAGTTGCATCGATTTCTTTCAGGAAATCATAACCAATTATACCATCGAACGTACTTAAGTTGGGTAATAAGTAAAACGTTGAGGTATGGTCAAGCACATTTAGTAAACATTTTTGGTTTATAAGATTCATGCCGTTGATGGATTTCAACTTAAATGGTATATCAATAGTTTTAATGCCTTTGAGAAACGAAAAAGGTTTTATAAAATTCTTAGATGTGCCGGTGTCGATTAGAATACGTAGCTCCTGCCGTTTTTGGAACTTTTGGTTATAAACGGTAGGAGCGATTCTAGTTTAAAAAATTAACTTCTTCGACTTGTTCGGTGTCTGTTTCTATGTGACTGTAATTGTGAGTATCGCTATCAGCGCAATAGCTTTCGGCATAATTTTTATAACCGTCGCTATTAAGACAATCACAACTATACCTTCCGCTTTCACTGAAAATTTCTTTTTCGGGCATAAAGTTGATTTTTTGCGTTTTATGAAAAGGTGTCTGATTGGACGAGGACTGCTCACGTGGTCTTTTAAACACAACAGGCTGAGCAGGAAGGGAAACTTGCGGGGATGGGTTTCTAAGAAGTGGATACGATTGAAAACTAGGCTTATTTTGCTGACTATGAGGGTTATATTGGACTTGAGGAGAGGGACGTCTGTGATAATAGGAGGTATTGTTATCGATCTCCATAGGTGTTGGTCTAGTATTCTGAAAATTGTGAGTGTTTTGTTGACCTTGCCGATGCATCGGTTGAAGCTGGGGGAATGTCTTTATGTTGTTACCTACAGTGAAAGCTCGAGCAAAATCGTGACGCATGCGACTAGTTTCAAGTTCCTGAGCCACAGCGAGTGCTGAGGGGAGATCTTTTGGTCTTGCGGAGAATAAAATGTCGCACATTGGACGACGGAGCCCTGAAATAAAAACCCGCAATGCATTTTCTCTGGCGCGTTCATTTAGAGCATTAATAGTCTCTCTATTGCCATTATGTGACATAATTTGCTTATTAATGATAAGAGTTAGTTGCTTGTCAACTTTGTCATAGTAATCGGAGATTGACAAGCTTTCTTGTCTCAAAACGCTTAGCTCATTTTCTAAAACGTATAATGGCCTTTTATCTGAATAAGTTTGATCAAGCCTGGCTATAATTGCCTCAAAATTAAGAACCGTATTAAACGATGAAAGCGTAGAGTTCGCAGACTCTGTAATTTTATTACGAAAAATTCCTGTGGCAATATAGTACTTTTCCGAACCTGATTTGTAATATTTAATTGCGAATGTCGCAGCGGTTCTCCAAGCTGGATATGATGAAGCATCGCCCTTAAATTCTGGGAGAGACTTAATTAAGTCCAAGCTGGCGTTGTTATCTGTAACTAAGGGGTCAATAGATACGGGCTTGTAAACCTGAACTGTTGGAGGAGCCAATCCTGCTATTGCCTCTGTTATTTCCCTAAGCTGCTCGGAAAATTCGTTCCTCGCACGTTCGGTACATGTGTTCACTATTTCCAGCACTTGTTCTATACTGACACTCATATTAATTGTAATGAGATAGATTTTGAAAATAAATTTAAGACCGATAACGAGTGTTGGGTATAGAATTAAAACTTACGCAATTACTTAAGGGGATTCTTGCTCTAAGACACTAAGATTTAAATTAGCTCTATAATTCAAACTACGCGCAAGTCAGCACATTCGACTTTAATTACTAACACTTATTTATCTAAATTGATTATTATTACAAATAAATTCACAAAATTATATTTTAATTTAAGAAAAGATATTGAAAGTGACCTTGGAGTTCTATGCACTCTTTCTAACCACAAGTTTTTTTCGAAAACTAAATGAATAAAGGATATATTGGCATATTTTTTTTTAAACCAACTTTATTTTTTCACAAAATTTATCACTATTCACTATTTTTGAATATTCACTTTAATGATTTTGAATCAATACTTACAGAAAACACCTTTGATTATTACATTGAACAATTTTTTTTAATTTTATCCTTGTGGGTATGGGTCCTTCTTTAAGTCCTGGGATCTTATGGTCCGGTTGCAGAAATCCTTTAGAAGTCCTTCGAGTTGGGCGCCAGTTAATTCGAAACACTGTTCACAATTTTATTTATTAATAAAATGAATTAAATTTTATTTTACAACAATGCAACTTGTTTAATAATTTACTGCGATGTTACTCGCTCTGTGACTAATGTCTTAATGCCCTACTATCAATCGATTTCCTTTTAGGCAACCTCTGATGTGTCCGCAATATGAACGGTCTCCTCTGCTTTAGCTGGTTTTAGGCGGGATATCAAGAGGCGTAGTTGTTTTTGCCTCGGTATAGGTAATTGTCGCTAAGCAAGTGGCCGCCGTTAAGGTACGTTTCGCTGTCCACACGTTTCCGCAACTCAAGCTATAGTGTTGCTAAGCTAGTGTTCAGACATCTGTTGCCAAGCGGGCGGTCAAGTACGCGTTGCTAAGTGGGATGCTCTGATGCTTTGGCCATATTAAAAATTGCAGTAACAGGCGCCAAGTGAGGGTTGTTGTTAAGCAGGTGCATAGGTATGTTGTTGCCAAGTGAGTGCTGTTGTTAAGCGGGTGCATAGGCATGTTGTTGCTAATTAAATTTGTTTTGCATTCTTGTTGCAATGCTCGACACTCTGATGCTTTGACCATATTAATAACTGCAGTAACAGGCGCCAAGTGAGGATTGTTGTTAAGCAGGTACATAGGTTTGTTATTTCCAAGTGAGTGTTGTTGTTAAGCGGGTGCATAGGCATGTTGTTTCTAATTGTGTTTGCTTTGCATTCCTATTTCAATGCTAGCCACTCTTATGCTTTATTGCAACACTCAATAATGTTAAGATGTGGGCCGCTTCAATTATGCGCCTCTGTTACCTTAACTATTCCCCTTGTTTAATTTGCAACGTCCTCGTTTCAACGAAAGGCTAATTTTATCTCAAAAATCGATATGATAGTTTTCGTGGCTTAACCAAGTTTTTAGTTACATTTTTAACGGCTTAATTCTAGATTTTTGATTACATTTTAAAGGCTTAATACTAGTTACAAATTTATTTAAAAAACGGTAGTAATTCAAAATCAAAAAAATTAATTTTTATTTCATTTTTTAATCAAATTTTTCAAAGCAAATGAAGAAAATTAAATTTTTTTTCAAATATTTCGGATAAATCTTTTGTCAAATTTATTTCTTTAAAGAAAAATATGCGGAAGCTATCGTAAGTTACTTTTATGTATCTTTTTTCCTTCAATCAGTACAGCTGTACCAAGGTCCTTTTCAACAACTTTTTCAATAAATCGTTTGTTTCTTCTCAAATAAACTTTCTGACCAACATTGTATGCTTTAATTTCTTTACTGGCATTAAATCTTTTCATAGATTTTTCTTGAGCATCCAGTAACCTTTTCCTAATAGCATCTAATTTTTCTACTGGGTAATTGTGAAACACATCAATAGGCCTGGCGTTTATGACGGAATGAATGCTATGATTGTATTTATAGGTCGCAAGTAAAATGAGATCTATAGTTTCGCATATTTGTTGCTGTTGTTTAATGCAACGAGCTATTTCTAGTAAGGTGGAATGAAACCTTTCGACTTGACCATTACTTTCGCTGTGAAGTGTTGGAACAAAGAACTGGTCAATCGAGAAGTTGTCTCTTAAGAGGGTACTGATTACGTTTGAGTGAAAGGCCTTCTCGTTGTCCGATACTATAGTTTTGGTGTTGTTAAATTTTAATAAAATTTCTAAAAGGGCATCCTTGATGTCAACAGTGCACCTTGATTGGATAGGTTTTACTATAGCAAATTTAGAAAATTTATCAACGCATGTCAAAAAATGTTGCTTGCTGGAGATAAAAATGTCCAGGTGGAGGATTTCGCCTGGGAAATTTGGTATGGGTGTCTTGCCAATTCCCGGATTTGGAGGCTTGCGCTGATATTTATTTTCCAAGCAGATTTTACAATTTACAATTATGTTTTTTAGCATTCTTTTCAAATTTGGAAAATAGTATTCCCTAGATATTTGATTGAAATTTTCAGATAAGCAACGGTGTGCTCGGTTTGTTCTGTGATGACTGTTTCCAATTGGTCATTCTTGTTGGTCAAATCGATTACCAATAACTCAGTATGCACAAATTTTACACCTGGAAATTTCGCCAAAATTGGATTTTGTATTTCGGCTAAAGTAGCAAGGTCACAGTGAATTCCATTTGTGACGTTATAGTTAATAGCACACTTCAAATTGGAAATCAAATTTTCAACGGTATTGAAAAAAATGGGGTGTCGAGTCGACTTTTGAAACAAGATTTTTGTGCTTTTGGTCACAGTACTTGATTTAGCAAGAATGAGTTGATTTTTAAATTGATTAATGGGACGATTTATAGTTTTTATAGTCTTAGTCAAAGACTCTTCGCTATGAACGGTTTCGTCTGTCTTTGTTTCTTCCAAATTATTAACAAATTGCCTGGAAAGAGCGTCTGCTACCTTATTTTCTTTTCCAGGCTTATAGTAAACGTTTGGAGAAAACTCCTCAATAAATGCGCGCCACCTCTTCATTTTACTGTTTGGATTTTTGTCTGAGATGGAAAAAATTAAAGGCTGGTGATCAGTAAAAATATTTATATTTTTCATACCATAAAGGTAATGTCGGAGCGTTTTCAAGGCCCATACGATAGCAAGCAACTCACGCTCATTCGTAGCGTAATTTTGTTCTGTAATAGAGAGAGTTCTCGAAATCATTGTTATAGGGCGGCCATTTTGGGACAAAACTGCACCCAAAGCACTTGACGAGGCATCCGTTGTGAGTTCAAAGGGACAGTTGTAATTTGGATATTGAAGTAGAACATCTTCGGAAGCTAAGACTCGTTTAACATTTTCAAATGACCGTACCGCCTCGCAATCAAGTACAATTTCAACATTTTTTGATTTTTTTGCTCCTACGTGCCCGTTTTCACCACGAAGATATTTAGTCAGTGGTTTTACCATATTGGCGTAGTTTTTTACAAAACGGCGGTAGTAGCCCGATAAACCGAGGAATGATCGCAATGCGCGTAGTGTAGTTGGAAGTTTATAATTTAAAATATCTTTCACCTTGTTGGGACACGTTTTGATACCCTTTTCAGATACTAAAACCCTAAGAACTCGACTTCTGTCCTGAAAAATTTCGATTTCTCTGTTGAGACCCTCATGCCACATTTATCCAGTTTAACTAAGATTTTATCGATGTCTTCCAAATGTGATTTTTTATCAGGGGAGTAAATAATGATATCATCGATATAAACGTGACAACATTTTCCGATGTATTCACGTAGAATGTCGTCAACAGCCCTTTGAAAAATGCTTGGAGCATTCTTTAAGCCGAAGGGCAGCCGACAGAATTCATATTTCCCATTGTTAACGCTAAAAGCTGTTTTCTTCATATCTTCCTCGCTCATGACAATTTGATGGAAACCGGATTTTAGACCCAAAGTAGTAAAATATTTTGAATTTCCTAAATTGGCTAAGATCACCGCTGTATTCGGTATTGGGTACCGATCAGGAATAGTTAATTCATTAATCTTTCTATAGCCAATCACTAAGGGTAATTTTGGTTTACCAAATTCGTCTAAGCCCTTTTTGGATACCTCGTGAACCGGGGAGTTATATGGAGAACAGGATTGTCTTATTATACCATCTCTAAGAAGAATTTTAATTTCGTTATTAATGAACGGCGCAACAGAAATCGGATACGGATAGCTTTTGCTATCGCCTCGTTTGTGTGAGTACAAATCCTAGCCTTAACATTGGTGTTAAATGGTAGTGCTCTGTTCGGGTCAGCAAATGCGTTTATGTTTTTGGTAATGATATCTCGAAATAGGGGTTCAACGTGCGATGGGACGGAATTCGCTTCTATAGTTATCAAATTGCTTTCACTGCCTGATACTCGTAGATGTTTAAGTTTCTCTTTACCATTACGGTAAAATAAATATCCTGTTTCGGTATGAATAGTTGCATCGATTTCTTTCAGGAAATCATAACCAATTATACCATCGAACGTACTTAAGTTGGGTAATAAGTAAAACGTTGAGGTATGGTCAAGCACATTTAGTAAACATTTTTGGTTTATAAGATTCATGCCGTTGATGGATTTCAACTTAAATGGTATATCAATAGTTTTAATGCCTTTGAGAAACGAAAAAGGTTTTATAAAATTCTTAGATGTGCCGGTGTCGATTAGAATACGTAGCTCCTGACCGTTTTTGGAACTTTTGGTTATAAACGGTAGGAGCGATTCTAGTTTAAAAAATTAACTTCTTCGACTTGTTCGGTGTCTGTTTCTATGTGACTGTAATTGTGAGTATCGCTATCAGCGCAATAGCTTTCGGCATAATTTTTATAACCGTCGCTATTAAGACAATCACAACTATACCTTCCGCTTTCACTGAAAATTTCTTTTTCGGGCATAAAGTTGATTTTTTGCGTTTTATGAAAAGGTGTCTGATTGGACGAGGACTGCTCACGTGGTCTTTTAAACACAACAGGCTGAGCAGGAAGGGAAACGTGCGGGGATGGGTTTCTAAGAAGTGGATACGATTGAAAACTAGGCTTATTTTGCTGACTATGAGGGTTATATTGGACTTGAGGAGAGGGACGTCTGTGATAATAGGAGGTATTGTTATCGATCTCCATAGGTGTTGGTCTAGTATTCTGAAAATTGTGAGTGTTTTGTTGACCTTGCCGCTGCATCGGTTGAAGCTGGGGGAATGTCTTTATGTTGTTACCTACAGTGAAAGCTCGAGCAAAATCGTGACGCATGCGACTAGTTTCAAGTTCCTGAGCCACAGCGAGGGCTGAGGGGAGATCTTTTGGTCTTGCGGAGAATAAAATGTCGCACATTGGACGACGGAGCCCTGAAATAAAATCCCGCAATGCATTTTCTCTGGCGCGTTCATTTAGAGCATTAATAGTCTCTCTATTGCCATTATGTGACATAATTTGCTTATTAATGATAAGAGTTAGTTGCTTGTCAACTTTGTCATAGTAATCGGAGATTGACAAGCTTTCTTGTCTCAAAACGCTTAGCTCATTTTCTAAAACATATAATGGCCTTTTATCTGAATAAGTTTGATCAAGCCTGGCTATAATTGCCTCAAAATTAAGAACCGTATTAAACGATGAAAGCGTAGAGTTCGCAGACTCTGTAATTTTATTACGAAAAATTCTTGTGGCAATATAGTACTTTTCCGAACCTGATTTGTAATATTTAATTGCGAATGTCGCAGCGGTTCTCCAAGCTGGATATGATGAAGCATCGCCCTTAAATTCTGGGAGAGACTTAATTAAGTCCAAGCTGGCGTTGTTATCTGTAACTAAGGGGTCAATAGATACGGGCTTGTAAACCTGAACTGTTGGAGGAGCCAATCCTGCTATTGCCTCTGTTATTTCCCTAAGCTGCTCGGAAAATTCGTTCCTCGCACGTTCGGTACATGTGTTCACTATTTCCAGCACTTGTTCTATACTGACACTCATATTAATTGTAATGAGATAGATTTTGAAAATAAATTTAAGACCGATAACGAGTGTTGGGTATAGAATTAAAACTTACGCAATTACTTAAGGGGATTCTTGCTCTAAGACACTAAGATTTAAATTAGCTCTATAATTCAAACTACGCGCAAGTCAGCACATTCGACTTTAATTACTAACACTTATTTATCTAAATTGATTATTATTACAAATAAATTCACAAAATTATATTTTAATTTAAGAAAAGATATTGAAAGTGACCTTGGAGTTCTATGCACTCTTTCTAACCACAAGTTTTTTTTTCGAAAACTAAATGAATAAAGGATATATTGGCATATTTTTTTTTAAACCAACTTTATTTTTTCACAAAATTTATCACTATTCACTATTTTTGAATATTCACTTTAATGATTTTGAATCAATACTTACAGAAAACACCTTTGATTATTACAATGAACAATTTTTTTTAATTTTATCCTTGTGGGTATGGGTCCTTCTTTAAGTCCTGGGATCTTATGGTCCGGTTGCAGAAATCCTTTAGAAGTCCTTCGAGTTGGGCGCCAGTTAATTCGAAACACTTTTCACAATTTTATTTATTAATAAAATGAATTAAATTTTATTTTACAACAATGCAACTTGTTTAATAATTTACTGCGATGTTACTCGCTCTGTGACTAATGTCTTAATGCCCTACTATCAATCGATTTCCTTTTAGGCAACCTCTGATGTGTCCGCAATATGAACGGTCTCCTCTGCTTTTGCTGGTTTTAGGCGGGATATCAAGAGGCGTAGTTGTTTTTGCCTCGGTATAGGTAATTGTCGCTAAGCAAGTGGCCGCCGTTAAGGTACGTTTCGCTGTCCACACGTTTCCGCAACTCAAGCTATAGTGTTGCTAAGCTAGTGTTCAGACATCTGTTGCCAAGCGGGCGGTCAAGTACGCGTTGCTAAGTGGGATGCTCTGATGCTTTGGCCATATTAAAAATTGCAGTAACAGGCGCCAAGTGAGGGTTGTTGTTAAGCAGGTGCATAGGTATGTTGTTGCCAAGTGAGTGCTGTTGTTAAGCGGGTGCATAGGCATGTTGTTGCTAATTAAATTTGTTTTGCATTCTTGTTGCAATGTTCGACACTCTGATGCTTTGACCATATTAATAACTGCAGTAACAGGCGCCAAGTGAGGATTGTTGTTAAGCAGGTACATAGGTTTGTTATTTCCAAGTGAGTGTTGTTGTTAAGCGGGTGCATAGGCATGTTGTTTCTAAGTGTGTTTGCTTTGCATTCCTATTTCAATGCTAGCCACTCTTATGCTTTATTACAACACTCAATAATGTTAAGATGTGGGCCGCTTCAATTATGCGCCTCTGTTACCTTAACTTATACATATAAGTATGTACAATGTACATTTAACATTTATTGGTTTAAATAGTAAATCATAGGATAAATAAAATATATAGGTTTTCAATACAACAGTCATGCTAATTTAAACGGTCTAGTTAAAAGTTGGAACTACAAATTTATAAAAAAAATTATAAAACATATGTAAGTATATGAACATAAATAAATTATCGCGTTTCTAACAACACAAAACTAGCTTAACAACACAGCTGATTTTGCAATAACGTATGTTGTCAAAAAAAGAGTTACTGAATATCAGTATTGTTAACTTCTGTTGTTTAGCTGATTTGGCAATTTCGAGTGTTGTTAAAAAAGTTACTGAATCAAACTACTGGGCACTTCATCATTGGCGAACCGCAAAAAGCAATCGCGGAGCCTGAGGTTCAAGGGATCTGTGGAAATCTGCATCAGCAGTGGCAGGCCATCTCCGCTATGAGACAGCACTTCTGGTGCCGTTGGCAAGACGAATATCTCGTGAATTTGCAGCGGCGCATCAAGTGGCTTCGGCACTCGCGGAATATACAAGAGGGAGATGTTGTCGCTGTATTTAATGAACTCACCCCTTCCACAAAGTAGAAACCCGCGAGCGTGATTAAATGTCACCCTGGATCTGATGGTCGTATTCGAGTGGTAACATTGAATACTCCGAATGGAGAATTGGTCAGACCCGTAGTGAAGCTTTCCATTCTCCCGACGAAAGGGGATATATTCCGCGAAGAAACTTTAGGTTAGATTTATTTATCAATGTTATCTAAAATCATTATTGTAAACATATTTTTCATTACGGTTCATAAATTTTGAATTGAATATCAAGATAGTTCAAGGGTGGCGGTATGTTGGATTCAGATATGCGTATACATTAAAGTTACCATAAGTGCGCACAAGTGTTAATACATGAATATGGACAAAGGTTAAGTTTGCCCTCCTACCTAAGCGTTAATATTAGCTGTCAAAGTGCTTACCGCCATTCTTCGTTTTCTCTTCAATTCTTGCCTTTTTTGTCGCTCGCTTTGCTTTGCTAGTTAAGTTAGCATTGAGTTAATTTGCTTCTGTATAAATACTAATTATTATTTAATCATTGAACTTTATCGAACGTGTGTTTTGTTTGGATGGGAATATCAACGCAACCTATGGAAAGTTCGCTAATAAAGGAAAAGCCCGCAACATTGATAGTTCCGAAATATACCTACTTAAATTCGTCGAGATTGTTTTTCATTAACGCTGTTAAACTTTGGAACAACATCCCTCAGTCCATTAAATATTTAATGAATAGGAGTAACTACAATGTGTTGATATATGATTACTTTCAGTCTATATACATAGTTTGCGCGATAGTGATTAATTTTTTTTTTTTTCTTTCTCTCATCCCTTCATTTCCTTTTATCTTCTTTGGCAGCCTTATTGCATTATCTTATTGTTTGTATCTTATTAATTAAAATCTTCAATTTAAGTTTTCTTGTCAGTCTTGAGCTCATTTATAATAATTTAATGTTTCTTAATATAATGATAATAACAACATTATCAAATTTATGTACTCTTAAAATACTAATGTCTTACATGTACCACCATTGTTAAAGTAATAAATAAATAAAAAAACATAGAATCTAATGAAGATATTGTTACAGACTCAGGATAGCAAAATCTGGAACCAGCCGAGCAGACCCTGAAAGAATACTATAAAAAATACACCGCATATGACAACACAACCTATGACAAGAACACATACGAATTTTCTGATATCAATTTTTTAGGCAAACGAATTCTACGTTAGGTTACGTTCGATTAAAGTGGCTGCTAGCGATCGCGCCAGCACAACTAGGCCTTTTTTTGAGGCCCATTGTGCTACCACGCGGATTTGAAAAATCACCCTAATCAAACCACCAAGTGGAATCTGCGAATTTTAATAGCTTGCGAATCTCAGATCGCTAAGGTCTCCGAAGAACTCTGACCCCAAGAATTGTCTTCTTGTAGCCCAAAGTGCAGTTTTCCAACGGTATCCTGCACCCTTAAGGGTTGAGTCCCTTAGAAAGAGCTTGCACGTAGCGAGCGGCATACCTAACCCCTTTCAACGTGATGAAAGCGGAGTGGATGGAAGGATTTTTCTAATCCCACTCTGTTCTCAAGCTTTGAGCCATCAGTGTAGAAGTGGAGTGAATTCTCCGATCCAGGGGGTCCATCGGACCATCAGTCTCTTTCAGGAATTAGTATGTTGAACTTCTTTGTGAAACTTTGAATAGGGGCGCAGTAATCTGTAACTTGCGAGCCTAATATGTTTGCGATTGTTGCGTGTCCTACTTGGCTACGGGCAACTTTCGTAGTCTAAGAGCGGCACATGCCGCGAATTGTTTTCCTGCGATATCAATCGGGAGGATATTTAGTATGGTGTCTAAAGCTTCCGAGGGGTTGTCTGCAGAGCGCATATGCATATCAGCGCCGATCTTTGCACCATTTGCAGTGCTGATTGTGTGGTTTTCTTATCGAGACATGGCCACCACACCAGTGCACAATTTTGGGAGATAAGCCCCATTTTCTTCCAATGGCTCCCTTGCAACTGTAGAGGGTCACCGTTGCCTTCTTACTGCGCTCCTGGACGTTCTGTGTCCACGAAAGCTTTTTGTCTAGTATCATGCCTAGGTATTTCGCGACGTCCCCTAGCCTCAGTACTCTATTTGCCACTACGGGAAACTTTAGAGGTGGTATCTTATATTTTCTTGTAAAAAGAACAAGTTTGGTTTTGTCCGGGTTTACACAAAGGACTTTGTCTTTGGTCCAGTTTTCTACCTTAAGTTTTTCCTGCATGATGTCGCACAGCGTCTGAGGAAATTTACCCCTTACTACCACCGCAAGGTCGTCGGCATAAGCTACTTCCTTCGATCCACCCCCGTCCTCCAGGGCTTTCAGTGGGCCGTAATAGCCACCACCCACAGAAGAGGAGAAAGGACCCACCTTGTGGGGTTCCTCTGCTTGTACAGCGTTTTAAAGTTGGCTCCGCTAACTGTGCTCTCACAACCCTGTCAACCAGTAGGTTTTGTACGTGGGATACCAGATGTTAATCGACGCCCAGCTTCGCCAGAGTACTTGTGATCGCCAGTGGTTCTATGTTATTGAAGGCAACCTCAATGTCTAGAAATGATATCAGTGTGTACTCCTTGACCTGAAGGAAGTTCTGCATATATGACACAACTTGATGAAGCGCCGTTTCAGTGGACTTCCCCTTCATGTAAGCATGCTGGGAAGATATTAATTTGTGCGTTATTGAATCTCTGATGTGACAATCAATTACTCTCTCTAGTATCTTCAGTTGAAAGGAGCAGAGCTTATAGGCCTAAAGTCTTTGGGATTTACGTGAGATATTCTACGTGCTTTGGGGATAAAACAACCCTTGATTCCATCCACATTTTAGGAATATATTTGAGGTTAAACACCGCTATATACATAGCATGCAGCCAAGTTGCACTTAGCTCCAAAGATTGCTGAAAATGCACCGGTGATACTTCATCTGGACCCGGCGCCATGTAGGGTTTAAATGTCTCAATTGCCCAGGTTACTTTCTCTAATGTGAGGAAGACAGCCGCCGCCGATTGTTCCTTCACTGCAGTCGATCTGTTCGGGAGCCCACCCGCGGCGTACTGAAAGTGCGTCTCCAGGAGAAGTCTGAGAGTGTCCTCTGCCGACCCCGTCCACGTCCCGTCCGACCTTAGCAAGGTTCTCGGAGCTATGCGGGGTAAGCCGGAGAGAACCCTTCTCAACCTTGATCCCTCTGACCCAGATTCAATAGAGACGCAGTAGCCCCTCCAATAAGATCTCTTAGACTGCCTTAAGAGCTTTTATAGTCCCCTAAGTGAGACCTGTAAATTTCCCATGGTGAGTCACTTTGGGTTCTTTTGGCTAGGTTAAATAGAGTTCGACAGATTCTGCGAGCCTTGTCAATATCTGCATTCCACCATGTGGTTTATTTTTGCCTTTTGGCTTCTTTATTGAGCAGACCTTATCAAGAGCCTTCCCATATGCCATTGTAACCTTGTTTACCATGTATTCTAGCTTCCCTGGCCTACACGGTACTCTTACTCGTTTGCCTGAAAGTCCTTATCTAGTTCATTCCTATATCTAGGCCAGTCAGCATTTTTAAGGTTTCTAATGGGTTCAGTCCTAGGCGAGACCTCCTCTAAGTAGAAGGAGATGTATCGATGGTGCGAAAAGGAATGCTCTTCAAGCACTTTTCAGTTCCTTACCACCGCCTCTGCTTTCACCGACACGAGAGTCACGTCCAGGACTTCCCTTCTACTTCTGGTTACAAAGGTGGGTTCACTACCTCTGTTACTTACAGCTAGGTTGGCTTTTAATATCAAATCGAAAAGAGACTCACCTCTTTCGTTGGTGTCGCTGCTGCTCCATGTGAAGTGGTGCGCATTCGCGGCCCCGGAAAGAATCAGGGCTCCCGCTGTTTACTGAGCGAGCTTTTCCACCATCGGAATTGGTCAGTCGTGGGCTAGGTACATAGAGGTCAGCCAGATCACCTGACTATTGACCACTAGGCTGTCGTGTCCTCGTCACTATTAAGAAAGTAACAGAAATTTTAGTTTCGAGTTAACAAGAATGCAAGCTCTAGGTCTACCCACAGTTGCCTTATTTACCAGTGTGTACTCCGTCGTCTGGAGTCCACAAATTCTATGCCCAACAGTCCAGGGCTCCTTGATGAGGGCGATTTCTGCTGACCCCCTTTTCGCCAGCTGGAGCAGCAGTGCAGCAGACGCTGCTTGACAATGGTGGAGATTGATCTGGACGACGCGCACCATCTTGGACGCATCATCTTTCCCCCTCCACCATAGTACGGTTGGCTTCGTCGTCATCGTCCGACTTAAGCTCCTCCTCCGTATACTTCCGGAAGGTGAATCCAATGCCCAGCGACGACGTCGAGGACGCATAGCCCCAGAACAGATCATCCATCGGATCAACATGGCCAGGCTCTGCATCCTCTTCATCCCCGCTGATTTGGTATACCTCTGCTTCTACGCTGCGCGCTGCATTTATGTCGTTCGAGTACAACCTAACGCGAGCGGTGCAGAACCTATATTTGATAGTCCCTTCCGTCCTTTCCAGAAACGGTAGGGATTCTCCGTTCAGCATCACAACCACCTGACGCGTCACTTTGGTGTTGCTCTCCACCTTCAGCACCTTCCAATTTTCTTGCGGGGAGCGCCGGATTAAATAGGCGAATATTTTCCAGAATACGCTCTGGCTCAGCGGGCTTCGCCGGCAGCCATACTCTTGCCCTCGGTCTGGAGGGGACCTCCTTGAAGTCCATGGTTCGGAGCTTCGCATCCGGGTAGACCTCTCCCAAACTGGAAACAGCCTTCTTGTACATCCCGGCAGAACTGGTGTCATCGTATGCAACCACCTTTACACTGTCCTAGAATCAACCCGCATCCTTACATGAAGGTGGCGGTCCAGGATTCGCGCGAAGCACTCTTACCGCAATACCCAGTAACTCCGATTCCACCCATTTCCAAAAGGCTCGCAAAACCGGTTCATCGCCGTGATATTCATCCACCGCAGCGAGGCTGATCTTCTCCTTTGCGACTTCCACAAAGGATGGACCGTGGGTTTTAACCCTTTTCGGTTTATTCTGCGCAACCTCCATCGATCTTTCGCGCTTGTTTGCTGTTCTCTGCCCCTCTGAAGCAGTCAGCTGGAAGTTGGGACGATAGCATTTGCCCTCTCGATTTCTGCCAGAATCTCCGCAGGATCACCGGGCATCGTCCGGGGTAAGGCCTGAATACAACTGGGTGCGGGCCGGTTCCCAGAGGACGCCGTACGAGACTGGGCTATTTGGGGGTTCCCAGCCAGGCTGATCATCAGCACGGTACGCATGAGACCTTGATCTAGCCCCTACCTTAGAGACCACGATCAAGAACCATTTCCATATAACAGAGCCATTGAGAGACATAAGCCCATGAAACTGATCCCTGATCTTAGCTGAGCACCTTCCTGACATCGTATGGGATTGCTCATTTCCAACCTGTTGAGAAGTACTTCATTTGGGTCTGTGATTGGATGGTGATCAGATATTGTGCTTGAATTTCATTATCGATAGTCGATTACCATTATGTATTAATTTTGTGCCAGATGAATTAGTTTTTTTGGTACTATCCAGAGTGGAGAATTTAAGGGGCTCAAGAAGTTCTTATTATTCCGTCCTCATTTATTTTTGCTATTTAATTTTCTACTTCGTAGTACATAGAATACACTTTCACCACGAGAGAGTACGTTATTTCTTCATCTGGTTCGAAAATTTGTATATATAAATGGAATAAATTTCGATGTTTTTTGGTTTATCCAGGTGTTAGTGTTTCGCTCTTATTTTAACGTTGTTCGCTGATTTAGCCCTTTTTTGTTAAATTGCTATTTTTATCTTATTTTTTAATAGCATGTGATTTTGTGATGTAAAAATTATAGCTTCTAGTTGTTTTAAGCTGTTATTACCAAGAATACCGTGAAACGATTTTAATGTAGGTAGTACAAAGAATTTAAGATTTTCGTCTATTAATAGAAAGAGATTAATGAAAGTGTGGTGAGTTATCTTTATATTTCGACCTTGCATAAAATTTTTTTTTTAGTGGGAATTAAATTGTTGACAAGATTTGGTTGAATATTTTTTTATTTGATCTGCAATTAAAAAGTTTAAGTTTTCCCGTTACTGTGTTTGCAATGAAAGTAGAGTAACGTAGAATTCGTTTGCCTAAAAAATGGATATCAGAAAATGCGTACGTGTTCTTGTCATAACTTGTGTTGCCATACGCGGTGTATTTTTTATAGTATTCTTTCAGGGTCTGCCCGGCTGGTTCCAGATTTTGCTATCCTGAGTCTGTCACAATATTTTCATTAGATTCTATGTTTTTTTATTTATTTATTTATTAAACAATGGTTGTACATGTAAGCCATTGGTATTTTAAGACTACATCAACATGATTGATTGTTGTTATAATCATTATATTAAGTAACATTTAATTATTATAAATGAGCTCAAGACTGTCAGGAAAGCTTATAGTGAAGATTTTAGTTAATAAGATATAAACAATAAGATAATGCAATAAGGCTGCCAAAGAAGATAAAAGGAAATGAATAGATGATAGAAAGAAAAAGAAAAAAAAATTAATCACTATCGCGCAAACTATGTATATAGACTGAAAGTAATCATATATCAACACATTGTAGTTACTCCTATTCATTACATATTTAATGGACTGAGGGATGTTGTTCCAAAGTTTAACAGCGTTAATGAAAAACAATCTCGACGAATTTAAGTAGGTATATTTCGGAACTATCAAGTTGTGACATCTAATGGATTTAGTTGGATTCAGCTTCTCGTATAAATACGTTGGTGATTTACTTTCTAATAATTTATACATAAATATGCAGTTTCTGGCAGCAAGATATTCCATAATGCTACACCCTAATATCTTATTCTTCCATAAAAATATGTGGTCAAACTTTTTCAGACCATAAAGGTAACGGGTAAAATTGTTGAATAGGACATTGATTTTTGGGGAAGAAATTTAGTCAAACTTGCTGTAGACAACTTCAGAGTATGCTATACGGGGAATGATGAGTTGTTTAGTAACTTGCGCCTAGTTTCCAAAGGCGTAAATGAAGCAGAGGTTTTTAGTCTACGCAAAACAGAATACACACTACTGACAACACTATTGACGTGGTCGGAACAGATCAACTTAGATTTAATGACAAACCCTAAATTTTTAGTCTTGTTAGTAAACATAAGAGCACAATCACCAATAAACAAGTCTAGAATATACTCAACGAACACTGCATTAGTACATATGGGCAGCACAAAGGTCTTAGAAGCATTTAAGCATAAACAGTTATCACTTGCCCATTTCGATATGGCCGACAAATCACTAGGGGTATTCGGGATCTGTTGTATTTGCCATTGTATTTGGTATTCGTGGTTTCTGTGGTTTTTATAGCAAATGTAGTAAAAATCCAACAATAAAATATACGTTCCACTTCAAATACAAGAGTGCAAGCAAATGCAATGCTGTAAATGTGATCTTTCTTTTGTAAATTTCTCACAGCCGATCACAACAAAAAAGATGAATCGTCAAACCATCTACAAAATCGTTATTCGAATAAATATATTTTTATTGGTGTCTATTAAAGTGTATCGTTTATCTTAGCAATTTGATTTTTACAATTATTAGTAATAGAATCTAATATTTTCGTTGTGTTAAAACTCTCAAGCCTTTTTGGCAGCTGTTAAATAATATAAAACGCAAAATTTCACTTATTTCGACAAATAACTTTTATTTTACTATTTGGCCGTATTACAAAGATAAGGTGTGATCGTCTTCTTAAAAATGCCGCAAGAGAGTGAAGTAATTATTACCCGCAACTTATAATCAAACCGTGTATACGTACATATGTAAATGCAAGGAATTGTGTTTGCAAATAATGTATGTATTTATGTATGTACAAAGGCATAAACATTAGTTCGAACATACATATATATGTTTGTCTAGCCCTACTTAGCTTAACAGAGAGTGAGATCTCTTAAGTAGAGTTATTTAATACACAGTAGTTCGTACATACGTACATATATAAGTTTGTCTAGCCCTACTTAGCTTAACAGAGAGTGAGAACACTTAAGTAGAGATATTTATGGCTAGGTACATGATCGCAGTGAATTAGATTAGAGTAACCAGATAATTTGAGCAAACTGTTGAGTTTCGTATTTGATTACTAATATAATATGTGCGTATAAATTTTAAGATTATATTTGCTGCGGTGTTGGCTGCTGCTCCGAACATTCTCCTCCCGTTGAAAGAACAGAGCTTTCAACAGAGTCAGTAACCGGAAGGACGCATAACTTAGTAATTGCTCGACGGGTAACGCCAGTAGATGTACGGAGAATAGCTACCCTTGCAACACCATCTGTTCCGGAAATGATTTCGGTCACTCGAGCTAAGGGCCACTTTAAGGGCAGCGAACTTTCATCTTTAATGCACACAATATCGTTGATTTTGGTGTTGGCCTGCGGCGTACGCCACTTGGAGCGTTGTTGAAGAAGAGTAAGATACTCTTGACTCCATCGCTTCCAGAAAATCTGTTGTATCTGGGTGACACGCTGCCAGCGATCAAGGCGATTGTAGTTCAGTGGTTCAAGATTAGGCTCCAGGAGGGCCGTGGGCGGTCCACCAGTCAGAAAGTGTCCGGCTGCTTAGCCAATTTTACAGCCGCTTCCCACAGACCACCAAAGTGTGGTGAGCGGGGCGGTAGGAAACGCAAGTCGAACCCATTGTTGATACAGAAATTATGAACTTCGGATTTGTGATTTTCGCTTAAAACGAGACGACGTAAGTCCTGCAACTCATTTTGTGCTCCTACGAAGTTGGTCGCGTTATCCGACCAGATGCAGCTTGGTATGCCGCGCGTGGCGATGAATCGCTTCAGAGCAAGAATAAAGGCATTAGTTGAGAGATTCTTTACCAGCTCCATCCAAACTGCTTTCGTTGAAAAACAGATAAATATGCTAATGTAGCATTTTTGGGGTGCTTTATTTCGAGTTTCCGGCTTATAGTAAAATGGGCCACAGTAATCCACACCAGTAATAACGAAGGCTAGTGAGGCTTTCCCTTGGTAAATCAGCCATTATGTGCTGAACAAGTCGTGGTTTAGATCTACAACAAATGGGACACTTTCTCATGGCTCTTGAAATAGTTTTTCTGCCACCAATCGGCCAGAATTGCAGACAAATGGAAGCCAGTAAAGATTGTGGCCCTGCATGGTGAGGTTTTCGATGGTAATGGGTGATTTTTGGAGCGTTAGTTTACGCTCGTAAATGCATAAAAAATGAAATAATTGAATAATGGGGCAGTCGTATGCACCCAACAACAACTAAACTTAGTTACTTAAATAACTTGTCTTTTTTATATTAATTATTCTTCTATTTTAAAATGCGTGGTAACTTGTCGAATATTCTTTTTACAATGATTCATTTTATTTCAAGTTAAGTACATATGTATGAACACCGTATATGTATGTACATATGTGTGTGAGAACAATTCATCCGCCACGCAGGGCTGCACTAAACTAGCCAATTATTCACTTTTAGAATTGAGGGATTTTGGAGTGATTGGTTTTAGTATATACAATATAAATTAATTAGCACATTACCAATGAGCTTAAGTAGAATACAAATCAAGTAATATGTACATATGTATATATGTATATACATGTGTATGTTACATATGTATGTACAGTAACAAATTTAATGTGCCGAAAGGCAATGTTATAAATATAAATGTTTATATAAACTAAATGCAATGAATATGAAATAACTGAGTAAATGTATTTGAAATAGTAAATGTGGCGTGCTCCAACATTCCGGCCCCGTTGAAGGGCGTGACCTGCAAGTTACTTTGGTTGGCAGCATCGCTAATATTTGTATTACGCAACGGCAAACACCCGATTATGTTTTGACGTCAGCCACGCGTACTTTATCGTCTGCGCCAGTAATGGTTTTTATTACCCTTCCCACAAGCCATCTTTGAGGGGGCAAATTGTCTTCGTGCACCAATATGAGAGTGCCAATTTCTAGATTGGGTTGCGGCTTGTCCCATTGTGTTCGCGCCTGAAGGTTGAGGATGTGGTCCCGCTGGAAGGTGGACCAAAACCGAGCCTTCACGGACGAGAGCCGCTGCTAGCGATCTAAGTAAGACAGTTTCCCGATTGAGTCTTGGGCTTCGAACACAGCTAACAGTGAATCGCCTATTAAGAGGTGGGCTGGGGTGATTGCCGCCAAATCGTTCGGGTCGTTGGTTGCGCAGGCTATTGGTCGCGAGTTCAAAATCGCCTCCACGTCGACTAAGACGGTGCCTAACTCCTCGAAGGTGAGTGCGGTGTCGCCGATTACGCGCATGAGCAAGTGTTTGGCGCTCTTGACGGCTGCCTCGCACAGTCCGCCGAAGTGAGGCGCGCGTGGTGGTATGAAGATGAACTCCATTCCCTTCTCTGCTGCGTATGCGCCGATTACTTTCCGCTTGTCGTCGTTCTGAAGTTACTTGGCGAGTTCTCTGAGTCGTGCGTTGGCACCCACGAAATTCGTGGCGTCGTCGCAATACAATTTCTGGGGAACTCCTCGGCGTCCGACGAACCTTTTAATGAAAGATAAAAAAGCATTAGTTGAAAGGTCAGAAACAGGCTCTATATGAACAGCCTTTGAACTAAAACAAACAAAAATGGCAACATAAGACTTGTCAGGTGGTCGACCTCTTATCTTATGTGTAGTATATATAGGACCACAAAAATCGACTCCGGAAATAAGAAAAGGTCTTACGGATCTCAGTCTATCTGGTGGCAAGTCACCCATTATTTGGCTCATTAGTTTCGGGCGGTATTTAAAACATCGAATACACTGGCAAACTATTTTTCTGTCAGTTTCTCTCGCATTTATGACCCATACCTTTTGTCGCATTAGACCTATTAGAATTTTTGCACCTGCGTGGCAATTAGATCTATGTAAATGCTCAACATACTTATGTGTGAATTTACATGATTTTGGCAACAACAACGGAAATTTTACCTCCTCTGGAAATTCAGAGTTTTTAAGACGGCGTCCTACGCGAATTAGTGATATATTTCGGTTCTGTTCTTTATGATCTTGCAGAAAAGGGTTAAGCTTTTGAATATTTGCCTTTGGATATTCGCCATTTTTTAACTGCTCGATTACCTCTGCAAATTCCGCTTTTTGCACAGTTTCTACTATTTTCAAAAATGCCCAATTATATTCAGTGGCGGTTATAACAGTACTTTGTGTACTTCCGAAAGGTTTTAAAAATCTGTACATATATGCTACGATTCGTATTATTTTATTAAAAGACGACATCGACTCAACGATATTTAAAATTATATTTTCTTGTACTTCAAGATTTAATATGGTTTTAACCTTTTTTAGTTCCAACTGCGTGTTAGACTCTTCGAGCTCAAACTTTTTATTTTTTGGCCAATCTGTTGAATTTTTTGCTAGAAAACTTGGGCCTTTACGCCACAACGGCTGGAGTAATTGCTCAATATCACATCCGCGTGAGGCTAAGTCTGCAGGGTTTTCTTTTGTAGGTACATGTCTCCATATTACGTTAGCTGTGTTTTCCTGGATCTCAGCTACTCTATTTGCCACGAACGTGGACAGAGTTGATGGATGCCTTTTCAACCAATAAAGCACTATCTCTGAGTCAGACCAAAAAACTACTTTCTCAAGTATAAAACTCTTCATTAGGGGCTCAATTACTTTAAATAATTTTGTTAGTAATAAGGCGGCACAAAGCTCAAGGCGGGCGAGACTTTTGGTTTTCAATGGTGCCACTTTAGATTTAGCAGTTAATAGTCGCGATGTTACAACATTATCATGTGTGCTTCGAATATATAAACAACAACCATATGCACGCTGCGAAGCATCACAGAAGCCGTGAATTTGTATTTTTTCATTGGGCGACATATTGACAAATCGTGGTACCTCCATTTTATCAACTTGTGATAAATTGTGTGCAAATTTTTGCCATGATGTATCAATGCTTTGGGGAATTGATTCGTCCCATGCTAGCTTTAAAAGCCATAGCTCCTGTAATAGATAATAGGGCAGAGCAACCCGAGAGGATCAAATATACACCATGAAACTGAGAGTATATTTCGCTTAGTGGCTTTTATGTCAAGCGAAGTTCGGTCGATTTTAAATTTAATAGTGTCTGTTTTCGGAGACCAAGTAACTCCGAGCGCCTTGATTGTGCTTGTTTCGTCCACTAACGATTTCTCACAATTTTCATTCTGTACTAAGTGTGGATGGTTAGAGTGCCATTTTGCCAAACTGAATCCTCCGGCATTTAAAATCGTAACGACTTCTTTTTGTATTTGCAGCAACTCTTCTACATTATCAGCGCCAGATAGCATGTCATCTACATAGAATTCATCTCGGATTACCCTGGAATCGAGGGGGTATTGGTCTGAATACATATCGCCTAGTTGCTTCAAACATCGAATAGATAAATAAGGAGCAGGCGAGGTACCATATGTTATTGTATTCAGGCAATACTTCTGAATTGGATCAGCCGAACTTTGTCTATATAAAACTAACTGAAACATTTTATCATCGTCATGAATGGCCACTTGACGGTACATCTTAGTAATATCTGCGGTTAAGGCCCATTTGCGATAACGAAAGCGTATTAGTGCGCTGAATAATTCCGGCTGAATAGTTGGGCCAACCATAAGAGTTTCATTTAGTGAAACTTGCGTCGAACTTTTACATGACGCATCGAAAACTACTCGTAACTTGGTAGTTGTGGCATCGGGTCTTAAAACGCACTGATGCGGGATAAAATAATGTGGCATATCAAATTTAATGTTTTCTATTGGTGACATATGGCCCAATTCAATGTATTCATTCATAAAATCTTTATACATGTCATAAACTTCTGGCGTTTTTTGAAGTCTTCTTTCTAAAGAAAGGATATTCGCCATTTTTTAACTGCTCGATTACCTCTGCAAATTCCGCTTTTTGCACAGTTTCAACTATTTTCAAAAATGCCCAATTATATTCAGTGGCGGTTATAACAGTACTTTTTGTACTTCCGAAAGGTTTTAAAAATCTGTACATATATGCTACGATTCGTATTATTTTATTAAAAGACTACATCGACTCAACGATATTTAAAATTATATTTTCTTGTACTTCAAGATTTAATATGGTTTTAACCTTTTTTAGTTCCAACTGCGTGTTAGACTCTTCGAGCTCAAACTTTTTATTTTTTGGCCAATCTGTTGAATTTTTTGCTAGAAAACTTGGGCCTTTACGCCACAACGGCTGGAGTAATTGCTCAATATCACATCCGCGTGAGGCTAAGTCTGCAGGGTTTTCTTTGGTAGGTACATGTCTCCATATTACGTTAGCTGTGTTTTCCTGGATCTCAGCTACTCTATTTGCCACGAACGTGGACAGAGTTGATGGATGCCTTTTCAACCAATAAAGCACTATCTCTGAGTCAGACCAAAAAACTACTTTCTCAAGTATAAAACTCTTCATTAGGGGCACAATTACTTTAAATAATTTTGTTAGTAATAAGGCGGCACAAAGCTCAAGGCGGGGGAGACTTTTGGTTTTCAATGGTGCCACTTTAGATTTAGCAGTTAATAGTCGCGATGTTACAACATTATCATGTGTGCTTCGAATATATAAACAACAACCATATGCACGCTGCGAAGCATCACAGAAGCCGTGAATTTGTATTTTTTCATTGGGCGACATATTGACAAATCGTGGTACCTCCATTTTATCAACTTGTGATAAATTGTGTGCCAATTTTTGCCATGATGTATCAATGCTTTGGGGAATTGATTCGTCCCATGCTAGCTTTAAAAGCCATAGCTCCTGTAATAGAATTTTAACACTTACAATAATAGGGCAGAGCAACCCGAGAGGATCAAATATACACGATGAAACTGAGAGTATATTTCGCTTAGTGGCTTTTATGTCAAGCGAAGTTCGGTTGATTTTAAATTTAATAGTGTCTGTTTTCGGAGACCAAGTTACTCCGAGCGCCTTGATTGTGCTTGTTTCGTCCACTAACAATTTCTCACAATTTTCATTCTGTACTAAGTGTGGATGGTTAGAGTGCCATTTTGCCAAACTGAATCCTCCGGCATTTAAAATCGTAACGACTTCTTTTTGTATTTGCAGCAACTCTTCTACATTATCTGCGCCAGATAGCATGTCATCTACATAGAATTCATCTCGGATTACCCTGGAATCGAGGGGGTATTGGTCTGAATACATATCGCCTAGTTGCTTCAAACATCGAATAGATAAATAAGGAGCAGGCGAGGTACCATATGTTATTGTATTCAGGTAATACTTCTGAATTGGATCAGCCGAGCTTTGTCTATATAAAATTAACTGAAACATTTTATCATCGTCATGAAAGGCCACTTGACGGTACATCTTAGTAATATCTGCGGTTAAGGCCCATTTGCGATAACGAAAGCGTATTAGTGCGCTGAATAATTCCGGCTGAATAGTTGGGCCAACCATAAGAGTTTCATTTAGTGCAACTTGCGTCGAACTTTTACATGACGCATCGAAAACTACTCGTAACTTGGTAGTTGTGGCATCGGGTCTTAAAACGCACTGATGCGGGATAAAATAACGTGGCATATCAAATTTAATGTTTTCTATTGGTGACATATGGCCCAATTCAATGTATTCATTCATAAAATCTTTATACATGTCATAAACTTCTGGCGTTTTTTGAAGTCTTCTTTCTAAAAAAAGGAATCGTTTATGAGCTATTTCGAATGTTGAGCCAATAGTAGATGCGTCCTTTTTAAAGGGCAGCTTAACTTCGAATCGACCACTGGGCAATATTTTAAAATTTTCCTCAAAATGATTTTCGCAACTGATATGCTCTGGTGTTAGTTTTGATTCGCAATTATTTATTTCCTCTATTTCCCAAAATTTTTGAAGCGTTTTGTCAATTGAGTTGCCTTCGATACCAAATTCATCAGCAGTGGCAACAGTTGAATCGCAAAAAGCTTTGGTAGTCTTTGGACTGGCTTTACATTTGCCTGAAACAATCCAGCCTAACTGAGTTTTTTAAAACGTTAGTAACTCAGAATTTAACATAATTTGGCCAATTGATAATAGGCTAAAGAAAATTTCGGCTCCTATTAAAATGTCAATCCTTTGGCGCTTAAAGAAATATGGATCGGCTAGCTCAATATTTGATGGAATATTCCAATCTGCCGTCACAATAATGCCTTCGGGTTGATACCCGGAAATCGATTTTATAACCCAAAAAGCACCATTTTCTTCATATACATTTATTCTTGATTTAACACTGGTCGAAACTTTGCCTTTAATATTGGCCTCAATCTGTCTTACACCAGCAATTTGCAGTTCTTTGCTCTCCCTTTTTAGTCTCAGTCTATTTGCGGTTTCTTCGCATATTAAATTTATCTGCGACCCAGAGTCTAGTAATGCCCGTGCTACCATATATTCACCATTCTGGCTTCTGATCTTGACAACAGTTGTTGCTAAAATTACTACGTCTTCTGAGACTGAAACGTGACTAACTGCGCTGTTTGCCCGATGGGTTGTTGAAAGATTATTTGATGCAGCCTGAGAAATACTAGGCATTTCATTATTGACTGGCGAGGCAGAAGCAACTTGATATTTATGTAGCAATGAATTATGTGGGCTTTGGCATATCCTACAGCGCATGGCACGATGAGTCGACACCCTATGCCCAGATTTTAAACAATTAATATAGAGCGCACGTTTCTTTGCGAAATTGAATCGTTCAGTAAGAAGTAAACTAGCACATGAACCGCATTTTGTAATTAAATGGCCTTTTACTTTGCAATATGAGCATTTATTATTGTTGGCATTGGCTTCCGTAATACTAAATGAGGACTTCTCGAAACGCTTTTCTGAATGCTTTGCATCTTTAAATGAGGGCCTAGTTGGCTTGTGGTCATTTACTTCTAAAGACTGGCAGCGCCTTATTAGAATCTTCGCACAATCATTCCAAGTGGGAAGCTTTGAATAATCGAGTTGATCGTTCCATTTGGCCCTTGTGGCCCCATCAACTTTTGACATAGATAAGTGAATAAAAAGTGCATTGGTTATGTCTATTTCGCTACCCAACGAATGAAGCGAATCGTAAATAGCCGGGATTGTATCAACGGCATTGCGGAGGAGTGCCGCATTCGGCTGAGAAATCTTTGGAATACTGAAAACTTGCTCGAAACTATCAAAAAATATTAGACACTTTTTGTCGTACCTTTCAGTCAGTCGCTGCAACGCTTTCTGATAATTTTCTTCCGTAACCTGAAATGCCTTTACGGTGTGCAGTGCTTCGCCAGACAAGCAACTTAACAAGTGGTTAAATCTTTCGATATTCGATAGAGATGGCTCTTCATGCACTAAGTTGTTGAAAGTTCCTATAAAGTTCTTATATTCAGCATATTTTCCTTTAAAGGTTGGTAGCTTTAAACTAGGCAAACGAGTTACAGGAGGCATTGTTATTTCGAGAGTATTTTCCAAAACTGAAATATCTTCTCTTCTATTCCTACCAAGCAACGACAGTAATTTTGACTTGACTGACACACATAGATCTTCTATCTCACCCCGCTTCTCATCTTCAGTGTCAATTTTTTCTATTTCAGACTGATATGCCATAACTTGTTTTATGTAGGAATTCAAAATATCCAGTCTGCATTCTAAGTCAATAGGGCTCCACACAGTTGTGGTGTCCTCAAGCAAGTTCTTGAAGCGCGTTATATTTTTACGGGATGTTCCACGCTGCTGCTTTAATGTAGCAAGCAATGCTAATGACTCAGCGTTATCAGTGGTAAGTGGCATTTTGATTGATATATGTAATTAAGTTAAATTAGAATAAACCAATGAAGCAAGAATGCAACAACGAAACGAGTTGGTATCCAATATACTCGTACCTTTACTCGAAAAATTACCTAACTGTACGCAATATACTTGTTTAGAAGTAGCTTCGGTTTATTCACAGAGGTTCCAAAAGGTTTCCAATAACCCTGGATTCGAGAAGGAAACTCAAAAAAATCTTGAATATAAAATTCACCATAGAACTTCAAAATTCTTAATTGGTTTCCAATACACCAAAGTGTAAAAATGCCACTAAATCCACATAAAAACGAAAATGGTTACAGCAATCAAATAATCCAGTTAAATTTAAAAAATCTTGAATATAAAATTCGCCATAGAACTTCAAAATTCTTAATTGGTTTCCAATACACCAAAGTGTAAAAATGCCACTAAATCCACATAAAATCGAAAATGGTTACAACAATCAAATAATCCAGTTAAATTCAAGGTTTTGCCACGGTGGACCACCCTCGTTAAGCCTCATACACATCTTACTTAATGTCCCACGTCGATCTCTTTAGCAGCCAATCCCCACCGTCGTACCAGCTACTCCACCACCAAATACCACCGCCGCTACAGCAACAACAACAACAAATTATCCGGCAACTGGCGATAATACGAACTAGGTAGCTCCTTGAGTACCAGCCAACACAAATCCTGGAGCTTCGATCTCCAGACTCGCAACACAACTCGCTTTTCACTTTACGTCCGGTTACTTCCGTGTACTATACAAAAAATTACAGAACGCCGAATTGCGTCCTGTCACGGTCGCCAAAATGTTGGAGCGTTAGTTTACGCTCGTAAATTAATAAAAAATGAAATAATTGAATAATGGGGCAGTCGTATGCACCCAACAACAACTAAACTTAGTTACTTAAATAACTTGTCTTTTTTATATTAATTATTCTTCTATTTTAAAATGCGTGGTAACTTGTCGAATATTCTTTTTACAATGATCCATTTTATTTCAAGTTAAGTACATATGTATGAACACCGTATATGTATGTACATATGTGTGTGAGTACAATTCATCAACCACGCAGGGCTGCACTAAACTAGCCAATTATCCACTTTTAGAATTGAGGGATTTTGGAGTGATTGGTTTGTGCAAACCCGGTAATAATTCATTTAATCAATATGATTAACACTAATTGTAATTAGTGAATTTCTTTTAGTATATACAATATAAATTAATTAGCACATTACCAATGAGCTTAAGTAGAATACAAATCAAGTAATATGTACATATGTATATATGTATATACATGTGTATGTTACATATATATGTAAAGTAACAAATTTAATGTGCCGAAAGGCAACGTTATAAATATTAATGTGTAATGAACTGGCCTCGAGCTCAAATAATTTGTCAATTATTAAAATCAATAAGGCCGAAAAACAACTAAAAATGCATATATTAATGTTTATATAAACTAAATGCAATGCATATGAAATAACTGAGTGAATGTATTTGAAATAGTAAATGTGGCGTGCTCCAACAGTGATAATAGAAAATGTAAAGGGATGGTCCTTTGGCAGAATACAAGGGTGTCGTCCTTCAAAATCAAGACTTGAATGCTTCAAGCGACCACCTACACGAATAAGGCCAAAGTTATTAAAAAATGGTGATAACGAGGCTTAACTACTGGAGGCGTTTACGCATGTGTTTTTCTTCAAAGCGACATACTCCGGCCATAACTGTGCTATTTGAACGAGGCGAACTAAAAATTTAGTGCCATGACGAATGTCTTCGACTTTGAGCTGCGGTCTTAGTGGTGACTTTTTGATGTTGATGAACCTGCCCACATGCCCAAAAATTCTTTGCATCATGGAAAATGAGTTGATGTATTTGAAACTCATTGATATATCGACTCTATTGTTTGAAGTTAGCATAACACTTTGACGATCATCAGGAAGTTTTGTTTGAGACACAGAGCATTTTGGCCACTTGTGTTCTGATGCTTTCAAAAATGTTGCTCCATACATCCAAAGAGGTGATGTCAAGAGTTCTCGAGGCACAGCACCCTTTGATAATATATCAGCTGGATTCATATCTGTAGGAACATAACGCCACTCCATTGCTTGTGTGAATTGCTGTGTAGCACAAATTCTATTAGCAACAAATACATTGAATTAAATGGCTCTTCTTTGAGCCATGAAAGCACGACTGATGAGTCTGTCCAACAATAAAAACGACTGTCAAAAAGTTCTAACTTTGCTAATTGTCCAACTAATTCCGCGAGCAGGGCTGCAGAGCAAAGCTCCAATTTGGGAACAGTAAGTACCTTGAGAGGGGCAACTCGAGCCTGCGAACACAGCAGATGGGTTTGGACATTGCCATCTATTATTGAGCGGGTATAAATGGAAGCGCCATATGCTTCTAGACTCGCATCGCAAAACGCGTGAATTTCCAGTTTGGCTCCCGGCTGCAACACATAACGAGGAAAGGATGCATACTGAACATCTGCAAAATCTTTGCAAAATGTGGACCACGCTGTTTCTAGTGACAATGGTAAGCTTTCATCCCAATCAAACTTGTCTCTCCACATGCATTGCAAAATTATTTTCGTCTTAGTTAAGGTTGGACCAATCAATCCGAGTGGGTCATAACAGCGAGCTATTGTTGATAACACAGAACGTTTTGAATGTCTATGGGTTACAAGTGGAGGTGTGAATGAAAACAGAAAATTATCCTTGACTGCATCCCAAACAAGCCCCAACGTCTTGGTGGCTTCACTGCGGTCATCAAATTTTAAGAGGCCTTCCTTATCAGAACCGGGTATGCTACGAAGAACATCCGTGTTGCTGGAGAACCATTTACGTAGTGGAAAATTGCCACGGGCAAGAAGACTCGTCGTTTGATTCCTGATGGTTAACACCTCATCCAATGAGTTACCTCCAAATATTAAGACGTCCACATAAAAATCACGAAAGACGATTTTTGAGCCAAGGGCATACGTAAAAGATTCATCGCACGCGAGTTGATGCATTGTCCGGATCGCCAGAAATGAGGCAGGCTTAGTTCCGTAAGTAACTGTATCTAACTTGTATGTGCGCAACTCTTTGCCAGGAGAATTACGCTAGAGTATGCACTGGAGCATGTTGTCTGGGGCAGAAACTCGCACTCATCGATACAGTTTGCAGATGTCTCCAGTAAGTGCGATTTTAAATAAGAGGAATCTAATGAGTATGTTAAAGAGCTTCGGCTGAATTGTTGGTCCTGGCAGTAGCAGATCGTTCAAAGATTAACCCGAGGTTGTTGCTTCTGAACCGTCAAATACCACTCGTAGCTTTGTGGTACTACTTTTGTCTTACATTACACAATGGTGTGGCAGGAAATATTTACATTCATGAGCAGAAGAACTCGGAACGTGTGACATGTGGTTTAAGTAAAGATATTCTTTCATAAAGGCACAATATTTTTTTAAGGTCGGAATAAGGTGTGAGTTTTCGTTCAAGGTTTTGAAACCGACGACAGGCTTGCGAATATGAGTCACCGCCTTTGAATGGCCGAATGTACCGAGTATTCGGCTGAAGGCAGACGGACATAGTGTTGTTGGAAGTGCGCTTCACACTCTATTTCCTCTTTAGTGGCCTTCGAAATTGGTTCGAACAGATGCTCAATCTCCCAAAAACGACGAACTAATTCATCCAGTCGAGAATTAGGTATTAAATCGAGTGGTGCACTGCTCCTGGATGACCTTTGACCTACCACCAACGATGAAAGTTTGGGCGTTAGTTGACCGCCGCCGGATAGTAGCCATCCAAAGAGGTCTTTTGAAGTAGCGGTAACCCAGGTGGCAACTGAATCTGTCCTACACAAAGTAGTTCGAAAAAAAGTCCAACTCCGATGAGCATATCATGTGGTACATGAAAACTGGGATCAGTAAGCTGAATGTTTGATTGGACCTTCCAATCAGTGGTGCTCACAGAAAACCTAGGTGATTGTTCGAACAACAACTGCGTTGATGGCTGTGGTAAACTCTGAAATCCGCGACTTCAGAACCATATCGACGGAGCATCCTTCTGTTGAAAAGTTGGCAACTCCTGTGCCGGAATTTGACACAGTGGATTTGGTCTTTTTTAATTGTAGTTGGTTGGCGAAACGACTAGTGACGAAGTGAAGCTGAGACCCGGAATCCAAAATAGTACGACATGGTACGAATGTCGCAGCGCGATTTTTGATAAGAATTATCGCTGTAGCGAGAAGCACTGCATCAGATGTATGCGGCGGGGCAGACAAAGACGCAGTCATAGCATTGGATTGCGGGGTGTTTGGCGGCGGTGGACCAATAGTTGAAGCTGCGGAAGGACGGTCAAAATGCAAAAGGGTATGATGCTTCGATCGGCAGGTACGGCAGGAGCCAGATTTACAGTCGCGCATCTGATGACCCTTCTTCAAACAATTGAGGCAGATACCGAGCCTTTTAGCTTCCTTTTGTCGAAGGTTTGGCAATAAACTTTAAAATTGTTTGCATTGGTTAATTGAATGTTCAGAGGAGCCACTTGCTTACATTTGAGTCCACCTTGCTAAAACCAAATATTTCTCTGATGTGTGCATGCAAAATTAGTCTCTTATTACAAAAACGTCTTTGAAGAACATCTAATGCAATATTATAATTCCCCTCGTTGATCTCTAGTGAACGAACAGTATCCAGAGCCGTACCACTTAAGTAGGAAATTAGATGTTTTAACTTGTCGACACTCGTAAGATCACTGTCCTTATCGATGGCAGACGTAAACATTGAATACAAGTTCGTCCACTCGGTTTACGTACCACTAAACTTAGGCAATGTCAATAGCGGTAATCGTGGACGACTGGAATTCACGATTATAGATTGCGTCTCATTAGCATTCATCCGGAATGTAGAGCAATGTTGAGAGGCACCGCGTTTGCCAACTTCACGTAGAAGCGTGGCCTTGAGATTAAGAAATAGAGCATGAAATCTTCTTGGCAGACCACTGGCAATGGACTCTACGTCTAATTTTTCCAGACTCGTATGAGTTGCCGTATAGCTGGACTTCAACTCACCCAATGAATCCATTATTGCTGTCAAGCCATATTCATCCATTCATACCATTCAACCTATCAGTGTCCATTTCTTCTGCTAAGCTTTCAAGTCTGCTAAACATGGATTGTGTTTTTAAATTTAGAAATGTCAGGCGATCTGCAGGTCACCATGAGTCATTTCTAGATGATGTTCCATTATTAGGCATTTCGAAATTTAATATACGTGTCGCTTTGTAAACTGTACGATGGATTTGGAAAACAGTTGTAGCTGTTTCTTAAAACACGCCACAATAATCGAGAACTGTCTGCGATATCAACTAACGAGCCTTATACACAAGCGCTGTTGTCCACCCTTCTCAGCACGATCACCTGATGTGCAGAAATTACAATTAATCAATATAATTAGCAACGCACTAAATTCCTTTTTCCAAAAAACACGACGATCACGTCGGGGTCACCAATGTTAAAACTCCCAAGCCTTTTTGGCAGCTGTTATTAAATTACATAAAAAGCAAAATTTCAATTATTTCGACAAATAAATTTCATTTTACTATTTGGCCGTATTACAAAGCTAAGGTGTGATCGTCTTCTTAAAAATGCCGCAAGAGAGTGAAGTAATTATTACCCGCAACTTATAATCAAACCGTGTATACGTACATATGTAAATGCAAGGAATTGTGTTTGCAAATAATGTATTTATGCATGTACAAGATCCTAAGCTAAAAGGCATACACATTAGTTCGAACATATGTACATATATATGTTTGTCTAGCCCTACTTAGCTTAAAAGAGAGTGAGATCATTTAAGTAGAGTTATTTAATACACAGTAGTTCGTACATACGTACATATATGTATATGTTTGTCTAGCCCTACTTATGTAGCTTAACAGAGAGTGAGAACACTTAAGTAGAGATATATATGGCTAGATACATGATCGCGGTGAATTAGATTAGAGTAACCATATGATAATTTGAGCAAACTGTTGAGTTTCGTATTGGATTACTAATATAATATGTGCGTATAAATTTTAAGATTATACTTGCTGCTGTGTCGGCTGCTGCTCCGAACACGTTGTTTCGCCTTTTCGCGGCATATTACGCACATTTGTTTATTTGTTGGTGGCACATATATATTAACTCGTAAATGACTAAGAATAGTGGTCTGTGGGACACCAGCTGAGACAGCTTTAAAACTTGAGGACGCACTTTGCCCCTTCACTTTTTGCACCGTGCCTTCAGTACCTGGTCATAAATTTTAAATAGTTGTCCGAAAAGCCAAAAAAAATTTTAATTTTCTTACATTATCATGATTAACCATGTCAAATGCCTTTGAGAAGTCTAAAAGGCATAATAGAGTTAAGTCACTGTTGTCAAATTGTATTCTTATGTCGTCTAGTATTTTAGTCATTGCAGTGAAGCAACTATGCAACAACAATAATTTATTATTCTGATTGAACAGAGACATTTTCGTTGCCATCAAGGATTCACATACTTTTTCTAGCGCTGGTAATATGTTAATCGGCCTATAATCACTTGGATCAATAGGCGTACTCTTTTTGGCTACTGGGAGTATGACGGCCTTTTTCTACTAAGCAGGAATGCAAACATGATGTCGTAAAACAGTGGTTGAGAATGTCGGTAATTGCATCCAAAGCGAGTGGCAGTACAAGTTTAACAAATTTCAAAGAAATTCCATCGTCCCCAACAGCATTTAATTTAATATTACATAAAGCTTTCATTACGTCTCCTTCACTTACTCACCTAAATTGAAATTTTTCATCGAATTTTGTATTAGCCCAAAGTGTATTCGATATGTGAGGAGCACCTTCCTTGCTACTCACATCTGTAAATAGCTCATTTAATAGGTTAGGGTCTATAATACATTCCAGCGCCAAAGTTCCATGAACTTTTAATTTTCTTAATTTTCGCCACAGTTTATTTCATTTATTTAATATTTAGACACAAGTAAGACGCAGTCTTTTAACGTGCTATACTAAAAATAGTAATAATAAGTACTTAATATAAAAGTGAATAATTTAATCTAATCTAGTTTTGACATTTAACAAAAAACGCTCTTACAATTATTCAGCATAGGTAAGGTACATAGGTACATAATTATAAACGAAAAAAAAATACATATGTAGTAGTTTTTTAAGACTTAGAGTGAGAACATTGAATAAATAGCCAGTTTGAAGTGCTTAAGATTTATTTCTAATTTTAATTTATTAGGTAAAGAGTTCCACAGCTGCACAGCTCTAACGAAGAACATTCTAGATGTGTGCGAATGCCTAACGTGTGGTACTATGAGATTGCTTGTGCGAGTTGACTGAGCAAATGTTAATTTCGATAAAAGATAGTTAGGGCAACGGGTGTGGATGAGTTTGTGCATAAATAGCAATAGGCGACAGTCAAAATATTCAGATAAGCGGCAACCAATAATTTTCACAGATAGCGCTACAATATCTATTTATCGCTTGCTTAAAAATTAATGTCGTTTTATTTCGAGCGGTTTTATATCGATATCAGGCAAAATCAGTCATTGTCGTTCTCCATTTTTTATATAACCTATTCCGAAATTTTATAGCCAAGTGCACTTTCTTATTGAACCAAGGACAAGACGGATTGATTGCACATACGAAGAGGAACATGCGTATCAAATATGTTGGTCAAATTTTCCATAAAAAAGAGCAGTTTTACTTCTACAGTATCACAAAACCAACAGTCATTCTAACTCACACTGGACAGACTTTGGTATAATTGGTATAACTCATTCACATTTATAGACTTAAGATCACGATACATAAATGTATTTCTAACAGAAGGACGGTTAAACATAACATCTACTGTACAAAAAATCAAATAGCTTAGTGTTTGGCCGAGCTTTTCGTACCATTTGTTGTATAATATAAAGACGCACACCAGAAATCGTACGAGAAGCTCGACCAAACACTAAGCTATATAGTGTAAGCTCCAAATTTTATTATTATGATTACTGCGCTTAGAGATCAGGAATTCAAGTTGGAAGGCGAAGTGGGTGGCTATTTGTTGTGGGCGGCTGTCTGTTGTGATTCGACGTGGATTCGACAATCAATGATGATGGCTGAAGAACAACAAAGCCATCAGGGCTGATGAGTTGCTGAGATATTCAAGTACCGCGGAAAAGAGTTGGTTAAGTTAATGAACGAGGTCATTTCTAGAATATGCTCGGAAGAACGCATGCCTGCTGATTGGAATTTAGGTGTGCTCTGTTCAATCCACAATAAGGGTGATCCTGCAGTTTGCGCCAACTAACGCGGGATAAGTCTTCTAAATATAGCTTGAAAGGTCGTGGTAAGCGTATTGCGTGTAACACTAAAGCCCACCGTCAATAAACTGATTGGATCTTACTCGCACTATTTTTTTGTCAACTTCAAAGCCGCTTTCGACAGCACAAGAAGAACTTGCCTATTATCCACAATGTCTGAATTTGGTATCTCTTGAAAACTAATACGGCTATTTTAAATATATATATATATATCACTGCAGAGAGTAAAAAATTCATTACAAAACTCTTCAAATGCATTCCATTACACATATTTGATATCCTAGGTATTGAAGAGCAGCTTTAAAACAAAAAATCGTTTCAGGGCCGTTGAACTGATGTCATGAAATATACAAATATAAAATAGTTGATTGAAAACCTTGTCAGCGTTTTGAATTTTTTTTTCCAATTATTTTACTGCAACACCGAAGCCCAAAAAATGCAGTATTGTAGTTTTTTGTTCAGTCTCATAGTGACCGACAAAAATTTGGCGCTTATTTGAATGTAGCAAATTGTATTGGTTTTATGATTCATGATGTTAGCTTCTGCGTGTTAAGCTTTCTTTATAAAATATTTGTTGACGATTCTTAATTCAATTATTATTATGTTTAATTTAAGTTTATAACTATTGTCGGTAAAAGTTAAACTGTGACTGTTTTGGTAGGGGCGAGAAAGCTTCTCAGCCTTAGCAAGTCGGTAGGAAATGGTATGAATTGAAAGAAATGTTGTAACTTATAAGAGAACGTTAAAAAATATTTTTTGAGTAACCCATGAGCGAGATGCGGTAACCAATCCGCGTGGAGCCTTGGGTCAGGGCTAAGAGAGAGGGAGCTTTAGTGAACTGTTCCCCAGGAGGAGCGGCTTTAAGCGGGAACCTGGAATCACTGGTTCCTCTACATATAAAGAAGGTGCCTCTATCCATAAGACTGACATCACTGCAGTACAGAAGATGCGATGGACAGGGCATGGCGCAAAAAATACAGAGAAGAAGGATGATGGGACCAAGGATGAAACTACGATCGCTGAGAGGAAGCATACGAGCGCTGCCCCCGACACGATGTAAACATTGTGATTCGCGACTTTATTGCTAAGGTGGGCAAAAAAGGCATTGTTGGTGCAACGGTCGGAAACTTCAGCCTTCATAAGTATACCTCCGGCAACGGAGAGAGGCGGATCGACTTCGCTGCGGGACGAATCATGGCACTAGATTCCAACACCGAAGCATCCAAGCCAAAACGCGAAATCAAATTGATCACGGTTTGAAAGGCCCGAGATAGGCCTCGAGCGTGCTTGATACTGGTTCTATCCGAGGAGCAATCGTTGACTCGGCATTACCTTGTTGCACATAAGGTCCGCATGTGCCTCTCTACACTGAAGAACGCTATTCAAATAACGCGATGAAAGGAGGAATTCTTTCATAAAATAAGGCAGACAAATTGTGGTTTCAAGACCGGGGCTGGTTCCTGCCAAGACGAGTATGGAGATATGGTGACAGACATTTAATTATAACCCAACGGAAACCCACTTTCCCGCCCAACCGACACGAGGGGCTCAATCCGCACAACGTACGGCTGTTTTTTAAATATACAAATCTTAGGTGCCGAGTCGTGACTGAAGAAAGTTTGTTAAGCGTCGAGATCCCAAGCTGCTCAGCTACATAATAAGAATTCATCAGCCGAATACAAAGTTAGAGAAATGCAAAGTAAGAAAATTGGATCGTTAGCTGTTATTAAGAGAGGATAGAATAGTTCTTTTAATTATAAAAAGTGAGTCCGATACATAAAAGGTGCTGGAATGATTGTTAAAGTCTCGGCATAAACCCCGAAACGGTTCATTCATCTCAAAGTTAGTTCTGCATAGTTTCAAGAAAAGTGGTTTAAAGTTTCTCGTTGCACGGGAGGGTAAATTAAAATTAATTTGCTCTAGAAGAAATGGACTTGAGATCCATCCATTGACTAATTTTACCAGAAATATTAAACCTAACATTTCTCTGCGACTCGAAAGAGTAGGAAGATTAATAAGTTTTAAACGACTAGTGTAAGGGGGAAGATTGTATGGCGAATACCATCGAAGATTTCTCAAAGGAAAAAGTAAGAATTGTTTTTGTATTGACTCTAGTTGGTCTGAGTGGACCTGATAACGAGGATTCCAAACTATGGAACCATACTCCAGTATTGGTCTAACCAATGAAGTACAAAGTGTTTTAGTTATATACGGGTCGCGGAATTCCTTTGACCAACGCTTTACAAAAGCCAGCACACCCCTTGCTTTATTAACTAATATGAAAATTAAAATTGAGTTTACAATCCATACCAACACCCAGGTCAACAAAACTGTTTACTGTTCTAGGAAGTAGTTATTTATTTTGTAGGAGGCCGGCTGAATGGTTCGTCGAGAAAAGCACATGAATTTATATTTGTTAAGGTTAAGCGGCATATAATTAATGCTGCACCAATTGACTATGCTGTCCAAATCTTGCTGTAGCAAGGATCTTTCTTCAGCCGAGGCATAAGTCTTAAAAAGTTTAACATCATCCGCGTACATCAATATTTTAGAATACTTTACTACTGTAGAAATGTCGTTTATGAATAGCAGGAACAGAATCGGTCCGAGGTGGCTGCCCTGAGGAACTCCCGAGGAAACATCGATGATCCCAGAATGAAAATTTTTAAAAACTACATTTTGAGTCCTACCGGAGAGATAGGAAGACATCCAACAGAGGATACCAGGTTGAAAACCAAGCAGATCTAGTTTACGGATGAGTAAAGAGTGACATAATTTGTCAAATGCTTTACTGAAATCGGTATATATAACATCAGTATCAATGTATTCCCTAAACCTATTTGAAACATTTACCACCCATGTTCAAGTAAATTTGTAATGGTTGATTTGACCTCACAGAAGCCATGTTGGCAATTTGCTATTATTGAGGAAATCGGATAAGTCATTTGATTGGTAACAATAGCTTCAAACAACTTCGGGATAGAAGAGAGTTTAGCTATACCACGATGTTTTCAATAGAAGACCTGCTTCCAGATTTATGAAGGGGGATTATGTAAGACTGTTTCCATATTGACGGAAAAACTCCTTGCTGGAGGGACAAATTAAACAAGTTCGATAATGGCAGGTACAGGTGCTTTTTTTTAGGAAACATGTCGGGATCATATCAGGGCCGTACTTGAATGATTCTTTTAAAGATATTAAATAATGAAAAACATCATCTGATGATATGACTGAAATATTAATATAGTTATTGGGGCTCAGCTTGTATGGATAGGAAATATAGTTATATTTAAATTGAGTGGTGTAGTTAGATTTAAAGAACTGGGCAAATAGATTATGTCGCAAGACTGAATAATTAAGATAATCCACATGACGACCAGTACTTTTATATATATTTTAAAAGAACGCGATTTTTTATTTTTTAAATTTCTCAAGTCTTTAGTGAACCATAAAGGGGCTGATTCATCACGAATACAAGAACCTTCAGGTACATGTTTAAGAAATAAGTTGTATAAAGTATTGTTGAAGTCCAAAACATTACGCTCAATATCGCCATTGTAGTAAGGCCAAGTTATTTTAGATAAGTCACAATTTAATTTTTTAAAATTAGCTTTTCTAAAATCGAAGCTGCCATTAGAATTAAAAGCTTTCGATCCAGAAACCCGCTCTCCGTCTTTGATCTCGTATGACAATTCAATCGCAGGATGATATACATCCTCAGGTAAAACCAATAGATCACATCGATTTAAGGAGGCCCTGTACATGTTGTCTACAAAAACCAAATCCAAGACCCTCCCCAACTTGTTTTGTAGGGTATTAACTTGGTTCAGACAAAGTTCAGTCATCCCCTCCAGAAAGGCGTTGTTAATGGAAGGCACGATATGACCATCAATTATATTCCAAGAAATGTTTGGGAGATTAAAATCACACAACACAATCAATGAGTCGGGAGGCCTAAGCATTGAGTCCACAATTCCAAGTAAAGAAATATGTTCACTATATACCGACAAGTCAGACTGAGGAGGTATATAGCAGAGGGCTAAATAAATATAAGACTTGCTTAATTGCACTCGTATGCACTTAAATTCAGTAGACTCAATGATAGGGACGTTAACCACTTCAGATGGTAATGAAGAATGGACAGCAAAAGGAACACCTCCACCGATCCTGCACTCTCGATCATTTCTGTAAATATGATATTCACTGCAAAGAATCCCCGAATCAAAAACATGAGGTTTAAGCCAAGTTTCAGTGAAAGCTATAATGTTAAAAATTACATTGATAACTCTTCAAAAGCAAGTCAGTTAGTTTTGTATTCAAGCCTCTAACATTTTGGTAATATATATCAAGTTTAGTTTTTATCAGTTTTTTGACTCCGGATTAGGATGAGACATTTTGGCTAAGTTTTGAATATTTATGTTGGGTTTAAACTCGAATTCGCGAACAAAAGCCCCAGTCGGCCAAAAAGAGCTATTTAAAAGTATATTAAAGTTTTCGGAAGTTACATCGATTTTAAATGAAGAAATGTTCCTCTTGTAATTAAAGTTAAATTTCCTGATAGTTATGTCATCAGTTTTAACCTTAGATGAAATGTGAAACTTGATATCCTCAACTATGGTATCACTGGAAAATCAAAGCACACTTCAGGTAAGGAGGTCAATTCGAGAACAATCTTTAGGGATGGGCAAAAAATCTTTTTACTCGACCAAGCCGAAGTGAGAACGGCACTTAGGCGACTTAAGAGCAACAAAGCGCTTAGAGCGGACGGTATACTGGCTAAGCTGTTCTAAGCTGGCAGCGAAGAGCTGATGGGAAACATGTACCAGCTGGTAAGCACAATTTTGTCCAACGAGTACATGCCAGAAGATTGTTCTTTGCCCAATCCATATGAAGGGTGAACCTGGTGTTTGCGCCAACTACCGTCGGATAAGCGTGTTAAATATCGCCTGTCAGTGAACGAGGCCAATACAAAATACCTCTTGGCAACAAACAGAAAATCCTGGGCCTATTGGGATTCAAGTCGCTGTTGGCGGTTACAACTTTGAAGTTGTCAAGGATTTTGTATACCTTGGATCCAGCATAAACAAAACCAATAATGTCAGCTTCGAAATCAATTAAAAAGCAAAGCCCTTTCTCTACGAACGAAATTCTCCCTTTAAAAATAGTCATAATGCCCGTCCATTACTATGGCGCAGAAACATGTACGATTTTGATCAGCCATGAGAAGGCTTTGCGGGCTTTCGAAGGAAATGTGCTTCCCAAAATGTATGGCCCTGATCGCGTGAGCAACCGATATCGATGAAGATGGAATGATGAACTGTATGAGCTGTTTAATGATATGTACATAGTCAGGCGCATAAAAATTTAATGGTTGCAATAGCTTGGACATGTCTTCCGTATGAACGATTATGCTCGGTAAAAAACCTGGCGATCGAGAAAGGGAACTGGCGAAGTTTTTTGGCTCGGCCCAAATTTCATTAATATAGTTCACAGTTCTCAAGAAATAGAATCCTTTCGTTAACACGTTTTTGTAGAAAAGAGCAATAAAGAAACTCTGGTTTTTACAGGAAATAAATGCGCGTTTTATTATTTCTGCAAGAAATTTTGACACACACTATTTGTGTAGTTGAAAAATTATAAAAATAGGATGTTATGATAATATTCTGCGAATAAAGGATTCAAAACGAAACAAAATAATGTGAACAGGTAATGGGCGCATATTTCAAAAGAAGTTTGCGCACTTCAACGCATATGCAAGTATTAGGGATGTCAATTTTTGTCATTTTATGGATCTCGGGATTTTCAAGATCTGAAAACAAGATCCCGGGACAATCCCGGGACCACGAATTTCACGAACTTTTGATTCGTAATTTTTACTTTGTCACAAAATGTAACACGTCTGTAATCGTTATATTAAAGAAGTACATATACAAAATAAAATTAATATAACAAAGAATAACGATTTGTTGTAATTCATGTATGTATTTATTGGTATTTTCAAAACCAAAAAAGAAATAAACGTAAACTTTGACACACATACAAAATAATTTATACTTCATGTACAAATATACCTATTTGGTACAGAAACAAATGCATCTACATAAGTAAAATTATTTTTAATCACTGTTTGAGACCAATATTATTAATTAATATTAATATATTACCATTCAGTAAAAAAAAGAAACACATTAACTAAAAATTAAATACATCACCCATTCCATTTTGAACCAAGCAGAATTATTCCTTATTTTGATCAAAATGCAATCTTAAAAATAAAAGCCTTAAGTGTGCTATACTCCAGTCTCGACCTAAATTTGTTGCATTTAAAATCTGCAGTGGAGAAGCATTGCTGCGCCTCATAACTTGTAGGTTGTATTGTCGACAAAAAGCGAATTGCTCTCTGAAAGCCGTGTAATTTGTCGTATTGTGTTTTCATAATATAACAGTTGTAAACTTGTTGTTTTTGTTTCTCATGTTAAATTTTCGTATTTCAATAAAACTCTGAAAAATATGTTTAGTCTGTTTTTTGTGTTTCATGTACATATACAATGTTTATAGAATTACAACCTCGTAGATTCGGTTAGGTAAGTTTACCTACCAGAGCTCTGTTCGGTATGCAAATTTGTATATATTTTCCACGGTAAGATTCCCTGCAGAAAGGGTTGAATTTCAAAAAGATGGATCAAGTTCAAAGGCTGGTCGATGAAAACAACTGCATCGAAAGTACTCTACACCGTTCTAAATCTACTTCCGATAGACTTGCATGGCAAACAGGTAGCTAGTGTTGCGGCAATTTAATTGAACACCCTAGGGCGAAACTGCCGCAATTGCAACCGTTTTGTGTTAAATAAACAAACAACTTCTTATTAGAAACAATGAAGTACATATACATATATTTATTTAGGACATCAACTTCACAAACGTAAATTATAAATGTGCCTAAAGTATGTACTTGACCATTTTTGTACTACGGTATGTAAATGGAAATGATAAGGAACTTTGTGTTCTAGAAAAATCTTAGGATATGTATAATTGGTTCCCTTAAACAAGTATATTACACTGGTAAAAAGAAAATTGGCGCAAAATTGCAAAACATTTTTTCAAGGTATTTTGGGCCCCCTGATTCCAAAAATAATTGTATCCTCCTGTTTTGAAGATATTGCAAAAAAAAAACAATATTTTTTATCATGATAAAACCCTTCTTTAACTTCTGCTGGAAACTAATGCATCCCGTCGATTACACCGTCGGCTCCAGTCTGCCAACATGTTGGTATCCCATTTTTCTTGGTATCGGTCTTCCATCATATTTATGTCCTAGAGGAATCGCTCTTCTTGCCATTCACTGAAATCTTCAAGTTTTTCAACAATATCTTCCAAGAGCCAAGTGAATAAAATTTGTGTGATTTTTGGAATCAACGAGTCCAAAATGGTCAACGATTGTTCTCAGAAATTCGCGCCAGTTATAAATATTTTTTTGCATACGTCTGTAATCGATCTTAATAAAATCGATCGTACTATTGCAATCTCGAAAAATTTATTGATGCTAAGTCTTGCAGGGTGTACGTATTTACATGAAGAAAAAATGCCTTGTAAAGTTTTTGAAATATTGGGAAAATATAAGTCCTTTTGAACTTGAAAACTTGTGAAATTGAATTTTCCGAAAAGAAATAAATTTATGTAGCTGCAGTTTCGATGTCCCGATCTTCATTCCTGAATCAATAAATGAGGTTTGGACTGCTTTGATTTCCATACTCCTACTCTTGTTTATAATAAAACTTAGTGTACAATTTTGTTACAAATAATTTCAATCGATTTTTCCTTGCGTTGGTTCTTGTCTAAAACTGAATAAGTCAGCGGTTGGTAGTCAGTTGAGTTCATTTAAACAGTAAAGGTAATTCCTGAGCTTTTGTTGAGTCTAAACAATCGAGAGAAATTTATTTATTTCATTTATTTATTATTTCTATATCTATGAACAATGAATTCTTACAGACTAATAACAAAATTAAATAGTATTATATAACAGATTTCAAAAGTTTAATACAAAGATCTTTAGACATAGAAAAATCAAGCTCGATTAAAGATGAGATCTGGTTGAATTTATTAAGAGCGCGTGCAATTGGTGCATTAACAGCCGGTTTCACGAAACTGATTTAAATGAAAAATAATTTCTTTCAGTTTCACCATTTGACTTAATTCGTATTTAAATGGTCACCCTTTGCCATTTAAATATTAATTAAATACTGTCATATGCAACTATGTTTGCGTTTTCCTATCAGCTGATTTGCAAGTAGCAGAAGATAAATAAATTATAAAAAATGGAATCTGACGACGAAAGTGATATAGAGTGCGAGGTTTTAATAAATATATTCATAAATCGCCGCTCTCGTATAATGAGGGAAAGAAAAAATTGTTTTACATGTTATGATGACGTTGATTTTCGGAATAGATTTCGTTTGACTAAACAGTCTGCTTGGATGATACTCGAACTGATTAGGAACAAAATCCAGCACAAAACTAAGAAGTAAGTATACAAGAAAGTACTTCCAATTAAAAGTTATGTTATTCTTTTGAAAATATTGTAGAAATGGTGCTATGTCTCCCGAATTAATGCTTTTACTGACATTGCGTTTCTTTGCAACTGGCTGCATGCAAAGAACTGGCGGTGACCTATGTGGCGTTTCAAAAAGTTCTTCCTGTCGCGCAATAAGGAGAGTGTGCCACAACATTTCATTGTTAAGAGAACGCTTTATAACCATCCCCTTGGAATTAGAAAGTCAAAGAGAAATTCAGAGACAATTCTATAAAATTGCAAAGTTTCCGCGCGTGCTAGCAGCTATGGACTGCACACATGTAAGAATACAATCACCAGGTCAGTAGAGTAAATACTTAATTTCAACTGATGACGATTATTTAAAATGAATGACTATTTAGGTGGGGACGAAGCAGAACTATTCCGAAACCGAAAAAACTACTTTTCAATTAATGTGCAAACGTTTTGTGACAGCAAACTGAACATAATGGATATCGTAGCCCGTTGGCCAGGATCGTCACACGACGCCATTATACTGAAAAATTCACGAATATTTAGCCAATTTGAGGCAGGAGAGTTCGGAAATGCAATAGTCGTTGCCGACAGTGGCTATCCTTGCAATCGGTGGATAATGACACCTTTGTTAAAAGTGCAAACTCCGGCTGAGGCGTTATACAATGAATCGCAAATCAGAACTCGTAATTGTGTTGAACGACAATATGGTGTGTGGAAACGCCGATTTCCAGTTCTTGCGCTGGGAATAAGAATGCACCTCAGGGTAGTAGAAAGTATTATAGTTGCAACGGCAGTTTTACATAATATTTGTAACTTAAACAACGATTACAACGCTCCAGCAGTGTACGCAAATGAAATAAATAATTTTATCGATGCAGTTGTTGAAGTACCAACAATCTCAGCTTCAGGTCGAAATGACAGTTTATATAGAAATCATATAATACAAAACTATTTTGAAAGTTTGTAAACTTCTAATTATTAAACAAAATTAACATCTTTATACTTATATTCTTTTATTTTAAAATTCAGGAACACATTGTAGTATTTATGTTAATACTGATAAGGCACATTTACATATACATAAGTATGTGCAAAAATACATAAACAAAAACTATATAAATTAACATTTCAAAATTTGTACTAACGTATGTGTATGTACATACAGACCACTGTACATATACAAAACAAAAACCATATATCTGTGGTCACAAGCGATAATCGCCTAAGTCCTGTGTTAAAGCATAGGACTTGGGCGGTTATAGCTTGTGACCACAGATATGTAAATGAAACCTTTAACTTTGTACGAAAGTAAGCATTTTTACTTTTTTTTTAGTTGATCCTCAAGTATTCGCATTTCAAGGGCATGCTTCTCAATAACTTGTTGTTGCTGTAGTTCATGTGCTTCTTTCATATGCTTTACATGTAACGTGTGTTCGACTTTCGCAAATTCAACCTCTTGCTTTAGTTTCCTTTCCGTCCATTTTGATTTTGTATCTGCTAGCTTAGCCCAACTTGTGTGCTTTCTATTAACACTTTCAGCGCACAGCTTTCTGTTTTTTGGCGTTTTCAATTGCATTGATGTGTAGTGCTCCCAAGGCTCAAAATCTGCAAAGAAACAAGTTGTTTAGAATTTTAAAATTGTAAAATCATTGGATAGTACCATCTTTTTCAGTTGTATGTTTTGGGCTGGAAGTACGAAATCTTTTGCTTGTTGACTGTTCACGTAAGTCGATATCATTAGATACATTATCTGCGAATAAAAATATTTACAATCGTTTATTAATTTTCAGTCCGGCAGTTTGTGATATTAATTAAGGACCATTTTCTTCTTCAATCATTTCACTTTCCATAACTTCCTTGTTTGGTAGATTTCGCTGCTGGGGATCAATTCCAACTGTTAAAAAATCTAACAGACATACCCATTTGTAAATATGTATTAAACATAATAAATATTTGCAATGCGTAACTACCTGAATGATCCAAATCATGAAAATTTTTTTCTGAAGGTATGCAGTCGTTGTCATATTTGGAGTCCATTCCCCGCACTTGTTTTTCCGGCAATATTTCTTTTAATAGTTTATCAATGTCGGAGTCAGCTGGCTTTTTGTATGGACCTCCGCCCGTTCCATACGCATATTTTTTCTGGTCTGCAGATCGCTTTTTCATATCTGCTTTCAAGTTGAAATATTTTGTTTGCAGATTTTTTTTTGACCGCGGTGTTCCGGAGCAAACCGAGTTGAAACTCTCCGCTATGCCATCCCACACTTTGTCCTTTTGATCGGAACGCACTTTCCCTGTGGCCTTACACTCTAAAACACTTGCATTTTGCTGCACTAGACTTAGCAAAGTAGAAATATCTGTAGTGGAAAAATTTTTGCTTCGAGCTGCACTTTCCATTTTTGCTAATCACCACAATGTATTTGTTTACATAAATCAGCTGTTATTCTTACTAACATCCCTGCCTTGTCATTTTTGGGTTGCCAAATCTGAATAATGGTGAAACGCAGAAAACTTAAGTGCAAAGTTAAATAAAAATCAAAATTAAATGGAACTTAATTTTCAATGAAAAAATTTCGTGAAACCGGCTGTAAGTGTATAATTTGTTTAGCTATTAATAATAATAGTAATAATTTGGCGCTTACACTATAAAGCTCAGTGTTTGGCCGAGCTTCTCCTACCATTTGTGATGTGCGTCTTTATATTATACCTCAAATGGAGAGACCTACAGTTTTGTGCCAACTCCGAACGGCAGATGTATTTTATGAATACCCTCGGAGGTTTGCCATTGCCTGCCGAGGGGTGACCGCTATTAGAAAAAAACTTTGCTATGATTTGGATTTGATTTGCCCTGGCTGAGATTCGAACCTCGAACCCAGCGGAATACCGAGTAGGGGTAAACATTTCGAAGATCTCTTCTTGGAACATTAAAATTGATACCCGCACGATGGGCACAATCGAAGTCTGCCCCGAATAATGCCATATATAAAAGATAAAGTTCCAGCCGAAGGCCCTTGCTGCTAGTTCTGCTAATTAAGTATTTGTTGCATAATTTATTATTGTATAATTCATTCTAAAAATAAAATTTCCGTTGTATTTGAGCTCAAGGCCGTATTATAAATAAAATGTAAATTGCAAATTTTTTTTTTATATTTTATTTATTATTGTCGATATTTCGCTCTCAATCTGAGGGCATCTTCAGGACTGGAAAACATACATCATTACATTATGTACATAGATTCGAAACATACATCAAAAAAGCGACTTACCCTAATGGATTTGTCCGGTCGACTAATCATATGTTAAAATTTTATTAACAAAATAAGTGAGAAGACAATTAAACATACTCATAACTATGGAAACATAAACATGAAAATGTAAACAATTTAAAATACAGTAAGTGTAAACAAAACAAAAAACCACAACAACAATACATGAAGCGACAAACAGCAAGACGAGGAAATGTCCGTATGTAGATCATCGCAGCATCACATTGTTGTCATACGGAGTATTGGTAGCGGACCGACGATCGATTGAACCTTAGCACATAACACCTTCTTAATGTTTGTTGTTGTGCATTCGAATTAGGTTGCGATACACATGAGCGCAGTTCTCTGTGTCCGTTTTAAAATTCATCCTTCTATTATTAGGGGTGTTCGCAATATGTAGCATTTCTAAAATATATCGTTTACTATAATTTTTCTCTTCTTGCAAGATTGCTACATTTTCGAAGCCGGGATAATGGCCCGTTACATTGCAGTGAGATGACAAGGCTTTAGTTTAGATTTGGTTGTCCCCACATATACCATATCGCATAAGTGGGACCCAGTAGACTTAGCCATAAGTATTATAGAGTCAAAATGGAGTTCAATACAAGAATACACACTCTTAACTAAATAACTTTTTTTAAACATACTAAAATTTTGTGTCAAGGAAAACCGCTATTTTAAGTATAATAACAAAATTTATGGACAAAAGTCAGGAATGCCTATGGGATCACCAGCATCACCTGTAATTGCGGATATAGTTATGGAAGAAATACTAACAAACTTTGAAAAAGACTCCAACAAGCAACCACGGCTATTGACCAAATATGTTGATGACTTATTTGCAATAGTAAAAACAGCAGATATAGAGAAGATGCTTAACACATTAAATAATTATAACAAAACAATTAAATTTACGATAGAAATTGAAAAAGAAGGACATTTACCTTACCTGGACACCCTAATAGTTAGGAAAGACAATAGCATAAAAGTTGACTGGTATAAGAAACCTACAGCATCAGGGAGGCTCATAAATTTTAACTCCAAACATGAGAAGAAGACAATTATGAATACTGCAAACAATTTTATAAGGAGAGTTCTCACTATAAGTGACCAATGTTACCACCACAAAAACATAACCGTTATTAAAGATATTCTACAGAAAAACGAGTTTCCTCTTGGATTAATAAGTAAACTCATTCACGAGCATTACGTCGAGTTCAACAGAGAAAAAGTGAAAGATGTCAAATCTTATAAATCGGCAACGTACGTACAGGGACTTTCTGAGAGGATTAAACAATCTAAAATATACATATGACAAGGAAAATTTCCACATATCGTTTACTAATGACAATACTTTAAAACAATTATATTCTAATACTAAAGATAAAATTCCTAGAAGTGAGAAATCTGAGAAAATTTATAGAATACCATGCAATGGTGACGGGTCCCACTTATGCGATATGGTATATGTGGGGACAACCAAATCTAAACTAAAGACAAGGATTTCCGCTCACAAATCCAATATAAAATTAAGGAATGGTTATACAGACAACAAAACAGCCTTGTCATCTCACTGCAATGTAACGGGCCATTATCCCGACTTCGAAAATGTAGCAATCTTGCAAGAAGAGAAAAATTATAGTAAACTGCGCTCATGTGTATCGCAAACCTAATTCGAATGCACAACAACAAACATTAAGTAAGTGTTATGTGCTAAGTTTCAATGGATCGTCGGTCCGCTACCAATACTCCGTATGACAACAATGTGATGCTGCGATGATCTACATACGGACATTTCCTCGTCTTGCTGTTTGTCGCTTCATGTATTGTTGTTGTGGTTTTTTGTTTTGTTTACACTTACTGTATTTTAAATTGTTTACATTTTCATGTTTATGTTTCCATAGTTATGAGTATGTTTAATTGTCTTCTCACTTATTTTGTTAATAAAATTTTAACATATGATTAGTCGACCGGACAAATCCATTAGGGTAAGTCGCTTTTTTGATGTATGTTTCGAATCTATGTACATAATGTAATGATGTATGTTTTTCAGTCCTGAAGATGCCCTCAGATTGAGAGCGAAATATCGACAATAATAAATAAAATATAAAAAACAAATTTGCAATTTACATTTTATTTATAATACGGCCTTGAGCTCAAATACAACGAAAATTTATACAAAAATATTGGCCAAAACAAATCTTACCATAAAAAATAAAAGATAAAAAATAATTGTCCTTCTACTTTCTAAAGGTTTAAGATTTAAAAGAAATAAACGTGCGTTAAACGATAGAAGGTTATCAGTGAATCGTAAAGACCGTAAATCATATTTAATAAACTCATTTTGGATTCACTCAATTCTGTTGATTGAAAATTGTTGAAAAGGCCACCAAATAACATTGACATATTCAAGGTGAGGGCATACAAAAGAGGTATATAGCAATTTAAGTGTGTATGGGTCGGAAAATTCTGATCTATTCCTCTGAATGAAACCAAGCATTGCATAAGGGTTAGAAGTAATATAATCAATTTGGTTGTTGAATGTAAATTTAACATACAAAATAACACCAAGATCTTTGATTTCATTAATTGTCTGCACCGTATGGTTAATAATACTATAAGAGCTTCTAAAAATGGCGACCGATTTTGAATATGTAGCATGAAAGCATTTTTTAATATGTACATACATATGCAAGGATTAGATCTAGCATACAAAGCGCAAAGATTTTCAATACCAAATTGAAGATTCGACATGTCATGTGTAGAATTTACTACCGAATAAATTTTCAATTCGTTAGCGTAGAGCATATACCATAGATAATATGATACGAAACTCTTTGTTTCGTGAGAGCGCTGGCAAAATGCGCATTTCTTATAACATTTTGCAAAGGAGCCACTCTATAAGAAATGGTATCTGGGAGTTTTTATTGCATTTGTTTTGTTGAAATTTTGTCGTTTCGTGCAGTGCGCTTCAGCTGTGCCGTGAACGGTTACATGAAATTCGGTGAGCGATTACAGCTGCAACAACAACAAGTACATGGGCCTCTCTCACCACTGCAATTGCGTCTACAATAACTACACTGGTACCTTCCGCCTACACAGCGGTGTCAAATGCGAAGCGAAAAAACTGTTGGAAAACAAAGCAGCTAAAAAGGTGACCATACAGACTGGAATGGATCGCTATATTACAATAAAATATATAAAACAGGATGTGTGTATGTATGTAACGTATGGACTCCAAAACGGCTTGGCCGATTTTGATGAAATTTTCAGGGAATCTTCAGAATATTCAGGCGGGTTATACTGTAAAGTCTGATTTTCGGTCTGCGAGCGGATGGGCGTGGCAAAATCCAATTTTCATATTGCATCACCAATGACATATACATATTTTTTTTTTTTTGAAAGCCGTTGTCATATTTTTCAAAACAAAATATATCAAACTCTTAAGTCGGTTATGTAGTTCCGAAGATATTTACAAAAAACCTATGTTAATAATGATCCAATATCAAAATTTTAAAACTTTCATTCAAAAATCCGAGTTTTCGGTTTATATACAAAATATTCTATATAGGTATTTGTAAGAGGAAGAAAAATGTATCTGCAAAAAATTTATCAAAATAGCATGATAAAAAATAGTATTTCATTTCTTTCAATTATTTGCTTCGTAGCGCTGGAGTCGAGATATACAGAAAAGTATACAACTTAATGGGACGACGAAATATTTAACATGGAAAATCTGCTATAACTATAGAGAAAAGTAGGAAGCTACGAAAACGAATGCGAAATTTAGGTGTCCGTTTCATTCTCAACATTAAATACGTGTACAACAGAGTTTAAAAAGTATTTCATATACTTCTAATAAATTTTGGGCGGGACGAAGTTCACCAGGTCTTCTAGTATATTAATAAAACGAAAACTTAGTCCGCAAAAATCAACGGGTACTAAGCCAAAAATAACCCGCGTAAGCTCAAATCAGCATGTCAGTACGAATAGATTTGCATTGCTGAGTGAAAATACAGAAGATGTGTGTAACCAAAATTCTGAAAGTGCTACAAAAGTCATTAATGCCAAACCTCCGCCAATATACAAAAGAGAAGAGAATTCAAGCGCTCTTGTTAAAAAATTAACTCAGCTAATCGGTAATAATAACTTTGATAAGGGAAATATTCGTGAAATAAAATGCAAATATACTCTGAACAGAATTTTAGCACAGTATCCAAACACTTGAATGACATACACACAAAGTTCTATACATACCAGCTTAAAAGTGCAAAAGGCTTACAAATTGTAATTAAAGGTATTGAGCCAAGTGTTGAAGCTGTGGAAGTTTTAGAAGCACTTAAAAAACAGGGCTTTAACCCAAAGAGCTGCATGGAAACCACACAGCAAACTGAAGGGGTTGTCCAGTTTATAAGGAGTTGAAAAACCGGATCAACCAACGTGTGGCCTCTGAACGCACTCATAACGTATCGAATGCCTTTGCCAAACAAATCTCTGGAATGCAAACGGCATTCCTCGCCACAAACTTAAACTGTCGAAATTCCTTAACGACAAGGATATTGACGTTATGCTCCTTGCTGAAACACACTTAACTAATAAATATAATTTCAATATTTCGGGATATACTTTTTATTGGACAAATCATCCAGATCGTCCGAAATCGCATTAAACACCATCCCTCGATTGAAATTGCCAAGAGTTATCTGCAAGCAATATCAATATGCCTACAAACAAAGCAAGTTAATATTACACAGTCCGCGGTTTATTGCCGCCCACGTTTCACGATAACATAAAAACAATTTATGGATTTCTTCAGTTCGCTGGGAGAGCGCTTCATTGCTGCAGGCGAATATAATGTGGAGCACCCTCACTGGGGCCAACCCTAAAGGCAAGAAATTATATAACGCGCTTATATGTAAAATAAACAAACTTGATTACGCTATCCCCAAAAGTTGCCAGATTTGATTTACTTCGCGGTGATAAGAACAATTCCTCGTAGTCTTATTAGTACAGAATCAAGTGCAGACCTCTCTTCAGACCACTCACCTATACTCTTCACTTTATGGCATCAGCCGAACGAAAAATAGTCACTCTATATACTCACGGCAAATGCTAAAAACTGGTTGAAGTATAAAAAATATATCAGGGCGCATATAGAACTCCACCCAAATTTAGATACACCTGACGACATTGAAAACTCCCTAGCAGCTTTTGAATCTACATTCAGACCTGCCACTCGTATTTCCACACCAACGCCCGGTTGTAATGGAAACAAAAGCATTATCTGACCAATAGGTAAATTGAAATGCTTCTATTTGAAGATAGACGCCTACGACTGATATGACAAATTCATAGATCACCGGCTTCTAAACAACTACTGAAGGCGACCACACATATGCTAACGAGAGCGAGAGCGAGGAACATTACGCACAGTACCGGTACATTCAAAAGATTTCTCCGACTAGCAAAAAGTACCCGCTGTGGAAAGCACACCAAAATTTAAGTGCGCCAATGGAGACTGAAATGCCAGTACCAGACAATAATGGCAAACAGGCTCGGAGTCACGCTTTTGCTGCTCATCTACAAAATGTTTTCAGGTCAAACCCAGCAACCAATGGGTTTACACTACCACCCGTACCCAAAGTGTCGGGTGAAGATATTTCAAAAGTAATTAAAGAGCAATTGATACCAAATAAGGCCCTGAGCACAACTGAATTGCTCCAAAAATGAATATTGAGCTACCAAACAGTGCAGTACTTTAAATCTGTATTTTATTTAATGCAATCGCTAAACATTGTTATTTCCCTCAACAATCGAAAAAATCAACCATTGTGATGATACCAAAGGAAAAGAAAAACTACAACCATTATTCGAAAGACTTCTTAAGCTGCGCATTTACATTTATCATCCCATCAATTTGGCTTCAGGAAAACACATGGTACGATCGAACATGTAAATCGCTTACATCTGAAATCCGAACATCGTTGGAAAAGAGGCATTTGATCGCGTAAGACTAGACGGTCTAATTTATAAAATACAAATGTTACTCCCTCAGAGCACCCACAAACTGCTTAAGTCCTATCTGTATGATCGAAAGTTCACAGTTCGATGTAATACTACCTTCGCTGAAGATCATTCAATAGAAGCTGGAGTACCACAAGGCAGTGTTCTCGGCCCGATGCTATACGTCTCGGATATTCCAACAAACGGCCGCCTGACAATGTTCACGCAAACTGGCGTATAAATGTCAATGAACAAAAATCAAAGCAAGTTACATTTACACTAAACAAGTAAAATTGTCCGCCCTTGTCTTTAAACAACGTAGAAATACTACAAAGCAATCATGTCACATACCTAGGGGTCCACCTGGGTAGGCGACTTACTTTGTGCAATCACATAGAGCCTAAACGGCCAAGAATTATCTGCAAGCAACATCAATATGCCTACAAACCAGTCATCGACAAGCATCCGCCGTGAACGGTTATTAACGCTCCTCGATCGATAATATCATAATATAGTGTTTTTCAGTGCTTAAGCGTAGTGCCTTAGTGTTAATTTTGTGCTTTTTCTTCACGTCATAGCATACCTACACACATTTCCTTAACCCTTTTGCATCGAAAACACATTACAGAGTAAAATGGCCCCTGGCGCCACTTACCTTGGGGATAATAGGTTTACCCTATTATCTTCCATCCCACGTCTCAAAAGGAAAAAAAACCCAAGCCAAAAACTTGTTTAAACAATTCCCTGAACTGCCAGTGACTAAAAAAGACGATCCAAAGTACGTTACGATCAAAGCCACCGATCCTAATAAAGGCATTTCATCCTATTCAATATTCGCGGTTCACAAAACATTACTAGTTATATGTAAAGAAATTAATAAAATACTTCCGCTTCCAGGCGGAAGTTTGGGGCTGTTACTCAAATGTCGAGCATACGCAAAAAAATTTTTGGATGCCAAAACCCTGCTTGGCATATGTGAAATAACCGCAAAGTATCACGCAAACCTCAACAGTGTCAAGGGTACAGTGTATGCACCATTCTTAAATAACGTCTCCGAAGAAAAAATTTTAGAAGGGCTTAAAGATTATAATGTAACGAAGGTATAGAAATTCCAACGCGGAATCGATGGAGTCTCAAAACCAACTGGTGTTGTGCTCATTACATTCGATAGCTATTACTTACCTGATAAGATAAACATCGCATGGATAAACACGTCCGTCCGTCCCTATTACCTGCATTGCAAAAACCTTCCAGCATGTTTCTTATGCAATCTCCCCCCTCAATTGCTGCCCAAAATATCAACAGGCAAAAGAAGTGTTAAAAATAAAAACGCAAGGAAAAGTGCCCTATGCGCGAAACCAACTAAATTTACAAGCCCCGTAACCCACCAATTCGATAGCTATGACTTACCTGATAAGATAAACATCGCATGGATAAACACATCCCTCCGTCCCTAATACCTGCATTGCAAAACCCTCCCAGCATGTTTCTCATGCAATCTCTCCCCTCATGTTCCAGTACCATATATAAGAACCTACTGTGCGAACAGCGCTGGTGAACACGCACATCCAATTGCTGCCCAAAATATCAACAGGCAAAAGAAGTGTTAAAAATAAAAATGCAAGGAAAAGTGCTCTATGCGCAAAACCAACAAAATTTACAATTCCCGTAACCCACTTCAGCCTAACTCGCTTTCATATGCAAGCACGGTTGCTAAAAACAACACACCCGAAGAAAAAAAATGTAAAATCAAATGTCAACAACCCTTCACTGACAACAAAAATCAACTCAATGATACAAATATTGTTAGAGGTAGTTTCACTTTTAATTTTTTGACAGAAACAGTGTTCGATAGCAGACGCTCAATATTGCCACTACCTTAAAATAAACATTGGGGATTTTAAATTTAATTTTATTAATATTTTATAATTTTATTGAGCTCAAGGCCAGTTTATGGAAGATTTGTTTGTGAAAAAACAACAACAGTTTTTAATGGTTGAAGTTATAGTACTATTTCGGAAATCACCACATTTCCTCATCAGACTTCTTTTTGATTATTAAATTAAATTATTTTTAATTTAATTTTTTCATAACCACTTCTCTCAGGCTTTGATACGCTACCTATTGTGCTACGCTAGCCGAGTTGGCTGTTGTGTTTATTTCATCTTCCTTAAACAAACCAACTACAATCAAGAGCAACTAATCTGCCGCTATTTAGCTTGTTTGTGTGGTTGTTGTTTGTGTTTTTATTTTGCAAATTCTATATTATATTCATTTTTAAGGCGTGCTCATCCTTGTCTACAATGTTTGTTCATTTTTCTGTTGGCCTAGTAAAATGTTAATATTTTATAATTTTATTGAGCTCAAGGCCAGTTTATGGAAGATTTGTTTGTGAAAAAACAACAACAGTTTTTAATGGTTGAAGTTATAGTACTATTTCGGAAATCACCACATTTCCTCATCATACTTCTTTTTGATTATTAAATTAAATTATTTTTAATTTAATTTTTTCATAACCACTTCTCTCAGGCTTTGAACCCGGGAGCTCGGAGTTGCAGAGCCAATACGCTACCTATTGTGCTACGCTAGCCGAGTTGGCTGTTGTGTTTATTTCATCTTCCTTAAACAAACCAACTACAATCAAGAGCAACTGATCTGCCGCTATTTAGCTTGTTTGTGTGGTTGTTGTTTGTGTTTTTATTTTGCAAATTCTAAATTATATGCTTTTTAAGGCGTGCTCATCCTTGTCTACAATGTTTGTTCATTTTTCTGTTGGCCTAGTAAAATGTTAATATTTTATAATTTTATTGAGCTCAAGGCCAGTTTATGGAAGATTTGTTTGTGAAAAAACAACAACAGTTTTTAATGGTTGAAGTTATAGTACTATTTCGGAAATCACCACATTTCCTCATCAGACTTCTTTTTGATTATTAAATTAAATTATTTTTAATTTAATTTTTTCATAACCACTTCTCTCAGGCTTTGAACCCGGGAGCTCGGAGTTGCAGAGCCAATACGCTACCTATTGTGCTACGCTAGCCGAGTTGGCTGTTGTGTTTATTTCATCTTCCTTAAACAAACCAACTACAATCAAGAGCAACTGATCTGCCGCTATTTAGCTTGTTTGTGTGGTTGTTGTTTGTGTTTTTATTTTGCAAATTCTAAATTATATGCATTTTTAAGGCGTGATCATCCTTGTCTACAATGTTTGTTCATTTTTCTGTTGGCCTAGTAAAATGTTAATATTTTATAATTTTATTGAGCTCAAGGCCAGTTTATGGAAGATTTGTTTGTGAAAAAACAACAACAGTTTTTAATGGTTGAAGTTATAGTACTATTTCGGAAATCACCACATTTCCTCATCAGACTTCTTTTTGATTATTAAATTAAATTATTTTTAATTTAATTTTTTCATAACCACTTCTCTCAGGCTTTGAACCCGGGAGCTCGGAGTTGCAGAGCCAATACGCTACCTATTGTGCTACGCTAGCCGAGTTGGCTGTTGTGTTTATTTCATCTTCCTTAAACAAACCAACTACAATCAAGAGCAACTAATTTGCCGCTATTTAGCTTGTTTGTGTGGTTGTTGTTTGTGTTTTTATTTTGCAAATTCTATATTATATTCATTTTTACGACGTGCTCATCCTTGTCTACAATGTTTGTTCATTTTTCTGTTGGCCTAGTAAAATGTTAATATTTTATAATTTTATTGAGCTCAAGGCCAGTTTATGGAAGATTTGTTTGTGAAAAAACAACAACAGTTTTTAATGGTTGAAGTTATAGTACTATTTCGGAAATCACCACATTTCCTCATCAGCCTTCTTTTTGATTATTAAATTAAATTATTTTTAATTAAATTTTTTCACAACCATTTCTCTCAGGCTTTGAACCCGGGAGCTCGGAGTTGCAGAGCCAATACGCTACCTATTGTGCTACGCTAGCCGAGTTGGCTGTTGTGTTTATTTCATCTTCCTTAAACAAACCAACTACAATCAAGAGCAACTGATCTGCCGCTATTTAGCTTGTTTGTGTGGTTGTTGTTTGTGTTTTTATTTTGCAAATTCTAAATTATATGCTTTTTAAGGCGTGCTCATCCTTGTCTACAATGTTTGTTCATTTTTCTGTTGGCCTAGTAAAATGTTAATATTTTATAATTTTATTGAGCTCAAGGCCAGTTTATGGAAGATTTGTTTGTGAAAAAACAACAACAGTTTTTAATGGTTGAAGTTATAGCACTATTTCGGAAATCACCACATTTCCTCATCAGACTTCTCTTTGATTATTAAATTAAATTATTTTTAATTTAATTTTTTCATAACCACTTCTCTCAGGCTTTGAACCCGGGAGCTCGGAGTTGCAGAGCCAATACGCTACCTATTGTGCTACGCTAGCCGAGTTGGCTGTTGTGTTTATTTCATCTTCCTTAAACAAACCAACTACAACCAAGAGCAACTGATCTGCCGCTATTTAGCTTGTTTGTGTGGTTGTTGTTTGTGTTTTTATTTTGCAAATTCTATATTATATGCATTTTTAAGGCGTGCTCATCCTTGTCTACAATGTTTGTTCATTTTTCTGTTGGCCTAGTAAAATGTTAATATTTTATAATTTTATTGAGCTCAAGGCCAGTTTATGGAAGATTTGTTTGTGAAAAAATTTTAATTTTATTATTTAAAATACAAATCGTGTAGATTTTGTATATGTATATAACATATACTTATATGTATGGACATATGTTTAATTTATTGGACGTATATTTTTCATCAATGCAATGGACTTTTATTTATGAATGTACATAAATGTACAATTTGTGGCCTATTATTTAAACCGAGAAAACGATATGCTCTAATAGAATTGAAAAAATAAAAGAAAAACAGTATAGTGGGGTTAAAATCAAGGCCTATAAGATTTTTTAAGCCTTCCAGTTGCATTTACATGAACAAATTTTTTGACAGACTATAATTGCCTGGAAAAGTTAACTTGCAGTTGCCCGGAGAAATTAATATCGTATGTTACATTTGAAGATTTTTAGGAAATCGCAATTGAAGTTTGGAATTCAATTTCTCAAAAAGTCTTTGAGAATATTACTTGTTCAAGGAAATCTTAAATTGTTTTATTTTTATTCTAAATTACTTTTGAATGAAGGATTTTCTTCAGTAAAATTTTGTCGTATGTTACATTTGCAGGAATGTGTATGAGAAACGATAAAATGTGATACAAATTATACTCAATATATGGAAAACTAAACAAGATATCAAAAAGAAATGGCTTTGTAGATGAAGTGCATTATTAACATTATTTGCTATATTTTGACATACAACATTTAATTATCCGAAAACGGATTGCGCCATTTGAAGCTCTTAATTAGTTAAGAATAACTGCATTATTAATTTAATTTGGCCCAATTTTCACATATGATATTTATTTATCCGGACGACGATGTATGTCTTTTGAGGAAACCGATTATTCAATTAAAGATACATAAATGCAGCTTTGCACATATTCAAAATTTTGTTTCTGTTGTCTTTGTTTTTCTTAATGCGAAAAATAGAGAATTTTTTTAATAAGGAATTGGTAGCACTTTTTCCGTCAAATGGTTAATATGGCGTCTGAAATGAGAGAGTGAAACTACCTTTAAAAATGATTGTATCATGAACTCAATCAACAATATCAATTTATTGAGCTTTATCATAATTTATTCCAGAACTTTAAGTTTTATTCTGGCACTACTTTAGTTTGGATTAAATTAATAATTTACCGCTTGCCCCCGGCGATACGTATTTATAAGAGTTCTTAGAACTACATAAATATACTAAAAACTACAAACAAAATTAAAAAAAACAAACTTAAAGAAAATCATAAAGCAAAAATATAAATAAACAATATTTAACTAGCCCCTATGGGTGCCAGATAACCTTTTAATATAAAAATATGAATGAAAGCAATTTGGTGTCTTCAAGTCTGTAACAATCTCCTCTCTTAGTAGTCCAATCGCAGTCAGATATCTGGAGTAGAACCAGCTAGATGACTGTTGCGATTGAAATACCTGCCTTATCAGTACATTTGGATGGCAGTCTAACTTATTAATAAATCTATATATTAAGTGTAATAGATACTGTCTAAATGGCAGTACCTTCGCATCAGCATATATAACTTTGTTGAGTATCTTTTATTGAATGATAGAAAATTTTTATTTACGCAGAGACTAATTGCCTTACGCTCAAGTATCTCAATCTTATTTACAATTGATAGCGAAATGCTGAACCAGATTAGCGAAGCATAGACAATACCAGAACTGATGGCAACCTTATAGATTGCAATTTTGTTCTCTTACTTAAATAGGAACGATGCAGAATGGAGGACAATATGCTCAAGCGATTTGCTGCCTTTCCTATTGAGTTGACAATTATCTGGTGGCCATCAACTACTTCACTGTTTTCCTGCGCCCATTCGCATAAGAGTTCCTTATGCAAATTAGCTGAGTCTTGTCTACATTGACCGTAATGCTCCACACATTATAAAAATCAAGAATCCTGACAAGACGCCGCTGCGCAAAGCCAATACATCATCCACATAAAGAAGACTCTGGGACCCTAGATTTAAATGAGGGAAATCAAATAGGAAAAAATTAAATAATAACGGGTCCAGAATCGAGCCCTGAGGGACTCCGCTAGCAAATTTTTATTATCAAGGAAATTACTTATAAGCTTGACCAATCTGGGCGGTAAGTTAAGCTTAAATAATTTTTAAACCAACCCTTTGTGGAAGACTGAATCAAACGCTTTCTCTATATCAAGTAATATTGCTACAGTGCATCTTTTCTTTCTTAAATTCATCGTAATATCATTGGAAACTTTGCAAGTGCATGCACTGTTGAATGACCCCTTTTTAACCCAAATTGACAATTCGAAATACAGTTCTCCGGCAACACCATTTCCAACTTATCATAAATAACTCTCACATAATTTTCCAATCTATCTTAAGATCCCAGATGCCATAGCTATAAGTTTCTCTTTTTTTGTTTTAAAAATCAATTTTAAAACAATTATTAAATAAATAAATAAATAAATAAAATAAATTTTCCAATATTTGACAATAACGATATTGGTCTAAAATCCCTTGCAATTGATGCCGAACTTTTCTTTTTAATTGGAAAACGACCATTATTGATACAATTATTATATATAACAAATAAATATTCTACTACAACAGGTGGAGAAGGTTTTTCTAATCATTAGATTAGAAACCTCCTCTGATCCAGCGGACTTCTTTAAATTCAAGCTTTTGATAATACTAGCTAAGTTCTGAGGGCACCTAAAAAGGTCTTTATTATTTGAGCAGTCATGGGCAGAGTTATCATTGGAAAAGGACAGTATTGATCCACTGAGTAGTGGCAACTTGGAAGACAGGCACTCATTTATTGCGAGAAATGAGATTTAAATAAAGAAGCTCTATCTATGACATCATATATAGTTCTATTGCCATATACTAACTCCTTGGAGAAGCTATTCGTATTGACATTCAAGTACCTATCCATATTTTTAAGGTATCAGCCTTAGCCGCATGTAAATTTGAATTAATTAAAGATTTCACTACAGTGATTTGTTTTTAATATTGCGAGATAGTCAGTTCAACGTCTATTATATGTTTGATGAACCACTCTTTTAAGCTTTCTTTGCAGAAAATGTTTAATCTTAAACAAAACTTTTAATACTTCATTGTAGAAAGGCGAAAAACCGGAATTTTTTTTTAGAGCAGCTAGATTTGCATGGCGTAATAACATTTGTTAAAGACTCTACATACATATCAATTTCAGGGTTTGTTAGATTTCTATTAGCTGGAGGTAAATTAAACTTGAACTTATTATCTAGCTCTCCTCGAAAATTTTTCCAATTAGTAACTTTATACGTATTATTGACTTGACCAGGACTTATGCTTGTATTAAATAGCGACAGAGATAAATTTAACGAGTAATGGTCCGAAAAGGAAGCGTCTGTTGAAATGGTAAAATTATTAGCAAAAGTATTAACTAAATGAGAGGTAATCAGAAAGTGATCCAAATAAGCTACTGAATTCGGGAATGTTGGAGAAGTGGAACAAATTCTTATGAAATTATAATCGGAGAAATTCATCCAACGCTCAAGTTGAAGACCATTATGATTAATTCCTAGCATTCAAATCACTTCCAATTATGGCGCCGTAATACAAAGAAGCAAAAGAGCCTATCTTATTAAGATTATTATTGAAAGATGTAACAGGAATATTTGACTTAAGATAAATTGAAATAAGAATAATAGATTCTGGTCTTGAATTGCAAATAAGATCTACCTTTACGCAAACATAAGGAATCGTAACATCAGGAATAAAAAGTCTTTTTTGACTGAAATTATTCCTGATCGGCACTGCTACCCCTTGATCGCAGTCATTTCTATAAAAATTGTATTTTTCATTTTAAAATTATGATTTGAGGTAAAATTACTTTCTTGAATTAAGGCAACGTCAGACTAATGAGTCTCGAGAAGAAGCTCAAATTATATTATTCTTTCTTTGCTCACTAGAGAACAAGCATTAAGAGAAATTATCTTCAAACATTTTTTCATTACTCAAAAGCTGAAGTAATTTAAAGCATTCCGCTTTTTTTCTTCAAGTGACATTATTTTAAAATCTGTCAAAAAAATTTGTGTACGGTCTTCTAACGATAAAGGTTCCTCATCAAATAGTTGCTTTGCAATTAAGAGAAAATCTTCCACCAGTTTTGAACTTTTATAATTACCGCCAACAGGGCGATTTGCAGATTTAAAATGGCTAGAATAAGAAGTGTTTGGTTCTACAAACGAATTTTTAGCTGATGCACCAAAATTCACAAAATGACTAGCAGATTTTTTAGTAGCACTTGCCCGACTATTCAAGAAAGACTTGAAAGCCTCACAACCTCTGTAATGTGCTGGGTGTCCCCACTGCTTACAATTTATACAGAAAGGCTTGATTTAAGAAGAATCCTCCAGCTTACATTCCCCTGGTCCGTAAGATTTATCACATTTGACACATTGGTATGGATGGTTGCAGTCCTTTGCAATATGACCAAATCTTTGGCAGCGCTTGCACTGCAGCTGTCTCGCAAAACTCTTTGGCTTTTCCCAGGAAATAGATTAATATAAAATATATTAATGGCACAGATATCCTTGTAATCCTTGCCCGGCAATAAGGTCCCACGAAACAAATTTGATTTTATATTATTTTTTTGCATAAATGGGGTCAAGAGAACCTGCACGCTATTGACAACACCCGGAAGCAAAGTGTCGAGATCAGCTTTTATATCTTCTGGGGGAGTTAAATAATGCACACCGCGCAATACAAGCGATATTTGCTTGCATTGATCAGGCGTATAAGAGTGAGAACCAATCCGCTTCTCCCTTAATAATGCCATCATGTCTGCATTTGCCTCATAATTTTTAATAAATAATTTACTCTTTCTATTTGAGGAATTTACAATCTTAATATCAATGTTTGGAACTTTTAGTTTAAATTGAGAAATTAAATCTCTTATATCTACATCGAATAATATAATAGGTGGCAAGTAACGCTGAGAGACCACACGAACAGAGTCCACTTCTTTTTTATCTTTGTTAACATTATTAGAATTATTTTTACGAGAGCTTACATTACTATGCTGATTAATTTGCCTGTGTTTATTTGGCACCGTGACAACATGAAGGTCGCTTAAAAGAGCATAACGATTGCTACCAAGATCATTGCTCCGTCCACTTTCGTCAGAACGGTTGCTGCTTAGAGAGAGACTTATGAGACCGCTTATTTCTGCTTGCATTTTTATTTTCCACTAGTTGAAATTGCTCCCTACCTGCTGCAATTTTCCCCGAAACACCGTTATTCAACTGCTGCTGGCTCTGCCGTTGTTGCTGTTGCTGACCAAGCAAAAACGCATTTTGTCTCTGCTGCACCTGATGTAGTGTAGCTGCACTTGACAAATTCACAGATATTTCACGGTTCATCAACTCCTCAATTTGGTTATTAATTAAAGTAGTATTATTAATATTACCGCTCCCAGTAACATTACTACATTCACATCGATTTCCAGGGAAAAGAGCCCCAGAACTGTCATCAAAATCCTCCTCCCCGTCCTTAATTCGACCATCAAACAAACAATTATTGACTTTGCTCAACCAAGTATACACAACCAACAGAAAAAAAGGATAGCGGTCCCGAAAATAAGCGTTTAATATTAGAAAATCGCAAAATTTTACTATTACCGACAACAATAAGCGCAGCGACACAAAAACGATATCGCACCGTTGAATGGTAGTTTAGAACTCCCTCAATCATCAATAACATAATGAACCAACTTCCCTGTCGGCTAAAAAGATCGCCAAGTTTATGATGGATACCGCGAACAGGCAACTCCATCAATCCATTTGGAAAAAAAACTTCAGCGACTTGTGCTTTGGTAACACCCATCAATTAGCCTCAAAAATGGCAAAAGCCATTAAATCGGCTGCCGATATAGCAATCCACCAAAGTAACAACACACATCTAAAACGAAAATATGCAAAGTGGTGGAATAAAGACCTAAGCCTTATGCGTACCAATAAGCAAAGGCTGTGGCAAACATACAAATCCTTCCCAACCCTTCCCAATTTAATAGAGTATAAAAAAGCCAACGCACTATTTAAAAAATCCATAAAGACCGCTAAAAGGTTGGCAATCACTGAACTTACGGAAAAATAAACCCAGCCTCCACCCCCAAAAATATGTGGGCTTCTATAAATATAATTACAGGGCTTCCCCCAACTCCCATCACAACCACCCAATTCCGAAAAAACATCCTTTCTTGCTCTCTAGATATTGCCATTGCATTCGGAAAAACCTGGTCAGATTGCGCAATGGATTCCAACTTTCCATCTATCTTCATCACCAGCAAAATAATGATCCATACAATCCGACTACACTAACAAACACTGCTCGAAGTCTAGAGTGGAACTTTACTGCGGTAGAATTACAACTTTCCCTGCAACACGCCAAAGAGAAAACACCAGGAAGGGACAGAATATCCTATCCTATGCTACGCAACTTTCCCAACTCGTGTAAAAATTCCCTCCTATCCCTTTACAACAGAATCCTACTAACCGGCTGCTACCCGCATCCCTGGCTTACAGCCACAGTCATCCCTATACCCAAACCCAACAAACATTATGGACGGTTATTGACCAATTTCCCTTCTGTCATGTGTAGCCAAAGTTCTGGAAAAAATTATCGCCAAGCGCTTAATGTGGTTCGTAACAAAAAAACAATATCGTCAGTCTCAACCAAGTTGCTTTTAAAAAACAGCACGGTACTCTAAAAGGGCTGCTGCCCCTACAACACTACATCACGGACTTACTAACAACAAAAAACCGCGTTACAATCCTGTCAACGCATTTTGAAAAGGCCTTTGACCACCTTGGGGCCCATGTCGTTCTCAAACAGCTTGCATCCTGGGGAGTAGGACCCAGGGTATATAAGCTAATTAAGTCCTTTCTCACAGGTCGTAAATTCCAGACTCGAGTAAATGGCTGTTTCTCTTCAACATATCCATTACAAAACGGTATTCCCCAAGACTCACTCCCCTCTCCATAGTTCGTTTTGTTATAGCCTTTGAACAGCTAAATAAAGTAGAATCCGTGTACAAAAGCTTAAACTTCAGGATATATGCTGATGATGTTTTCTTTTATACAAAAGTCAAAGATATCAAAAAAGTTCAAACAATCCTTTCGAAGTTGCTGGAAGATATTTACTCCTGGGGACAATACTCAGGAGCTATTCTATCACAACACAAATGCTAAATTTTGCACGTTTGCCGCAAAATACACTGTCCGCAGGTACAAATAAATATAACGAATGCAACTATTGGAAACGTAAATCATTTAAAAATACTTGGTATCATATTTGATTCCAAAAACACATACAAAGAACACTGTATGTACCTTAGAAAGAATCGTATGACTACACTAAACATAATCAAATACCTAACTTCAAAACACCTACGCATTCAGACCAATACACTTGGAGATATAACAAGGGCGTTAATTTTGTCCAAAATGGACTATGGCCATATATGCGCAAAATCACAACTCAAACTGATCAATTTGCCCTATCACACCGCAGTACGCAGAAGCGTTTACGCTTTTCCAACTTCTCCAACTAAATGTGTCTTGCTGAGACTGGGCTTCTGTCTATCCCGGAAATATATAAAACAACCACTATTAAACTAATTCCAAAACTACTAACTACCACCAACAGGCTCCTGTTTGATATTTTTCAAAAGGCTTCTGAGCACAAACGCACCCCCAAAGTAAAGTCTGCTATACCACATTGCATATTTTTTCTAAACGACGTGGACATCAAAATCCCTCCAAAGTGTTCTATGATAAGCCGCCAAGCTCCCTGGCTCCTACTTTTCAGCTTAATCGAGCCCTGACGCGTATAAACAGCTCTTTCACGAATTAGTTGGCAGGAAAGATTTAGCCAATAGGTTTCATATATACACAGATGGTTCCAAAGTTGAACACAGGTCCACTTTCGCTGCTGTTGAGTATAACGGTAAATTATTAATAGGAGGGCGTCTCCCAAGCCATTATTCAATTTTTTCAGCGGAAGCTTTTGGAATTCTGAAGGCAGTAACTCACGCATATAAAAATAAGGGTAGATTCGCAATTTTCACAGACAGCTATTCTGTCGTACAGGCTCTGGAGAATATTCACAACAACATTCAAGTTATTTCCCAAGTTCGTAACTGGTTAATTAAAAAAGCGGGTAAAATAAAAGTAATATGGATCCCTGGCCACAAAGGAATCACTGGGAACGAACATGCTGATCATGTTGCCAAGAGTTTGACCTTTTCTCCTTTAATCACTTTTGACTCTCCCTTTCAAAATGATATCCGTAACCTTATGACTAATTACCTCTCGTTACACCAACTCAATACATGGACCCTTTTCAATCACCCCTACACCAACTTCATGCCCGAACGCAAAAAGGCAACTTTTCCCTCTACGCTATCTAAAACGCCCTCTTGTCCCTTTTGCAGAAATAACCTTAACCTTCTACACATCCTCGATAACTGTGCAGTTTTACACTGCAAAAGGCTATCCCACTTTTGCTCAACTCAATCTTCCCTGCTCCTAAAACATATCACCACAGACAATGTCCTTAAGATACTTAACTTTATAAAAGATAATTAACTTTATAAAAGATGTAGGCTTAATTAATAGCATATAATTAAATGTTTACAAATTTAAAAACATAATTTGTACCTGTTAATAAATTAGTATTTATTTATTTATTTAATTAATCACACACAACAACCAGTAGTTATATTTACAGTGCATAATATCTTACAATCTAAAATATAAACTTATAGCTAGTACATATTAAGATAGAGCATAAAAAGAGAATAAATATTAAAAATGAGAAGAGACGAAATATGGCGAGGAAAAAGACAGGAAGAGAGCTAAAAACCTATAATATTTATTTGGCAAAATTACGCATTACTTCGTTTTTAAAATGGTTAGTATTTTTCAAAAATCTTATCGCCGCGGGCAGGGTATTCCAAAGACGGATTGAGAAAATGAAAAACTGACGTTCAGATACTAAGCACGTAAATTTAATATTGCTTATAGAAAGAGATCGGGAGGATTTGGTGAATTGAAATCGTTCTTTCAAATAATAGGGGTCCTGTGTGACTATGACTTTGTGTAACAATGTCATGATGGCTAATGCTGTAAATATATCAAGCAATGTTGTTGTACAGGATATTAATATTTCTATTGCATACGCTGTCACAGCTGGCATACAACTCACAGCCGTAGGGTAATGTAGGTAGAAGGTAAGTTTTGGCCAGAAGCAATCGAATCTTCACTGGAGTGAAGTACTGAATACTCCATAGTGATCGCAGCATTCCATGCTGTGTCCACAAGTTTGATCACACAGTTATTTAATTTTACTTTATTGCACTGATCAAGGTTACATTTTTTCTTAAAGATAGCAATGCATTGGGACTTATTGGGATTCAGAACCAGGCCATTATCACAGGCCCACGTATTTACTTCATCTAGGTCAATGTTTAAATTTTCAATACAGGAATTGATAGATTCCATAGGACAACCAAGATACAACTGGACGTCATCTGCGTATAGATGAATATTATAATGTATAATGCTTAAAAAACCAAAGCACCATAGGCCTAAGTAGCTAGCGTGCTTCATTAGTTAGTGTAATATTTTATATTGCTCTGATAAATTATAATAATAATGCCTAACACAAAGTAAGGTGATATTACACAGTCCGCGGTTTATTTCCCCACGTTTCACGATAACAGAAAAACAATTTATGGGTTTCTTAGTTCGCTGGGAGAGCGCTTCATTGCTGCACGCGATTATAATGCGAAGCAACTTTACTGGGGCTCACGCTTGTCCAACCCTAAAGGCGAGCAATTATATAACGCGCTTATATGTAAAATAAACCAACTTGATTACGCTTCTCCTGGAAAGCTGACGACTTCGCGGTGACAAGAAAAATTCCTCGTAGTCTTATTAGTACAGAATCAAGTGCAGACCGCTCTTCAGACCACTCACCTGTACTCTCACTTTATAGCATCAGCCGCACGAAAAATACTCACTCTACATACTCACGACAAATGCTACAAACTGGTTGAAGTATAAAAAATATTTCAGTGTGAATATAGAAGTCCACCCAAATTTAGATACACCTCACGACATTGAAAACTCCCTAGCAGCTTTTGAATCTACATTCAGACCTGCTGCTCGTATTTCCACACCAAAGCCAGGTTGTATGGGAAACACAAAACATTATCCGACCAATAGGAAAATTGAAATGCTTCTATTTGAAAAGAGACGCCTACGACTGATATGGCAAATTCATAGATCACCGGCTTCTAAACAACTACTGAAGGCGGTCACACGTGCGCTAACGAGAGCCCTCAAAAGCAAAGAACATTACGCACAGTACCGGTACATTCAAAAGCTTTCTCCGACTAGCAAAAAGTACCCGCTGTGGAAAGCACACCAAAATTTAAGTGCGCCAATGGAGACTGAAATGCCAGTTCGAGACAACAATGGCAAATGGGCTCGGAGTTACGCTTAAAAAGCAAACACCTTTGCTGCTCATCTACAAAATGTTTTCAGACCAAACCCAGCAACCAATGGGTTTACACTACCACCCGTTCCCACAGTGTCGGATCTAAGCCGCTGAAATTTTCACCTGAAGAAATTTTAAAAGTAATGAAAGAACAATTGAAACCAAATAAGGCCCTGAACACATCTGAATTGCTCCAAAAATGAATATTGAGCTACCAAACTGTGCAGTACTTTGAATTTGTATGTTATTTAATGCAATTATTAAACATTCTTATTTCCCTCAACAATGGAAAAAATCAACCATTGTGATGATACCAAAGGAAAAGACAAACCACAACCATCCTCCTATAGACCTATCAGACTGCTACCGTGCATGTCGAAATTATTCGAAAGACTTCTTATGCTGCGCATTTACATTTATCATCCCATCAATTTGGCTTTAGGAAAAAACATGGTACGATCGAACATGTAAATCGCATTACATCTGAAATCCGAACATCGTTTGAAAAGAGGGAATATTGCGCTGCAATATTTCTTGACGTCGCCCTGGCATTTGATCGAGTATGACTAGACGGTCCAATTTATAAAATACAAATGTTACTCCCTCAGAGCACCCACAAACTGCTTAAGTCCTATCTGTATGATCGAAAGTTCACAGTTCGATGTAATACTACCTTCGCTGAAGCTCATTCAATAGAAGCTGGAGTACCACAAGGCAGTGTCCTCGGCCCGATACTATAAGTATCGGATATTCCAACAAACGTCCGCCTGACAATGTTCACGCAAACTGGCGTATAATGGTTAATGAACAGAAATCTAAGCAAGTTACATTTACACTAAACAAAAAAGATTGTCCGCCCTTGTCTGTTAACAACGTACATATACTACAAAGCAATCATGTCACATACTTAGGGGTCCACCTGGATAGGCGACCTACTTGGCGCAACCACATAGAGGCTAAACGGACTCATCTTAAGTTGATGAGTAGTTCTCTACACTGGCTTATTAACTCTCGCTCAATCCTGAGCCTGGAGTATAAATTGACTATATACAATACGGTTCTAAATCCCATTTCGACCTGTGGATGTGAGTTGTGGGCCAACACGAGCAGCAGCAACATCGAAATCCTTCTTCGTGCGCCATCTCAAATCCTTCGAATAATCACCGGAGCACCGTGGTATATCCGAAACGGGAATATCCACCACGACTTGAGAATCCCGGAAGTTCGAACTGAAATAGAGCAGCTGAAGGCGAAATATGCATTGAAGCTCTTAGCGCACTCAAATCAATTAACAATAATTGTATTGCATGTGAACAGGAACTCAAAATTATGTAGGAATGACTTTCCAGCCCAGTCGTAATATTTCTTAGGGCCAAATAATAAATAACTTATCCCAACTATGGGATGTAAATTAAGTGATTAGATTAAGATTTTCAAACTTATTGTTAGGCTCTTAAGTAGAGCAGATTCAATAAATAAAAATAACAGTTGTATGTAAAAAACCTGTATGCTTTGTTAAAACTAATGTATTCAATTCAACTCTTAATTTAGATTATTCAAGACGCATTTTATAAAATAATTACTTTTACTCGCCTTTTTAACACAATAAAATTTATCGCTATTTCCACGCATTTGTCTCTTCAGCTTCCCATGATTCGGCTTTGCTGCCAGCCTTAAAAGTGAGTTCATGTGACGAGTGCAGAGGTCAGTGAGAGATGGTTCGCATTATATTATCCACGACAGAAACCTTGCATACGCAAAGCAGGAGCCAATGTCGTTCATGAGCTAGACAAAAAGTAATGAACCTAAAATACTACCCTGAAGGACGCCGGACGTTGCTTCAAGGCAGACTTATTTATGAATCAGTATATTGTGCGACACTTTCAAATGCTTTGGAGAAGTCAGTATAGATGCAGTCGACTTGGCATCCAGAGGAAAAGGCTGAGATAAAGTATTCACTAAGTACTACAAGATTCGAAGTAGTAGAATGACCCGCTACAAAACTATGCTGGATAGAATAAAAAAAATGTTTAACGGAAAAACAAATGTTATCTTTGACTATATGTTACATACGAATAACTTAGAAATATTAGATAGTTTAGATATATGTCTATAATTGCAGTCATAAAGTCTTATTACCACATATGTGAATAGGAGTTATTGAAGCAACCTTCCATCTGTCTCCAGCGGTACAACAAGCACATGGCTTCCGTCTAATAAAAGGGTCGACACACCGTCTGCACCGGAAGAGTGACTTAGTTTTGAAATACCGTTAACGATATCGTCGCTGAAATGGGCAATGAGCCAAAATCAAGACTTGTATTGATATCTGATATAAAATCAGAATTACAGACACCATTTCCGCAAGCAAAATTAGATTTAAAAAATCCGCGAATAGATTAGCTAGGATTGCTGGAAATTTTGTCATTATTAAAAAGTTTCGAAGGAATTGATGAAGAAGATTTTTCCAAACAGTTGAATTCCTTCAAGTAATTCTGGTATTTGTCCTAGAAAATGTGATTGTTGGCCCGTACAACCTACTTTAAACCTTTTGGGTACCATGGGGATTTATATGAAAATTAAGAAAGTAGATCAGCCCTGATTTTTCTAAAAATATTTGACTAATACTGGGCAGCACGCAAAATTAAATGTCACTTTCTCGTTCAAAGTAACATACTTAAACTCGAAAATTCTAGTTTAAGAACCAGAGTGTTTTGGTGCATGTCCGACGGAGAGATTGGCGCATAACATTTAGAGAGATTAAAATTAATATTGTCGGTAAAGAATATAAGATCTAATAATTTATCGAGCTTAATTGCGAAACTATTAATTTGTAACAAATTCAAGCTTGATATACTGTCTGTCAAATTAATTTCGAAAGGCTTAGATAATTTACTAGACATTAGTCTTGATGTACAATAACTGCGAGACAAGGTAACATCGCAAAGATTGAAATCTCCAAGAATAGATATATGATTACCATCTAACTTGTTGAGTACCACAGAGCGGATGTTATCAACAAGAGCATTATAAAGCGAGGAAGTATACTTTTAGCAGCTTGTTGGAACATTAGTAGATGCAACATTACCTCGGATTTTGGGCGTAAGTGGAAGTATCGGTAGTTAAATAAAATGTCTTCAGATAATCGGGTTAAAGAAGAAGCACATCCTCGGATGACAAAATTTTATTAAAAGCACTTGGCACCTATTTATTGAATTTAAGATGAGGTTTTTAAAAAGAGTTGTGCTTACTGTCCCGTTTTTGCTTCATAAGTATATGGTGAGATGAAAGCTATTGAGATGTCAAATTGTTATTAAAAAATTCGAGTAACATCATGACAGTGAATTTCATAATCCTGGGAAAATAAGATTATATTATCGATATAGTGGTGAAAAGTTTTCCCTATGTCTTACCTCAACACGGCATCAGCAACCTACAAAACTTATGTTTTGCGTTTTTCTTCCATCTTGGTGAAACCATATTAAAGGTCTATGGCAGTGTAAATGTTAGATGTGTCGAGGTTTGGGTATCTATCATTGATGTTATTTTCGTTGAGCTTCTTACCTATGTATATAGTGCCATTATATGGGAAACTGGAAGGTCAGATTGCTAAAAGATTATAAATTTATCTATTTACAAATTCGTACACTGCTATTGGCATACGTTCCAGCTCTTCGCTGTACGATTTCAGAAGAGGTATTTTAATTTTGATGTCCGTGTTAGCATCTTTTTTTTGCAAAGGTTTTGTCTGATTATAATGCTGAATGTTTTAAGTCTGAACAGGGAAATACTCAATATAAGAATAATGCCTTTCCGTGTAGCGTAGTTGGTATCATGATTTTTACCAGAAAAACGATATTACGGCTTTGATACTCTGAGAATTATAATCCCTTACATACATACATAATTATTTGAGGAACCGATGTTAATTAAGAAGTTTACGGATTTTCCTTTGAATTTCCTGCTAACAAATGATAGCTGGGGCGTTACTTTGGTATCCCTGGTAGGTATATTACACAATATTTGTATGCTCATTCAACGTTATCATGCGCGCACAGTTTTGTTTGCGAGCGATTTGCCAAATGAAGTCCTTCTTGAAGGATAGGTTGTGAGCGGAGATCAATGTTCGTTGGGTTGGATGTCTATGTATAGAGGTATGATTCTGAAATCAAAGGAGTAACTTTTAGTTGAACCTTATCATGGTCATATTGGATGTGATATTTTGTTGTTCTGTAAGCATCTAGCTTTATTTACCTCTAATTCCTGTGCTAGAGCGAGCGCTATTGGTATTTCTTTGTGTCCAGATGAAAACAAGAAAGCACATAATGATTTATTACGACCGGTTATGTAATATATATAATCAGCTCTCGACGGGGAGGATTGAACGTATACAAAAAATATTTCTCAAATTTGCTCTAAAGTCTTGACTTTACAAGTCAATTACCGTCGTACACATCTCGTTTGATGCTGATTAATTTTAAGTCTTTGGAAAGACGCAGGTTTGTGTTATCACTGACCTTTACATTTAATGTTACACAAGGATTAATTGACTGTCCCTATCTTTTGGAGAGGATAAGTTTTAATGTTCCAAAGTGCACTCTTCGTGTTGCCGTCCCCTTCTATTGGGCAAACGTTAAAACTCAGCTTGCTATAAATGCTCCATTAGCCAGATCCATGCTGGAATTTAATATTATATATCAGAACATAGCATTTGACTTTGCTTTGTCGAAGCAAGACTTTACAAATATTCTAAATACAATTTTTAAATCTTATATTTTAAATTTCAATTTAATCTATTCCTGATGTAATTAGTCTGTAAGAAAATTTTTTTCATGGACTTAAATAAATAAATAAATAAATAATTAAAAAAATAAAATATACCTGAGAGCGCATTGACTATGTTTAACCGCCAATGAATGTCGCAGACTTCCAAAATTGATAATAGTTTAGTAGTTAAGGCGGTTAACTTCTTTTAACCTTTTCGTAGAAGACGTATATTGTCAAGGTTCCCTGACAGAGTGTCGGCATATCTTGCTCAGTAAAGTGAAAAGGTTTCTTATCTCGGGAATCGAGAAAAGTGTTAAACACAGAATCTGCACGTCCAATAACACTGTCCAACAGCATTTTTGGAACAGAATAGCGACCCTATAATTCTGAAAGGGTATGTTGAGTAGATCATTTTTGTAGAACAAACTTATGGTCCAGCACGTCTGAGTTGTTTTTTACAGTGTGTCAAAGTTTTCATTTTTTGGTCGAAGGGAGCATTATACTATATGAAAAAAATGTTGTAAGTTAATGTCTGAGAGAATTCTTATGGTCAGAGTTGTATTGTGGAATTGTATGAGGATTATTTTTGTGGAAGACCTTAACCCTCTAACTGGTCTCTTTATGGGTCAATTTGACCCTTTTTTCGAGAAAATCAAAAAATATCCTTTAAAAAAGGTTAAATATGTGCCGAAATTAAATCAAAATCAGAGAAATCGTTTTTCGAATAGCATGAAAAAACACTTATAATATATTTATTTTTAATATAATATTATGAATAGTAAAATAATCGAAATCTACTACAAGCCAAGGCACATTCAATAGGTAGCAGCAGTAGGAAAATTTAAAAAAAAAGTGTTTGAGCTCTGTATATTTTGTTTTTGCTTTTAAAAGCTAAAATTTCAAAAATATTTTATCAACTACCTTGAATTGTACTGAAAGCATTTTTATCACAAGGAAATTCAAAATTTGACAATTCAAATTAAAATAAAATATGAAAAAAGTTCAAAAAAAAAAGTTTGCTGCTGCTACCTATTGAATGTGCCTTGCTACAAACATACTTTTACTTGATTCGTTACTGTAAATACGCAAATGGGTAGGTACATCATAAATTCTCTTTAAGAAATTTCTATTGTACGTCACTATTTTCCCTCTCCTTAGTATTAGTTTACACTCCGCCATAGACACTGTAAACTGTACAACATTGCTTAAGGATTTAATAAAAAACCAGCATAGCTAAAGAGGCAACTGTGCAAACGAAGTAGATATTGTAAAAGTGTTTTAAATCAAAACTCTTACAAAATAGGTAATTAACAAGCGAAAGATTTCAATACACCATTTCTTGTATACACAAGCATTCTATATATACATATGTACAGTACTACATATGTGAAGATGCCTACCTTTAAGCAGGTGTGAATTTAGTGTGTATTTATATACTTGCAGAATTATTGCAGCGAGTGAAACATGTTAATTGTGGAAATTATAGATAAGGCGTCATATGTACACATATCGAAAAATACATGTACATACATAGGTACATACATACATAGCTCACTAATGGTATAAAAGAAGTGTAAGCTAATGCATGTAACTATGTACATACATACATATGGTATACGTTTTTTAAAGGCGATTAAATTAAGTATACGAGTATTTGCCACACATACTACTATATACATATCTACATATGCATGTGTGTTGAATAAAGAATGCTCACTGCGCTATGTATGTACATACAATATTCTGTATCTTATTTAGTTCGTCCTTAGGAATTTTGCCGTTGTGGGAATAGTAGCATATTTATGCAACTTGTTTTCGTCACCCAGGTCCGATAAAAACGTGTTATCTTTTAAAGGTAAATAAATAAATGCTAAATTAAAAGTTTTCTGCGTTTTGTCCTAAAAAAACAAATTTGACTATATTTATGTAATCTCATTTAATAGCATAATTATTACGGAAGAAATATCAAAACAAATAACAACTTTATATAAAAACAAAGGCTTTTAAACTGATTTTTATGTTTTTCCAAGTTTATTCTTTATCGTTATTAAAATCTTTGTTTTGAGTATGATGTTAATGTTTTGAATAATTTCACTGATTCCGGTTTTATTAAAACACTGTAATAAAAACATTTATTTGACAGTTTTTTGTACTACGAAATTATAAAATGCAAGTAATATTGAAAAAACTAAAACAATTATTTTAACTTAAAAGTAGAAAATAATGTTTAATATAAATACTTGCGAAATGAAACAAAGTTTGTCAAACCACTTGTGAAGATTCACAGGATCACAGGATTTCTTGCGTTACAATGAACTTCGTAGTCAAATTGTATATATTTACAGTTGTCAGAATGGAACACTTGTGCGTTCAGATTAAGAATCTTTATTTATTAATAAAGGAAAATATAAAAAGATATGGTATAATAGTAAAATGTTGAAATGTATTTGCGAACACGTCCGTTCGTATTCGTTGCTTATACACGACTCCCCGTGCTTGTCTATTTGACTCTCCGTGACAGCTCGGCCTCTCCTGACTACCATGGACCGGCCTCGGTTAGTCATCTGTTGTACTTTCGTCACTGTCATCTTCCAAGGATGGGCTTAGTTGGCACCATCGCCTCATTTGGTCGCTGGACATTACACCACAATATCGTCGTTGCGTTACTGGTGCGTCTGGTAGATCTTCGACAATATATCTGTCGTATTCTAATGCCTTCGTGACAACATATGGTCCTTTATACTTGGGGTCTAGCTTATGCGATTCACCTGTGGCAGTTGGAACTGAAGTAATCATCACGAGTTCGCCTTCTTCGTACTTCTGTGGATGCTTATGACGTTCGTTGTAGCGTTGTTGCCACTTTAACCTCTCGGTTTCAATATTTGCTTTGGCTTTGTCGAATAAATCTTTACTGTAATTGTCGTCTTCTGGCCCCAATTCATCGTGGATCGATTGGATTAATCGATTTTGGCTATGGTCACGCAAATCGTATTGGAAAACGATATCATTCGGACTAACTTTCGTCGTCGCGTTGAGTTGTGAGTTGATACTCCATTACAGTGTGGGCAACGTTGCGTCCCACTCTTTCGTGTTCTTCATCATGGCTCTTATAGCTGGTAATATTGTTTTATTGACCCGTTCGGCTTGGCCGTTGCCTCTCGGAGTCCGTACCGCAGTTTTAATGTGTCGTATGCCATGTGCTTGCAAATATACTTCCATTTCTTTAGAAGTGAATGCGGTTCCGCGATCCGTCGTTATCTGGATTGGTTGACCGAAGGTTGTCATCACCTCGTCTAACATGTTTATGACTGGCGTTGTCTTTGTGTTACGTACGGCTTTTAAAATCGTATATTTCGAAAAAGCTCAAACTAAAACGATGATGTGCTGATTCCCCCTTTTGCTCTTGGGGAACGGTCCAAGGTGATCCATATGTACCGCTCTGAATGGTACCGGAGTTATCTCAACTAAGTGCATTTGACCTTCGGTTTTACCCCCTCGCTGTTTATACACGCAACATTCTAAACATGCGTTGATATAACTTTTCACGTAGCGTCGCATGCGATGGAACCAAAAATCCCGTTGAAGCCGTTGTAGTGTTTTCTCTACACCAAAATGACCAGAATCGTCATGGCAAGTTTTCGTAACCCGCCATCTAACAGCTTGTGGAACTGCTAGTCGTCGTTCGCCCTTAACCTTGCGATACAATCTGCCTTTGGACACCTCGTAATCTTGTAGGATCTGCTTTGCCGCCGTGTCGCCGGATTTCAACGATGCTACGATTTCTTGCAGCTTCTTGTCCTGCATCTGCATCGCAAACACCCAGTCACTATTACCTTCTTGCATGACAGTCAATACGTTGTCTGCCACTGTTTGGCATTCGATCGCTGGTAGGCACGGAGCTCGACTCATTCCGTCTCCGTGTTGCATTTTCTGACCCTGTCGATGAACTGTCTTGAAGTCGAATTCCTGCAGTTTCAACCACCATCTGGCTATGCGTGGAAGAAGTGGTGTCGTTGTTTTCGTGGTCACTATAGCGTTGCAGTCGGTCACTACAGTGAAAGGCTTACCCAGCAGATACATGCGGAAGCGTGTCAGCGTTTCCACTATTGCTAGAACTTCTAACTCATGACTTGGAAATCTTGACTCGGCCTCGCTGCACTGTCGGCTATAAAAGAAGACTGGCTTTAATTCCTCTTGTTCGTACTGAAATAGGATTCCGGAGAGTCCTAAGTGGCTGGCGTCGGTGTGCACCTCGTGCTGCTTGTGAGGATCGTATAACGTCAACACCGGTCTGCTGGTTATGGCTTTCTTCAAGGTTTCGAACGCTTCTTGCTGTGAGTCGCCCCACTCGAACTTAACATCTTTCCTTAGCAATGCGGTCAACGGAGTTGCAGTGTTGCTGTATCCTTCCACAAATTTTCGGAAGAATCCAGTTAACCCTAGGAACTGTCTTACCTGGGTCGTGGTCGATGGCTGAGGAAACTCCTCGATGCAAAATGTCTTCGTTTTTCCTGGGGCTATACCTGTATCAGACACGTCGTGCCCCAAGAAGCTTACAGCGGTTGCCAGAAATTGACACTTGGAGGGTCGTAGCGTAAGACCGTCCTTCTTCACTGCTTCAAGTACCTCTCGTAAAACGACCATACCTTCTTTGCAAGTCGGAGTAGCTATAATCAGTTCATCTACGTAGCTTATCACCTTATTTCTGTGAATTAGCCCTGATATCATACGGACCATCGCTTCTTGGAATACCATCGGGGCGTTGACTAGCCCGAACGGCATAACATTATGTTCATACAGACCCTCATGCGTGAGGAATGCTGTGTACCTCTTGCAATCTTCGTGTATTGGAATTTGGTAATATCCGCTAGTCATATCTAGCGTGGTGAAGAACTTTCCACCGCTCAGCTTTGCTAATTGCTCCTCGACGATTGGCATTGGGAACTGCTTCCTCACGGTTACCGAATTCAATGCTCGGTAATCTACGCACATCCTGCTCTCTCCATTTGCTTTCGTCACGAGAACTACAGATGCGGCGTGTGGTGAAGTGCTGCGTCGAATGATGCCGTTGTCTAAAAGTTCCTTCAGTACTCTCAATAGTTCGTGTTGCTTTGCAAATGGTACCTGGTACCGTTTGCCCACTATCGGTTTTTCAGTTGTTACATCGATATTTATAGTTGTCGTTTTGGATCTACCCAAAGTAGAGATGCCCTCGGAAAAAAATTGCTTGTATTCACTTAACAATTTACGTGCGTCATTCACTTGCGACTGTTGCATATTCTCGTTGATATTAAACTGCGTATCGCTTTTAATTTGTAACATTATTGATCCTGAGTCGATGATCAATCGATGATCGTTACCGCATAATACATCTCTGCCCAAAAGCAAATCGTAGTTAAGCATGCTATCTGGTACCTCATATAGCTTTGCGTTGATGAATTCGTTTGCTAACTTTATTCGCGTATTTATAACACGCGTAACATCAACCGTCGAACCGCCAAACCCTTGCAATTGTTGATACGTCGGCATGTGGTTCATTTTCGTAAGCGACTTCCTTATTAGTGAATGATCACTACCCGTGTCTATTAAGGCCTGATGCTTACTGCCTTCACAAACAACCTCTTCAATTATTGGAGGAATTCGTTTTTGCACATTGTCATAACCATCAATCTTCGCAATTGTGTGCTTCGTTTCGTTTGGACACTTACGAGTGTCATGACCCACTTTAGAACACTTGCTACATGGTTGCTTCTTCTGAGGCTGAGGACACTTCGCTGCCATGTGCCCGTACCCGTTGCAGTTATAACATTTTATACGTTTACCCTTTTCAGATGCTGCTTCGTTGCTGACGTCGGATAAATTTACACTTGTAGTGCGTTGACCACCACCTTGAATTGATAATCGCAAACTCTCAAGCGACTGTCTTAATCCGTTGCATGTGCGTACGTTCATTGCCAATAAAGTGCGAGTAAGTGCGCTATCGTTTAGTCCATTTATCACGTAGGAATTTATAGACTCCTCGTCGACTTCTCCCCGCCTGCCTATGGCTAACATGTCATAAAAATATTCGATGAGTGGTTCGTTACTCTTTCGTCGACGTGCTGCCAACTCACGATGAATGTCTGCTGATGATACCGTGTAGGGAAAATCTCGTAGTAACATTTGCACGAACTCTTGCCAAGTTCCAAACACTGGCTGTGCGTCTAACCACGTCTTGGCGACTCCTTTCAGCTTATGCTGAACCGCGAGAAGCACTATTTCATTTCTCCACTTGTATACCCGTTGCAGTTGTTCAACTTTTGTAACAAATTGTTGAGCCGTCATAATTTTACGCAATGGTTCGAATTCTGGTAAAACTCCTACAACTTCCGTAATAGTTTGCGTGTGCCCCTGCTGCATTGGTCGAACGTGATGCGAACATTCTGGCAGAGCGCCTACTCCCTCCTCTGTTGCTTCTAACCCTCTTGGATGTTGTTCATCTACGCTGTCTCGTGTCACTGTTGCCGGCTTTAGCGCAACCTCAATTGACTTCACTGAATTTGCTAAACTTAGCACCAATTCCTGAAGTTGACTGAATGGGTGCTCCCAAGGCTCCACTGTTGGTATTTCTTGACTATCAACCTCGTCTGTACCCAGGGCTTCCATCAGTGCCGCTACCTTGTGTGTCTTATTTCCACTAACAGACAAATCATTTTCACGCAACAAACCGTTCAATAGCGCTACACTCAAACTGGATAATTTCACCATTGTTTATGTTAATTTCAATTATAATTCGTTAATCGGGGTATTTTTATCAAAACCCTATTTCGCCACAGTTTATTTTCTTGAAAAATGTTTTTTTCTATGAAAATTCTGCAAACTCCCGACTCGTCGTTGTTACGTTTTTCCAAAAAAATGTATTCGTTGTTACGTTTGAGCGTGTTAAAAATTCCTCTTTTAAATAGTGCTATACGTGCACTCCGTTGCTCAATTTTTTCCCGTACTTTCCGTTTTTCGTTTTCTATTCGTATGTGAGCGAGTGTGTGTGCGATTGCGTGCACCACCGTTGCTCCTTTTTTTCCGCTGAACGTTTATGTACTCAAACGTTGTACAATCGTTGTTTACTTTACACTCTAGACGTTGAGTGTCGTTGCCTTTCGAATTACGCCGTTGAGATGCTCTGCCGCGTCGAGCGTCGTTCTCTTTCGCATTCGCCGTTGATCGTTTGAACTTATGGATGTATGTATGTGTACTTTTCGTTGCACACTCGTTTCTTCCTTTACGTGTGTATATATATTGGCTTCGTACTCGCTGAATTTCCAATGTGCTGCAAATTTATATTAAATAAATTTCTTCTTTGTAGGCTTGGTCGATTCCATCTTCTGATTCTGTCAGAATGGAACACTTGTGCGTTCAGATTAAGAATCTTTATTTATTAATAAAGGAAAATATAAGAAGATATGGTATAATAGTATAATGTTGAAATGTATTTGCGAACACGTCCGTTCGTATTCGTTGCTTATACACGACTCCCCGTGCTTGTCTATTTGACTCTCCGTGACACAGTAATTACAGTTTTTTGGCAGAATCAATTTTGAAAATAGAAGCAACATAATATACTTAATCGGGGAGAAATAAAAATTATTAGGAAAGTCAAAGAAATCACAAGCACTGTAAATGTTTCACCTGTGAGCAATAAGCTAAAATCGGTATTTATTATAAACAAGTAAGGAAAGCCAAATTCGGGCGAAACCGAAGTTTATATACCCTCGCGATGTATTTTGTATGGCACCGCCCATAACTTCATAACAACCCCGTTTCTTTGTTTCAAATATTAAACTTTACTCAATTTGTTGCAATAAATACTAAAAAAAGTCTTTTGCATTTTTCAAAATTTCCATTAGATGGAAGTTGGGTCCGATTTCAAAATTTTTTGACGTTTTATAAGTGGGCGTTACCATTTTTAAAAATTTCATAAAAATCAAGTTTCTTAATTAACTATCTCTCTAAATATCAAATTTCAATTAATAAGCTCCAATAGATAAAGGAAAAGCGAAAGTTTTGCATTTTTTAAAATTTCCGTTATATGGGAGGTGTGCGAGGTTATGGTCCGATTAAAAAAATTTAACGATGATAACAGCGCTATTGAGGAAAATTTGTTCACCAAATTTTGTGACGACGCCTTAACCGTTATTAACATACAGACATTTTTTTCATAAGTTGGCGCGGCAACGCTCATTTTACAAAATTTTATAAATACCTTAGTTCAAAATCGCTCGAAATACCGAATTTCACTAATTTTCCCAAACTTCTGTTATATGGGAGGTGGGCATGGTTATGATCCGATTTCAAAAATTGTCTACGATAATAAAAGCGATAGCAAGGAAAATATGTCCACCAAATTTAGTGGCGATACCTAACATTGTTGATACGAAAACTTTTTCATAAGTGGGCGTGGCAACGCCCATTTTTGAAAATTTCATAAATACCTAATTTCTTAGTTTAAAATCGCTCTAAATACCAAATTACACTCAATTTGCTGTAAAAGATACCGAAAAAACGGAGGTTTTGCATTTTTCAAAAACTTCCGTTATATGGGAGTACCGATCTTGACCATTTTCAATATCAACCTACCCTGCCCAAAGAGTAATCTACGTACCAAATCTCATTAAGATATCTCAATTTTTACTCAAGTTATTGTAACCACGGACAGACGGACGGACGGACGGAAGGACGGACAGACAGTCGGGCTAAATCGATTCCTCTTTTCATTCTGATCATTTAAGTATATATATATAAAGTTATAATACCCTTGTGTACAAGTACGCTCGGGAAATCAAATGACACTAGAAAAAATGTAAGACAATTTGAATTTGGTAATTTAATTCATAAGATTGAAACATATAGTCCATAACTGCAGTGACTAAAAATTCTTTGGTTTAGATTTTACTAGCCCTGGCTGAGATTCAAACCTCGAACTCAGCGGTATATCGAGTTATAACACGCACCGTTACCCAATCGACCACAGCGGCCACTACATATATGCATATTTCTTTATTTGGAGCATCATCATCCTAACATAATCATCATCCATACAAACGACATGTCCAAGTAATCGCAGTCGTTGATTTTTTATGCGCTTCACCATTTCCATATCATAATACAGTTAATCATCTCATCTTCTTCGGTACTCGTTGCTCATGCGAAATGGACCACAAATTTTTTGAAGAAGTCTTCTCATCGCTGATCGACATCATCCGTGTTTCTTCGCTATATAAAATCATGGCATGATGATGGGTTTGTAGAGCGAGATTTTTGTGCTTTTTAATTGCCTATATCGCCAAAAAGTGTTTAGGCAAGTGTTTACCTTCGCCTATTTCCGTGGCCGACATTATTGGTGGTGTTTATGATGGATCCTAAGTATACAAAATACTTGAATACTTCAAGGTTGTAACTCCAAAACTGACGTGGGTCCCAATGCGCGAATGAATTTTATTCCTTGCCGTAAGACATTTGGTTTTGTACTCGTTCAACCTCTTTTATTTCCTTCACGAGACTAGAAAATGCTGCACTGACGGCCATGTTGTTAAGGTCAACGAGTTAATATCATTCGCATACGCCAGCAGCATCGTACTTTTATTATTTATAGTGCTATGCGATTCAGATTGGCATAACGGAGCTGAATGTTGTGCTCAACGTCTCTCTTTATCGCCGTATTAGTTTAGCAGATATACAATTTAGACATGGCTTCAAAAAGACAGTTCTATTAGTGTAAATAAAAGCGGCTTTGAAGTCGAGTTAAAAGGTGGTGTATGGCGATTGGCTTATCTATAGTCTTTTTCAGAATTTGACGTACTGTGAATATCTCGTCAATGGTGAATTTACCAGGCCTAAACCCACACTGATAAAGTTTAATAATCTTGTTCATATACAACTTCAGTCTTTCACACAGTAGCGTCGGTAGGACAGGATAACCTGTAATATGGGTTGGAAATAGAGCACTGAAATTCCAAGCGCTCGTAGAGTTCGTTCTTGGTCCCATCATCCTTCTACACCGTCGGAGCGTCCACACAAATCAAGCTGATGTTATTGAATTTCGCTTTGACGCGGATTGTGGCAGTTCGTTCACTGATGGAAGTGAACCTGGAAATAAGATCTCGCAGTCTCCGCCACACTACAAATCCTTCTGCCAAATTTGTGCGCCGACGCATGACAGCTGTAGTAGACGCCGCACAATGCATATTTTTTTGCCTCTTGTACCGCAGTGATGTCAGCCTTATATGTATTGAGACATCCAGCAGTTGAATAGAGGCACCTTTTTTATAGATAGTCCGGTAACTTCAGGTGCATAAATCGTAGTCTTTGTTTCGTTTGCGAGCGTAGTCAACGTGTGGCTGTTTGGTTCTTTTTGTTGGACTTGCAGTTTTACATGGTGGGTCCCAAACCCAAGACACATCCCATTGCTGAAAGTAACAATTTTGAGTTCGTTTATAGAGCGAGCTGATTACTCAAAAACAGACGCTCGCTCGCGGACCTTTAAACCGAATATGTCAGACTGGCTCCACTAAAGCTGCCTTTCAATTAGCCGTGACGCAAGTCTTCACACAGATAGGTTGACACATCTTGGACATCACTTAATCAAGTTAGCCCGGGTGCACGAGCGTGGACGTAAGAGTCGGGATTGAGTATAGCTGTACGATTGTAGCCGCATACCCAGAAGCACCTTTGTACCCCATTGCATATTTTAAGCAGTTAAAATCACTTTTATGTCATATCTTTTGTTGCCCAAAATATTACCAACTCATGAACATTTTAAAGAATTTCGCAGAGTCCCCATTAGCAGCATTTACTCCATACAACATGTGTAGCAACATTTCGTGATAGCCATTAGCAAAGGCAGCTTTGAACATACATTAGTGACCAAATATAAGACGTGCGTGGGAAATGTGACCAAGTGGTGCAATAAATCGTCATGTTCGCTTAAAATTGGTAATTGTTTACATTCTTTGGTTAAAGGCGGTATTATTTTGACTTTGGTGCTTAAACTTCTTTCAAGTTTTAGGCACCTTGCGATATCGATTGTACTTAAATCACCCTCTTCTTTTTTGCCTATCTTAGGGGATAATATTCAGCGATAATCCTTTTAAAAATTCCTGCGCTGTTATGTTAGCACGGTTATATTCATTCCATGGTTAACGCCTTTAAAAAACTAATTTAGCAATACTTCTGCACTGATTATGTTTGTGAACCGTTTGCCCAAAATATTAACGTTGGCACAAAATTTTAGTGATAACAGCAACTTGTTGCTTTAAAAGGTAAAAGGTTATTATTGAAAATAAAGGGGGAAATGTTATACATATTAAATTAGAAATAAATGACAAATCCTTGTGACCGCATTTTAAGCGCTTCACTAAGAAAGCTTTTCTTGCAGAGATATCCTCATATATTTTCTACTTCCTCTCCTAGATCTATAGAAACTTCCTTTTCGTTTTTTAATAAGCATACATTTTCACATTTCTATTAAACAGTGGTCGAGTGGGTACCTGTTCGGAATCGACACAAAACTAAGGCCCTTCTATTTGTGGTTTGACACTCGGCAAAATACTGAGCCATTGAGTGTCAGTGCCAAATTATATATGTATACTAACTGACCCAATGAACGTCGTCTCGCCGCAAATTGATTAGAAACAAATTAAACACGTTCTAATCTCATTTGTGTAAGTATTTAATGTATTTTATTTGTACGGACTGTAAATGGGTTGAGGAAATAACGTTTCAGATAAATTCAAAGCTTTGTGGTAATTTTGTTCTTCGTATTGTTGTCTAGCGTGTAGCTTTCCAATACACGAACATGCCATATATGTTCATATAATTGGCTATGTGAAAAGTATTGGAATTCAATATTCATCCCACTTGCTTCCAAATACTGACATTGCGCTTTATTTATTGTCATGGCGGATGTTAGACGTGCCGGAAGCTGTATACTTATGTTTGAACTCAAACGACAAATCGGTTTGAATGCTATTCTCGGAATGAGCACTTCCTCATTCTGATCGGTGTTGTCTGGACCCGCAAACCCCCCCGAAATATCTAAACCTTACACGCATAAAAATTCAAGTGTATGAAACAGTTCATCTATCTTGATTTGTCTACAAAAATATATTTTGAAATGTACCACGCTTACCACTTAAGAGTATAAAAAATAGATAACAACCTATTCTCTGACCTACATACATTTACAATTTCTTCAAAATCGGTCGAGCTGTTTCGGAGGAGTATGGTTACTAAAACTGTGGCACGATTATTTTACATATTAGATATTTATAAATATATGTATATGTATATATAATTATTATTATTATGGATTATTAGTGATAATTGTATTTATGGTTAACCGAATAAATACAAAAACTTATAGCTATGGCTACAATGGTCTTAAGTTTAGCTAGGCATGTGTATATGTACATATATGCCTATTAATTATATTTGTTAAATAATATTAAAATGTTTTAAGTAATTAATGAGTTTTATAATGCTGTCCGTAGAGTCGTTTAAAAGTAAATCTGTGGGTCTGGTGTTGTTAAATGAGTTCCTGTGGTGCTCAAAGTGTGCGCAATCGTCTAGGATATGTTTATTTGTATTTTTTTCTGGTAAGGCTATTGATACCCGTTTGTTGTAAATTCAAAAGCGAAGCTTTGTTCGTTTTTGAATTTTGTGTTTATGTATTTTTTAGAGCTGTGATTTAAGGTCGATTGAGTGCTTTTTATTTTATTTTATTTATTTAATTCGTCTACAGAAGTTCTTACAGACTACTAGATTAGTTAAACATTTTGAATAAATTTAACCTAACGTTAGGTACATTTAAATTGAAATTTATAACTTCAGAATAAGTATTGCATATCCGGATGCATCTTAATATCGGCTCATTATGTGCATAAATTGATTTAGATACGGCGACCGTAAAGAGTATAACCTGCCTCAGTTCTCTTTGAGGATAATTAAAATTTATTAGATCATAAATTCCACTGCAATTTACTTTACTATTTAGGATATTGTATACAAACATAATTGAAAAATAACTTCTCCTATCAGCTAAGCTCTGTAAGCCCAACAGTTTACGCCTACCCAAATAATCAGGAGAGCCGTTTGGCCAATGAAGTTTGGATAATGCATATATAATATAATTTTGGCGCGTACACCACAGTGTTTGGCCGAGCTTATCCTACCATTTGTGTTGTGCGTCTTTATATTATACCACAAATGGAGGGACCTACAGTTTTGTGCCGACTCCGAACAGCAGAGTATTTAATGAGAAGCTTTTTCATGGCAGAAATGCCATCGGACGTTTGCCATTGCCTGCCGAGGGGTGACCGCTATTAGAAAAAACTTTTTCTATTATTAAGATTTTGCTTGCCCTGACTGAGATTCGAACCTCGAACTCACCGGCATATCAAGTTATAGCACGCACCGCTACCGACTCGACCACAGCGGCCTTAGTGAAAATTCTTTGCACTCTTTCTATTTTATTTGAATGGGTTTGGTAGTAAAGGTTCCATATTATACAACAATAATACAGAAAACTGCGTACCAATGAAACGTATAGCGCTTTTAAAGTCATTGGATCAGAGAAATCTTCAGAGTTCCTACGAACAAACCCAATCATTGAAATTGCTTTAGACACAATATGGTCCACAAAAGTTAATTTCGAATCGGAAATCTGACCCAAGTCCTTTTTCTAATTATCCTTTTCAATATCTTTCCATCCAAATTGTAATTAAAATTATATATATCAAGATCAATATGAAGATTTCTGCAATCAGTCACGTTACGGATTTTTAAGAACAGCTTCACATCATCGGCGAACATTAAACATTTCGCTTTAAGGAAGTGATTTGGTAAATCATTAATAAAAATGAGAAATAGAAGTGGACCGCAATGTGTCCCCTGATACGGAAGATTTCATGGTACCCATTTTTACAAAAGGCTTCCTTCCAGATAAAAAACTACTGAAAAATGTTAAGAGAATTCCTTTAATTCCAAATGCAGAGAGTTTATTCAATATAATATTATGATCAACCTTGTCGAGGGCTTTAGAAAAATCTGTATAAATAACATGAAGTTGAGATTGATCTGCAAATGCATTAATAATTTTATTAGAAATGAGCATAAAATTGGTGCAAGTAGATTTTAATGGCATAAAACCATGCTGGCATTCGGTTATTGATGAATACACCAGAATATAAAGTTTTATTTTTAGCACGAAATCAAATAGCTTGGAAAAAGTGCTTTGCTTTACGATGGGCCTGTAATTGCATATATTATTGCGATCGCCTGATTTGTGAATAGGAACAATTGAACACAGTTTCCAAGTGTCCAAAAAAATTGCGTTATCTCTACACTTGTTAAAAAGTTTGGCTATTGGGATTGATATGAAAGAAGAATGTAGTTTAAAAAAAATGGGAACAAGACCCTCATGATCCAAACTATTGCTATTTTTCAGGTTAGCGATTGCGAGTTCGACATCTTCCGAAGATGATGTCTAGTGGCAAAGGATAAATTGTGTGATTTTTATTTGAGTTATATATGTCATATACCTCTTGAAAAAAATTTGCGAAGAGATTGCAAGAGTCAACAGGATTGACCGATGTATTATTTCCATAGATAAAACTAGTTGGATAACCGTTTGTTTTGCGCTTGAAGTTGATGTAATACCAAAAACTATTGGGGTTGGATCTTAATTTTGATTCTACATTTAACAAATGCTGCTTGAATAAGAATTTATGCAGATAATGGAATCCTTTTCTTAATCGAAGAAAGTTTTGGTATTGGATTGGTTGTATTTTTTGTAAGCTTTATTTTTTGCATTTTTTAAGTGGCATAATCTTGAGTGGCCGCTGTGTTGAGTTGGTAGCGGTGCGTGCTATAACTTGATATGCCGGTGAGTTCGAATCTCAGTTAGGGCAAGCAAAATCTTAATAATAGAAAAAGTTTTTTCTAATAGCGGTCACCCCTCGGCAGGCAAGGGCAAACCTCCGAGGGTATTTCTGCCATTAAAAAGGTTCTCATTCAATACATCTGCCGTTCGGAGTCGGCACAAAACTGTAGGTCCCTCCATTTGTGGTACAATATAAAGACGCACACCCCAAATGGTAGGTGAATTTCGGCCAAACACTGAGCTATATAGTGTACGCGCCAAATTTATATTATATATTATCTTGATTTGAACCAGGGAGGTTTGTTTCGTGAGGAACATTTTCTAATAGGAACAAAGTTTGTTATTATATTAGAGAATATATTAAGAAAAATGTTGTACGAGATTTCTGGATTATTTATTGGACTCAAAAACCACCAATCTAAATTTTTTATATAATTATTTCCATCCATAATATTATAATTGGAATAGTCACGCACAAATGGACTTCTTGCAACTGCGTTTCAAATATATAAAATTGAATTCCTCTAGGAGCGCGTTATGATGGAGTGGGTTATTTGATATCGGAGCTAAGCACTCCTTACAAGATGCATTCAACTCGGCGGAAGTAAATACTAAATCTAAGATTTCATTCGCCTCATTTACGACAAAGTTAATTTGGTTAAAGACATGCGATAATATTGTGCAGATCAATGTCAGACTTTATATTTAAAGGTAACAAAAGATTATTATCATTTACCCAAGTAATATTTCCGAGATTAAAATCACCGAGATAAAGAATTTCACCTTATTGCAATTTATACCCCGCCACCTCTTCCTAGCCCTGATGTGATAGGACAGCGATCGACGCGGAATACATTGTAGAAATCGTCAAAAAACTCAGACGAAGAAAAATTATTATTTAGCCAGGTTTCACATATGTTGTAGCCATCATATTCATGAAGAGACAAATCACGACGAAATTTCAGATTTTCAGTGGTTTGGAATCGATTCTTTGGTTTTTTGAAAAAAAAAAGTGAAATGGACGTACTCTTACGCCAGCTGGCCATAACTCTGCATCAAAGAGCATACTATACAGTGGCGGGGGAACGCCTAGCTTAAAATTTACTCTTTTTGGAGTTTCATCTTTTTATACCCGAGCGTACT